>CM042473.1:53853596-54453596 GCA_023621385.1 Quercus gilva | reverse complement strand
ATAAGTTCATATGAAATCAAATTATTATTTGTAATTTTTTGACAATATAAATTTTTTTTTTTGTAGTAAAAATTTATAAATTTATGAAGGGTACAAAATTTTAGTCATGGTTTTACTAGAAATTTATTGATAATATAAATATTTTATTTGTAGTAAGTTAATCAAGAGGTTATAAATAAATTTCAAATTTCATGACT
This sequence comes from Quercus gilva, assembly GCA_023621385.1. Taxonomy (NCBI): domain Eukaryota; kingdom Viridiplantae; phylum Streptophyta; class Magnoliopsida; order Fagales; family Fagaceae; genus Quercus; species Quercus gilva. The sequence continues at coordinate 54,453,399 of CM042473.1, read as the reverse complement.
TTATAGAAATTTCAAATTTGTTTACACTTTCAAATGTCTTTTCCCGATGTGCAATTGAGTGGAAGCACCAAAGGCAACAATGTGGAATTGGCAGCAGCCATTATTATCAAATTTGAGGCTTTTTAAAGTTGTGTTTTTTCCCAGTTTGGTCATAGTTGCACCCAGTTAGATGCAGTTGCCGTAGCCTCACCCCACCCCCCACCACACACACACACACACACACACATACATATTCCTGTCTGCCGTGTGAACCAACGAAATCCCCCTTTTTTTTTTTCTTTTTTTTCTTTTTATTTATTTATTTATAAAAACACCATTTTGGTATTTATATTTTGGAATCACAGTCAATTTAGTCCCTATATTTTGAGAGCTGACAATTTGGTCTCTATTATTTTCAGTTTACAATCAATTTAGTCTCTACCGTTAACTCATTAATGGAAAATACTTACATGACAAACGGTTTGCCTTGTTGACACATGTGGCTAACATAATAATATAAAATCAATTAATTAAATTTAAAAAAAGCCACATAAGCATTTTAATAATATATAAATCCATGTCAGACACAAAATTTCTAAAAATTAATTAAAAGGAAAAAATGATTTTTTTATTATTATTATTTTTTTTTTCAAATCCTCACTTTCTTTATTTTCTTTTGAATTCTTGCACTCTCTTATTTTCCAAACACAATACCCAACAACACGAGAAAGGTCCTCATGGTGGACAAATGATGTGGTCCACCATTTTAGTAAACAACTCCCACTTGTTTAAAATTGTGGAGTTTTAAATAAAATCTAAATACTGACTCAGCAATTTTAAATATGTGGGAGTCTTTTATTGGAATGGTGGACAAATGGCGTGATCCACCATGAAGATGGTATAATTTCTCCAGCAACACCCAACACCCAGCAACACAACAATATGAAATCAAATCCCAATAGTTTAGCCAAAAGTTTCCCTCACCTCTCTGTCTCTCTCATTCTCTCACAGACTCACACACACAAATCTCAATCTATAATTTCCAATAACCACGGTTGAGAGTTGTGGAGTAAGAGGAGATCTGCAGTGGCTTTGAGCGAGGCTTCGATAGAGGATGTCCAACGGGAGATAGCAGACGAGGAGGACGCCACCATGGGCAACTTGAGATATGCCTTCACTTGTTTCCAACTAGTTGCAAATCTGCATCTTCGATGCACTGACCCATCGAATCGATCCCATGCTCTACATACACCACCTCCGAAAACTTCACACGTCTCTGGTTCCCACACTAGCCTCCTTGGATGTGAAGAATCTCACACATTTTCACTTTCTTTTTTGTGAATTGTTTTTCTTGGGAAAGTGACTGAAAGTTGGGAGGGAAAATTTGCAAAGTGTGAGAGAGTTTGTTAGTGTTTGTGATTAGGATTTTAGGAGTTTAAAGTGAGGGGTTCTGCCTTCCGTGGTTTTAATGTTGATTGTGGTTGTTGATGGTCAAATTTGTGGTTGTTTTGATGGTTGTATGATTATTATGTGGTTGTTAAGAAAATAGATTAAAAGAAAAGAACTGAAAAGAAAATTGTGTCTTGATATTTGATAAATTGTTGTTTGGTTTAAGTTAGATTGCTGTGTTCTTGGGTATTGTGCTTAGAAACAGAAACTATGAAAGTGAAAGAATTCAAAAGAAAATAAAAGAAATTGATATTTTAAAAAAATCATTTTCTTTATTTTTTTTCCTTTTAATTAATCTTTTTAGAAATTTTGCCCCTAACATAGATTTATTTTATTATTAAAATGATTATGTGGCTTTTAAAAAAATATTTAATTAATTGATTTAATATTATTATGTTAGCCACATGTGTGCCAAATAGACAAATCATTTACCACGTAAATATTTTCCGTTAGTGAGTTAATGGTAGGGACTAAATTGATTGCAAGTTAAAAATAATAGTAATCAAATTAATTACTACCAAAATGTAAGGATAAAATTGACCATGGTCCCAAAATGTAAGAACCAAAATGGTATTTTTGCATTCTTTCTTTTATCAGAGCATTAGCATTGGAGGCATAAAACCCTCAAGTTTCTAAAATAGCCACTAACCATCTAAAAAGAGCTCTATTAAGAGATGTATACCTAAATTTTCTTACAATATGTGAATAGTAAGTTCTTATATTTAGAACTTATTATTCATGAGTTTGTAAACTAAAATAATATATTTTATTAAATTTTTCCCCTTCTCTCACTTTGTCTTACTCACTTTATATTTATATTATTATTTGATATGATGATTTATATTATTTTAATAAGTTGTATGTAAAAATAAAAATAAAAATATTAAATGAGTTATAAAATAAAATGGTAAAATTAATAAAATCACAATTGAAAAGTAAAATAAAAATTTTTTTTTTTTTGGGACATCCTCGGATGCTAAATACTCTTTTGGTCTTGGTCTTGGATTGGATACATCATCACCCACCCCAGACAGACTAGGGTAAAAAGTAGTACTTTTGTTTGTACACGCTTTTTTATAATCTGCAAAAGTTGAAAAAAATTATAGAAGTGAAAAAACAAAGACTGTTTTCTTTTTGGTACCTTGAATCAGTATTGGCATATAATAATAAAAGTAGGTAGATCATTCACTATCACTAACAAGAAGTAAAACCATCTTTTGTTCTTTTCCCTTTCTGAGAAAGTTGGAAAAACCTTTTTTTCCCTCTGACATCTGTGCTTGGTGTTCCTCCTGGCTCTTAGTACTACACTATACTATGCCACTGTTTGTCATAAAAGCAGCTTAATTAAAAACTTTAACTTTCTCTCCCAGATTCTGAAGCAAGTACTAGAAAGTTATATCCTCTGTTTTTCTGGGGAATCCCTTCCCAAGGTTTAAAAAAAAAAAAAAAAGGCTATAGATCTTTTTACCTTTCTGCTCTGCTCCCTTGGCCTCTTCTTCGATCTGCTGCTCCCACAAAACAAGCAAGTTAGTAAGTATATCATATAATGGATGTAAGTTCCATCAAAATTAAACCTTCTACTTCGATCTGCTACTACTTATTATTCTTTCTTTAATTTTGATTTTTACACATATTTATTCTGGGTTTCTTTTATTTTGAATGTGATTGATGTAGTATGTCTCTTATTAATTAAGTTGTAACATATATATATATATATGTATATGTTATTTATTATTATTATGTTATTATAGGAATATTGTAAGAGGAGTGGACAAATCCCGGCGTTTGGGGACTGGGATAACGCAAATGAGCTGCCAATCACTCAGTATTTCGAGTGTGCAAGACAGGCTGGTTTGATTCGCTACAGTAGTTCTTCCTCCGGAGAGACTGATCATCATCCTTACGTGCGTGGCGACTTGTACGCCGTTGATTTCAACAAACCATCTCGCTTTGTCCCTCCTTCACGCAAGGTCTCTCTCTCTCTCTCTCTCTCTCTCTCTTCTTCTTCTTCTTCTTCATCCACTTCCATTAATTACCTATTTTACATTTCTTTTTAAATATTTATTTATGATGTTTTAGTTTGTTTCTTTATTTGGGTTCAAAATTTGAGTGTGTGCTGATATATTATTAGTATTTCCTGTTTTTGAAGTTTGAACGCAAAGTAAGAAGTGAGTCAAACATATGTGACACATTTCGGAAAATATGGCTGGAATTGGAAGAGCTCGCTTTCAGATTTCAAAGTCAAAATTCCCAACTACTATTTTCTCAAACATATATATATATATATTTATTGTTCTTTGGGTTCGGTATAATTGGTACAAGTTTCACACATTTTCGTGTGCAAAAGTCAAGGGAAAGGAAAAAAAACTACGTACATTTTTGTTTGCATTACTTTCATTCCATAGATTTCGAGAAAAGTGCTTGTTTATAATTTTTTATATGGTGGAATATTTGATCTTTTTTTTTTCCCTTTGAAGATGGTGTATTTTATTTAGTTTTTATGAAATAGTAAAATAAAAAGAGACGATTTTATGAACCCAAAAAAAAAAAAAGAGACGATTTTATTATTATTATTATTTTATAAAAAATAAAAAAACATAAAGTTTATACATATAATTTACAGAAACAGTGAAACATATTTAAATTTTAAAATAAAAAAGAATATGTAATATTGTTGTAATTTGTAACTTACACTAATAATTTAATGCATATGCTGTTTCATAAACTAGAAAAAAAAAAAAAAAAAAGAGTTAGATGTTAATTCAGATAATTCAAACATTCTGTTTGCAAAATTATATATATATATATATATTTATGTTTATTAATTATTTGTAAAAAGAAAGAATTGGTGAGATAGATAGATAGATAATGATGATTTTGAGTCTGAGGCATGGAAATGCGGGGTAATTTGTACTGTAGACGACGAGGGAAAGGGCTGGGGGTGATGTCAGAGAGAGAGAAAAGCGATATAATAATAATCATCATCCGCAACTGAAGGAGCCAAAAAAGTACAAAGCTGCCCAGAAGGTTTGTGACGTGACGGAACCGTCAACTAAAACCGCTCACACTGCTGCTGCTACTACTATTCAGAACGACGCCGTTCCACCACTTCCTCCTCCTGCTTCAAAACCCATTGACGAAGATCTCTACAAAATCCCTCCTGAGCTCCTCCTCCACACTTCTAAGCGGGTGAGTCCTCCCCTCCATTCTCAATCTCTCTCTCTCTCCCTCTCTTAATATTTTATTTATTTCTCTTAAGATTAACTTAATTTCTTAATTTGTGTAATTATGAGTGCTGCACAATTTTTTATTTTTTTTTATTATGAGTAATGTTAAATATACATACTTTTTTACAAATTGTAGGTTTAGTAAGTGGTTATAAGTAAATGAAAAAGTAACGTTAATGGCGGCACAAAATGTTAGATGAAAATTAATAAAAAGTTGATTATATCAACAATTTGTAAAAATGTTGTAAAATAGTTTGTGTTTGCAACATTACTCATTAATTACACGAACTTGTTACTTTTTGTCAATCACACTTAAGTTAACATATTGTAAAATTATGTGTTGGTACTCCTAAGCTCACTAATAAAATTATAATAAGCATATATAAATCTTAGTTAAAACCTATTTAACAAACAATCTAATTAAGTAGTAATAGCCAAGACCTTCTCAATTATATCATATGACCTTCACAATGAGAAATATGATTCAAATGTCATCTTTCATGTTGTAATAATTGAGTTATTTAAAAGATTTAAATATTATTTACAATAAATATAAAAATGGAAAAAAGTATGAAAATCCAAACACATGCAGCGGCATTATAGTGTCACAACAAGAACAAGGGAATGGATCATTTGGAGCATGCATTCTCCTGCCATCGCTTTCTATTTAATTTCCACAAGATTCATATTTATATTTATTAATTGGCTTCCTGATATGTCCATATATAAGTCTTATTTGTACACCACCGCACATCTTTGGTGCGATAGTCACTCCACAAGTATAAGTATTTGTGGGGTGTAAGAGGCAAAAGCCAGAATTTAAGTCTTTAGGAGAGTGTTTTACATACATATACACTTAGATTATGTTAGAGTAGAATTCGAGTAAAAAAAAAATGAAAAGACTTGTTTGTACAAATTAATATTCAAATATTTCGTCAGCTGCCAAGCTTAAGCTTGCATGCCCCAATCTGATTATCTTTGTCACAAATTAATTGTGACAAGATAATAATAATAATAATAATACTTTCTGTTCTTAATTTTGACTTAATAATACTTTTTTATTCTAACCAAAAAAAAGAAGAAAGTGTACGTGACAGATTTTCTAATCTATAATTTTTTGATTATTGTAGAAAAAAATGCTGGGATTCTTTTCAAGATGCCTGGCACCGGCCTGCGCTGCATGAATTTGGAAACTCCTTGTTTGCTTCTTCTGCCGATAAAAAGTGGGGATATGTTGAAAATTATGTATTGCTGTTCTCTCTCTCTCTCTCTCTCTCTCTCTCTCCAAAATGTTTCACAGTTGATGAATTTAAGCCAACGAATTAGGTAGTATAAATAATGTTGATTAGTTTTTTTTTTTAATTATTATTTTTATTATTTTGAGTAATTACATAATTCTGACTGAAAATGGAAATTGTAAAAAAGCCACACTCATACATAGAGAAAAGAAAAGAATACAGAGAGAGAACTTTTTGGAATTGCAATTATCAAGCTTAATTACAATTATGAGTCTCAGTTACAATATATAAAAAGAAGAGAGAGAGAGAGAGAGAGAGAGATACGAAAACAATTATAACTGAATCCTACACGTGTGATAACAGAACTTAACATGTGTTATAATTGAATTCAACAGCCTAAACTCTACTACAACAGAAACGACACCATCAGGCTTAATGAGGAACGGTAGCGCTTTGCTTTAGGTGAAACTTGCGTTTTATAAGCTGGACAGAAGACACCGTTTTGGATTTGACCATTGGAATAGTATCATCTTCGTTTGAAATCATCTCTAGTTTGTCATCCCCCCTCAAACGAAAGGGGAATTTCCACATGAGTTTAGAAGAGAGCTAGTGAAATCTGGGAGAAGGAAGGCCCTTGGTGAAAATATCATCAAGCTGATCATGAGTGGAAATAAACTTAACCAAGAGATCACGCCTGATCACCTTCTCACGAACAAAATGGTAATCAACTTTAATGTGTTTGGTCCAAACGTGAAATACAGGATTCGAGGCAATGGCCAAAGCACTGACATTGTCACACCACAATAAAGGAGGTTAAGGAAGAAAAATACCAAGATCACGAAGAAGCATACGAATCCAACATAATTTAGCAGCAGTAGAGGCTAAGGCACAATACTCAGCCTCTGTTAAGGACCAAGAAACAGTTGCCTGTTTCTTAACAGACCATGTAATTGGACAATTCCCAAAGAAAACCACAATACCTGTAATGGATTTATGATCAACTAGATCCCCAGCCCAATCAACATCACTATAGGCAAACAAAGAAGAAGGACTAGGAGTGAAAGCAAGGCCATAATGAAGAGTCCCTTGAATGTATCTGAGAATTCTCTTAGCAGCCTGAAGGTGATTCTGAGTGGGGCTGCTCATGTATTGGCAAACTTGTTGAACAGTAAAAGAAAGGTCGAGTCAAGTAAATGTAAGGTATTGCAAAGCACTAGCCAAGCTTCTATAAGGCTTAGAATCAAGTAAAAGAGGACTATCACTGGGAAGAAGACGTTGATTAGGAGAACAAGGTGTTTTACAAGGCTTACAATCAATCATTGTAAACTTCTGAAGCAGGTTAGAGGCATATTTGGTTTGATGCACAAAAAGGCCAGAAGATGTATAATCAATTTGGAGACCAAGAAAGTAATGCAGAAGACCAAGATCCTTGAGATCAAAATTAGAACTAAATAGTTGAATAATGGAAGAGATAAAGGACCGATTATTGCCTGTAATTTTTGTCATTAACATATAGCAATAGAAACACCAAATAGGAGCCATGTTTCAAAATGAAAAGGTTATCATCTGCACTAGAAGCATAGAAGCCAGTATGAAGTAGCTGAGTGGTAAATCTCTTAAACCATGCCCTAGGAGCTTGCTTAAGGCCATAAAGAGCTTTGTGGAGAAGACAGACATGTTTAGGAAAAGTTGGATCATCATATCCCTATGATTGAGCCATATAGACCTCTTCTTTGAGAACACTATGCAAAAAGGCATTACTAACATCTAATTTCCTTAATTTCCAGCCATTGTTAACAGCCAAAGCAAGAAGAAGCCTCATAGTAGAAGGCTTAACAACTAGACTGAAAGTCTCCCCATAGTCCAAGTCAAATTGTTGAAGATACCCTCTAGCCACTAATCTAGCCTTGTATCTTGTAATGGAGCCATCACTATTTCTCTTCAGCTTATAAACCCACTTATAAGTGACCACATTCTTATGAGGAGAAAAAGGAACTAAGGACCAAGTATTCTGCTTTTGTAAAGACTGAAACTCAGCATCCATTGCAACCACCCATTGAGGATGTTTAGAAGCAACAACAAAGGAAAGGGGTTGTGTCACAGTGTAATCACACTTAACCTACATAACTTTAGGCTTATATATACCATGCTTAGATCTTGTAATCATAGGATGAGCATTTTGAGTGACAAGAACAATATCAGTAGAGAGAACGGTATGAGAAGAAGACTCAGGTATAGCAGAAACAGACAAAGGAGTCGAAGTGGAAGGTGGAGAAGAAGAGTTTGGATTAAAAGGAACAGGTAAGGGAATGGAAGCAAGAACAGACAAGGAGTATCAATTGGAAGGGGAACAGATGGAATAGGACAAGAAGGAGAAAGAAAGGACGGTAGAATGAAGGAGGTAAGGTTAGGTCAAGTAGAGGCAGAGTTAAGATTAGGCAAAATAGAAATGGATGCAGATGTACCAGAAGTAGAAGATAAAGACTGAGAGGGACAGAACCATTGAGAAATATTAGAAGAGAAAGGAAGATGATTTGTATAAGCAGAATCAACAACAAAAGAAAATAGAGATTCGTTGAAAATAGCATAGCAAGCAATGTAGATACAGTTAGTGGATGGATCTAAACAAATATACCCTTTACACAAAGGGGGATAATCAAGGAAAATACAAAGTTTAGATCTGGGTTGCAATTTATTCTTGTTAAAAGGCCTGAGATATGGATAACAAGCAAACCCAAATGCTTTAAGAGCTTGAAGAGGTGGTGGCTTAGAATAAAGCCTTTCCCATGGTGATTGGAAGTCTAAAAAAGAAGATGGAAGTCTATTACGAGGTAGGCAGCTGTAGATAAAGCATAAGACCAGTAATCGTATGGGAGATGGGATTGATAGAGAAGTGCTAAACTAGTTTCAACTATGTGCCAGTGTTTCCTTTCAGAAACACCATTCTGCTCAGTGCTATAAGGACAAGAAGTTTGGTGGAGGATGTCATTCTCAGAACAACAGGCTTGAAAATTAGAATTAGTATATTCAGATCCATTGTTAGTTCTTAAAACTTTGAGTTTAGTGGAGTGTTGAGTTTCAACAAGAGACTTGAAGTGTTTGAAGACAGATAAGACCTCACTCTTATGTTTAAGTAAAAAGAACCAAGTAAAATGAGTGTAGTCATAAACAAATATCACATAGTAATTAAAACCAAGCAAAGATTTAATGGGAGAGAGACCCCAAACATCACTGTGAACAACATCAAGAACAGAAGTGGAAACAATAGGAGTTTTATTCAAATGATGTTTGTGCATCTTAGCACTTATATAGAATTCACAAGAGGAACAAACCTTATCAATCAAAGACAAAGTAAAGGAGGAAAATACATGTTTAAGAGTTGAATACAAGAGTTTAGAGCTTGGATGTCCAAGTTTGTGATGCCAAAGCAGAAGTTGTTGTGGTTTGACAAACATAAAGGTAGAACAGTTGGAATGATGTAGTGATGTAGATAGGTCAGAAAGTGAAGTAATGGGATAAACCCCATCTTTACCCAACCCTTTGTAAAGGATCTTCCCCAAGGGCAAATCCTGAATTAAGAACTTATTGGCATCAAAATAACAAAATGCATTATTTTAGAGACAAAGTTTATGAATAGATAATAGATTAGATGCAAGATCAGGCACTCTTAGTATATTATTAAGCCTAAAATTATGAGTTAAAGTTTGAAGCTCACCATGGCCAGTGTGAGTCATTGGCAACTCTTGACCACTCCCCACTGTGACAGTTTCATTTCCTTGCATTAGTATTGATGAAGAGACAACTAAGACAAATTTAGAGTGACATGATCTGAGCAACTTGTGTTTGTGAGCCAAGAATTTGAGGCTTGAACCTAAGCAGCATTAGCCACCAGGGATGTAGGTTTAGTAGGAGCATGCCTTCCCTGGTATGAAAAATCCATACGATGATAACAGTTAATAGCCAAGTGACCATTTTTACCATAGATCTGACAGGTTGGCCTATTGGATTTTGACTGCCCCTAATTACTAGATGGCTTAGATTGATTGAAATTTTGAAACTGAGAACTGGAATTAGGGCTATAGCCTCCAGTATTGGAATAACCACCACCATTGTAATTAGAGTTGAATCCACCATTATTATTTTTGTATTTGTTAGGATTAGTACCCTTTAAATCTTATTGTATGATGCTATGTGTGACATTATGTATGACTTAATGTTGTGATTAATAAAGTTGTTTTATTATTATCTAAAATAATGGTAACATGAATATTTGGACATTATCATATAGTCCATGACATGCATAGTATGTGATTTAGTCACAGAAGATATAAGTCACAAGTTCTTTATAAACTCAGAATTTTAGTTCATAGTCGGTGATGAAATTGAGCATTTCATTTGCGAAGACTATAACATATCAACTAAGATGATTTGTCTTGATCATGGAAGTAGAGACTTATAGTTGATATGTTGATATGTTGATATGTTTTAATAGTTAAAACATATTGAACTAGATCGTTGTGAGATTTATTATTCTCCTAACGACTGTCAAATGAATAATAAATTTCACGATTTCTATTTACATAAACTCTTAATCTTGAGAGAATAATGGACCTGATCATGAAGTGTAGGTTGCTTTGATATATTAGAAGTGAGATCTAAAGTCATGATCAAAATCTTAGTATGTTGGGTAGCCACATTTAGTGTTGATGGAACATATATTCTCAAGAGGGAATTCATAATCTCTTAACGGAGATATAAAATATTCCCTTGAGATAAGTTTAATGGGTTTGGCTATTCAAAATGTTAGGCCTAACTACTTTAGTAGGGAGTTACTAAAGGCCTAGAATGCAATTATATTTATATAACGGTATTAAATATAATTAATGGTAACTTTGGACCTGTCAAGAGTTGACAAAAAAGCCCAAGGCCCATTGGAGTTAGTGTTTTATTTGTTCCTTTTTGGTCCCACTCCAAGCCATATACTAAAGCCCAATTGGTATGACCCAATAGGCTAGCCCAATTAGATAATCAGTTATAAGGAGAGAAACATACAGAATTTTGTAAGAGAATGAAAGTGTGTGTATGTGAGTGTTAGCCACTTCCTTATTCTCCCCTTGGAAATTGATTAAGAGACCACACTTCTTGGGCACAAGTGGAATTGGAGTGAAGATTAAAAGTGTTCCCAAGTACTTCTAATCATTGGTTTTGAATTTCATAGCACTAAGGTACACTCTCTTGTTCTTATATTTTGAAATTTATATAGTACATGTTATCAATTGTGAATGAAGTAGATCTGTTAATTTTCCGCTACATATATTTTGTATGCGATACAAACATGTGTTTTTCCAACAGTTTCCTCGGCATAGCAATTGAAATGGGATCGATAGTGGTGGATCTTTTCTTAATGACTCTCTCTTTAGCATTAAGCAAAGTATTCAATTCTTCAATTGACAAAACATCACTTCGAGTCCTTATAGTAGAGCTGAAGGAATCATATTAAGGAGGAAGACCATTAAGAGCTATATGAAGAAGCTCTTCATCATCCATAAACACTGACATAGCAGGTAATTTTTCACGAACTTGTTTAATCTTTTGGAAATAACCATCAATGGAATCAGTACCCTTCTTTATTGCATTCAACTCATTATGCAAACTCATAACATGAGATCGAGAAATCGATGCAAAACGCTTCTCTAACACTTTCCAGACTCCTTTCACAGATTTCTACCCAACTATAAGAGTAAGAATTGCAGAAGAGAGAGTTGAATTCAGAAATGTAAACATAGCTTGTTCACGATTCTTCCAGGCTATGAACGCTAGATTGATCTCAGTAGTAAAATTGCCAAACGAATCTTTCAGATATCTATCTGGAGCCAAGATTGAGTCATCAAGAACATCAATCATTTGAGTATGTATCTAGAATCACTTTAATTTGATGCTTCCATACAATGTAATTGCCATAATCAAGCTTCAAAGTCATCATCGATGACATGTTTGAGAGCAAAAGCAGAGAATTATTCATTGGTAAAGATGAAGTAGACATGGTAGGTAAGGAATTGGAAGTAGATTATGAAGAATACGAAGCTGAATTTGTAGAAGCCATGGATATGGATCAAGCTCTGATACCAAGTAAAAAACCCACACTCATACACAAAGAAAAGAAAAGAATACAAAGAGAAAGAACTTCCTGGAATTGCAATCCTACACGTGTGATAACAGAGCTCAGCATGTGTTTGTAGACACTCGATTTTGTACCCATAATTTAATCAAGGAAGATGACTAGAGTGACCAATCATATACCCAAAATTCATGATTGCATTACATGCATTAATTTGTTCATTGCATATCATTAAAATGATCTTGAAATTCTAATAATCGCAACAGTCTGCCCGATTTTCAAATCAGACTGTCGGATTGAAAGATATCACATGATCAAATTTACTCGGTCAGCATGCATTGTATTTAGGTAGAATCAACCATGCATGATTAATTTAAATTAATTTTGATTGGCTAGAAAATTAAAATTAATTAAATAATTTTGTGATTGGTTGTTAGTGAGTGTCAAAAATAGGCTTGCTTGCATAGGAATAAAAGGGATAATCAGGTAACAATAAAATTGTGGACAATCAAGACTTTTTGGAATATTTATCTACAAGATAATTATTGCCAAAAATACCTAAATTATCAGAAAAAGAATTTAATTTTTAGAATATGGATTAAAAATGCGTCTATATGCAAGTCCTGGCTCAAAAAATCTCAAAAAAAGGAGTCCAAAATGGATAAAAATTCGACCACGGCCCTTTTGGAGTGCCTATCGGCACTTGAAAAGTGCCGATTGGCACAAACACAAGCCACGGCCCAAGGGCACTTAGATCGAGATAAAACTCATCTTTTTCGATTTTTTAAAGATAAGCACACGTCCTAGTTCATATTCTGATCATTTAGCTATTTTTTTTTAGCTTCCCAACCTTTATAAAAAGAGGCTGCATCTTAAAATTCAGGGGACTTTTTGACACTCTCTGATTTCCCCTCTTTCTAACTCCCCTTTTCTATTATTTTCTCTCTTACGTTAAAGACATTTTGGAGGCTTTAGCCTTAAGAATTTCTATTTTGTAAGCAAGATATTTTAGGTATCAAAGATAATTGAATAAATTTCTTTGAACCCTAAAATATTCCCTCAACAAGAAGAGTACGTCTATGCAAGAGGTGGTTTTTCTTTACCCTTTTTTCTGTTTTCTTTTATTTTGATGATGCATGATGTAGATATTCTTTTAGTTTCAATTTCTAATGTTCATGCCATGTGTTGTTAATATTTCTGTTGAGATATGTTCTTAATGCTTTTGTTGTCATGATTTACCTTTTGAGTTTCAAAAATCTGCACATTATCACATTTTTTTCAAAACCAAAAATTGATCTGTATCTTCCTTAGATGCAGATCTAAATTTTTTCTAACATAAAAACTGATATGTATCTTCCTTAGATGCAGATCTGTATTTTTTTCAAAACCAAAAACTGATTTGTATTTTCCTTAGATGCAGATCTGAATTTTTTCTAATACAAAAAAACATATTTGTATCTTCCTTAGATGTAGATCTTAATTTTTTCTAATACAAAAACAGATCTGTATCTTCCATGAATGCAGATTTGAATTTTTTTTAACATAAAAACTGATTTGTATCTTCCTTAGATGCAAACCTAAATTTTTTTAAACATAGCATATTTTGAAAAAAAAAAAAAAAAGTCATAAGTAGTGATGTTTTGTTTGTTTTGTTTTGTGCAAGTAGCATAGGTTTATTTCATGAGTGTTGTCCTCCTCTAAAAAATCTTTTTTTAATTTATTTCACATAAAAAACAGATCTGATTTTTTTCTTCTCTACAAATCTTGATTTTTTACTTATAAAACATATCTGATTTTTATTTTTATTTTTTTACATACAAACCAAAATCCAATTTTTTACTTTGTTTGAAAACAGATCTAATATTTTTTTAAGCAAAAAACCTTGTTTTACTCAATAAAACAAATCTAATTTTTCTTCACCAAAATCTAATTTTTTACCTATACCAAAACAGGTCTGTTTTAATTTTTTTTTAATGAATCAAATCAAATTTTTTATTCACAAAAACATATCTGAATTTTTTAAAGAAGAGGACACATTCATGAAGTAGACTTATGTGATTTAGTTTAGGGTTAAGTTTGTCATGTATGCAACATATCATTCATATCATGCATTAAGCGTATATTAGTCATGAGAGTCTAGAAGACTAGATTCTGTCTGGGCAAAATGAGTGCCTAACACCTTCCCATTCCGTAACCTAGCCTTCGAATTTAGTTCCTTTTGGATAGGTAGACCTAGGCTTTATCTTTCTTTTTATTTTTTGGGTAGATTGTAACCAGGACAAAAAGTCATGTATCTTTGGTAGTTTGTAACTAGGATCCAAAGCCTTTTAATATTCAGTCTATCAAGTTTGTATTTTTTTATTCAATCAATAAAACTGAAGCATTTCAATCATGTAAATTTGTATTTAGTATTTTTTTTTCTGTATAAAAAAAAAGTGGCGACTCCACACCGCTTACCCAAAAAGAGAGGTGTCTTGAAAAAGCACCTGCAAATCTCTTTTTTTGAGAGCACCTTTGTCGGGTCCTCTCATAGTGGCGACTTCACTAGGGATGTCGAGGGCTAAGCTTTGTGCTAGACTTAAGTGACCAATAATATACCCTTGTCTTTTACATGATTTTGCATGATATTGTTGTTTGTTTGTTTATTTATGTCTTAAGATGTTTGTATGATATTTTTGTTTGTGTTACCATGTTTGTTTGTTAAGAGCTTTCCCTAACTATCATAGTGTGTGCCATCAAAACAACAAATATGTATGCACCCATCTCAACATATTGTGGTAGTAACCATGGATCATAGGTCTTCATTAGATTCGGGTATCCAGTGGCGAACTCACCAACTCATAGCCCAAAGTCACTGGATCATTTCTTGTTGACTATAAAGGACAGACCATGCCGTTCTAACTAACACAATGTTCATTACATTACAAGTTAGGAGGTGTAACGTCCTATCTATGGGAAACAATAAAACAACAAACCCACCTTACAATGTAATGACTTAGAACCTACCCTTAGACTGGTCCATGTTAAAATTGCATTGCATGTTGTGTGTTTGTTTGGTTGAGTGATTGATGTGGATAGGGACCTAGCTTTGATTAACCCAACCAAGCCTGCCATTAGGGGAAATTTGGTCAAGATCCGAAGGAAGGTTGCAAAAGAACCTAAGGTCGACACTCAAGCTAGTAGCTCCAATTCCAAGCCTATTACTCCCATTACGGTATTGAAGCCTGTAAGCATAAAAGACACTCCGCTGTTACAACATCACAATCCCATATTCGACCTACAAGACAGTTCAAGCCGCAAGAAGTCTGAAGCTCCTAACACTATGGTAGAAGAGGGAGAACATTCAAGCACTGAAGAACCCATAAACACTCAAGAGCTACTTAACACTATGGTAGCTAGTTAGATCCAATTGATGGAAGACATGAACCTTATGGTGTAACAGTTTCAGAGTCTGAAGAGTAACCAAAAGGAGAACAAGGCTGACCATAATCCACCTACCATGGAGATGATTACAAAAGCTTGTAAGATGGAAGACCTCATGGACTACCAATCCCTCTCACTTTTCCCTGATGTGAGACTGCCTCCCAAGTTCATGATGCCGACCTTGGACAAGTTTGACGGGATTGGTTGCCCAAAGTCCCATTTGAAGATGTATTTAAGGGCCATGCAGCCCCTCGGTGCGACTGAAGAACTACTTGCTCAAATGTTCCAAAACACTCTAACTGGGGCCGCTCTTAGATGGTTCCTCAATCTAGATGACATTAGAGCAAGGAGTTGGGAGGACATCTGCCGTGAGTTTCAAAAGCAATACAAATACAACATAGAAGTGGATATAACAAGGAGAGATCTTGAGACTACAAAGCAAGAACGAAAGAATCTTTCTCTACCTTTATTACCAAGGGGAGGTCCAAGGCAACACAGATGATCAATAGGCCAAGTGAAGAAGAACAGTTAGTTATGGTTGTAAAGAATTTATTACCTGTATACCATAAGTACTTGCTTGCTCAGTATTTTCCTAATTTTAAAGCTTTGATTGTTGTTGGGACCCAAATTGAGGATGCAATAAATAATGGCACTATAAAGAATGATGACCCACCAAGGTTTAAAAAGAATTTAGGATCTAATTCTAAGGCTACAGAAGTATCTAATATCCATAAAAATGATCATTACCAACTAATTGCACCCATTTCACTTGTGCAAGTATCACAAGGGCGTCCTAAGGCCTAGGAGGGAATTTCATGAGTTGTATATGCTTGTGAGCCAAGTATTTGAGAAGCTAAAAGTAAAAGTGTTACTGAAGCCCATAGACCCAAGACCAATTCCAAACCTCTACCTTTAAGATTTGATGTGAATAAGAGGTATGCCTACCACCAAGGCCCTGCCCATGATACTAATAAGTGTTTTGGCCTTCGTCATGCAATTCAAGACTTAATAGATAGCAAGGTGATTGCACCGCCTACAAGGCCTAGCATCACTAATAATCCCTTGCCCAACCACAAATTTAGGAGAGGACCAAGGATTAATTGCTTGATGATTGAAGAAGAAAGTAAAGAGGAACCACCTGAATTAATCTATGACCTCCTTGAATGTTTTATGATTACCTGGGAAGAGTTAATGGAAATGACGACCATTGTAGGGTATGACATATGGAGCGAAGATGTAACTGAAACCATAAATTACCCAATACCTACAAACGGGGGCAGACACTTTGAATCCCAACCAAATCATCCAACATCCACAAATGGGAGGAGACACTTCAAACCCTAATCAAACTACCAAGCACCTACAAATAGGGGGAGACACTTTGAACCCCAATCAAATGGCCTAACGTCCATAAATGGGGGGAGACATTTCAAACCCCAAGACACCGATCTAAATGAGCCAACAAAAATTGTCCACATCATAAAGGGGGGGAGGGGGGGAGACACTTCCCCCCACATTTGGAGGCTGACAAGCCCGTAGATATGGAGATTAATGGTGAAGGCATGGACCATATGGATGAAGACCCCTCGGTACTGATGTTGAGGGAAGAAGGAACTCGCTGGGAGATGCCTGCCATCATCAAAGCCACAACTAAGTTGAAGAATTGGGCATGGGAGGGAGCTGCCTACCCCATGAAGGACTCTGTGAGGAAGATCAAGATTAGCGAGCCAATTACTCCTGTTAAGAAGATCAAGACCATCGAGCCAGTCACCCCTGCCAAAAACATAGTTTCTATTCCTATTGAGTCTGTTTCTACTAGTATTACTATTCTTGTTGAGTTTGTTTGTGATAGCATTCCTATAGAGTCTGTTTCCATTGAGTCTGTTAAGTCTGTTGAGAACTCTTTTCATTATAATATGGTTTCTGATTCTACTTATTTGTTTGCTTTGAATGTTTTTATTTCTAAAATTGGTAAATAAACTCTTAATAATAAGGAATTAAAACAAGGGCATGTAGAAACCATAAAAGAAGAAACCCAACCTATTAACCTAGGGACTGATGATGAACCTAAAATGGTACAAGTGGGCAATACCTTAACCACCTCTGAGAAAGATGCATTAGTTACCCTATTGACAGAATTCAAAGAGGTATTTGCATGGTCCTATGAAGACATGCCCAAGATTGGTACAGATATAGTACAATATTGCATTCCAATAGATCCAACCATGAAGCCAGTCTAGCAGAAATTGAGAAGAATGAAGCTAGAGTGGACTTTTAAGATCAAAGAAGAAGTTGAGAAATAGTACAATGCAGGATTCCTGAAGGTGGTTAACTACCCAGAATGATTAGCTAATGTGGTTTCGGTACCAAAGAAGGATGGGAAAATTAGAATGTGTGTAGACTTCCAAGACCAAAATAAGGCTAGCCAAAAAGATGATTTTCCTTTGCCTCACATTGACATCTTGGTTGACAACACAGTAGGACATGCCTTGCTATCATTTATGGATGGATTTTCAAGGTATAATCAGCTAAAGATGGTTAAAAAAGATATGGAAAAAACCTCATTCATTACTCTATAGGGGATGTATTGCTACAAGGTCATGCCATTTGGCCTTAAAGAGGTAGATGACATGATAGTGAAGTCCTAAGATCGTGAGGGGCACATACTAGCCTCACGGAAATTCTTCGAAAGAATCCAATTATACAAGTTGCAGTTGAATCCCAAGAAGTGCACTTTCGGAGTCACATTCAAAAAGCTGTTCGGGTTCATGGTTAGTTAGTGGGGAATTGAAGTTGATCCAGACAAAATCAAGGCCATTGTAGAGATGAAGCCTCCAAGGACTAAAAGGGAGATCTGAGGGTTTCTAGGGAGGATACAGTACATCAGAAGATTCATAGCCTAGCTCACCATGACATATGAACCAATTTTCCGACTGCTCAAGAAGGAAGTTCCCACGGTATGGAATGAACAATGCCAAGAAGCTTTTGAGAAGATCAAGAATTATCTGATTAAGCCACCAATACTGGTCCCACGGGTACTTGAAAAACCATTATTGTTATATCTCATGACTACGGATACATCAATGGGGGCTTTGCTTGCTCAATACCTAGACGAGTCAAGGAAAGAGAATGCAATCTACTACATCAGCAAGAAGATGTTGCCTTATGAGGGAAAATATTCACTACTTGAGAAGACATGTGTAGCACTTGTATAGGCAATCTGCAAATTCAAACATTATATGCTTGCTTTTAAAGTCCTTTTGATTGCAAGAATGGATCCTTTGAAATATCTGATGGAAAAAGCCTGTGCAAGATGGGAAGACTGCTAAATAGGTTTTGCTTCTTTCAGAATTTGATATTAAATATATGACTCAGAAATCTGTGAAGGGGAGAGCAATTGCTGATCACTTAGCCCACTGTTCACCTAAAGAAGCTGAAGAAATCCAAGGAGTCTTTCCAGAAGAGGATATTATGGAGATTGAGGTGGAATCATGGAAGATGTATTTTGATGGAGCAATTAATCAAAACAAAAGTGGCATTGGAGTTCTCTTAATTTCTCCAAAAGGGACACACATCCCAATCTCTAGTAGGCTCAACTTTCTTGCCACTAATAATGCTACTAAATATGAAGCTTGCATTATGGGGTTACGAGCAGCCCTGAGTTTTGGAGTAAAAGAGTTGGAAGTATATGGTGCTCAACTTTGATAATCTCTTAGATTCAAAATAAATGGAAGATCAAGGAAGAAAGGCTGATGCCTTATCATGAATGTCAATAAGATCCAGTATCAATATGTGCCAGGGATGGAGAATCATATTGCAGATGCTTTAGCCACAATGGCATCCATGATGAATGGACCCAAGAAAGATAAAACAAGACCGATAATGGTGGAACAAAAGAGGAACTAGATTATTACACGACAATAGAAGAAGATGAGGGGAAGAATGGGTAAGGTGAATGGTATTCAAACATCCTACAATATCTTAAGGATGGGACATACCCATCATCTGCAGATAAGAATGACCAATTGACCATCAGAAGGATGTCCACTAATTACATTATCTATGGGGAAAGGCTTTACAGAAGATCATACAATAGAATTCATCTCCTTTGTGTGACTGCTAAGAAAGCACAGCAGATAATTAAAGAGGTTCATGAGTCAAGCTATGGGCCACATGTGAATGCACACATACTACCACGGAAGATAATGAGGCAAGGTTATTACTGGACTACTATGGAAGCCAATTATGCAGCTCACATCCGGAAGTGCCATCAATGCCAAGTCCACGGAGATCTGAAACATATGCCACCCATGCCACTACATACTATGACATCACCCTGGCTATTTTCTACATGGGGGATAGATATTATTGGGAAGATTCACCCAACAACATTCAATGGCCATGAATTCATACTTGTTGCTATAGACTATTTCACTAAATGGGTGGAAGCTACCTCATACAAGGTTTTAAACTCAAAGAAAGTTGCTCAATTCATTCAGACAAATATCATTTGTAGATATGGGGTACCACATGAAATTATCTTTAACAAAGGGTTGCATTTCAAGGGAGAAATAGAAAAGTTGTTACGGCAATTCAATATTCAGCACCACAAATCCCTACCTTACCGTCCTCAGACTAATGGAGCAGTTGAAGCTGCAAACAAGAATATAGGGAAAATTTTGAAGAAGAGTACGAAGAACTACAACGATTGGCAACTGTAATTACCCTATGCACTTTGGGGGTATAGGCCATCAATTCGATCTTTCATAGGAGCCATTTCTTATTCATTAGTGTATGGAATGGAAGTAGTCATTCCCATTGAAATGGGTGTTCGTTCACTAAGGACAGTACTGGAAAGTGAAATCCCTAAAGTAGATTAGTTGCAAAGCAGATATAACTAGTTATGCATGCTAGATGAGAAAAGACTCAAGGCCCTGTATCACATTTAGGGATATCAAAGGAGGCTCAGGAAAGCTTTTGACAAAAAAGAAAGAACTAGAGATTTGAAATTGGGAGATTTAGTGTTGAAAGAGATTCAAGCCCCGGTTTAAGATGCAAATGGGAAGTTCAAGCAAAATTGGGCAGGCCCATATATTATTAAGCAAATATACTCTAGGGGAGCAATAAGGTTAATGGACTTTCAAGCAAAATTGGGCAGGCCCATATATTATTAAGCAAATATACTCTAGGGGAGCAATAAGGTTAATGGACTTTGATGAAAATTCTTTTACTGAGCCAACCAACATGAATCAGTTGAAGAAATACCACGGCTGAGGTGGTAGTCTCAAAATACCACATTTGAGGTGGTAGTCTAAAAACACCACATTTGAAGTGGTTGTAAATTATGTTAAGGCAATCTACACAAAATGGGAGTAAAAAACAAAAAAAGAGTGAGAGAGCCTAATAGGTTGAAAACCTAAAAAGGTGGCCTAGGAAAAAATTAAGGCAAATAAAAAATGAACTACGTGATGACCTAATCCTTTTACAAAGGGGGTACGTAGGCAACCTTGCATTAGTCCTATCACAATTTCCCCAAGCCCATCATTTGCCCAAATTTTTTCCCAAAATTCAACCATTCCATTAAACCATGTCATTACACAAAATCCAAAAGACCAAACCCTAAAAACCCAAACCCTAAACCAAACCATAAAAAACCAAACCCCAAGAACCTGAACCTTAAACAGAATCCTTAACCTACAAGTCCTAAATAATTCCTAAACAGAAGAGTTTCACATCAACTTTTAAAATAAACATGTTCAAAGTAAAAAATAAGAAGGTCATTTTGTCTTTAGTTTTTTCTCTTTTGGTTGATCATTGATTTCTTCTGTGATAGATACATTATCAGCTTTGTCCCTCCTATTAAATTCATAGTGGTCATCATCAACCTCTTTGTTAGCAATTTTGTCCACCAACCAGTTAGAGTATTCTGTAGTCATCCCGTGGAAGTGAACCTTGATAAAAGACTGATCCACTCAGTCAGCCACCTCTAAGCCCAGCAACATTTTCCTTATAAAAGTAGGGTTTGTGTCCACAGGAGTGAAAGGTTTTCTTCCATTTCCACCAGGAATTCCTTGCTCATATCGAAAATGCCTCAAGAGTCTATCTGCCTTATAGAAAGTTTCCCTCCTTAATCCAACTATGAAGATGTGATCTGAACCTGGAGACTGAAGCAAAGGAGGTGGACACTTCCATTAATAGCAATTCCATTGAATTGAGGCACTGGATTTCTTGTTCAGAAATTTCACTCAGTCACTCTTAGTTTGGCACTCAGTTTTGATGACAGGCCTACTAAGAAACTGCTAGGACCATAATTACCAGTTGTAGGCCTGGCAATCATATCCAGTCTTTCCATTAGCCAAATCTACAAAGTCAAAGATGTTAGGGTTTGTGCCCTAAAATCCAATTTATTGGCATGTCATGAATAATTAAATTGTTTACTTATATGAGACTATCTATAAATGAATTAATGGGGCATTATCTTAGTCCATGAGATGCATAGTATGTGATTTATGTGAAAAGTCACAGAAAGATATAAATCACAAATTCTTTGTAAACTCAGAATTTTAGTTCGTAGTTAGTGATGAAATTGGGCGTTTCATCTGCGAAGACTATAACATATCAACTAAGATGATTTGTCTTGATCATGGAAGTGGAGACTTCTAGTTGGTATGTTGATATGTTTTAAGAGTTAAGACATATTGAACTGGACCACTGTGAGATTTATTATTCTCCTAACGACTGTCAAATGAATAATAAATCTCACGACTTCTATTTACATCAACTTTAAATCCTGAGAGAATAATGGACCTGATCATGAGATGTAGGTTGCTTTGATATATCAGGAGTGAGATCTATAAGTTATGGTCAAAACCTCAGTATGTTGGACAGCCGTATTTAGTGTTGATGGAACATATATTCTCAGGATGGAATTCATAATCTCTTAACGAAAATATAAAATATTCCCTTGAGATAAGTTTAATGGGTTTGGTTATTCAGAGTGTTGGGCCCAACCACTTTAGTAAGAAGTTACTAAACTATATATTTATGAAATTGGATTTCATAAATATATGATGAATAACATAAAGGATTCAACCGGATACTCAAGAATTAAGATGTAGTAATCTTCAAAGTGGCAGTCTATATTTATGACTTTGTATTACTACGAATATTTTAATGAAGGGGTTGAATGTATAATAAAGTCTTGGGATATAATTTATTAATAAGGCCTAGAGTGCAATTATATTCTTATAGTGGTATTGAATATAATTAATGGTAACTTTGGACTTGTCAAGAGTTGACAAAAAAGCCGAAGGCCCATTGGAGCTAGAGTCTTATTTGTTCCCTTTGGTCCCATCTCAAGCCACAAAATAAAGCCCAATTGGGTAGGCCCAAAAGGCTAATCCAATTAGATAATCAGTCATTATTTAATAAAAGTTATTAAAATAAAGAAACTACCAAGGTAGTTAAAATGTACGAATGATGAAAAGAAAAGAAATCAGTTTTTCTCCACAAGGAGAAAAAGAAGGTTGTTTCTTTGAGATTCTATGTACAAAAGATTGATTGAGAGACCACACATCTTGAGCACCATGTGGAATTGAGATGAAGATTAAAGGTTTTCTCAAGTTTTGGTTTTGAAATTCACTGCATCAAGGTATGCTTTCTGTTCTTTGTTCTAGAATTCATGGTTACATGTTATCTTTCATGATTGAAGTAGATCCATGTTTGTTGCTTCCGCTGTGTGTTTTGTATGAGATACAAAAACAGATATTCCAACAAAGGGACTCCTAAGAAAGTTTTGAAACTCTCCACCATGAAATACAGAGTCCAGTCCTAGAAGAGTTTCTACCAAGATCAGAGAAATAGGATTATCACCATCCTTAATTTTACCCACAACACTTATGGCTTGAGCATCTGCAAAATCGTGCCTTCTAGAGCAAAGAAAAAAATTTCCCACAATGCATAGAGCCAAGCCAATATTTTTCTGCATACTGTCAGTTACTCCATGAGTGTGTTTGTTAATTAGTCTTGAAGGAATTGCACGACGATTCACCATATGCCCTTCAACCATACTACTAGTAATGGAAGTAGGAAGACCTAGAGCATCAGACAAAGATCCCCTATGCCTGGGATCACAAGAAACTGTTACAGATTTCTTGCTTGGATCATAGTCTAGAATAGAGGAAATTTCTTCAATTGTGGTGCAGAGTTCAGCAGTTTTAAACCGAAACACATGATCTTTAAGATCCTAGAATTTCACGGCAGCACGGAGAAAGTCCCATTTGATCTTAACGTTCCTCAAAGCCTTGATTCCCTCTAGTTTATAGGCTGTAAAGTTGGTCTTGGTACTAAAATCAAAGCTACGGACCCATTTGTTGATATTGTGAATGGTTGAATGAGAAAAATTTTGATTGCTAGCCATGGATGACTTTTGCTTGTGATTATTGTGTTTTGCTAACCCTGATGCAGAGATTTGTTTGCAGATGCCAAAATAAGCTACATTAGTTCTTAATTAGGTTTAAATCAATTTCAAAGAGTTTGTAGATGAGTAGGAAATGGTTTCACGGACACAAACGAAGGAAAATCTTTCAAAAAAAAAAAAAACTTGAAAATGCAAAACACCTGTAAAAAAAGTATGAGGAGTGGGCCCACCATGGCGTAAGCCAGTTGGTGCTTAAAAGTGCCATTCGGCACTTTTAAAGTGCCAGTTGGTGCTTAAAAGTTCCATTCGGCACTTCAACGAACATGTTGTTCAAGTCTAGTATGAAAGCCATGAAGATTGGACCAAGAAACAAGTGAAGAAAAGGTAATTAATAAAGCTGGACAGATAGCTCGACACCTGCGGACAAATAGCTCGACACCTGCGGACAGATAGCTCGATAACTGCTTGATACCTCTCGACAGCTAGGCTATCTATCAAGCTCTTCAGTTGATTGTTATCACAATCACGAAACCTTCTTGACAGTTTTGTGGATCGATCGAGAAAGCTCCTGTCCCCTCGACAGCTTCTCGACACCTACTATCTATCGAGGTTTAATGATGCTCGACAGATACTATCTATCGAGGTTACAAAAATCAGAATTTTAAGATCTGATTTTTGGGCCAGACTTATGTATTTGTGTAGGGTTTCTTTTCTCACAACCCTAGACCTATATAAGGCTTATTTTAAAGGTCGTCACATAAGAGAATACAAGGAGAACGAATGCAAAAGGTGACCGATACCTTATTCTCTCTAACAGAAGCTATTGCATCTTTGCGCCTTAGGGTTTTGTAACCAAGTGCTTCCTGATTTTTGGGCCAGACTTATGTATTTGTGTAGGGTTTCTTTTCTCACAACCCTAGACCTATATAAGGCTTATTTTAAAGGTCGTCACATAAGAGAATACAAGGAGAACGAATGCAAAAGGTGACCGATACCTTATTCTCTCTAACAGAAGCTATTGCATCTTTGCGCCTTAGGGTTTTGTAACCAAGTGCTTCCTGATCTTCATTCTTGATGAAGTGAAGAACTTTGCAGCCAACAATCTTCTTCTAGTTGGTGATTAAGTCGCATACTAGGATCCGCACAATTGGTTAGTCACGTACTGGGATTCGTACATTATCAAAGGGTGGTGTTCATATATTGAAGAGTTCAGAGGTTCTGAAGCGGTAGAAAGTTTCTGCTGTGAGTTCATCTACGGGGATTGTAGAGTCTAGGGACAAAGGTTTTGTACTAGGTCTGAAACTTCTCTTTACTATATTGGATTGCTTTTCGGGAAAGTTTCCCCCCAGGTTTTTTACTGTGAAACTAGTTTGTTTCATTTGTTTTCCTGGGTCATCATGTCTTGTCTTATTTACTTTTTTGCTGCATTCATTATTGACATGATATTGATGTTTGTTTGTTTTAACAAGTTTTATTCATAATAAATCTAATTAATAACTTGGATTTAGAAACTTGTTAATTATATTAACTAGGGTCTAAATTTCCCATCAAACTCACATCAGCAAAAATTAAATTGTCAATCACTATATGCCAAAATTCCAAAGAGCGCTTGGAAGGCATTGACAACCAATAGAGAAATCTAGGATAAATACCATCAACTTCCTCCTGAACTTAAGGACCAATCCTAAAATATTCATACATCTAAACCTGAAAAAATCCACACACACCATTACAACCTAGCCAAAATAACTTTCCAAAATCCACACATAGCCAAAAATTCCAAATGTTACCTGCCAAACAAATGGCGCCCCTCCTAAGCTTGAGAGACTACGCCTAGAAAGTTGAGTCATAAAATGCAAGAAGGTCGCGTAGGCCATGCCAACCCAATCATAATTCTTGATCTGGTCAATATCTCTCAAACTCCACAGATAGCGCAAACTCATAGTACTCTAAGTCTGGACACAAGAAAGTCCCAATGAAGAGGAGCATGAACATACGTGTACCCATGGCCACAGTTTTACAGCTTTCCATATTCTCATAAAGCAACATCAGAGAAACATTTTTACTCTTCAATTTTGAAGGCACTACACCTAAAAGTCTCTTAATCTCTTTTAAGGGAATCATTAACCTTGATTCTTTCACCACCCAATCTCAAATCGGTGATGACAGAAAAGTCGTAAGGCATCAACATCACTTTGCCAATGCTTGGGAAATGGAAAGTACATGTTGTTGGAAAATCTGGTGTTGTATCTCATACAAAACACATAGTGGAAACAACAATCACGGATCTACTTTATTCATGAGAGATAACATGTAACCTTGAATTCTAGAACAAAGAATAGAAAGCGAACCTTGATGCAGTGAAATTCAAAACCAAGACGAGAATACCTCTAATCTTCATCTCAATTCCACATGATGCCCAAGAAGTGTGGTCTTTCAATCAGTTTACATGTATGTGTTCAAGGGAGAATAAGATAGTAGCTCACAGACACACTATTTTCATAAGACAATTATGAAAATTCTGTATGTTTCTTTCCTTATACATAACTAATTATTTAATTGGGTTAGCCTTTTGGGCCTACCCAATTGGGCTTTAGTTTGTGGCTTGAGATAGGACCAAATGGAACAAATAAGATTCTAGCTCCAATGGGCCTTGGCTTTTCTGTCAACTCTTGACAAGTCTAAAGTTACCATTAATTATATTTAATACCACTATATAAATCTAATTGCAATCTAGGCTTATTAATAAATTATATCCCAAGACTCTAATGATATCATTTGACCCCTCCATAAAATATCTATAGTGAACAAAGTCATAATAAACTGTCACTTTGTAAACAACTATTTTATCCTTGAGTACCCAATTTAATCTTTTAGTTATTCACATTTATTGAAATCCAATTTCATTAAATATAATCTTTAGTAACTACTTACTAAAGTGGGCGCCCTGAATAACCAGTTCCCATTAAACTTATCTCAAAGGGATATTTCATGTCTCTATAAAAAGAGATTATAGATTCCATCTTGAGAATATGTGTTCCCTCAACACTACATGTCGTTACCCAACATACTGAGGTTTTGACCGTGAATATTAGATCTCATTCCTGATATATCAAAGTAACCTACATTTCGTGATCGGTTTCACTATCCTCTCAGGATTGAGAGTCTATGTGTAAAGTTGTGATTTACAACTATGTTTTATGTTGGCTTTATTCCATGACAAAAAGTGTTGTAATTGCTTTAATTTTGTTCCTTGTATTTTGTGGGATTTTATTGTATTGGGTTTAATATTAAGTTGGTGAAGACTCAAGCTTAATTGAAGATCAAACGGATTTTGTGAGAAGCTCGCGAGAAGCTAACCTGTGAAGTAGCCACATGAGAAGCACATGACTGGAAGCTGAAGAATCATGCCAGGCTGTCAGTTTCGCGAGTGTCTCACATGTAAGGCCTTTCCATGAGGTAGTTGCGAAACATTCTACCTGGAGGATTTTTAAGTGTGACTTTCTTACCCTTCACCAATACTATATATATCCTTATTACCCATAAATGTAAAGAAGGCCATTCAGAGAGAAAAACCCTAGATAGGTTTTCTACAACACACATATCGTTCTTTTAGAGAGAGAGAGAGAGAGAGCTACTCATCCTTAGTGAGAAATCATTCTAGCCTCTTCTCCTTCCCTCCCATTGTCATACCTAGAGAGGAGATTTGTACCTAAACACAACCCACTCCTATTCAGAGTGTAGAGAGTGTTTTGGAGCTTGAGAAGTTTTGGAAATTTGCCAAAAGAAGCCGGTGAGGCTTGGCAGATACAATTGGACATATTGCGGGATCTAGAAAGCTAGACAAGACACGGTTCTGAGAAGCCTTGTTGTAGTAGGAGCTTGGAAGGCTTAGGTACATTGGGTAGATTTGGCTTGGAGGGTCTCTTGTTATTCATGTATCCCAACTTATTGTCTAGTGGAGGACGGTGGAGAGGTTTTTCGTCGAGTTCTTTGGTTTCCTCTTCGATAACACATCGCTGTGTTATCTTGTGTTTGCATCTCTCTTCCCTTACTCTTGTGCTTTACTTTTATTGTTTGTTGTTTATGTTTATACACTAGAGTAGTATCGGTTGATTGCACTTTATTTACTCTTGTTTCCGTACTTAGATAAGTTAGAGTAAAATCAATTGAGCCGTAATTTTTTTAATTAGAGGTCTAAACAAGCTCTTGTATTTTCACACATTTTCGAGCTTTCACTATGAAATTAGAAGTCATGAGATTAATTATTCAGGTGACAGTTGTTGATTGAATAATTAATCTCACAGGGGTCTAGCTCAATATGTCTTAATTTCAGACACATCAACACATCAACTAGAAGTCTCCACTTCCATGATCAAGACAAACCATCTTAGTTGATGTGTTATAGTCTTCGCAGATGAAACGCCCAATTTCATCATCGACTACGAACTATATTTTGAGTTTACAAAGAACTTGTAATTTATATCTTCTGCGACTAAATCACATAAATCACATACAATGCATCTCAAGGACTATGATAATGTCCTATTATTTCATTTGCAAATAGTCTCATATAATTAAACAAATTAATTATTTATGACATGCCAATAAATTGGATTTTAGGGCATAAACCCCAACAATCTCCCACTTGCTCTTAAAGACAATTTACCATATACTTGACACTTATTTCCCTTTAGAGTAATTCATAGTCACTCTAAGGTAAGGTTTAGAAACAAGTTTCAACCAGATTTATTGCATAAATTATCTTTTCTACTACTACATCTCATATACTCATATCTCTATAATGTGTATCTTCACCACCTAGGATGAACACATATCTTGAAGTCCAACATCGTGAATCACAGTCAAACTACTAGTCAGTATTTGTACAACCAGTAACCATCAAAATCTCACTTTGGTGAACAAGCATATAATCCCTCATTCTCCTAAGATATTTGAGTATATGCTTTACTCCCACTAAATTAAGTGATTTTAGATTCAATTGATATTTGCTTACCATGCCCACTACAAAATAGATATTTTGCCTAGTATATAGCATAGCATAAAGACTTCCTATTGATATGGTATAAGGAACCGTCTTAATATGCTTTTCCTTTTATATGTCTTAGGACTATAGTCCTTTATAAAGGAACTTCAAACTTAAAAGGAAAAAATCCTTTCTTGAAGTATTACATGCTATACTTGGCTAGAATCTAATCTATTTAAGCAGTTTGAGATAGACCCAGCATCCTAATTTCTAAATTTTAACAAAATTTAAATCTTAGGATGTGACCAGTCTTTCCCAAGTACTTTATATCAAACTGGACTAGACAACAAAAAACTCCATTGATGACAATAACTCTACATCATTCTAAATGATTAGAATGTCATTAACATACATTAAGAAATTTATTATTCTATATAGCTTTTACACACATAAGGCCTTTTAATACTTGATCAAAATCAAACAACTTGATTGCTTGATCGAATGTGATATTTTATGATTCATATGCTTGCTTTAGTCCATAAATAAACTTTAAGCAACTTGCATAGTTAAAACTACTAGTTCTTTGCTATGAACAAGTCTAATAAAAGAAGCTTTCTTGATATCCATTACCATATTTCATCCAAATGAAATATAATGAATAAGAGAATCTTGATAGAATCAAACTTGACTATTGGTGAAAAAATATTTTCATAGTCGAAACATTTCTTTTTGAATGAATCTTTTCGCCACTAGTCTTGACTTTGAAAGTTTGCACCTTCTAATCTATCAATCTCATTTACTCGTAGATCTATTTGAAAAAAATAGGTTTACTGCCATTATCCGCCTCTACAAGTTCTAGACTTTAAATAGAATCTAATTCTATTCACATAACCTTGATCCAGCAATCCATATTCATATCATCTATTGCCTTTACGCAGGACCGAAGATCAAATTCATATCCTTGTGGAATGACTTCAAAAGTTTATTCCAAAAGTATGAATTTATTTGGTAATTGATAATCCTCACACTATGATATTGTACCGGTGTAATAGTTATCTACAAAATAATGTCTTGTGGTGTTTCTAATACAACCATCTCATTTCTATATGTATTTTATAGTTTTCCTATAAAAAATTTTGACATTTTTCTTCTAGAACAATCTACCTTTAAAAGAGCCCTATTCTTCCTTTATGAATGCACTGACTTAAAGAAGTCATTTGCACTTCATTCCTTTAAGAAAAGGAGCCCTAGATCTTATTATCCTCTAAATAGAATTCATAGACCGGGAATATAATAAAATAATGGTTCTAAAAGCTCATCTTTCACCAATCTTGAATATGATTTAGATTAATAAGATCTCAACATAAGTGCCAAAACATACAATTACAAAAGATGGAAACTTTCTCTTTAAAAAGTAAAACATATAAATTTCCATCTAGAAGACAATCATGGACAATGCTTAGTTTTACCAAAATAGAAACACTTTTCTTTTGGTCATACTTTTGAGTCTACATTCCTTTTGGCAACTATTAGGGCATCTAGCCTGTCCAACTATTTGATATTATAATTCCTTTCCTTACCACCTTACCTTTCGGTTCAAGCTAAGAATTTGAATTAAATCATATTGATCCTAGCCTTAGCTTTTAGGATGTCTTTTGTTGCGTAGAACTCACTCATCAATTTAGATAGTATATAAAAAGAATTTATTTTCAAAACAATTTAAATTGATCAATTGATTCTAACAAGGACTTGTCGATCATATCCAAATGAGACTAACATTTTATCTCTACATCCAAGAATTACCATTCATTTTAAAATTAAAACATTTTCATAAAATGATATAAAATTGGAACTCCTTAAGCCTCTCTTAGCACTCAATATGATCCATACCAAACATCTCATTTAGACTTAATATAAAGTCTAAGCCTAGTACTAACTCTTGCATCTCATGCTATAGCACAATTGAGATAGAAGTCAATGCAACATTTTAGCATTTCATTGGAGACTATGATCACATCATAAGCTATCTTCCATAAGTGCATCATGTATAGGAAATTGTGACAATGCTGAATCGAAACATAAATATGTATTTCAGCTCCTTTAAGCACCATATCCAAAATTATTTCTTAGTTAATGTGATTATATTAAAATAGTAGTTAGAGAACAAAAATTTATGACAACTTTATTTTGAGACTATGAACTTAAATACCAGGACATTATATTTTGCAACCACTGCCATATAAAAACATATTATATTTGGTGCAGTAACAACCTAGTCCATGTCTATAATTCCTTGGTAGCAAGTATACGATAAACACCATGATTGATTGAGAACCATTCTTATTATTAGTGCTATCATAATAACTCTTATCAAACACTAATAACATGTCGTATTAACTTTAGCCTCTAAGTAATAATGACATAGCTCCTTTGGGAGGTTAACATTACACTTAATCTAGTGTACACCATTATCTAGAATCATGTGTAGCCACGTTTCATCTCCCTTATAGTATTTAAACTTGTAGTATGATGAAACAAAACACTCTCCTTTGGGATCATGAGGCATATATGCCAAGACGAGGTGCTTGTTCATACTACTTTAAATGGATAAGTTCAATCTTGTAGTACTATAAAGTAAACACCCTCATTTGAGATCACGAGGCATATTCGCCAAGACGAGGTGCTTACCCACACTACTATGAACCGATAATGGAGGCCGTGAGATCCAACCCTTGTATCTCTCTTCCTCTAGAAATTTTAAAACAAGTGGATTGTCCAGAAATCATTATGATCTCATCCCAATTTTAACCCTACACATCAAATGTGTTTAATTGTTTAAATTCAATGTGATGTTACTAAGTCGCGTCACAATAGCATAACAAACATTCGCGCAATCACAAAGAAGTTTAATCATGTAATCCGTGAAGTAAATACCCTTCGCTTAGAATGCAAGACTCGAAGTCAAGACATGGTATCTATTCACATTACAATAAACTTAACAAAAGGGTTATTTCAGCACTCCCACTCGTTATTTGGGTTTTTCTTAAATAATTGTGATCCCATCATAACTAATAACCTTGCACTTGATAAAGGCTCTAATCTCATTAGAATCACTAACTAAAATGGAAGTCCTAAACTATTTAGGATTCCTTGAACACTAATGAATCAAAAATTAGTTATATAGAACTCTATCCTTAATTTACAAGATAAAGTATTCTAATCTCATTAAAAACTATATAACTTTAATTAGAATTTTAATCTCATTTAAAACCTCTAATTAAAATAAATCAAAGACTTTTAATCATAAAACAATTTAGGACTAAGATTTCTATTTAACTAACATCTTTGATCTCATTAGGTCTTTTAGTTAGATAATGATTAATAAATTTCCTTAACTTTTAAGGACTATAAAATTAGTCACACAGCTTTGCTTTTTATCAAAGTTTTAACACTTAGTCAAAAACAAGTGAAAATTCAAAATTCAGTGCCTTCGATTGGTCAAACCTTTTCTCGATTGATCAAAAAAAATGAAGAAATTCATCACAAAGGTTTTGCCTTGTTCGATTGATTCTCGATTCTTGTTCGATCAATCAAAATTAACATTCGAATGGTCAAAAGGAATTATCGATCGATTGATACAATGAAGAATTTTATCATAGAGCTTCTGCCTGACTCGATCGGTTCTCAATTCCTCTTCGATCGATCGAAAAGTACATTTGATCGATCGAAAGGAATTCCCGATTGATTGAAACTCGTATAAACTGAATTTTTTCAAAATTTTCTGGTAACCGTTTTTGACATCTTCATTATTGTTCCATCAAAAACACCTTTTGATTTTATCAATGAAGATTTACAGATCAAACATTAAGATTTTCAAGATCAAGAACCATAATAATGCTAGAAACTTTGAAAACATAATCCTAATCTCATTAGGAATAAATTTCATTAAAGGATTTTAATAGGAAACCAAAATACTTTAATTCTAGCATTAATATACTGTTTGATCATAAATATATATCACTAGACTAACATCTGTACATGTTCATCATTCAAGAATGAAAGCTATTCATTCATACATGTATGTCTAGCAAAATCAAAAGCAATTGGCAATGTTTATTATAAAGCTTTAACAAACATATAAACAAAAGCATGTTAACGGCAGATTGAATATTCCACATGGGTCCATGATATACATTTGTAAAACAACATATCATGCCAAGATATATGTTAACGGCAACACTAATTATTGAATAAAAACAATAACTATGCCAAGTTTATCCAACTGGTGCAAAATGAAGTGCACGCACATGATGGTTATACCAGTTACATTCATATTCTTAAACCTTAAGCCATAGCCTCAACTATTGAAACTACCATTACCTTTTCGAATCATGTCAGACCCATAATTAAAACAAATATCAAGCCAATGGTTTTCGAATTAACAATCAATATATCACATATATTAATCATGGCATCTGGTTTTAACGAACAATGGTTCTAGAACAAAATTATGTAGAAACTTTACTGCAGAAAATTAAATCACCAAGAAAACTATTTTCTTTGATTCTAAAAACTCAATCACTTATACAAGCATGATATTGAAGACCGCTTTGATACCAATTGTTAGAAAATTTGGTTTTGTATTTTATACAAAAAACACAGCGAAAACAAAATTCACAGATCGACTTCATTCATGAGAGATAACATATGACCTTGAATTCTAGAATAAAGAATAGAAAGCGTATCTTGATGTAGTAAAATTCAAAACCAAGACTTGAGAATACCTCTAATCTTCATCTCAATTCCATGTGATGCCCAAGAAGTGTAGTCTCTCAATCAGTTTACATGTATGTGTTCAAGGGAGAATAAGAGAGTGGCTCACATACACACTATTTTCATCTTCACACTTATGAAAATTCTGTATGTTTCTCTCCTTATACATAACTGATTATCTAATTGGGTTAGCCTTTTGGGCCTACCCAATTGGACTTTAGTTTATGGCTTGAGATGGGACTAAAGGGAACAAATAAGACTCTAGCTCCAATGGGCCTTGGCTTTTCTGTCAACTCTTGACAAGTCCAAAGTTACCATTAATTATATTTAATACCACTATATAAATATAATTGCACTCTAGGTCTTATTAATAAATTATATCCCAAGACTCTAATGATATCATTTGACCCCTCTATAAAATATCCATAGTGAACAAAGTCATAATAAACTGTCACTTTGAAAACAACTATTTTATCCTTGAGTACCCGGTTTAATATTTTAGTTATTCACATTTATTGAAATCCAATTTCAATAAATATAATCTTTAATAACTCCTTACTAATGTGGGTGCCCTGAATAACCAGTTCTCATTAAACTTATCTCAAAGGGATATTTTGTGTCTCTATAAAAAGAGATTATGGAGTCCATCTTGAGAATATGTGTTCCCTCAACACTACGTGTCGTTACCTAACATACTGAGGTTTTGACCGTAAATATTAGACCTCACTCCTGATATATCAAAGTGATCTACATTTCATGATCGAGTTCACTATCCTCTCAGGATTGAGAGTCTATGAAATTAGAAATCGTGAGATTTATTATTCAGGTGATAGTTGTTGCTTGAATAATTAATCTCACAACGATCCAATTCAATATATCTTAACTCTTAAGGCATATCAACACATCAATTAGAAGTCTCCACTTCCATGATCAAGACAACCATCTTAGTTGATGTGTTATAGTCTTCGAAGATGAAACGACTAATTTCATCACTGACTACGAACTATATTTTGAGTTTACAAGGAACTTATGATTTATATCTTCTGTGACTAAATCACATACAATGCATCTCAAGGACTATGATAATGTCCCATTAGTTCATTTGCAAATAGTCTCATATAATTAGACAAATTAATTATTTATGACATGCCAATAAATTGGATTTTAGGGCATAAACCCCAACACATGTGGTATCCCAAAATGATTCTAACAAAGCAAGAAGCAACTAGAGATCCTTGTACTCATGAGTTTCCTGATTCAATAAGCCTCAAAAAAAGTTTCGAAAGCCCGCGTCATTGGTAATGTTCCTAATGTCAGGAGACAATATTCCCCATATACCTTTCAGCATTTCAAGGCTACCTCAACTCTTAAGGTTTTGCAAAACAAAGATTTAGCCCATCATCAAGATGTCAAAAAAATTCCATGCCAATAAAAATTCTAGTTCAAAAAGAAAAACTCATGCCCAACTAAAATTTTTTCCATGACTCATCACTACATGCCCAACAAAAATCCCATGACCAAAATCACATGTCCAAAATTTTTTCCTATAACCAAAATCACAACCACAAAAATTTCCCATGACCAAAATCACAACCACAAAATTTATCCATGATCCAACATCACATACCCAACAAAGATATTTCCATAACCAAAATCACATGCTCAACAAAAGCTTGTCGTAATCAAAGTTCCATGACCAATACAAAAAATGCCAACACAAAATTCTTCCATACTCATACCCACAAAATTTTGCCATGCTCATTGAACAAGACTTACACATTCCAACAAAATTTCCTCATTCATCAAAAATGAAGTTTTTCAACCAAGTATACATAATAAATTTCCATAACTTCAATGCCCTCCCAAAATTCAAGCCAAAATTCATTCAACAACATCACATATTACCGACATTGCCAAATTCCATGAGCCACCAGCATTGTTCAAGTTACACCAAGTCAAAAAAAATACAACAATTCAAAATGTCCCCAAAGCTAAGATTACAATATGATCAATCATACAATGCCCCAAATTTCAACAAAAGCACACAACAACAAAATGATAATGTCTTAACATCAAACTCTCAATGAAGCATGAAAACAAAAAATTTCCCCAAAAAAAAAAAAAAAAAAAAAAAAAAAAAAACACACCTTGAAGTCCATGTGGGAATGTGGAGCATGGGTTTTGGGGTCTTGAAGGAGCCCCTCTTCATCATTCCATTCAAGTGATGGATGATATTTTTTTCCATGAAAAGTAAGGAAAGAAGGCCTATTGGAAGATGACGCCATTATAGTGTAAAGAAAAGGGAAGTTTGGAAATGGGTTTCACAAAATGGGTATGAAGCAAAAATGGCCAAGGACACAAGGATCTGAAAAAAATATTGAGGGAGATGAGTGAAGGGAAGTTGAGAAGCTTAGGAAAGTGTTTTTCTAGAGATAAAATGGTGTAGTGAAGGAGAAAATTCAAGTGGAAGAAGGAGGTGAATAGTAACAATGGTGGAAGAAGGAAGAAAGAAGAGAGAAAAGCAAAGAAAAAGAAAGAAAAGACTAGGAAATGAGGGGCCAAAATTCGGCCCTTCCTTGTAAAAGCAATTTGAGTTGCTAACTCAACTCAGGTTGACTAGGTTGACTCAGTCAACTCCCAAAAAAAAAAAAAAAATTCATTTTTTCTTTTTTCTTTCTTTTCAGAAAAAGAAAAATCATGAAGGATGAGTGAATTTTTCTTCAAAATTTCAAAAATAGATGATATCAATTTCAAGAAGAAAATTTTTGGATTAATTTTGAAAGAAAAATTCTTGGAGATGATCAAGGACAAAGATACAATTTTTCTTAAGAAGAAAAAAATTTCAACTCTCAATTTCAAGTTTCAAATTTCAATTCCAAATTTCAAGTATCAAATTCTCAATTCCAAATTTCAACTCTCAATTTCAGATGTCAACTTTGAATTCCAAATTTCAAGTATCAAATTCTCAATTCCAAATTTCAACTCTCAAATTCAAATTTCAACTCTCAATTTCAAATTTCAAACTCTCAATTCCAAATGTCAAATTTTCAATTTCAAGTTCCAAGTTCCAAATTCAAAGTTTCAAGTTTCAAATTCCAAATTTCAAATTTCAAAGATAAAATCTCTTTCAAAGAGCTAAAAAAATCTTCCAAAGTTTTCTTGCTATCAAAAAAATTAAAAAAAAAAAAAAATTTCAAACCAAGAAGGAACAAATGAAAATCACATATCTCAAAATGATGGAACAACAAAGCACTCATCATTTAAAGACTAATCCCAAATTTTGGTCTTTTGTAGGCAAATTTCCAAGTTTCGAGGTAGAGAAACCCTTTGATTACCTTTCATCAAGATCGAGGTAGAGAAGCCCCTTGGCCGTCACAGCTCTGGTTCCAAGGTAAAGAAGCCCCTTGGTTACTTTCAATCAAGATCAGAGTAGAGAATCCCTTTGATTGACATTTCAATAGCTCCAGTGCCAAGGAAGAGAAGCCCCTTGGTTACCTTTCATCAAGATCGAGGTAGAGAGGCCCCCTGGCCATCATAGCTCCGGTTCTGAGGTAGAGAAACCCCTTGGTTACCTTCAATCAAGATCAGAGTAGAGAAGCCCTTTGATCGACATTTCAACAACTCCGGTCCTAAGGTAGAGAAGCACCTTGGTTACCTTTCATCAAGATTGAGGTAGAGAAGCCCCTTGGTCGCCACAGCTCCAGTTCTGTGGTAGAGAAGCCCCTTGGTTACCTTTCATCAAGATCGAGGTAGAGAAGCCTCTTGATCACCACAACTTCTGTTCCGAGGTAGAGAATCCCTTTGGTTACCTTTCATCAGGTCAAAGTAGAGAAGCCATTTGATTGACATTTCGACAATCCAAATCAAAGTAGAGAAGTCCTTTGATCAACATTTCAACAGTTCAGATTGAAGTAGAGAAGCCCTTTGATCAGCACTTCAACAGTTCAGATCGGAGTAAAGAAGCCCTTTGATCAACCTTCCATAAAGATCCTAGGTAGAGAAGCCCCATGGATATTCGCCACATTCAAGATCGAGGTAGAGAATCCCCTTGATCGACTTGCTACATTCAGACTAGGATGGAGAAGCCTCTTAGTCACCTCATTTCAAATTTATCAGTT
The DNA here is from genome assembly GCA_023621385.1 of Quercus gilva. NCBI lineage: Eukaryota > Viridiplantae > Streptophyta > Magnoliopsida > Fagales > Fagaceae > Quercus > Quercus gilva. Next base: position 54,415,668 of record CM042473.1, on the reverse strand, counting down.
ATCAAGTAAGCCAAGTATTCACAGTTTTCAGTTCCAACAAACGACAAGGCACTAGTTCTACGTTCCAAGATTTTAGGTTTGAGGGCTAGGTAATCTTTGAAAAATCAATTTCAATTAAATCATGGCTGCTAAAATTAGTGTCTTTATTTTACATTGACATTCGCTTTGCAAGCTCTGTCAATGAGGGGCATTCTGTAGACACTCAATTTTGCACCCATAATTTAATCAAGGAAGATGACTAGAGTGACCAATCTTATACCCAAAATTCATGATTGCATTATATGCATTAATTTGTTCATTGCATATCATAAAAATGATCTTGAGTTTCAAACAATCGCAATATTATGCTCCATTTTCAAATCGGACTATCGCATTGAAAGATATCGCATGATCAAGTTTACACGGTTAGCATGCATTGTGTTTAGGCAGAATCAACTACGCATGATTAATTTAAATTAATTCTGATTGGCTAGAAAATTAAAATTAATTAAATAATTTTGTGATTGGTTGTTAGTGAGTGTCAAAAATAGGCTTGCTTGCATACGAATAAAGGAGATAATCAGATAACAATAAAATTGTGGATAATTATGATTTTTAGGAATATTTATCTACAAGATAATTATTGTTAAAAATACCTGAATTATCAAATAAAGGATTTAATTTTTAGAATATGGATTAAAAATGTGTCTAAGTGCAAGTCCCGGCTCAAAAAATCTCAAAAAAAAGGAGTAAAAAACGAACCAAAATTCGAACACAGGATAGGCACCCAAAAGGACCATTTTGCACTTTTGGAGTGCCGATTGGCACAAACACGAGCCATTGCCTGAGGGCACTTAGATCAAGATAAAACTCATCCTTTTCAATTTTTTAGAGATAAGGACGAATCCCAATTTGTATTCTGATCATTTAGCTATTTTTTCGAGCCTTCCAACCTCTATAAATAGTGGCTACATCTCAAAATTCAAGAGAATTTTTGACGCTCTTTGATTTCCCCTCTTTTTGACTCCCTTTTTCTGTTATTTTCTCTCTCACGTTAAAGACGTTCTAGAGGCTCTAACCTTAAGAATTTCTTTTTTGTAAGCAAGGTAATTTAGGTTTCAAAGATAATTGAATAAATTTCTTTGAACCCTAAAATATTCCCTCAATAAGAAGAGTACGTCCATGCAAGAGGTGGTTTTTCTTTACCCTTTTTTCTGTTTTCTTTTATTTTGATGATGCATGATGTAGAAATTCTTTTAGTTTCAATTTCTAATTTTCATACCATGTGTTGTTAATATTTCTGTTGAAATATGTTCTTAATGCTTTTGTTGTCTTGATTTACCTTTTGAGTTTCAAAAATTTGCACATTATCACATTTTCTTCAAAACGAAAAACTGATCTGTATCTTCCTTAGATGTAGACTTGAATTTTTTCTAGCATAAAAATTGATCTGTATCTTCCTTAGATGTAGATTTGAATTTCTTTTCTAACACAAAACAGATCTGTATCTTCCTTAGATGCAGATTTGAATTTTTTTTCAAAACCAAAAACTGATCTGTATCTTCCTTAGATGCAGATCTAAATTTTTTCTAATACACAAAAAAAAAAAAAAAAAAAAATATGTATCTTCCTTAGATGTAGATCTGATTTTTTTCTAATACAAAAATAGATCTGTATCTTCCTTAGATGTGGATCTGAATTTTCTATAATACAAAAACAGATTTGTATCCTCCTTAGATGCAGATCTGAATTCTTTTAACATAAAAACTGATTTGTATCTTCCTTAGATGCAAACTTGAATTTTTTTAAACATAGTAGATTTTGAAATAAAAAAAGAAAGTCATAAGTAGTGATGTTTTGTTTGTTTTGTTTTGTGCAAGTAGTGTAGGTTTATTTCATGAGTGTTGTCCTCCTCTAAAAAGTCTTTTTTTTTTTTTTTTTATTTCACATAAAAAATAGATCTGATTTTTTTTCTTCTCTACAAATCTTGATTTTTTATTTATAAAAAAAATCTAGTTGTTATTTATTTATTTTTTTTAATACAAACGGAAAACCAATTTTTTACTTTGTTTCAAAATAGATCTAATTTTTTTTTATTCAAAAAACCTTGTTTTACTTAATAAAACAGATCTAATTTTTCTTCACAAAAAACTAATTTTTAATCTATACCAAAACAAATAGATTTTTTTTTTTAATTTTTTTTACGAATTAAATCAAATTTTTTATTCACAAAAACAGATTTGAATTTTTTAAAGAAAAGGACACATTCGTGAAGTAGACTTATGTGATTTAGTTTAGGGTTAAGTTTGTCATGTATGCAACATATCATTCATATCATGCATGAAGGGTATATTGGTCATGAGTGTCTAAAAGACCAGACTCTGTCTGGGTGGAATGGATGTCTAACACCTTCCCATTCCATAACCTAGCCTCCGAATTTAGTTTCTTTTGGATAGGTAGACCTAGGCTTTATCTTTCTTTTTATTTTTTGGGTAGATTGTAACTAGGACAAAAAACCATGTATCTTTGGTAGTTTGTAACTAGGATCCAAAGCCTTGTAATATTCAATCTATCAAATTTGTACTTTTTTATTCAATCAATAACAATGAAGCATTTCAATCATGTAAATTTGTATTATTTTTTTCTTATTTTTTTTGTATAAAAAAAAAAATGGCGACTCCACACTACTTACCCAAAAAGCGAGGTGTCTTGAAAAAGCACCCACAAATCTCTTTTTTTGAGAGCCACCTTTGCCAGGTCCTCTCACAGTGTTATAATTGAATTCAATAGCCTAAACTCTACTACAACAGAAATGACACCATTAGACTTAATATGGAACAATAGTGTTTTGCTTTAGGTGAGACTTAAGGTTTTTTAAGCTGGACAGACAACACCGTTTTGGATTGGACCATTGGAACAATATCATCTTCTTCATTTGAAATAATCTCTAGTCTGTCAAAAATTAAATGAGTATGTATAATAGCATAATATCTTGAACGATTATCATTTAGATTTAAACTAGAGGCTTTAAAAAAAGAATGGAATGGGTATTTTTTGTAAAGGATAGAATTGAAAGTACAATATATATATACTAGTCACTAACTCGTGCGATGCACGAGATAATTTAACAAAATTTATGTATATTTACTTTGCTCAAATAAGTACTTGTTTCAAAATGAATATGTTTCACCTTCTATTCATAATATGGCTCAAAGCATATTATGATTTTTTCTTTCTTTCAATCCCTTCTATTTTCCAAGTTGAAAATAGCAATGGAATACAAAAGCGGTGCCCTCTCCTTTTCTTCCAACCACCGAAGTCATAAATGAGGATCAACGAATAGATTGTGGGCAATAATAAGAATCCACAACACAAACTTGGGTAAGAGAAACCACATACAACATTTTTAGATTGGATGAGGTGGTGTGTTACATAGAATTGAGTATATGTTTTTCAACAAAAAAGATTTTAGTAAAAAAGGCTAAGGGGGCAGAACTTTGCTAACAAAATTGGAATGCTTTTGGTGTGGAATTTAAATTGAAAACAATTAATGCCATCAAAACCCTTAAATCTCTAGAACTTTAATCCCTTCAGCATTATAGAAAGAAAAATTAGGCACTCACTTGGAGTAACTGGGTCATGTTCAATAAATTTAAGTGTATGCAACCAACTATAGCAACAATATAGAAACCAATTTGCACATAAAAAATAAATATAAAGAGAAAAGAAAAAATCAATAAGAAGAACAAAGTAATTAACCTACTTATATAAAAAAAGAAAAAGAAAAAAGTAATTAACCTATTGAGAGAATAAGATTTTGTTGACATTTTCCCCTAAGAACAACTTTTCTTTGATTAAGAGGTTGCAAACATCATCAATGAAGAAAATCCAAATGAAATCCGTGCATGCCTACATGATTTAATCAAGAAGTTCTAACTACAATAACATATTTTAAATCTATTATAAATCTATGGACATCAAAGGGACATGAAAAGTCACAATCCTCCAATTCATCCCGAAAATTACCCTGAATCATCTTTTCTGTCTCTTCTCTTGTAACCAAACACATAATAATTGGTGTAAAATAGTATTAAATTTCAAGAGTGGGATGTACAAATACTGCCTATAATCATGATTGGAACAAACAGCCTTTAAATGCTCCTATAGATACTAATGTAGTTTTGATGATTGCGTTGGTGTAGGGAGGTTTGTGTGTGAGAAAGCTAGGTCGCTGTAAAGGAAGAAGCAAATTAAAAAAATAATAAAATAGGAGGAACAATCCAAACAGGGATAGATATAGTCAAGAAACCGTGCAAACATGGCTTAAAATTTTGATTTGCATAAAGCAATAATCTTCTCCAAAAAGATATTCTCCACATATGTTAAACAATAATTTACTATGGAGTGGTGTTTATGGGTTTCCTACCTTTCCTTGTGTTGATGGTTTATTTTCAATAGTTCGGATTCTCTCTCTCTCATTGTGTCTTTGAGTCTTTGCTTTGCTTTGGGACTGTGTTGGTCCACGCAAATGCAAAGTGCTTTTGCTTAAAGAAGAAGACCCAAGTTTTGAGTTAAAATAAAACCTAAAATAAAAAGAAAAAGAAAATAGTAGTGACATGAAAAATTGTGGGAGTTTCAGAAGTTTCGGTTATATATATATATATATATATTAGTTTCATTATTATATATCATTGTAACAATCGTGGCTCGAAGAGCGAGGGGCCTTCTAGCCTATTAACATACCACTCCTTTTGTAGGATTGATATCTTTGTTTGATTCACCGCTAAAAATTAATTAACCAGCCCAAATTACCTTTTTTTCATCTTTTTTTTTTTTTTTTTTGGTTCTTTTAAGTCTTTGACTTAATACTTTTGATTCTAACCAAAAGTATAAGGGATTCTACTGTCGATTGATTCTCCCTAAATTATAAAAGATTTATACAATAGATTTGTCACTTAATAATTATATAATATTAAAAAAAAAAAAAAAAAAAACCCCTCTGGAAAGATAATTCATTGATAAGTAGAAAAGATATATATTGATTGTATTCAAATTAAGCAATTATTATTATTTTGATGAAAAGACTTGTAACTTTATTAAGATGAAAATAAATTCAATACAAGCCAAAGCTGACTCAATGATAACGGGATCCTTCTCTATCCAAGTTACATAACTAGCAATTCCTTTGGCATATTGAGCTAAAATGTGACAGCAAGCCTTGCTAGTCATGAGCTTGATCGTTATACCATTAATCTTTGAGGATGTCCTAAGTCCTAACTCCTAGGCTGTTGCGTGCAAATCTGGTCCTTATAAAGGCACCCTTCCTTCATGCACTGTCTTGTTCGTCTATTTCCAACTGATACAATCAATTACCAGTGCCCCAAACAAACAAGAGACATTTTATCATTTTGCAGAATGTATATTTCTTTTTTGATAATTGCATTTTTGGAATGATGTTGAACCATTTACTATAAAATAATTTACTAATTGTTGCACATCACACGGATACATTACCTAGATAATAAAATTTGTTTCAAAAGTTTAGGATTTTTTTAGGAGTTTTATTTATTTATTATTTTTTTAAATATCCTCTATTTTGAATTAAGTTTTTTTTTTAAACTTTATAAGAATTTTAAAAATCTTTAATTATTCTTTCTAGTATGGATTGCAACAAAAATTATTATGTAAAAATAATGTACTTTCATGAGTGATTTTAGGATTAATTTAATACATACACATACAATAGTCATGAATACATTTTTTTTTTCTTTGATAAAAATTAATGCATTTTAACACAACACTGAAATAGTTGCGGAAAAAATGAAAAATTAGGAAAATTGATTGACAAGTGAAATTAAAAATAATGATGATATATACGAATTAAAACTTGAAATATACAACGCAAAATAAACACATTTTCAAAAATGAAATTGTGAATTATGTGCCACGTGTTTAGTAATAAAAGTTTCAAATTTGACAAATGCCAAAATCTCAAGAGAGGCTATTGGTTTATATATATATACTAGTTGTTAACTCGTGCGATGCACGGAATAGTTAAACAAAATTTATACACATTCACTTTTATTGGTACAATCATTTGAAAACTATTCTAACTAATACCCAAATGTAAGAAATGCATTGACTTACTATTTAAAGTAGCCTTCTGAAAAACATGATTGGCTATACAAATCTCATTGTTGTCATGGAAAGGATTTATAAACTATTAATCCCAAAAATATGGGCTTATGTTGTAATTAGAATTTACACATATTGTGCAACTAAGCCTTAATTTCTTAGCAACTGTTAAAAATATAAACTGCAAATATATAAATTAATAAAGACCATGACTTGAGGGGGATGCATTAAACTTCAAAATGAGAGTAGTAATATCACTTTCTCAATCTTTGCTCAGTTGTAAAAATAATATAGAGAAAATTCAAAACATGGAAAGAAAATAAAAATTACAACAATTAATTCCATTATCTTTCATGCTATACTTTGTAATTGTATGGAATTAAGTCAACTCAATTTAAGTAGTTGTAATAAAGTTGGCTTCTACCATTCTCTATTCTATAGCAATATGAACATAATAGATTTCTCAAACAATTATCGGTATTGCAGTAAAATGATTTATTATTGAAAATAAGAACCAATTAAGCTCATCCCTTAAAGATTTATCTATTGCACTTGTATGATATGAGTATTTCCATTCAAACTTTAAAATAGATTATGGGTTTCACCTGAATGTTTTCCTTGTGGTGAGGACAAATAAAATGAGACAGGTGCTTCATGACTTTCAAAGCAAAAAAATCTTTCTTCTAGTCAAATACAAAACTCATAAGAGGAGTAATAGAGAAAGAAAATACTCAATGAAAAACTAGAGTGAATGAAGAAAAGATTTCTGAGCTTCCAAAGATCCACACAAATTCCAGCCATAGGTGCAACATGCCAAGTTAAGAAATATAAATATTGATCTACAGGTGCAATTTTTTAATAGACAATAGCAATTTCGTGGACAATAGAAATTTTTTAACACTTATTGAGAAAAAATATAATTTGAGATTTTTCCTAAATTTTTTTTGATAAATAATGTAAATTTTTTCCTAGATTAATTAAATTAGATCACGAACAAAAACCCTAGAAACCAATATCATACTTTCTTTTTTGCTTAAAATAAAAAAAAAAATAAGCAAAATTTTTTTTGGACCAAAAAGAAAAACTATAACCTTGATTTGATTTCTCATTTATCATTGATGGTGACCAAAGAATTAGTTGATCTGGTCCATAAGAGTGGCCTGAGTAATTGCCGATGACTAGTGCCAAAAATAGAGAGTAAATCAAATCAATGGAGAGTATAAACTATTTTATGAAATCAAAGATCTTTTTACATCCCACAAAATATGAAATATAAAAAAATCTCTCTACAGCTTTAGAAACAAAATATACTAAAATTAAAGAGATAGAAAATTTTCTGAGAACAAAATATTATAGATAATTTAAAAGAATTTTGGTTTAATTCTTGAACACTGCAACTCCATAAAATTCACACTAATAATAGTATTTTATGATTGCACGATTAGAATTTTGGTTTAATTCTTGAACACTAACTTGGAAATTGATTATATGAGTATTCAGTGTTGAACAATGTATTATGTATTGATCTATAAACAAAACTAACCTTACAAAAGCTGAACTTTATAAGCTAAAATCTATTTACTTTTTTTTTTTTTTTTTTTGTCTTTCCTAAATTTGATGCAAATTAAGTATGAAGTGTTTATTGAAAACACCAAAAACAACTTAAAATAAATCTAATAATACAATTTTTTTTCATAGTTTAGCTTTCAAACACGCATTAAACATGCAATACACAAATACACAGAGCTAGTTTTCGCTAGTTTTCACTAGCTACTTAATGGAGGCTAGAGCAGTCCATGGGAATCTAGTCAAGGAAATCCAAGGCATGGCAGTTTAGCGACAACACAATGGCTTTGTGACTGACCTTGAATCACGACGGCGGATGGAGGGGAGTCTGTTGGGTGTGTCAGGGTTTAGCGAATGGCTTGGTTTTTGTTTTCAATTGTAACTGGAGACAGTAGCGTGAGAGGAGTAGCTTTTGAGAGAGGGGTAAGGTTGCTAAGGTTTTGAGGTGAGAAGAGAGGATTTATAACATGAGTCTTTCTTTCTTCTTTTTTGAATCCTTACGTGAGACTTTTTTTTTTTTTAATTTTAATGTGAGTCTCTCTAATATTTTAGTCAAAAGAGCTTTTAATTTTATTTATTGTGTTGGGAAAATTATGAGAGCTTTAAAAGCTTTGGTTTTATATATATATATATATATACTAGATGGATTGATTTTCAAATTCATAGTCCTTAGCCCGTATGGGTGGCGCTACAGCCAGCCCAGGGGGTTCATTTGAACCCTAACCTAGCCAAAATATATATATATATATATATATATATATTTATGTATATATTTTACCCCTAAATAAAAAATTTGAACACCCTAAACCTAATTTTTGTTTGAAATCAACTGAAATAAGCTTAAATATAATTATCTTAGTGATACTTTCGCAATATTTTTACAATAAAAGTTAAGTGGTATGTTGCAATTGGTTTACAAAATCACGATTGACATCACTTTTTTACATACTTTTAATAACTTGCCACTTAGATTTTATTATGAAAGTGTTGCATCAGTAGCATTATTGTTAAAATTGGTTCTTTGTTAAACAAAATAAATAAATAAACTCTCTCCGTACTATTCCTAGTTCTGACACTATTGACCTTTGAAAGCTCGAAAATGTGTTGAAAACACAAGAGCTGTTTAGACCCCAAATTAAAAGAATACGGCTCCGTTGAACAACCAACAATAAACATGAACAACCAACAATAAAAGTAAAGCACAAGAGTAAGGGAAGAGAGAATGCAAACACAAGATAACACGCCGATGTGTTATCGAAGAGGAATCCGAAGAACTTGGCAAAAAACCTCTTCGCCGCCCTCCAAGCAGTAATCGATTCACTAGACATTCAATTGGGATATATGGGTTAGCAAGAGACCCTCCAAGTCTAATCTACTGATGTACCTAAGCCCTCCAAGCTCCTACTCCAACAAGGCTTCATGGAACCGTGTCTTGTCTAGCTTTCTGGATCCCGCAATACGCCCGATTGCATCCACCAAGCCTTATCAGCTTCTTTTGGCAAATCCTCAAAGCTTCCTAAGCTCCAAAATACTCTCTACACTCTGAATAGGTGTGGGTTATGTTTGGGTAAAAATCTCCTCTCAAGGTGTGACAATGGGAGAGGGAAGGAGAAGAGGCTACAATGATTTCTCACTAAGGATGAGTAGCTCTCACTCAAAAAGATGGGTGTGTGTGTTGTTGAAAACTTATTTAGGGTTTTTCTCTCTGAATTGCCTCATTTACATTTGTGGGTAATGAAGGTATATATAGTATGGGCGAAGGGTAAGAAAGTCACTCTTTAAAATCCTCCAGGCTGAATGTTTCACGACTACCTCGCGGGAAGGACTTATTCGCAAGACACTCGCGAAAATGACAGTCATGCATGACTCTTCAGCTTCCAGCATGTGCTTTTCACATGGCTCTTTCGTGGGTTAGCTTCTCGCGAGCTTCTCGTGAAATCTACTGATTCTTCATTTTAGCTTGAGTCTTCACCAACTTCATACTAAACCCAATACAACAAAATCCCACAAAATCCAAGGAACAAAATTAAAGTAATTACAATACTTTTTGTCATGGAATAAAGCCAACAAAGAACATAGTTGTAAATCACAACTTTACAATCTCCCCCTATAGCTATTCTGTGACAAAACACCCTATAACAGACTCTAGACTTAAACGTGAGTTTGGGAACAATGGCAAAACTCACTCACACCTAAATCTAGAAGCTGTGATGAACTTGGAACATGTATACCTGTAACCTTAAACACTTGCACAAAACACATTAGACCCTCAAGGTAAATCAAGTGATAAAAGGACAAGTATAATGTAACAAGTAAAATGCGATCAAGTAAACATGTTGTGAAACATATGAGCAACTTGATCATACACAAAACAATCATATGGAAATGACTACAATGATCATATAGCAAAGCAAATGATCATCCAAACATGCAACCAATAAAGCACAATAGCATAAGGATAAAAGCATATCCAACACACAACCAATGCAAAATACATGAAGTATTTGCATCTAGGATACAAAATCCTACTAGGGCACAAGACTGTTCTTACACATAAACACGATGCAATGAGAGCAACAAAGCATATCAAAGCATCATAAAGCAACGAGAAAACAAGCATAAAGTAAATCGAGGTTTTCTATAATAAAAAAATGTCTTCTCCACCTTGGTATATGCATCTCCCCTATGTCTTTCTCCCCTTACGAATGTACACAAGGTAGAATTTCTCCTCCTAAGAGTGTGCACATGAGTCGTATAGAAATGACGATACTCTCCCCCTTGTTGTCACGAATAGACAAATGAATCATGAGGAAGGAGAGAAAGAAAAGAAAATATTAACAAGGATAAAATATGATGCATGAGGGGTGCAAGATGAATGAGAAAATGAAGCTCAACATTGTTAAAGGGCCAATGAGAAAATATGATGCACGATTTTACTTGAGGATGCTTCTTAACATTGTTAAAGGGCCAAGAAACTTTGAAGAGATAAGGACTGTAAACAATATTACTTATCCCACTTATAAAGATGCATGTTATGCACTTGGGCTTCTAAATGATGATAAAGAATGGCATGAGTGCATAGTTGAAGCTTCACATTGGGCCAGTGGCAAGCAATTATGCCAACTATTTGTTACCATACTCATGTTTTGTGAAGTGTCTAAGCCTTTAACATTTTGGGATTCTAATTGGAAAGTGCTTACTGAAGATATACTTAATAGACAAAGACATATCTCCAATTTTCATGAATTAATATTATCTGATAACCAATTGAAAAATTATAGATTATATGAAATTGATCAAATCCTCCAATAATATGGGAAATTTTTGAAAGACCATCCTAAGATGCCTCAGCCAGATATAAATCTTCTTATTTATAAAGGGAATAGGCTTATTGAAGAAGAAATGTCATATGATATAGAAAGTTTACAAAGAGAACATGAGATCTTGATATCTGGCCTTAACAATGAACAGAGAACAATCTATAATTCTATAATGGAAGGCGTTTCTTCTATAAGTGGGGGAATGTTTTTTGTCTATGGTCATGGTGGAACAGGAAAAACATATCTTTATAGAACCATTTTGGCCACTGTAAGATGAAAAGGTAAAATTGCTCTTGCAGTTGCTTCTTTAGGCATTGCTGCTTTATTACTTCCTGGTGGTCAAACTGCACATTCATAGTTCCACATCCCAATTAATGTCAATGATGAGTCAACTTGTGAAATAAGCCAAAAACACAAATAACAGAACTTCTTTTGAAAACAAGTATAATAATTTGGGATGAAGCACCAATGGCACACTAAAATTGTTTTGAAGTTGTTGATTGTAGCCTTCAAGATATACTACAAATTGAAGATCCAAGAAATTTTGAAAAAAATTTTGGTGGTAAAGTTGTGCTTTTAGGTGGCGATTTTCGGCAAGTACTTCCAGTTGTGAAAAAAGGAAGACAAGAAGAAGTTGTCCAATCTGCAATTTGTTAGTAGTACTTATGGAATTATTGTCATGGCTTTAAATTACAACAAAATATGAGACTTATGCAAAACAATATGAGCAAAATTCAAGAATCATCTATACAAGACTTTAGTGAGTGGATTTTAAAAATAGGTAATGGTGATTTGGGAGAAGATGATGGTGACAATAACATTACAATTCCTCATGATCTAATCATCCAACCTACATAGAATCCACTGCAAGATATTATTAATAGCACATACCCTGATTTGTGATGGAAATATGAGTGTATGCAGTGGAAAAAATTAAACAGATCTACTTTATTCACAATTGATAACATGCACTATGTAAGTTTCAGAATATAGAACAAGAAAGTGTACTTTGGTGCGGTGAATTTCAAAACCAAAGATCAGAAGTTCTTGAGAACACTTTCAATCGTCACTCCAATTCCACTTGTTGCCCAATGGGAATCAAATCCTCACACCAATAAATAAGCATACAATCTCTCATTCTCCGTAGATACTTGAGAATATGCTTTATAGCTTGCCAATGTTTTGGTCCTAGATTTGATTGATATCGGCTGACCATGCCAACTGAATAACAAATATCTTGTATAGTACAAAGCATGGCATACATGAGACTTCCTACTGCAGAAGTATAAGGAACTTGTCTCATCATATCTACTTCCTCTTAAGTCTTAGGCCTTTGGACATCAGACAGAGGAACTTCATGTCTAAAAGGAAGTAATCCTTTCTTGAAGTTTTGCATGCTAAACCGTTCTAGAACCTTATCTATATACCTAGCTTGTGATAAGCCTAACATCTTATTCTTGCAATCTCACCAAAGCTTGATCCCTAAAATAAAGTTAGCTTCACCAAAGTCCTTCATATCAAATTGGCTTGACAACCAAACCTTTACTAATGACATTACCCCTACTTCATATCCAATGAGTAGAATATCATCAACATAAAGTACTAGGAACATTACTACTTTATCTTGATGTCTTTTGTACACACATGGTTCATCAAGATTTTGTTCAAAACTAAATGTCTTGATTGCTTGATCAAATCTGATGTTTCATGATCTAGATGCTTGTTTAAGTCCATAAATGGATCTTTTCAACTTGTATACCATATGTTCTTGGTTCTTTGCTATGAAACCTTCTGGTTGCAACATATAAATTTCTTCTTCAAGATTGCCATTAAGAAATGTAGTCTTGACATCCATTTGCCAAATCTCATAATCATAATGAGCAGCAATAGATAAGAGAATTCTGGTAGATTTAAGCATTGCTACTGGTGAAAAGGTTTCTTCATAATCAATATTTTCTTTTTGTGTGTATCCTTTCACCACTAGCCTTGCTTTAAAGGTTTCAACCTTTCCATCTATCCCTCTCTTCCTCTTGTAAACCCATTTGCAACCAACAAGTTTAATGTCGTTAGGCGCCTTTACAAGATCCCAAACTTGATTGGAATACATGGAATATAATTCAGATTTCATAGCTTTGACCCAATGATGTGCATCTATATCATTCATTGCCTCTTCATAAGTGTAGGGATCCGATTCAACCTCTTCTAAGATAGCTTCATAAGTTTCTCCCAAACCTATGAATCTTATAGGAGACCGAACAATTCTCCCACTACAACGAGGTACCTGTGTACTAGACATTTCATGAGTAGTATCTTGTGGTGTATCTAATATAGCCACATCATCCCTAGTTTCATCTATTGGTTGTTCATGTACAGGTTCATTCATTTCAGCCAATACAACTCTACTTTTAGGAGTAAAATTATTCATATAGTCATTTTCCAAGAATTTAGCATTTGTACTAACAAAAATTTTGTTATCCTTATGACTATAGAATAAATAACCTCTTGTTTCTTTTGGATAACCTATAAGCAAACGCACTTCTGGTTTTGGTTCCAATTTATCAGGCTTCCCTTTTAACACATGTGCTGGACATCCCCAAATGTGGAGATATTTCATACTAGGCTTGCGTCCACTCCACAGTTCCATGGGTGTTTTGGGAACAGATTTAGATGGGACTAAATTCAAAAAATGTATTGTTGTATTTAAGGCATAACCCCAAAAAGAAATCGGTAAAGTTGAGTAACTCATCATGGACCTAACCATTTCTAAAAGAGTCCTATTCCTTCTTTCTGCTACACCATTTTGTTGGGGAGTTCCAGGTGCGGTCAATTGGGATATAATCCCATTTTGAGTTAAGTAATCCTTGAAATCCCTAAGAAGGTATTCGCCACCTCAGATCGAATGGCTTTATGTGTTTACCCAATTAATTCTCAACTTCAGCCCCAAAATCTTTGAACTTTTCAAAAGTTTCAGACTTCCGTCTTATTAGGTACACATAACCATATCTAGAGTAATCATCGGTAAAAGTGATGAAGTACTTATAACTTCCTTTTGCTTGGGTTGACATAGGACCACACACATCTGTATGAACTAATTCAAGCAATTCTTGGGCTCTTCTACCTTTTGCATTAAAAGGTCGTTTGGTCATTTTGCCTTCCAAACAAGATTCACAAACTGGAAATTGATCAAAGTCCAATGGCTCTAAGAGTCCATCTTTGATCAGTCTTTGAATTCTGTTTGGATTAATATGTCCTAAACGCAAGTGCCAAAGATATGCAACATTAGTAGAAGGAAACTTTCTCTTTAATGATTTTACATGATAGTTATTATCTAATTTAGAATTATATAATTCATGCTTATCAGGAGTTAAAATATAAAGACTATCCACAATATTGCCAGAACAGATAAACATTTTACCTTTCTTTATTACAACATTGTCTTTAAGGATAACACAATATCCATGTTTACCCAAATAAGTTGCAGAAATCAAATTCCTACGAACATTAGGTACAAACAATCTTCTAATATTAAAAATCTAGACTCAAAACATAAATTATAAACACCAACAGCTACAACTAAAATCCTGCTCCCATCAGCCAAAGTAAGAAACAATTCACCTTCATTAAGTTTTCAGGTCTCTTGGAACCCCTGCAAAGAATTGCAGATATGATTAGTACAACCTGAATCCACACACCAGGAATCCGTGGGATTTTGTACCAAACATATTTCAAGGAGGAATGAACTATTCATACCCTTATTGTTGGCAGCCTTGAATTTTGGACAATTCCTCTTCCAATGTCCTTTCTCACCACAATGGAAACATTTTCCTTTGAGCTTCTTTCCTTTGTCAGTAACCCGTAAGCCAATTTGTTTACCCTCTTGCTTGGTGAAGTCCTTCTTCTTCTTCTTCTTCTTACCCTTGCCTTTCGATTTAGGTTGAGAAGTAGAAGCTTCACCCACATTGGCTTCAACATTAGAAGTACCTAGAATGCCTTCCACCGCTACCAATTCATTCATTAATTCAGACAAAGAATAAATCTATTTGTTCATATTATAATTGAGTCTAAATTCCTTGAATGATTCCGATAGTGACTAGAGTACAATATCCACTTGGGATTCTCCATCAATATCGGCACCTAAAACCTCTAATGTATTCAGATTAGAGATCATTGTAAGATAATGCTCCCTCACTGAATGCCCTTCAACCATTTTGGTATTATAAATTTGCCTCATGGTTTCATGCCTTACAGATCGACCTTGCTCACCAAACATCTCCTTCAAACTAAACATTATGTCCGAAGCTAGTTCTACATCATGCATTTGATGCTGTAGAACATTAGAGATAGATGCTAGGATGTAGCATTTGGCCATCTCATTAGATTTCTGCCAACGATCATATCGTTGTTTATCCTCAAGAGGAGCATCTAATGAAGGAAAGCTGGGACATGGTTTAATAAGCACATATTTGTGCTCTTCAGCAGTGAGAACTATGTCTAAATTTCTTTTCCAGTCAACATAGTTGGATCTAGTCAGTTTATTTAGATTAAGAATAGTAACAAGTGGGCTAAATGATGCCATGTTCAAATCTGAAAATAATAAACATGAATATAATAAGTAAACTGGATATTATCAATTTAGCATATAAACATATAGTATGGAACCTTAATAAAACCATAATATAATCTATGCAATGACAACCCAATCTTGCAATTAATATTCCTCAGAAGCAAGGTCATACCAATCACTATGATTAAGCGAGAATTATTCTCATTATTAATGCTATTATGGTAATCCTTACCAAACAAAAATAATTTTCCTTTTTTCCTTCAGCCTCTAAGTAATAATGACATAGTTTCGAAGGGAGGTTAATATTATACTTAGTCTAGTGTGCACCATTGCCTAGAATCAATGTGAGTCACCAAGTAACTTCGTTCTCAATGTAAACACACACTTCATCCATCATTAAGAAGTTTAAGCTGTAGTACCATGAATTAAACACCTTCCGAAGGGAGCAAGGCATATACGCCAAGGCGAGGTGCTTAATCACACTACTATAAACAGACAATAAAGGCTGTGAGATGCAATCATTGTATCTCTCTCCCACTAGATGTTTTAAATTAAAGGTTTTTAAATTACAAAACATGCATAATCTAATTACACATAGCCTTGCACTTTATACATTTGAAAACACATAGAAAAAATTCAAATTCCCTTCAGTGGCATTTTTGCGAGAAACTCGTGACTAAGCTCTTCCTGTGAAAATGCTTTCATGCAAAAAAGTGAAAACAAAAAAGTCAGATAGAAATTCCCACTACTGTCTTGAGACTAAGCTCTTCCCACGAAATTGAGTTAAAGCAAAATAGTGAAAACTCAAAAAATCAAACAGAAACTTTCGTAACTGTCTCGCTACTATTTCGCGAGCAAAGCTTACCCGTGAAAAGTTTTGTGCTTCAGAAGGATTTTTTGCGAGTAACTTCAGGGGAAGCTAATCCGTGAAAAACCCATGTTTTCAGTTTTCAAAAGGAAGATCTGAACAATTTCCAATGATTTTCATGAACAAACAACCACCATATGAACATGATAGACTTCTTTGATGTCAAAACTGAATTTCATTGATGCTATTGCCTTAAAGTTCAATTTAACATACTTAAATTCAAATTTAAACAACATCATAACATCAATATTAGTTTTCATCAAACCACAGTTTCAAAAACCATGCAGAAAATTAAATACATATATAATCTTCTAACGTCATGAAACTATTATCTCTAATTCCAAAACTCACAAAACATGTTATACAGATTGGAAATTGAAGACCGCTTTGATACCATTTGAAGGAAATATGAGTGTACGCAATGGAAAAAATTAAACGAATCTACTTCATTCGCAATTGATAACATGCACTATGTAAGTTTCAAAATATAGAACAAGAGAGTGTACCTTGGTGCGGTGAATTTCAAAACTGAAGATCATAAGTTCTTGAGAACACTTTCAATCTTCACTCCAATTCCACTTATTACCCAAGAAGTGTGGTCTCTCAATCAGTTATGTGTATGTTCAAGAGAGAATCGAAGAGTGTCTAACACTCACATACATACCAATTCATATATATCAAATTTTGTATATTTCTCTCCTTATAACTGATTATCTAATTGGGCTAGCCTTTTGGGCTTTTCCAATTGAGCTTTAGTATGTGGCTTGGAGTGGGACCAAAAGGGAACAAATAAGACACTAGCCCCAATGGGCCTTGGGTTTTTCTGTCAACTCTTGACAAGTCCAAAGTTACCATTAATTATATTTAATATCACTATATAAATATAATTGCACTTTAGGCCTTATTAATAAATTATATCCCAAGACTTTATTGTACATGCAACCCCTTCATAAAATATTCATAGTAATACAAAGTCATGAATGAAGACTGCCACTTTGTGAACTACATCTTAATCCTTAAGTACCCGATTTAATCCTTTTAAGTTATTCATTATATATTTATGAAATCCAATTTCATAAATATATACTTCAGTAATTTCTTACTAAAGTGGTTAGACTTAACTCTCTGAATAACTGAACTCATTAAACTTATCTCAAAGGAATATTTTATATCTCCGTTAAGAGATTATGAATTCTATCTTAAGAATATATGTTCCATCAACACTAAATGTGGCTGCCCAACATACTGAGGTTTTGACCAATACTTTAGATCTCACTCCTGATATATCAAAACAGCCTACACTTCATGCTCAGGTCCATTATTCTCTCAGGATTAAGAGTTCATAAAAATATAAATCGTGAGATTTATTATTCATATAACAGTCATTAGGAGAATAATAAATCTCACAACGGTCTAGTTCAATATGTCTTAACTCTTAAAACATATCAACATATCAACTAGAAGTCTCCACTTCCATTATCAAGACAAATCATCTTAGTTGATATGTTATAGTCTTCGCAGATGAAACGCTCAATTTCATCACCGACTACGATCTAATATTCTGAGTTTACAAAGAACTTATGATTTATATCTTCTATGACTTTTCACATAAATCACATACTATGCATTTCATGGACTATATGATAATGTCCAAATATTCATGTTACCATTATTTCAGATAATAATAAAACAACCTTATTAATTACAATATTAAGTCATACATCATGTCATACATAATGTAATACATAGCATCATACAATAGGATTTAAGGGCACTAATCTTAACAATTTGGATGGTCAATACAAGGATGCAATTTACATACAAGATAGGGCAATTCTGGGCCCTACAAATGAAGTTGTAAAAGAGCTAAATGACTACATCATCTGATCAATAAATGGAGAAGGGTATGAATATTTGAGTTCAGATTCTATTTGCAAGGGTTCTTCAAATGTTGCTAACCAAGACATTTTATACCCCTGTTGAGTTTTTGAACACCTTAAGATTCCCTAGATTTCCAAATCATAAGTTAGCATTAAAAGTAGGCTTGCCTATTATGTTGCTTAGAAACTTGAACCAGGATGAAGGACTTTGTAATGGAACAAGACTAATTATTACAAAACTGGCTACGTGGGTTATTGAAGCAAAAATAATTGCAATCACTAATATAGGCACATGTGTTCATTTTGAGGATAACATTATCTCCAATTGATTCAAAGTGGCCCTTTTTCAGAAGAGAAGACAATTTCCAATTTCTGTGTATTTTGCAATGATAATGAACAAAAGACAAGGACAATCATTGAAACATGTCCAAGTGTATTTGCCAAAACCTGTTTTTAGTCATGAGGAGTTGTATGTTGCAGTTTCTAGAGTAACAAGCAAAGAAAGGTTGAAGTTCCTCATAATTAATGATGAAACTACCCAAAGTTATGGGACAAAAAATATTGTGTACAAGGAGGTTTTCACCAAAATTATTTAAGTTGTTGTTTGTACAAGGTAAAACTAATTTATATGTTTAAAGGCCATATATATATATATATGTGTGTGTGTGTGTGTCTACAACTCTTACTTCCCAGTACTCATTTAAATTATTGCAGTATCTCTACTCCCTACGGTCATACAAAATACAAGTTCTTTCATCCCATTTAGCTTTATTTTCAATTGTTTGTATTTTTTTTTTTTTTTTTACTTTAGTCTCTTAATATCAATTAAGTTTAAGCCCAGCTTTACAATTGTTATGTTATAGTATTTCTAGTCTTTAGCATTTGCGCTTGAGCATTTCCATAAATCACCTAAATTGCTATAACAAATGTATGGTTGATAATCACATATACACTGACCTCATTCATTTTTTAAAAAAAATTTATTTATGATAATGTGCTTATTGACTTAAGAATTTACAGGTATTAAAAGAAATTTAGGACTCTCTTGCAACTTTAGGAATGATAGGCTTTGAATTCCAAAATCAAGATTAGAGTATCAAGGATGTGGGATGCTGTGAATACAAAAACTCAAGAAATTATTAGTTTAGATTTGGTTCTTATTGATGAGCAGGTTTGTACAAGTCTTCTTAAAAACTCATTAAGGCATTGCTTATACATTCTATAAATTATTCACTATACATACCTAAAACTAATGTTTTTTGCTTGCAGAATAATGCAATATATTCTATCATTCGTAAGAATATTTCAAAAAAGCTCAAACCTTTTTTACAAGAAGGCCACATGTATGCGTTATCCAACTTTGAAGTTGATACTTGCCATGAATTCTATCGACCAATTCAGAATCAGCATAAGATCATATTCTTTCCAGCAACCAACATTCAAGAATTAACAGAAACTGAAGTCAGAATAGCTCAACATAAATTTGAAGTTGATACTTGCAATGAATTCTATCGACCAATTCAGAATAAGCATAAGATCATATTCTTTCCAGCAACCAACATTCAAGAATTAACAGAAACTGAAGTCAGAATAGCTCAACATAAATTTGAATTTATTGACTACAACACCATCATTCACCGACTTAACAACCATGTCCAACTATCAGGTATTTCTATTGATTGAATACAAATTATGCGTTCTATTATTGTTAGTAAATCTTACATTATATTGTTATTATACGAAATAAATTACATTATTATCATACATCAATATAACTAACATTCAAATTTTTATGATGCATTGATATTATTGCAAAAGTGGTTGCTATTGGTCTAGTTGAACATCCTCGCATTAAAGAATCAAATGTTGTAATGAGGAACATTAATGTTGTTAGGTTCTAAAGACTTAGGATTTTATGTATTTAGTACTCTAATGTGAAATGTTGACAAACTATGATCAAAACAGGTTGTTTAGTCTTGTTTAGGCTTGCTCAAAGTTGTGTAATTCATGTAAAGTTGGAATCGAGCTGATGTAGAAGCTACTGTGCATTTCGGCTTGGCTCGATCGATCAAAGCTTAGGCTCGATCGATCAAAGCTTAGACTCGATTGATCGAAAGTCAGCCAGATTGCGTTTTTTTGCAGATTTCCAACTCAGCCCAATCTCATTAAAACGTTTTAAGGTTTTATGTTTTTGCCCTAGGTATATAAGGCAAACCCTAGCCCTGTTTTAGATATTGCTTTTGCTGCTCTTGTTGCTCATATTTGCGATTTTGTGTAAATCTCTTGTGAGATTCTTGAGGAGTTTTCCTTTACACAAGGCTTAGGGTTTTCAAGGAGAAGATGTTATCTACACCTTGATGATCAACTCAGTTGCTGCCATTAGAGCTTAAAGAAAAACAAGCGGGGGTGTTTGTACTTGTGGAGAATCCAAGAAAGAAAGAGTCTGTGGATTCGGAGCTTACACGTGGTCGTGTCAGTAAGTTCTACTGGTGGGTAGCAATAGGAAGTCAAGCGTAGGGACTTGTAAGTCTTATTGTATGAACTTCGATTCTTTCATATATTGGATTCAAGTTTACCTTGAGGATAGTTAGGTCAAATCCTCCCCAGGTTTTTACCGGTATGGTTTCCTAGGTCATCATTTCTTGGTGTTCTTTATATTTCCCCTGCTTTATATGCTTGATATGATTATATGCTTGTGTTAACCTAGATTTCCATAATTTGACTAAGTTAATCACTTGGCTAATTCTCTAGGTTAATCCAATTGTTGTTTTAAGGGGACTAAATTCCTAACAAGTGGTATCAGAGTAGGTAGCTCTCTTGTTGCTGATTTTTTGATCTCTGAGCTAATCCTTGACCCCTGTTGTCGTGGAACACAGACACTCTCTTGTTATTCCTTCTCACTTTGATGGGAATAACTATGCTTATTGGAAAGTAAGGATGAAAGCATTCTTGAAATCTATTGATGAGAGGGTTTGGAATTCCGTTGAGTATGGATGGAAGAAGCCCACTACTCTTGTGAGTGAGTGGCAAACTTCTCAAAAAGAAGCAGCTGCGTTCAATAGCAAAGCTATGAATGCTATCTTTAACGCTGTTTCTATGGAAGAATTTAAGAGAATCTTTAATGTCAAGGTTGCTCACACTACTTGGAATATCCTCCAGACTGTGCATGAAGGCACAAAGACAGTTAAAATTAATAAATTGCAGCAATTAACTTCAAGATTTGAAGGCATTAGGATGTCTGATGTTGAAACTTTTGATGAATTCTATGCTAAACTCAATAGCATATAATTTGAGTGAAATCTATAATCAACCTAAAATTGTTAGGATGATTCTTAGATCTTTAACTGAAGACTTTAGACCCAAAGTGACTGCCATTACTGAGAGTAAGGATGTGGACTCCATCCCTGTTGATGAGCTTGTAGGATCTCTTCAGTCCTATGAGTTGGACCTACCCAAAGCTAGCAAATCCAAATCAATGGCTCTTAAGTCAATTGATGATGTTGAGGTTGGTGGATTTGATGATGAGCTCTCTGCTACAGAGATTGCT
Organism: Quercus gilva; assembly: GCA_023621385.1. Taxonomy (NCBI): domain Eukaryota; kingdom Viridiplantae; phylum Streptophyta; class Magnoliopsida; order Fagales; family Fagaceae; genus Quercus; species Quercus gilva. The sequence goes on along the minus strand of CM042473.1, from coordinate 54,393,809 downwards.
TACCTTGCCAAGAACTTTAGAAACTTTCTTAGGAATAGTAACAGAAGGGCAAGAAATACAAACACTGCTGAACTTAGAAGTTTTAGGAAGAATGATCCCACTAAGGTTAGCAGCACTGAAAAACCTAGAGAAAAAGTAGGTCAATCTTTTAATAATTCTTTAGGTTCTCAATGTTTTGGATGTCAAGGGTATGGTCATGTTAAATCTGAATGTCCTACGTTCTTGAGGTCTAAGGGCAAAAATATGGCTATAACCCTTAGTGATAATAAAGTTTCTGATGATGAGTCTGAATGTGACGAGGATGGAAACTTCATTGCTTTCACTGCTACTGATGTAGTCAATGAACGCGTGTCTGTTGAAAAGAACCCTTCTAATGGGGAACTCTCTGAGGATGCAAATCTTCAAGAGGCCTATAATAAACTTTGAAAAGTTGCTGCAAAGGATGCTATGAATGTTGAACTTGGCCTGAAGAAATTTGAATCTCTTGAGCTTGATAAGAAGAATTTGCTTGTTAAACTGTTTGATGCTAATGAACTTTTGAACAATGTGAAAACTAAGATTATGCTTTTGTTTGATAAAGTTAAATATTTAGAACTTGATTTATCTGTTGCTAGATCTGCTAGTTCTAAACTTGATTAAATGTTGAGTGTTCAAAAGTATCCTTTTGACAAATCTGGTTTAAGTTTTGTTGAAAATATCTTTGTGTCTACACCCCATTCCACAAACTTTGTTCATTCATCTTTTTCTGAACCTTCCGTGAGTGAGGTTATGAGTGAAACTGTCAAACCCCCTGTGAGTGAAGTTGTCAAACCTATAGAAGTTTCACAATCTAGGAAGATTAGGGTTGATCTGAAAGTGTCTAAACCTAAGGAGTCTACCCTTTCTAAGGACAAGATGCATAGTATACCTGCTTGGGTTTGTCATTTTTGTGGGAATTCTGGACACATTCACCCTAACTGTTACAAGCTTCAAGCTGCTAAGAGAGCAAACAAACCAAAAGTGCTTGTGCCTCAAGCATAAGATCCTATGGCACTCATTGGTGAATTGGAAAAGGCTTTAAACCTTTATTCCAATCCTGGAGTTGGAAATCACTCGAACGTGAATAGGAACTCCAATGCTCATGGTGCATCTAAAAGGTTTTGGATGCAAAAGACTCGATCTAATTGAGTCTTTCTGACATGGTTCTTGTGCTTTATTACTCTACTCTTTGTGACCATTGTTCCTTGATTTTTGTTTTTTGTTTTTTGTTCTAGGATTTGCATTGCATTACATTCATGCATTTCATTCTAAGATTTATTATGTTTTCTCTTTTAATAAATAAAAAAAGAAAAAGAAAAAAAAGGAGGAAGCAAATTGTGTTTGGCATTATTGTTCTTGGTTTTTGAAACAAGGTTGGTCAATTTATTTTCACATAACATGTCTTATGTACCTTGTTTAGCTTTGATGAGCTTATTTTTTGTACTTTACTAGTTGAAACTTTGTAGTGCATGTTGTGTGGGAAAGATGTTTATAGTTTTTGTTCACTTTTTCTTGATCTTGAAATCACATGCCTTTGATTGTTGGACTTGATCCTTTTGAGAAGGGCATAAATAACCATCTCACCACTGTTCACTAGCCAATCATGAACACCTTAATGCATATTGTAAGATTTTGTACTCGAGAAAGTGTAGCACATGCACAAAAAGAACATAAGGTGTAGCCTCGGTTTAATTGCTTAATGCTTAAAATTGGTGTGTACTATTAGGCTTGATGCCAAATCACATAATTAAAATTGGTATGTACATTATCTCGGCTATTTAATAAGTTTCTGAACAATTAAAATTGATGTGTATATTATGAGGCAAAATTCAAGAAACTTACATGATTGCAAGCTCTTGTTCTAGGAGATGTGAGAGTTATATGATGTAACTCTTTTGGCGATAGTCTCTTTTAAATTCTATGTGATGAATTTTATAGACTTTGTGTTTGATTTCTATTCACATATCACCTCACATATATCTCAAGTTTTTGCTAGTAGCACACACTACACAAGTTACTCTTTGCTAAACACTGTACATGTTATTGTGTGTGTTTTTGGTCTAACCAACCAAGTTTGAAAATATCTTGAGTATTATGCACAACATATTTGTTGTTGAAGAATGTTAAAGGAAGATTAGTTGAATTTTTTTTTTTGGAGAAACTGGGTTTAAAACTAGGGTTTTTGAAAAAGAATTTCATCTCACACTCATGCATTTTGTTCATCAATTTCAATGCTTTGTGTGTTACTGCCCAAAATATGTTTGTTTTTTCAAAACTGTGATTTTTTTCAAAAATTTTGTGAGCTTTTGTCTGTTTTGATTGATCCAATCTGTTTTTCGATTGATCGAAAATGTGCTTCAAATTTCAAAAATTCTTGGGTTGTTTCGATCGATCGAATGTAATTTTCGATCAATCGAATATCGCAAATAAGATTTTTTAAAACCTAGATCTTGACTTTTTCAAATCACTTTTTCAAAAAGTTTTCAAACTTTTTCTCTCTCCCCGACTCGGCAACCTCACTCAGCAAATTTTTTGTCGTTTTCTTCCAAAATTTTTGCAAGGTTTTTCACCTCTAAGGCTGGTAAGTCCATTATACCCTTCCTTTTTCTTTTATTTCATGTTTCATGCATTGTTCTTTGAAATTTTCAGACCTATTCCTATTTGGGGTTTTTGATGATTCAAGCCATTTTATGTAAAATTGATCATTGGATTTTTGTTGGGACATGATATAAACATGATCTTGTTGGTTTAATTTGATCAATTTTGTGACTTGTGAGAAATTGAAAATTCTAGGGCTTGTAATTGATCCGAATTGGGGATTTTGTTCAAATTGGGTTTAATTGATGCAATTGGCTTCTTGAATTGATGTAATTGATCATTATATTGAGTATTCTAGCTTGTGTGATGATCAATTGGTCAAGTTTTTCCTAAAACTTAACAAGTGGTTTTAAAATTTTGGAGATTTTGTTAGAAACTCTATGCTCAAGCCAATTTTGTGAAATTGAAAGTAAATTGAACTTAGTTTTACTACATTAGAACATGCATCATATCATTGTGATTGATCATGCATCATATAGATTTTTGTTCAATTTTTTTCTAACTTGCAGTCTGCCCTTGGGTTGTGTTTTTGTTTTGTTCTTTTTGGTTCTTTCTTTGTGACTTCGTCCTTTCCTTAGCATCATGCCTAGGAAGACTAGAACTAGTAGGTCTGTTCCCTCACCTTCTCCTCCTCCCTTTGACTGTGAGAGGTTTCCTACTGAGAAAAACCAAGAGATCTTTGAGAAGCTGAACCTTAAGAGAAAGATATGGGTTGAGCGTTCTGTTGTGTTAGATGAGGTTGATCCTGCCATTACGGCAAATTTTGAGCGTCGGGGCTGGTTACATCTGTTGGATATTTCTGATCCTCCTCCTCCAGCTACCTTGATCAGAGAGTTCTTTTCGAACATCTGTATCCGCATCTATGATTCCAACACTTTAGTAAAGAGTTGGATATGAGGTGTAGAGTACACCATTACTCCTACGGTAGTGGCTGATGCTTTAGGGTTACCTTTGGTCCAGCACCCTGTCTATCCATATGATGAGTCTCCTCTCTTGAATGATGTCATGTCATACATCACTGGATCTTCTATCCAGTGGGGTACTGATCCTCGGATCACTTTTGGTGAGCTTCTTGAGACTACTTATCTTTTTCTTAGGATAGCCTGTCATTCTATTTGGCCTATCTCTCATCTTCACACCATTCCTCTTGAGCGGTGTGTGTTTCTGTATGTTTTTGTTACTGATGCTCCTATCAGTTTTCCTCATCTGTTTCTTCGTTCTTTGAACGAAGTTTATAGGAGTTCGTCTTCAGCTCATGCTCTTGTCCATCCTATTTTTATTTATAGGAATTTGTTATATCTTGGTCTAAATGATTTCCCTTCCTCTGAGCCTGTTCATGTTATTGCTCCCATAGGTGTGTCTTTTCTTAGGCAGAGGGTTGCTCATTTTCGAGCTGGCTCTAAACACCCTAGGTCTGAGCCTTCTAGTACCGCACCTCCTCTTTCTTCTTCTACAGGTCTTGCTGGTGAGGATGTTGCTGATCTTGTTGGTGATGCTGCTGCTGTTGCTGTTCCTCCACTTCCTTCAGATGACTTTGATATACGTCGTACCTTGGAGACTGTCATGACCGTTCAGGCGGCTCATGGTCAGATTTTGGTGGACTTGCTTGATAAGCTACGTGCTTTGAGAGCCGACTTGGCGCTTTTTCGTCGTTCACCCTCACCATCTCCTTTTGATGATGGCTTGTGATTGTCCTTTGGCATTCCGTCACAAAAAGGGAGAGTAGAGTTTTGTCTCTTGTAGAGGAGTTTTTGTAGTTAGGGGGAGTTTTCTTTTGTTTACGAAGCTAGTGGAGATATTAGATTATATCTAGGTCCTTCATTGTGTATACTTTCTTTTGATATCTTTTTTTTTTTTGGGCTATTCATGTTAAGGGAGATACATTTATTCTGATATATGATTCTTGATTCTTGTGTTCACTGCTTATTGATTTATATTTATGAGTTATTCATTGATATATGTCTTTATTTTGTGTTGTGTGAAACATACAAGAATGCTTTATTTTTGTTGTATCTAACTTAAGGGGAGAGTTAGTTTACATACTTGTTGATTTACTATTTTTCTGTCACACATGCGTTTATGCGTTTGTTGAGTGTTTCAGGAATACATAGGTTAATTCAATCGAGTTGCTGTCTACACTTGCAACTGATGGATAGTAGTTAGGATTGAATTTGTGTTATGAGCATTATTTTTGTAAATGGCTTTTATTTGTAAACTTTGAGCTTTTAATTTGTGTTTTGTCACGGATTGCCAAATGGGGAGTTTGTTAGGTTCTAAATACTTAGGATTTTATGTATTTAGAACTCTAATATGAAATGTTGGCAAACCATGATCAAAACAGGTTGTTTAGTCTTGTTTAGGCTTGCTAAAAGTTGTGTAATTCATGTAAAGTTAGAATCGAGCTGATGTAGAAGCTACTATGCATTTTGGCCTGGCTCGATCGATCGAAGCTTAGACTTAATCAATCGAAAGTTGGCCAGATTGCATTTTTTTGCAGATTTCCAACTCAGCCCCATCTTATTAAAACGTTTTAGGGTTTTATGTTTTTGCCCTAGGTATATAAGTCAAACCCTAGCCACATTTTAGATGTTGCTCTTGCTGCTCTTGTTGCTCATTATTTGCGGTTTTGTGTAAATCTCTTGTGAGATCCTTGAGGAGTTTTCCTTTACACAAAGCTTAGGGTTTTCAAGGAGAAGATGTTATCTACACCTTGATGATCAACTCAGTTGCTGCCATTGGAGCTTAAAGAAAAACAAGCGTGGGTGTTTATACTTGTGAAGAATCCAAGAAAGAAGGAGTCCGTGGATTCGAAGCTTGCACGTGGTCGTGTCAGTAAGTTCTACTGGTGGGTAGCAATAGGAAGTCAAGCGTGCGGGCTTGTAAGTCTTATTGTATGAACTTCAATTCTTTCATATAGTGGATTCAAGTTTACCTTGAGGATAGCTAGGTCAAATCCTCCCCAGGTTTTTATCGGTATGGTTTCCTAGGTCATCATATCTTGGTGTTCTTTATATTTCCATTGCTTTATATGCTTGATATGATTATATGCTTGTGTTAACCTAGATTCCCATAATTTGACTAAGTTAATCACTTGGCTAATTCTCTAGGTTAATCCAATTGTTGTTTTAAGGGGTCTAAATTCCTAACAACTGTCATGATTAAAGAGTATGTTTTAATTCTTAAGAGTTACAATAAATTGCACTTATATAATATAAACTTACATCCTCGTTAAAAATATTTGAACAGAGGCAATGAAATAAAGCTTTTCCTTTTGGGGACCAGTCACAAATGAAATTGATGACAACTTCTTCAAAAAAAATTCAGGCCCTTTTATTATAGTTGCTACATGCTTAACTGTGAAAGCTTTTAAAGGTTAGTACAAAGTTTCTTTTATTTGAGTGTTTATAAGTACATTAAAAATATTATATTTGTATTCTAAAAAAATTCTCCATATAAATATAGGAAAATTCTCCATATAAATGTAGGGCATATAACTCATCATCTACAAGTAGAACAAAAGTTTATATAAATTTGGAAATTCCAGAGACTTCTGTGTTTATGGATCAGTGTGTAGTCTATTTACTTTCAACAATATATGTTTTAAATTATTTTATAGTATATGCAAGTTTATACTGACTTTCTTTATGTTATAATCATAGGGAAGTGAAAAATGATCATCCTATAGAAGAAATGACTACAAAATTTAAACCACAAAGAACAATTGAAGAAGATATGACCATCAACAAAAGAACCATAACTGAAATAATAAACATGGTCTAGAACTTTTACAATAAGGTAAGGGAAAAGTACTTCAAAAGAAAATTCCAAAAAATGAAATGTCAATGACATGTTAATTTTTACAAATAATTCATTAAATAAATTTGAAATTCCAGGAGACTATCTTCACTTGTCATGGAAAGATTACAACAGTTGACACAACTTTTGGCTGATACTTTATATCTTGCGAAATATGTCGCAGAAATGTTAAACCAAGAGATGAATACTTGTGGCGTGATCGTTGTAACGAAAAGGCTTGTTTTCCAATCTCAAGGTATGTATAATATAAAAAAGGTATACTTATATATAAAAAGGAAGAATAATAATTACAAAATAATATTATATCTGCCACATCTCCTTTCAGTTATAGTTCTATGGCTGAAAAATTACTCCACATATCAGCAGAGGAACTTATAAATAAAAGTTCACATGTGAGAATTCGAAATTCACAAATAGTAGATAATATATTCTTTAATATAATTGAACTTACAATTTGCCAACTATTATTTCTACTAGGCACATGAAGAGCTCAACCTCCCTATGCAAATAGCAAACCTTATTGGGAAAACATTTGTCTTCCAATTGGAACTCAATGACTATAATCTCAAACAAGGTTGGGAGATCTACATTGTTAAGAAAATTTTTGATCTTGTTTTAGAGACTGACAATTCAACTAAACTTGATAACATAACTGATCTGAGTACTTTTATATTACATTTAGGACATTCTAGCCTTTTGCCCCTAATTTTTTTTTTTTTTTTTTTATTTAGCAATTTGCCCCTATTTCGAAACTATATAGGGAAATGCCCCTATTTCGATACTCGATTACCCTAAAATCGAGTTTCAATGAAATACTCGATTTGTAGAAAATCGAGTTATGCCTGATCAAACTTAAAATATATATATATATATATATTTTTTGCATGGAACTCTAGCTTCAGGAAATCGAGTTCCATGCAAAATTTTTTTACAAGTGTAATTGGCCCATATTCAGGGAGACCTATAGCGGCGTTTTTAAGTCTATAGTGACATTTTTAAGCCCTATAGTGACGTTTTCCTGGAAAGAAAAATTTTCGTAAGTCTGATTGCCAGTTTTAGGGGGCCCTATAATAGCCTTTTTAAGCCCTATAGTGATGTTTTTAACCCCTATAGTAGCGTTTTTAAGCCCTATAGTAGCCCTATAGTAGAGTTCCATGCATTTTTTTTTTTTTTTTTTTTTTATTTTTAAAGTTTGATCGGGCATACTCGATTTTCTACAAATCGAGTATTTCATTGAAACTCGATTTTAGGGTAATCGAGTATCGAAACAGGGGCATTTCCCTATATAGTTTCGAAATAGGGGCAAATTGCTATATAAAAAAAAAAAAAAATTAAGGGCAAAAGCCCATTTTGTCCATTACATTTAATAAGCAAAATTACAATTTTTTTTAATGTTACTTATATATTAGGTTCTAAGGAATTAGGAACTAATGTATTAGAACTTCAATTTGTAATGTTGGCAAACCATGATCAAAACGTTTTAGTCTTGTTTAGACTTGCTTAAAGTGTATTTATATGTAAATTTGGAATCGAGTGTTCTACAAGATTTATTGTGTAAATCTGTCTGGCTCGATCGATCGAAAATTAGGCTCGATCGATCAAAAGTTGTGCAAATTATTTTTCTGCAGAATTTTTCAACTAAGCCCACGCCTGTTTGATGTGTAGGGTTTTATGTTTTGCCCTAGGTATAAAAGGGAAAACCCTAGCCACATTTTGGGGTTGCTCTTTATGCTATGTGTGTGAATCTTTTGTGAGATCTAGAGGTGTTTGCCTTCACACATATTTAGGGTTATTAAGAATCAAGACTATGTCAAGAACTTGGTGATCGTTTCAGTTGCAGATTCAAGAGCTTAAAGATATACAAGCGGGAGTGCTTGTGCTTGCTGGGAATCTAAGAAAGAAGTAGTCCGTGGACTCAGAGCTGTCACGTGGTCATGGTAGTAAGTTTCCTACTCGAGGTAGCAATAGGATGTTAGTGGTCTAAGTCGCTATTGTGTAAACTTCAATTCTTTCATAGTGGATTCATTTTACCTTAAGAATAGGTAGGTTAAATCCTCCTCAGGTTTTTTACCGGTTTGGTTTTCCTGGGTTATCATATCATTGTGTTCTTTATATTTCTGTTGCTTTACATGATATAATTGTTATTGTTTTAAACTAGATCTGAATAATAAATCTAAGTATTCACTTGGTTAATTAATTAGGTTAAACAATCTAGTTTACAGGGGTCTAAAAATGAACATTATACATATCGTAATACGTTTTATGCCATGCTCTATTAGTAGTGTTATATGAGTAATGCTACAAATGATTCCGTCAACAACTTATTAAATGAAGAAGATGCTGGTTCTATCAAATTATAAAAACTAGATGATTCAAGTGATGTACAACTCACAGCTAAATTTGCAACTATGAAGAACCAAAAAAAAAAAAAAACAAAACTAATCATCAACCATTGCAGACCCACAAATAAGGAAGAGGAAACAAAGGATTCGTTAAATTGTTCTATTTTGCGTTGCTAACATATAGCTGATATTACAAAATAATAAATAATAGCATAGTTGGTGTTATGTTTTTAATTAAATTTTGAATGGTGTTCCAACATAAAGGCATGTATACTTTATTACCAATGCATCTCTCTATTGAGGTATTTGTGTGATGTAAATAGTTTTGGTGATAGGATCTATCAAATGTATGATACTATATTGGTTCATTGTTCTGTTTGCTTGCTAAATAAAAGGAAAGAAGAGAAGAAATGCTGATGATGATGTTTTTCGAAATAGGAAAAGAATTCTTAAGTATAGAGACCGTTAGCAAAGAGTATGTCACGCCAACTATAAGCCGACAACACCAGTTCCTGAAGAAGCCATCAATTTCTAGAAAGGTTAGACCAGAACCTTGTACCCTACACCAACAGAAGCTGAAGGTCAGGTTATATCGGTGGGACGATGCTCATTCTAGAAGGCCAAGCAAATGAACTCATACAAAGCCGACATATACATGTCCCATACTAAGTTGACGAATCACATCGACGAACAGATAGGCATACTGACAAATCCTACATGTCCTTGTGTGGTCTCCACACATGTTCCAATATGGAAATATCTTGCACATCAAGCACGAAGACCCTACCACATGATTTTCACCTTCCTAATATGGGGGATATCCCCAAGATCTCGGTGACATTAACTCCACCTCCTCCATATAATGAAAACTCCTATATTCTTGGGATCAAGGTCTCCTCCATATTACTATATAAATAAACAGGTTTTCTCTTTTCCAAGGTACGCAAAAAAATCCCTAGCTCCTTCACTATAGAGTTCTTGGAGATTTCTCATTCATTAACTTAAGCTTCGAAAGGTCTTTGGTTGGCACCCCATCGGTGCTCTCTGTTTGGTTCTTGGTTTCTTATTCTTCAGGTATCCATTGGGGCATTCGAGGACGATCAGCTCACTAACGATTTTTGTGCATCATTAGTTGGTGCCATCTATGGGAATCAAGTGCCTAGCCATATCACCACTTCTAAAGACAAAGAGTTTCATGGTCCAAATGCAATTGATGGCTACCATCAACCTAGAGACAGGGAATGTTGGGCATTTCATCTGCAAAGACTATAACATATCAACTAAGATGATTTGTCTTGATCATGGAAGTGGAGACTTCTAGTTGATATGTTTTAAGAGTTAAAACATATTGAACTGGACCGTTGTGAGATTTATTATTCTCCTAATGATTGTCAAATGAATAATAAATCTCATGACTTCTATTTACATAAACTCTAAATTCTGAGAGAATAATGGACCTGATCATGAGATGTAGGTTGCTTTGATATATCAGGAGTAAGATCTATAAGTCACAACCAAAATCTCAGTATGTTGGGCAGCCGCATTTAGTGTTGATGGAACATATATTCTCAAGATGGAATTCATAATCTCTTAATGAAAATATAAAATATTCTCTTGAGATAAGTTTAATGGGTTTGGTTATTTAGAGTGTTGAGCCCAACCACTTTAGTAAGGAGTTACTAAAGTATATATTTATGAAATTTGATTTCATAAATATATGACAAATAACATAAAGGATTAAACCAGGTACTCAAGGATTAAGATGTAGTAATCTTCAAAGTGGCAGTCTACATTCATAACTTTGTATTACTATGAATATTTTTATGAAGAGGTTGTATGTATGATAAAGTCTTGGGATATAATTTATTAATAAGGCTTAGAGTGCAATTGTATTCTTATAGTGGTATTGAATATAATTAATGGTAACTTTGGACTTGTCAAGAGTTGACAGAAAAGTCCAAGGCCCATTGGAGCTAGAGTCTTATTTGTTCCCTTTGGTCCCATCTCAAGCCACAAACAAAACCCTAATTGGGTAAGCCCAAAAGGCTAGCCCAATTGGGTAGGCCCAAAAGATTATCACCTTTTATTTAATAAGAGTTATTAAATAAAGAAACTACTAAGGTAGTGATTACGTACGTATGATGAGAAGAAAAGAAATCAGTTTTTCTCCACAAGGAGAAGAAGAAGAATTTTCTTTGAGAATCTATGTACAAAAAGACTGATTGAGAGACCACACATCTTGGGCACCATGTAGAATTGAGATGAAGATTAAAGGCATTCTCAAGTCATGATTTGAAATTCACTGCATCAAAGTACGCTTCCTGTTCTTTGTTCTAGAATTCAAGGTTACATGTTATCTTTCTTGATTGAAGTAGATCCATATTTGTTGCTTCCACTGTGTTTTGTATGAGATACAAAACCAGATTTTCCAACAATGGTATCAGAGCGGTCTTCAATATCATGCTTGTATAACATGTGATTGAGTTTTTAGAATTAAAAAAAAAAAAAAAAGTGTTCTTGGTGATTTAATTTTCTGCAGTAAAGTTTCTGCGTAATTTTGTTTTAGAACCACTGTTTGTTAAAACCAGATGCCATGATTAATATATATGATATATTGATTGTTGATTCGAAAACCACTGGCTTGATATTTATTTTAATTATGGGGCTGACATGATTCGTAAAGGCAATGGTAAGTTCAATAGTTGAGGCTATGGCTTAAGGTTTAAAAATATGTATGTAACTGGTATAACCGTCATGTGCGTGCACTTCGTTTTGCACTAGTTGGATATGCTTGGCATAGTTATTGGTTTTATTCAATAACTAGTGTTGCCATTAACGTATATCTTGGCATCATATATTGTTGCCATTAACCATGTGGCATATTCAATCTGCCGTTAACATGCTTTAGTTTATATGTTTGTTAAAGCTTTATAATAAATATTGTTGGTTGCCTTTGATTTTGCTAGACGTACATATATGAATGAATAGCTTTCATTCTTGAATGTTGAACATGTACAGATGTTAGTCTAGTGATATATATTTATGATCAAACTTTATATTAAAGCTGGGTTTATGAAATTTATTCCTAATGAGATTAGGATTATGTTTTCAAGGGTTTCTAGCATTATTATGGTTCTTGACCTTGATATTGAAAACCCTAATGTTTGATTTGTAAATCTTTCTTGATAAAATCAAAAGTGTTTTTGATGGAAGAACAATGAAGATGTCAAAAACGGTTACTTGAAAATTCTGGAACAATTTAGTTTTGCCTTTTGAAAAACTGAAAACACGTGTTTTTCGTGAGTTAACTTCCCACAAAGCTACTCGCGGAAAATGCCTCTGAAGCACAAAACTTTTCGTGGGTAAACTTTACTCACGAAATAGTCACGAGACAGTCGCGAAAGTTTCTGTCTGAATTTTGTGTTTCACCATTTAGCCTTAACCCATTTTCGCGGGAAGAGCTTAGTCGCGAGATTCTCGTGAAAATGCTTTTGACGCTAAAGGTTCGAACGATTGAAGGCACTAAAATTTTGAATTTTCATTTGCTTTTGACAAATGTTCTAAGTGTTAAATTTATGATAAAAAGCAAAGTTATGTGATTAATTTTATAGTCCTTAAAAGTTAAGGACATTTATTAATCATTGTCTAACTAAAAGATCTAATGAGATAAAAAATGTTAGTTAAATAGAACTCTTAGTCCTAAATTGGTTTATGATTCAAAATCCTTAATTTATTTTAATTAGAGGTTTTTAATGAGATTAAAATTCTAATTGAAGTTATATAGTTTCTGATATGATTAGAATACTTTATCTAGTAAATTAAGGATAGAGTTCTATATAACTAATTTTTGATTCATTAGTGTTTAAGGAATCCTAAATAGCTTAGGATTTCCATTTTAGTTAGTGATTCTAATGAGATTAGAGTCTTTATCAAGTGCAATGTTCTTAGTTGTGATGGGATCACAATTATTTAAAGAAAACCCAAATAATGAGTGGGACTACTGAAATAACCTTTTTGTTTAAGTTTATTGTAATGTGAATAGATACCTTGTCTTGACTTCGAGTCTTGCATTCCATGCGAAGGGTATTTACTTCACGGATTACAAGGTTAAACTTCTTTGTGATTGCATGAATGTTCATTACGCTATTGTGACGTGACTTAGTTACATCACATTGAAGTTAAACAATTAAACACATTTAATGTGTAGGGTTAAAATTGTGATTAGATCACAATGATTTCAAGACAATCCACTTGTTTTAAAATTTCTAGTGGGAGAGAGATACAAGGGTTGGATCTCACGGCCTCCATTGCCGGTTTATAGTAGTGTGATTATGCACCTCGCCTTGGCATATATGCCTTGCTCCCTTCGGAGGGTGTTTAATTCATAGTACTACAGGTTAAACTTCTTAATGGTGGATGAAGTGTGTTTTTACATTGAGAATGACCATGCTTCCGTGGAGTTATTTGGTGACTCATATTGATTCTAGGCAATGGTTTACACTAGACTAAGTGTAATGTTAACCTGCCTTCAGAGCTATGTCATTATTACTTAGAGGCTAAAGGAAAAGCGGCAAATTATTTTTGTTTGGTAAGAGTTACCATGATAGCATTAATAATGAGAATAATTCTCGCCTGATCATAGTGATTGGTATGATCTTGCTTTTGAGGAATATTAATTGCGGGATTAGGTTGTCATTGCACCTAGTATAGTACATTTTTAGGGTTCCATATTATATGGTAGTGGTTGCAAAATATATTGTACTTGTAATTATGTTCATAGTCTCAAAATAAAGCTATCATAAATTTTTGTTCTCTTACTACTATTTTAATAGAATCACATTAACTTAGAAATAATTTTGGACATGGTGTTTAAAGGAGCTGAAGTACATAAATATGTTTTCGATTCAGCATTGTCATAATTTCCTATGCATGATGCATTGATGGAAGATAGCTTATGATATGATCATAGTCTCCATTGAAATGCTAATATGCTACATTGGCCTCTATCTCAATTGTGCTACTGCATGAGATGCAAGAGTTAGTACTAGACTTAGACTTTATATTAAGTCTAAATGAGATGTTTGGTATGAATCATATTGAGTGCCAAGAAAAGTTTAAGGAGTTCCAATTCTATGTCATTTTATGAAAATATTTTTTAAAATGAATTGGAATTCTTGGATGTAGAGAATAAATGTTAATCTCAATTAAATATGATCCACAAGTCCTTGTTAGAATCATTTGATCAATTCAGATTATTTTGAAAATAAATTCTTTTTTTGTTATCTAAATTAATGAGTGAGTTCTAGGCAATAGAAGACATCCTAAAAGCTAAGGCTAAGATCAATATGATTTAATTTGAATTCTTAGCCTGAACGAAACGTAAGGGTGGTAAGAAGAGGAATTATAGTACCAAACAATTGGACAAGCTAGTTGTCCTAGTAGTTGCCAAAAGGAAATTAGACTCAAAAGAATGACCAAAAGGAAAGTATTTCTGTTTTGGTAAAGCTAAGCATTGTCCATGACTGTCTTCTAGACGGAAATTTACATGTTTTACTTCTTAAAGAGAAAGTTTTCGTCCTTTGGTATTGTGTGTTTTGGCACTTATATCTAGATCTTATTAATCTAAATGATATTCAAGATTGACGAAAGATGGGCTTTTAGAACCATTATTTTATTATATTCCCAATCTATGAATTCTATTTGGAGGATAATAAGATCTAGGTTCCTTTTTGTAAAGGAACGAAGTACCAATGACTTCTTTAAGTTAGTGCATACATAAAAGAGGAATAAGGCTCTTTTAAAGGTAAATTGTTCTAGAAGAAAAATGTCAGAATTTGTCATAGGACAATTATAAAATATATTTAGAAATTAGATGGTTGTATTAGATACACCACAAGACATTATTCTATAAATATCTATTACACCGGTTTAATATAGTAGTGGGAAGATTATCAATTACCAAATAAATTCATACTTTTGGAATAAACTTTTGAAGTCATTCCATAAGGATATGAATTTGATCCTAGGTCCTACATAAAGGTAATAGATGATATGAATATGGATTACTGGATCAAGGTTATGTGAATAGAATTGGATTCTATTTAAAGTTTAGAACTTGTAGAGGCGCCTAATGGCATTAAGCCTATTGGTTTCGAATAGGTCTACAAGTAAATGACATTGATAGATTTGAAGGTGCAAATCTTTAAAGTCAAAACTAGTGACGAAAAGATTTATTCAGAAAGAATTGGTTCAACTATGAAACGATTTTTTCACCAATAGTCAAGTTTGACTCTATCTAGATTCTCTTATTTATTATATTTCATTTGGAAGAAATATGGCAATGAATATCAAGAAAGCTTCTTTTAGTAGCAATCTTAAGGAAGACATCTATATGATGTAACTAGATTTGTTCATAGCAAAGAACCAGTGGTGATTAGCATGCAAGTTGCTTAAAGTCCATTTATGGACTAATGCAAGCATCTAGGTCATAAATATCATCTTTGATCAAGCAATCAATTATTTGATTTTGATCAAGTATTAAAAGGCCTTAAGTGTGTAAAAGCTATATAGAATAATAAATTTCTTAATGTACGTTGATGACATTCTAATCATTTAGGATGATGTAGAGTTATTGTCATCAATAGAGTTTTGGTTGTCTAGTCCAGTTTGATATAAAGTACTTGGAAAAGACTAGTCACATCCTGAGAATTATAACTTTGTTAAAATTCAAAAAATTAGGATGTTGGGTCTATCTCAAACTGCTTAAGTAGATTAGATTCTAGCCAAGTATAGCATGTAATCCTTCAAGAAAGGATTCTTTTCTTTTAAGTTTGAAGTTCCTTTATATAAGACTATATTCCTAAGACATATAAAAGGAAGAGCATATTAAGACAGTTCCTTATATTAAATCAATAAGAAGTCTTTATGCTATGCTATAAACTAGGTTAAATATCTATTTTGCAGTGGGCATGGTAAGCAAATATCAATTGAATCAAAGATCACTTAATTTAGTGGGAGTAAAGCATATACTCAAATATCTTAGGAAAATGAGGGATTATATGCTTGTCCACAAAAATGAAGTTTTGATGGTTACTGGATGTACAAATACTAACTTGTAGTTTGATTATGATTCATGAAGTTGGACTTCAAGATATGTGTTCATCCTAGGTGGTAAAGATACACATTAAGCGTAAGTATCATCTCATTAAAGAGATATGAGTACATGAAAAGTAGTAGTAGAAAAGATAATTTATGCAATAAATCTGACTGAAACTTGTTTCCAAGTCTTGCCTTAGAGTGACTATGAATTACTCTAAAAACAGATAAGTGTCAGATATATGGTAAATTGTTTTTGAGGGCAAGTAGGAGATTGTTGGGGTTTATGCACTAAAATCCAATTTATTGGCATGACATAAATAATTAAATTGTTTAATTATATAAGACTATTTATAAATGAACTAATGGGACATTATCTTAGTCCATAAGATGCATAGTATGTGATTTATGTGAAAAGTCACAAAAGATATAAATCGCAAGTTCTTTGTAAACTCAGAATTTTAGTTCGTAGTTGGTGATGAAATTGGGCCTTTCATCTACGAAGACTATAACATATCAACTAAAATAATTTGTCTTGATCATGGAAGTGGAGACTTCTAGTTGATATGTTTTAAGAGTTAAGACATATTGAACTGGACCGTTGTAAGATTTATTATTTTCCTAACGATTGTCAAATGAATAAGAAATCTCATGACTTCTATTTACATCAACTCTAAATCCTGAGAGAATAATGGATCTGATCATGAGATGTAGATTGCTTTGATATATCAAGAATGAGATCTATAAGTCACGATCAAAATCTCAGTATGTTGGGCAGTCGCATTTAGTGTTGATGGAACATATATTCTCAAGATGGAATTTATAATCACTTAACGAAAATATAAAATATTCCCTTGAGATAAGTTTAATGGGTTTGGTTATTTAGAGTGTTGGGCTTAACTACTTTAGTAAGGAGTTACTAAAGTATATATATATATATATATATCTATGAAATTGGATTTCATAAATATATGATGAATAACATAAAGGATTAAGGATTAAGATGTAGTAATCTTCAAAGTGGCAGTCTACATTCATGACTTTGTATTATTACGAATATTTTTATGAAAGGGTTGTATATATAATAAAGTATAGGGATATAATTTATGAATAAGGCCTAGAGTGCAATTATATTCTTATAGTGGTATTGAAAATAATTAATGGTAACTTTGGACTTGTCAAGAGTTGACAGAAAAGTCTAAGGCCCATTAGAGCTAGAGTCTTATTTATTCCATTTGGCCCCATCTCAAGCCACAAGCAAAAGCCCAATTAGGTAGGCCCAAAACGCTAACCCAATTAGATAATTAGTTTTTATTTAATAAGAGTTATTAAATAAAGAAACTACTAAGGTAGTGATTACGTACATATGATGAAAAGAAAAGAAATCAGTTTTTCTCCACAAGGAGGAGAAGAAGAATTTTCTTTGAGAATCTATGTACAAAAGGACTGACTGAGAGACCACACATCTTGGGCACCATGTGGAATTAAGATGAAGATTAAAGGTATTCTCAAGTCATGGCTTTGAAATTCACTGCATCAAGGTACGCTTCCTGTTCTTTGTTCTAGAATTCAAGGTTACAAGTTATCTTTCATGATGGAAGTACATCCATGTTTGTTGCTTCCGCTGTGTGTTTTGTATGAAATACAAAACCAGATTTTCCAATAGGGAACCCCCTAATGCTTTGGAGAGACAGGTGCAAACCTTACCCACAGCAGTTGAGCGGCTCACCCAGCACAACCAGGAGTTGGAGCAATAGCTGAACTGAGGAACGAACAACATCTTGAAGATCAGCACGACGGACAAGACAACAAGGAACAAAATGGTAGACATCTCCAGATGGGAAAGGGAGGATCAGGAAGAAAGAAACATCCCCAGTAGGAGAGACGAGCAGGAAGATATCGACCACCGGTCGAAACTGGAAAGTAGCGCAATGCACATGGCGCAAGACATGCAGATGATGAAGGAAAAGATGGACATGATGATAAACGCCATGAGGGGACAGGTATCCACCAACCTAGATGAGATTGTTCAATGGACAGACTCACCCTTCACAATGTAATTAACCTCCTTCCTCTTCCTAGCCAAGTTCCGGATGCCGCAGGTGGAAGCATATGGCAGGTCACGAGACCCACTAGATCATCTGGAGTATTTTAAGACCCTTATGCACCTGCAAGGGGTTTCAGATGAGATCATGTGCAGGGCATTCCCCACTATACTCAAGGGACTAGCAAGAATGTGGTTCAGCAAACTGTCCTCTAATACCATCCTACCTTCAAGGAATCGAGCAGACACTTCGTCACCCACTTTATCGAGGGCCAGAGGTACAGGAGGTCCTCAGCAAGCCTGTTGAACATTAAGCAATAGGAGGATGAAAGCTTGAGATCATACATGACTAGTTTCAACAATGAGGCTCTCTTGATTAATGACGCTGACCCCAAAGTCTTGGACACTACATTTACTAACGAGCTCCAATCAGGAAAATTCCTTTTCTCCATCGACAAGAATGACTCAAAGTCGATGGCTGACATGTTGTACAAGGCAACCAAATACATGAATGTTGAGGATGCCATGATAGCCTGAAGGGGCGGATTGAAGAAAAGGGAAAGGCAAGATTATCCTTGTTAGGACAGAGGAAGAAAGTCTACTTGAATGAATGACCAAAGGGATGATAGGAGACCAAAACCTCCTCCTAGGAGGACTATCAACTTCACCCCGCTAAACACTCTGCTTAACTGAGTCCTTATGCAAATAAAGGACAACAAGACACTAACTTGGTTGGACAAGCTGAAGGGCGATCTAAACAAAAGACCAAGGAACAACTATTGCCATTTCCATCGGGACCATAGGCACGACACTTCTGAGTGCTATGACCTGAAGCAGTAAATAGAAGCCCTCATCAAGCAAGGGAAACTACAGTAGTTTGTCAGGGGAGGAGAGAACCCGTCGAGGCACCCTGAACCGAATTGACAGACCGAAGAGTGCCAAGGGCTCCACTCGAAGAGATAAGAGTCAACATAGGGGGGAGCACGATGGCTGGTTCCTCTAGGAAAGCAAGAAAGACATACTTGCGAATGGTGCAAAGCGTCCATATTTTCGGCCATCAACTTCACTAAAGATGGCGCCCAACAACTGCATCACCCCCACGACGATGCTCTGGTCATCATCTTGTCAATTGTCAACTTTAATACCTGACGGGTGCTAGTGGATAATGGGAGCTCGGCGGACATCCTCTATTATCCTGCTTTACAACAAATGAGGATCCACAAGGAGCGGCTCCTGCCTTTAGATACACCACTAGTGGGATTTGGCGGTACCAAGGTCTTCCTTGTCAGGACCATCACCTCACTAGCGACCATTGGCACATCCCTTCAACAGCTCACTAAGGAGATTAGCTTCTTAGTCGTCGATTGCTCCTCCGCCTACAATGCCATCATTGGGCGACCTATGCTCAACGCATGGAAAGTGGCTACGTCTTCATGCCACTTACTAGTGAAGTTCCCAACAGAGTATGGGATAAGAGAAGCGTGCGAAGACCAAACATAGCCATGTTGGAGATGGACGACCATCTGCAAGTACGAAACATCCAAGACCGACGAGTTACGGTAGAGCCGACAGAAGAACTAGAGGAAATCTCTCTAGATGACAACTGTTTAGGTCGGATCACCCACATTGGCACACAAACAAACACTTCAATCCGCAAAGAACTCACCCTCTTCTTGAAGGACAATCAGGACGTCTTTACTTGGAGCCATAAGGACATGCTAGAGATTAACCTAAGTATTATGGTTCACAAACTCAATGTGTCTTCGTCTTTCCCTCCCGTCCAACAGAAGAAGAAAATCTTTGCTTAAGAGAGAGAGAGAAGGCCATAGCAGAAGAAGTTCTCAAGTTGTTAAAAGTAGATTTCATCAGAGAGGTGTACTTCCCAGATTGGTTGGCCAACATAGTAATGGTCAAAAAGACGAATGGAAAATGGAGGATGTGTGTAGATTTTATTGACTTAAACAGAGCCTGCCCGAAGGACAGTTACCCGCTCCCACGTATTAACCTCTATGACATGAAACTTAATCCTAATAAATGCATGTTTGGAGTATCATCAGGAAAGTTTCTGGGCTTTATAGTGTCACAATGAGGCTTGGATGCCAACCCCGACAAAATACAGGCCATATTGGAGATGACGCTTTCAAAGAACATCAAGGAGGTACAAAGCTTGAACGGTAGAGTGGCATCTTTCAACAGATTCATCTCTAGGGTGATGGAAAAATGCTTACCATTCTTCAAAACACTAAAGAAAGCCTTTGAGTGGACCGATGAATGCCAGAAGGCCTTCGAAGAGCTAAAGATATACCTTGTGTCCCCACCACTACTCAGTCCATCTAAGCCCGATGAGTAGCTCTCCCGCTACTTGGTTGTATCCCCAATGGCTATTAGTTCAACCCTCATCCGAGAAGAGGACCGCATACAATTACCTATCTACTACACTAACTGAGCACTCTGAGGGGTAGAAAAGAGGTACCCCCTATGGAGAAGCTAGCCTTTTCCTTGATCACGACTGCCTGCAAGCTCAGGTCATACTTCCAGGCACGCACCATAGTAGTCTAGATAGACAAGCCACTATGGAAGGCAACTGGACGGTTAGTTTTATGGGGGATAGAGCTCAGAGAGTTTGACGTTCTATACCATCCAAGAACTGCAATCAAGGCCCAGGCATTGGCCGACTTCGTCGCTGAGTTCACAGCAAAGGAAGATGAAGATGAAGGACCAACACTACGGATAATACGAACTGACGGCTCTTCTAACTAACGCGCTGGAGGTGTCGGGGTCGTCTTGCAGTTCCTAAAGGGGGATTTCATGGAATGTGAAGTCTATCTCCAATTTTTGACAACCAATAACAAAGCCGAGTATAAAGCAGTCCTGACAGGTCACAACCTGACTAAAGCAGTAGGGGCTTCGTCAGTAGTCATACATAGCGACTAGTAAGTTATCATCAAATATATCAATGGAGACTATGAGGCCAAAAGGGAACGGATGAAGGAATACCTAAGCATGGTCAAAGAAAGGGTAAGCTAGAAGTTCTTGGCTAAATTTGTGCAAATCTCGAAGGAAGAGAATGAGCAAGCTGACCGTCCAGCCAAAGAAGTATTCATGGAACGCATGGTCATCAACGATTAGGTATTATCCTCCATTCAATACTCACCTGCCATCGATAAAATAGATGTACAAGTAATCCCTACGATAGTCGACTAGACGACACCAATTGTCTCCTACCTCAGAAATAAGGATGCTTCCGGAACACCACAATGCTTCCCGAAGGCTGAAGGTTCAGTCGTCACATTTCGTATTGATTAGAGATGTCCTTTACAAAATAGGCTTCTCTTGTCTGTACCTGATATGCTTGGTCCTCGACAAAGCAGACTACGTCATGAGGGAAATCCATGATGGAGTATGTGGAAACCATTCAGGAGCATGATCGTTGGTTCACAAACTATGAGTAGGGTACTATTAGCCTACTATGTTGAAGGACACCCAATCCTACATGAAGGTATGCCAACACTTTAGCAACATTATACGAAAACCGTCAGAACAGCTTACCCCAATGAACACTCCCTTGCCATTCACTCAGTAAAGGCTCGACATAATGGGACCCTTCCTCATGGAAATATGGCAGCTCAAATTCCTCCCCGTAAGGATCAACTATTTCACTAAATGGGTCGAGGCAAAACCTTTGGCCACTATCACTGAGAAGAATGTCTTTGTTTGGAAAAGCATCATTTGCCACTTCAGAATCCCCAAAGTCTTCATCTCTAATAATGGTAAACAATTCGACAACAACGCATTTAGGAACTTCTACCAATAGCTAGGAATCAAAAACCACTATTCGTTGTCTGCCTACTTATAGGCCAATGGTCAAGTTGAGATCACAAATCGATACTTGCTTAAGATAATCAAGACTCGGCTAGAAGGGGCAAAAGAGATATGGCAAGACAAATTACCATGTGTGTTATGGGCATACCAAACGATAGCCCACATGCCTGCAAGTGAGACACCCTTCTGCCTCGTAATTGGGAGTGAAGCCGTCATCCCAACAGAAATCGGATTAAATAGCTATAAGGTAGCCCATCATGATGAAAGAAGAAATGAAAAGGGAATGCACCTACAGTTAAACCTTCTAGATGAAGTTAGGACGATAGTTGAACAACGGATCGCATGCTATTAGGATCTCATGAGTAAGCACTACAACACCAAAGTTAGGCCCTGATGCCTCAAAATTGGAGACCTTGTCCTGAGGAAGGTAATGTCAAGTACCAAGGACTCCATGCTGGGTAAGTTGGGTCCCAACTGGTCCCAACTAGGAAGGGCCTTACAAAATCATGGACTGCCGTAGGAAAGGCACCAACCACTTAGAAACGCTCGACGGACAAAGACTACACCACCCCTAGAATGACGAGCACCTATAGAAGTACTACCAGTAGCACTACTAGAAGCTATAAACTATATTTCTTTTCTTTAAATTCTGTTAACTTTTCAAGTTTTTAGGCCTTAAAGCCCGATGGGAGAAATTATCTACATTTTCTATTCAAGTTATCTTTAATAAAGGGACTATTCACAAGAAATTATGTTAACAAACAATAAAGGCCTTACAAAAAATCCTAAGTCCTACCTACAGGGTGGATGGATGGCCAGGGATATCGATAGGCATCGGGTTACAAGAAACCCTAAGTCCTACCTACGAGGTGGACAGATGACCAAGGATACCGATGGGTATCTGGTACCAAAAGATCCTAAGTCCTACCTATAGGATGGATAGATGATTAAAGATGCTGACGGGTACCTGGTCACGAAAATCCTAAATCCTACCTACGGGGTGGATGGGTCACCAAGGACACCGACGGGAGCCTTGATTTTAAAATCATTAAATCCTACATTCGGGGTGGATGGATCACTGAGGACACCAACGGGTGCCTTGGTCCGAAAAATCTATAAAATCCTACCTATAGGGTGGACAGATCACCCTGAAACACCAACAGGTTCCTTAGTCTGAAAATTGTTTTGTCAATTCCTACCTACAAGGTGGATGGATCACCAAGATACCAACGGGGTCCTAGTCATATACCTTCATGAATCTTATCTACAGGGTGGATGGACATCCAAAAATACCCACGAGTATGCGATCACTTAGGAATATTCCAAGTCCTTACGATGGATAAGGGGCATGCCCATAATTGCAATAAGCATACAAGTAAGCAATGAACAAAAATGATGAATGATAAAAGTAAAATAAATATAAAGCCTTGACAAACTTGACGAGGATAAAAGTTAATACATAAGCCCAAAATAGGGCATTCCATTGTTTTGAAATTATTCTTACAAAACACAAAATAAATGATGAAAAGAAAAAATAAAGGCTACGTAAGAGGAGCATCAAGGACGGATTGGCCTTCAGGAGCTGACGAACCCTCAGGGACAGATGGACCTTCGGTAACTATTTGGCCATTGGGGATGCTCTGACTATCGGTCTTAGCTTGAGTAGGCTTCTTCACCTCTCCCTCCACTAAGTGGACAACACTGTCAACTTTATTCATAACAGTGTCGACACCGCTAGACGTCGACAGAATAGGGCCGTCGATCATCACTTGGGATAGGTCCAGGTCAGGATAAAGGGTGCTGACCTCCTTAAGGCAATCCTCGAATTCATCATTGTACAAGCCACCCAATTCATCATTGAAGGGTTAGGAGGTCCAGTACTCCGCCACAACATTAACTTTAGCTTGCTTCATTTGCTTATGAAGGGAGGCCAGCTCCATCGTTAAATTAGTATTTGACTTAGCTAGCTTTTCGCACCGACGAGTGGTTACCACTAACTCAACCTTCTTCTCGCTCACCTCGACGTTAAGAATATGAGTAGCCTTCTTATATTGTTCCAGCTGGTTAGCCTTATACTCCAAATGGGTGCGCTCGTGATGGACCACCCCTTCCTAAGCTTCGCACCTAGCTTGAAGAGCCTTCATCCTCACCATAGCCAACAAAAGAAAACAGTTATAATAAAGAAAGAAAAAAAAAATGAAAAGGGGAGGCAAACCCAAGTCCTCAGCGCCATGCTTGCCACACTCATCCATGTCCGTGTCCTTAATGGTTGAATGGACCATCTTAACAACATATTCCTTATGGCTCATAAGCCTCTGGACGGGGCCAGAAGCAATGGGACTTTGAGTCGTCATTAGGCCCTTACCAACCCATGGCGAAGAGGTAGGGGAGCCTTTTGTGACGAATCCACTTGATTTGTTGTGGCGAATTGGCCCATCACCTTTTTAGCAGGACTCCTTCCACTTAGAGGCAACTTTAGGAGGAGGTGTCACCATAGAAGGAGAAGCTAACGCCTCCCCTCATTGCTTGAGGTGTGCAGCAGCAGCTTGCCTTATGAACACCTTCTGCCTACCATTGTCGATCTCTAAAAAATGATAACGAAAGGAATAAGGAAAACTGATGGGTTAAAATAGACAACCAAGAAAGTAGACGGACAGAAGAAAACTTACGTCGACAAGCATACGCATCCAACCGTCGGGCTTCCACCATTGGCTCTGGACCACCACAAAAAGCGTGGAGGGTGTCAATTGTAACCAAATCCTTCCACTTCCTCTGCCTACCGGAATCACCCAAATGTGCCTAAGGAAACTCTCCTGTTCTTCACTATTTTTGAACGGGTTTGAACTGAAACAAATCAAAATCAGTAGGTCAGTTACATAATCAAAGCTAACGGGTTGAATAAGAAAACAGACACTGACGACTCACCAAATTTATCTAAAACACTGAAAGTATTATCAAACTCGTCGGGCATGCTATCCCACTCTTCAAGTTTACACACCCAATCTGTCCCTTGTACAAAAAAGAACCTACTCTTCCAGTTTCTATTAGAGTCAGGCATATCTGACACCAATTTAAACGATGGCTTCCTAGCCAACAAATTATAAATACCCTTTGACGAGTATATCTGCTGAGGTTTGTAGTTGTAAAAGAACTCCTCAAGTATGAGGCGACAATTGCCCCCACTCAACTGGCCCCATATCACTTCGACCTCGATAAAGATCCTCCACGCATTTGAGGCAATCTGGCTAACAGACAAGCCTAAATAATTGGCAAGCTGACGGTGTAGCTTTGTCAGCAGCAACCTTAACCCAACAGTAAACATTGTGTCATACAAACTGACGTCCGCTATCTTGCCAGAGTAACACTTCTCAAACTTCCTTGGCAACCGCATAGGGATGTGGTCATGAATTTGAAAATGGGTACGGAGGTTGTTGAAAAATTTCAACGGCATGGTCGAGAAGAAGCCATTCACTATCCATATCAAGGGAAGGATGAAAGGTCTATGCCTATCATCTTCCACTTCGTCTACAGCACCATCTCATTCTCCATGGTCCTCTCCCTCCTCACCATTATCTTCCTGTTCACACTCATCCTCATCCTCTTCTTATTCCTCCTTTTCCTCCTCGACAAGAGAATGGCCAAACGGTTCCCTTTCTGGGGACCAAGTCAAATCCTCCACCATGGGCTCATGTCTCGACTGATAAACTTCATCGTAGCCCGCACCCTCATGGATTGACGGTGATTGTTCACTCGTCGCTTCTCTATAGCCTGATATCTATTCACCTACGAGCGAGGAATGTATACTAAGAGCCTACTCGTGCGATAGGTCTCTAAAAATAACAACTAACTAAGTACAAAAGATAATGATTGAAACAAGGTAGAGCAAGTTACTTAAAAAGAATTCGACGGCGGATCGACAGTCAAGATGATGGAGGCAGATGAATACAAGAGCAGTGATGGAGGGGCTTAAAATTACAACGAGCAAGAGATGAAAATAAAACAAAGAAAGAAAGCTAAGAGAGAAGAACTATTTATAGGGCGAAGGAGTGCAGTATACAAAGTGACACTTCTTATTAGAAACGAGGCCAATCAATGAGCACCAAGTTCGCGTAGCATTCATTGCAAAGCTGCCTACCCCCATCAATGACATACTTCTTAATGAAGCAATTAATATCCATGAAAAACCCCTTTTACTCTGAGATTCGTCGAGCATTCCCAATGGGCACACAGAGTAGAAGGCAACTGATGAGGATGTTTTTCAAAATAGGAAAAGAATTCTTAACTCTAAAGACCATTAGGAAAGAGTACGTCATGCAAATTATAAGCCGACGACACTAGTCCTCGAAGGAGTCATTTGTCTCTAGAGAGGTCCGTCCGGAACCTCGTACCCTACATTGACAAAAGCTGAAGGTTAAGTTATATTAGTGGGATGACGCTTGTTCCTGATGGCGAAGCAAACGAACCCGTACTAAGCCGACGGATACATGTCCCATACTAAACGGATGGATCACATCGATGGATAGATAGGCATACCGATGGATCCTATATGTCCTTGCGTGCTCTCTACACATGTTCCTATATGGAAATATCTTGTGCAGCATGCACAAAGACCCTACCACACGACTTTCGCCTTCCCAATATGGGGGATATCCCCAAGATCTCGATGACATTAACTCCACCTCCTCCATATAAGGAAAACTCATGTATTCTCGAGATCTTGGTCTCCTCCACATCACTATATAAACAGCAGGCTTTCTCTTTTCCAAGGTATGCAGAAAAATCTCTAGCTTTCTCATTATAGAGTTCTTGGAGATTTCCTATTCACTAACTTAACCTTCGGAAGGTCTTTGGCTAGCACCCCATTGGTGGTTTCTGTTTGGTTCTTGGTTTCTTGTTCTTCAGGTATCCATTGGGGCATTCGAGGACGATAAACTCACTGATGATTTTTGTACATCATCAATTAGTAAAGAGTCTTTGTTTTCTTATAACTCATTGTGAGAAGAAAAAAAGATGCCTTATACTTTCTATATCAATTACTGCAGGGGCCTTGGGTCCTTGCTATCTAATAGTTACTTTCTCAAAAGGTTAAATACTTCAATATTTTGAGTTATTTAAGTTCATTTGAATGGGTTTTTACTTTTTTTTATAGGTGAAGAATTATTTTTAAATTTTTCTATCAACTTAAAAGTTGTTTGGTACTCAATTCATGGACAGATGCCATAATGATGTCTAGCTTCTCGTCAAGGGAGGATGAACTGGAGCGCGAACCACTGTGAGATGCTGAAGCTTTAGTTTTTATTCCCTTCTTACTATGGCCAATGCTCGTGTTGAACGTACGCATGTTGATTGGGCTGGGTTTTGTGCAGGGAGTTTCATCTTCAGATGGATGGATCCCTTTGAGCTTCAAAATCCGAGAGATGAGACAGCAGAATGGAACACATATTCGGGACTCAGTTCACTGAACTGTTTTGCACAGAACATGAATGATATGTGCACAGATGTCAATCTCAACATCAGAGATCAGATCATGAAGAAACAAAGCGCGGCCAAGATTCATGTACCCGGTGCTAGATAGGGGATACAAGTTGTTAAACATGATAATTGTCAGCACTCTCAATTTTGGAGGAAGAGAATAAACACTGATAAGTTCCCTTTTTGTGAGAATTCCAAGTCTTTGCCAAGGGTGTCCCGAAGTAATTCCTCGTCCGGACACAAATCATCATACACTGGTGGATTACCAAGAATCGGCCAATTGATATGCAAAATCTTAGCCAAATATGCAGGAGAGACAGAGAAAATTTTTCTCCTAACCCAGCACTTAAGTTCATCACCTTCAACAATTGCATTAGCATAAAATTCTTTGACCAAATTCTCATAAGTATCATCAAGGTCAGAGAGAAGGTAATTCCAATCCTTATATGTAAACCATTTTGGAATGTCAGTGGCAAACAAGGAAGGTTGATCAACAGCCCTTTCAATTAATGGTGTAGCATCTCTGAAATAGTTTTCGTGAGTCTGAAAGGCAGCATAAGATTTGAATTTGTTTGGGTCGAAAGCACCTGAAGGTGAACGAGTTCTCTTTGGGCGAGGTGAGGGATCATCGACATCAATGACAGGTTCCTTCCCTTTGTTGCTGCCCCCTTTCACAGCTGCTCTTTTGAATGGAGACATATCCACTCTGCATCATGGATTATCAAAGAAAAGGAGACACCAAAAAAAAATCTAGACAAATATTAAAATAGGGTTAGAATTAAAACTTGTGTATTTGGAGAAACCCTAAGAATTTGGGATTTTGGGTCCAAATATGACAATGAGTGTGTGTGGGTGACAGTAGTATCACAATGAACTCACAAAAAGGAGTAAAACAAAATAGATCTAAAGACAAATACCACCACACAAACTGAAACTCAAATACGAAGGAAAGATATACCAACTGCACAGATCCACAAAAACAAACTTTAAATCAACAAAATAGCTCAAAAAAAAATGTTCAAATCATGAATAATGAAGTGAAAATAGGAAAACCCATACCTTTATCTCGAAGATTGAAAGGAAAATGGTGCAGAAATGGAGGTTTTCCAAGGTGAGTTGTAGAGAAAAATGGGGAAGACAATGAACAGTCACAAAAGTCCGAGGAAAAACTGAAACATTTTTGAAAAATGACTTTAAAACGCAAAACATTCGTTTTTCGCGACTGGATCAAGTCACCAGGGTAAGACGCGAAACATTGTGAAACCAAGATTTTTGAAAAATCTTCTAAGTGTTTTTCGCGACTGGAAGATCTACCCGCAAAGGAGTCACGAGTTGAGTCGCGAAAATCTCTGTGTACCCCTCGCAACTAGACCTTCCACCCGTGAACAAGTCGCCACACTGAGCTGCGAAATATGCAGAAACCCAAATTTTGAAAAAATTTCTAAGTCTTTTTCGTGACTGGGATACTGACCCGCTAATGACCTACAAAAAATCTTGGACTGGGCTCGTAACTTGGACATGCGACTAGCCTAACCCGTGACTTAGTCGCCAAAACAGGGGAAAACAGTTTTTGAAATTTTGGATATTTTTGTACAAACAAAATACTTTCCAAAAACAACTAAAACACTCAAAAATCTTTTTGTGTTTGATCAAACAAAGATTAAGCATGTGAAAACACATTTAATCAAATACAATCACACAAATGAATATGGCATTCATTGAACATAGACTTGTGTGTTGTGTGTGGATATCAAGAATGAGATAGTCCTTAGTCCAATGTGAAGCTTCAATGATCAATTCAATCAAGGCATACACAACTAGCACTAGATAATGTGACCTATCTCAATTATAGAAACATGCATATATGACCTCCCACAAGCACTTGATAACAACTCTTTGAAACTTTTCATTTGGCTCCATATTCAACAAATCATTTGCACTTTCTGAGCAAAGAAAATCTCATTGAAAGATAGATGCTTGAAATTTTTGATATTTCAATTGATGAGTTAGCCTTTGGCTTTTTAGGCATCATACATTTTATTTTGGTCGCTTTCCCTTTTACCTAGTCAAATACTAGTATGTGCGACAGGCTTTTGTAGCTCTATATCTCTTTTTATTTGGAGATTTACATTTAGAGAGCTCTTTTAAGCAAAAAAATAAAGAGTAGGAAGATATATAAGCATTAGTCTATACATGTCTCAAGATCAACAAAACCATTCACTAATCATTCATGACAAGGTTGAAGATCTATTTACAACAGTCACATAGATTTCAGAGTTTCTCCCACAATGATATGAGTGCAAAGGAAACAAGCTAAGCTCGTAGATGCACAAGGCCATTAGTACAAAGGTACGAGACAAAATATGTTTTGAGACAAAACTCAACAAAGTTGACCAAACTTTTTGAATTTTCTACTTTTTATGTGTTTTTGAATTTTTGACACAAAAGCAAAAAATTGATCAAAACAACAACAATAAAAATGTAAAAACATTTGAACTAAAGAATGCAATACTTAACAACCACAAGAGAATGTGTGCCCTACAAATATGGTAGCTCAAAATAAAGAGGTAAAGCACACAGCACACATGAGTTTCAAGGGATTGTACCAACACCAATGGTCTTACGGAGAGATTCAAACCATGGACCATCGAGAGGCTTGGTGAACATATCTACCTTCTAATTATCAGTGTGTATAAATTCAAGACAGACAACTTTTTCTTCCACCAAATCACGAATGAAATGATAGCGTATCTCTATGTGTTTTGACTTCGAATGCTGAACAGGATTCTTTGAGAGATTTATGGCACTGGTGTTGTCACAGAAGACACACATTATATCTTGAGGAATCCCGTAATCATGAAGAAGCTTCTTCATCCAAAGAAGTTGTGTGCAGCAACTTCCAGCAGCTATGTACTCTGCTTCAACCGTAGAAAGAGACACGAAGTTTTGTTTCTTGCTTATCCAAGAGACAAGATTGTTACCAAGGTAAAAGCAACCTCCTGAAGTACTCTTTCGATCATCTATACTCCCAGCCTAGTCTGCATCTGAATACCCGGCAAGACAAACATTTGAGTCCTTGGAATACCATAACCCATAATCTGGAGTACCATTGATGTAGCGTATAATTCTTTTTACCAATGTCAGGTGAGATTGCTTGGGAGCGGCTTGATATCTTGCACAAACACCAACGCTGAATGCAATATCCGATCTACTTGCAGTAAGATAGAGTAAGCTCCCGATAATACTCCTATACAAGGTTGGACTTACTTCCTCCCCGGAAGAATGAACATTCAGTTTTGTGGACAAACTCATAGGAGTGGAGGCATGCTTCTTGGAATCTAGCCCGAACTTTTTGACAATATTTCTAGCATATTTTTTTTTGTGAAATGAATATGCCTTCCTTCTTTTGTTTGACTTGAAGGCCTAAGAAGAAGGTAAGCTCTCCCACCATACTCATCTCAAATTCTTTCTTCATCTCTTTAGAAAACTCTATGGCTCATTCATCGATGGTAGCACCAAATACTATGTTATCAACATACACCTAAGCCACCAGAAGGTAGTCTTCATCACTCTTGACAAACAAAGTTCGATTAGCATAACCTCTTTCGAAACCTCTTTCCAGGAGGTAATGGGTGAGCCGAACATACCAAGCTCTAGGAGCTTGTTTTAAGCCATAAAGAGCTTTCTTCAATCTCAACACATGGTCAGGAAAGTAAGGATCCTCAAAGCCTTTAGGTTGTTCAACAAACATTTCCTCGTTCAGATATCCATTTAGAAATGCACATTTAACATCCATTTGATAGAGTTTGAAGTTCATACTGCAAGCAATGGACATGAGGATTCAAATCGACTCAAGTCTAGCAACAAGTGTGAAGGATTCATCAAAATCTACTCCTTCTACTTGAATGTATCCTTGAGCCACTAACCGAGACTTATTCCTGATAATTTCTCTATCTGCATCTGTCTTGTTTTTGAATATCCATTTGGTACCGATGACATGAACATTTTTAGGTCTTGGGCAAGTTCCCAAACATCATTTCTCACAAATTGATTCAACTCTTCATGCATTGACTCTACCCAATTTTCATCCTGAAAAGCTTCTTCTACCCTTTTTGGCTCGAATTGGGCAAGGTAGCAATGGTATGTGACATAATTAGCTAGGTGTACATTTCCTTTTCTGAGGCGAAGACTTTCATCTAATGATCCAATGATGTTACTATCCGGATGGTTCTTTATCACTCTTGATGATGGCTTCTTTGATGTGGAGACTTCATCATTCCGGGAGATGGGAAGATGAACTTCTGGAGGAGTGAGGGGACTTGATGTTCTAGACATTGACCTTGTTTCCATTCTTGTGTTCAAAGGAGTTGATTCCTTTTCTGGTGTAGATCCTTCAACTTCTACATCCAGAGTTTTAGCCTCAACAGTGGGTTCTTTAGGGTGAAGTCCTTCCCCATCGTTAACCATTTCAACCTTTGTTATGGCATCATCAATTTTTACATTGATGGACTCCATTACTGTCTTAGTTCTTTTGTTGAAAACCCTATATGCTCAGCTAGTAGTAGAATATCCCAAAAAAATGCCTTCATCACTTTTTGTATCAAATTTTCCAAGGTTCTCCCGGTCATTTAGAATGTAGCACTTGCTTCCAAACACACAGAAGTACTTCACTTTCGGCTTCTTTCCATTCCAAATCTCATAAGCAGACTTCTTTGTTCCCCCTCGGAAGAATATTCGATTACCAATGTGGCATGAAGTGTTCACGGCTTCGCCCTAAAACTTTTGAGGAATTTGCTAGTTGAGTAGCATGACTCTCGCCATTTCTTGAATTACTCGATTCTTCCTCTCTACCACTCCATTCTGCTGAGGAGTTTTGGGAGTTGAGAATTCCCTTTTGATTCCATTCTTTTCACAAAAAGACTCAACTCTTACATTCTCAAATTCCTTGCCATGATCGCTCCTTATCTTGACAATGGGAGTTCCTTTCTCGTTTTGTAATCTCTTGCAAAGAATTTCCAATTTTTCACATGCATCTGATTCTTCTCTAAGAAATTCAACCCAAGTGTATCTTGAGAAATCATCACCAATGACCATAATGTATCGCTCTCCTCCTAGACTTTCAATTCTAGTAGGACCCATAAGATCAACATGGAGAAGTTCTAGACACCGAGAGGTAGCAATCACATTCACCTTGTAGTGACTTGCCTTTGTTTGTTTTCCCATTTGGCATGCTCCACAAATAGACTTTTCAACCTTTCCAAACTTCGGAAGTCCCTCGACAGCTTCAAGTTTAGAGACTTTAGCTACTTGTTTGAAATTAGCATGCCCAAATCTGTGATGCCAAAGTTCTAGCATGTCAACACGATCATTTCTACACGAAATAGGTGTTGTAGGAACAACTCCATAGCAATTGTCAGTAGTCCTATTTCCTTCTAAGACTTGAATCCCATTTTCATTGATGATTATGCACCCTTTCTTTGAGAATTGGACAAGAAAATCCTCATCACATATTTGAGTGATGCTTAAGAGATTCGCCTTCAGACCTTTGATGTATAACACATCTTTTAACAGAGGCAGTCCAGGAATTTCAACAATTCCATTGCCGAGAACTTGGGCATGATTCCCATCACCAAAGTTCACATAGTCACAAGCTTTTTCTTTGAGAGTCTTAAACAGAGATTTGTCTCCAGTCATATGCCGAGAACATCTACTATCAAGATACCACAAGCATGAGTTAAAAACTTTCAATGAAGTGTGCACAAATAGACATGCATGAGACAAACACTCTTGACCATCAAATAGAAATATATCATCATTTTGCATGCTATTGTCAGTTTGAATTTTCTTTTTCAGCTTATCAATCTTTTGACACAATAATCTATTTCTTCTTTCGTACTTCTTAATCAAAGAGCTAGACTCACATAGACTATTGTGTAAAATATGATTCCCATTTTCAAAGTATTTCAGCATGTGAACAAACATCCTAGCATATTTCTTTGATTTTAACAATTCTAAGAGTTCATTGTTAGGACACCCTTCAAACATACTCATAGACTCATTTTCACAAACATTAGAGCCATAATTCAGCATGTCCTATTTCATAGCTATATCCATAACCAAGGGGTATAGGATCGCACTCAGGTAATCAAACCACAGCGAGTGCACCCGCTCTGATACCAATTGAAAGTTCAATATGGGTATGAAACACCCTTGAACGTTTTGACCCCAATTACAAAAGTTATCAATTCAGGCTTAATATCAAATGATTAACGTGCGGAACATGAAAATAAGCCAAACACAGAATTGATAAACAATCTAAGCCAAATATAAACACATCTACAGCAGTAAATATAAGGCAAAGATAAAGGAAAGGAAGATGCAAACACACGGACAACACGCGATGTGTTATCGAAGAGGAAACCGAAGCCTTCGGTGTAAAACCTCTCCGCCGTCCTCCAAGCGGTCAAATAATCCACTAAAGAATGTAGTTGGGATACATGAACATCAGAAGACCCTCCAAGCCTAATCTACCCAAGTACCTAAGCCCTCCAAGCTTCTTGCTCCAACGAGGTTACGCCGAACTTATTTCTTCTTCAGCTTCTCGGATTCCACTACTAGACCATAGCATCAACCAATGTAGATTGGTTCCTTCCTAACTGCTTCCCAACAGCACCAAATAAACCTTCTCACAGACGTGGGTGTGGTGAGATAAGGATTTGGTAAAAAGTCCTTTCAAGGGTATGGCAATGGAGAGGAAGAGAAAGAGGAATTTGTAGAGTCTCTAAGTAAAGATTGGGGATGAGGCAATCTTGTTTTTCTCTAGGGTTTCTCTCACAAAATTCTGTCTGGAAGCTCTCTTCATTTGGTGGGTTTAAGGGTCTATATATAGTGGGGTGAGAAAGGAATGCGAAGAGTCCATTTTTGCCAAACAGGGCTGATTGGCAGCTTGGCCTTGCGATTGGTCTGAGTCGCGAGTTCAAGCCGCGAGCTAATGGCCTGGCCAGCCTGGGACTTTTGTCCTGTAGTGCGATAGCTAGAGCAACCCTTCAACTTCCCTGCGTGCTTCTCACCTGCCAGCATTTGGCAGCTTGCCAGTCGCAAGTCAACTGCGAGTCCTAGCCGCGAAACTCTGCCATCTTGCACATACTTGAGCTTTTCTTCACATCTTCTAACACACATTACCCTTACAATAATCCCACCTAAATACAGGGTTACTAAGTGCTTAAATTACAAGCAAATTGGCACGGAATAAAGCCAATAAGATGGTTGATTAAATTCAACCTTACATCCTTATCTCAAAATGGACATGGCACTGGCCTTTTTTCAAAGCCACCAACTATGCAGGTTTGGGCATTTTTTTAAGGGATATTCATGCTTTTTGAGAAATAGGTAGGACATATATCCTATTAGAAAGTTTCTAAATTGTGTAATAAGTAATAGTACGCATTGGAGTTCTATCGCTTTTAAATTTTTTTATTAAAATTTTTTTTTAAGATGCTTCATAAATAATTCATTTTTGGGATTTTCCCATGCATTGCACAGGTTCGTACCTAGTCTATATATACTACAAAACCGAAACCTCTGACTAATATTTGAATTTTTTTAGAGCTCTCACATCTTTACACATCATCATTACTAAAAAAAAATGTTTCTAACCCAAAAATTTCATCTAAAAAAAAAGCAAAAAAAAAAAAAAAAAAAAAAAAAACTCACTTTCACCGTTCAATAAACAAAACTCGATTAAAAAACTCTCTCTCAAACATAAACTCATCTGAGTCCCCAAAAAACAGAACCACACGATCAAACTCTCTCTCTCTCTTTCTAATGCACTCCCATCACCTTCTTCTTCACATAGTTCTTTCACCTTGTTTTCTCACTCTCTCCATCGTTTCCCCTAACGCATTTATGAATGGCTCTGTCAAAGTCATGCGAGTATTATTTACAAATTTTGAGCTTTTTTTTTTCTTAATTTTTTTAATATTGTAGTAGATCAGTAATATAGATCTGCTAGGTTGCTCAAATCATCATTTAGTTTTATGTCTAAAACTATTGCCTCTGCGTTTGGCTCTTAGATTGGCAATTTTTAAGAGTTTTTTTTTATATTAATTTTTTAAAATATTGTAATAGATCATTAATATAGATCTACTACGATGCTCAAACCATGATTTAGTTTTATGGTTAAAACTATTTGGAAAATTAAAAAAAGAAGAAGAAATTTTGTTTCATATGTTAGTAATTGTATCTGAATGATATTTTTGGCCATTGATATGTCAAGCTATTATAATGGGTCCAATGAGATAATTTTTTAAAATACTAATTTTATGATATTTACATGTTTAGGATTATTGAATAATTTTTGTTGTTCATGTTTGTTAACTATCTTGAAATATTGAAACAGTGGTTGTGGTCAAAATGGCCAAATACCATGGTTGGCTAAAATTTTTAGAATGTAATGTTAGTAATTTACCTCTGTTTTGAAAATATATAGTTAAGTACCACTCTTTTGGAACTTGAGTTTGTGAAACTCAACTTTACTGTAGAACTCGAGTTCCATAAAAATAGCCACTGTGGCACTCGCTGAGATGAATTTTTTTAATTAAAAAAGCCCTTGTGGAACTCGAGTTTATAAAACTCGAGTTCCTTGTATGCAAAACTGCAACTCCTTCAGTACTGGAATCATATTGCTTTATCTTCAAAAAGTACTAAACCATCATATTGGCTATTTTATTCTTCAAAAAGTACTAGAGCCACTTCTGCATATCCTCTGCACTCTTCTTGCCTCCAACAATGGCTGCAACCATTTCCCACCGATCTAGGTCCTCTTCATCTGCCACTGCAAAGCCAGCTTAAACAACTTGTTTTCCTCCCAGCTCCACCCACACAAAACCTTTGGAAAGTCATCCATATTACTAGCACTGAAACTAGTCTAGACCACACCCTATTGATCACTTCAATTCTTTTTTGAGAAAAATAAGGAATAGCTAGTAATTCAATTACATTTTAGGATACATCGGAAAGGAAAAAAAAAGGGTTAAGAATCTTTTCTTCTCATCTCACTGATAGAAAATATTAGTAAAGGAAGGAAGAGGAAAATTGGGCATTTTGGTCTTGTTGTAAAATGTCCATTATTTTATGCTTTACTTTCAGTTAGTGCTGCGTTAACATGCTTTATAAGGAATTTGATTTTATAGAACTCGAGTTTCTAAGTGGCTTTTTTTTTTAATAAAAATTCCACCTGAGCGGGTGCCACGGTCTCTATTTTTATGGAACTCAAGTTACAGTAAACTTGAGTTTCACAAACTCAAGTTTTAAAATGTGGTATATTGCTAATTGCTTTGCAAACAGTGGTAGATTGTTAAAAATTTTGGCAACAGTGGTATTCAACCATTTTGGCCCAGTGGTTGCTGCAAATTTTCTGGGTTTTTCTCTTAAAAGACATTAATTTGTCAATTGGGTTATATATGAATTTTTGGGTTTTAGGATCAATTAGTTCAAGTTGGTTTTTTTTTTTTTTTTTAATTTATATATATAAATATATATATATATATATATATATATATCTGTATACGGTTCTGAAAGCTCGAAAATGTGTTGAAAAACACAAGAGCTGTTTAGACCCCCAAATAAAAATTACGGCTCGATAGATTTTACACAACTTTAATACAAAGTGCGGAATAGTGTAAAAGCGAGCGGATGAACAAGTAAGCTACTCTAATCCATAAACTAAGCAACACAGCAGTATAATGGAATTAAACAAGAGTATGGAAGAAGGATGCAAACACAGAAAACACCAAGACGTGTTCTCGAAGAGGAAACCGAAGAACTCGGCGAAAAACCTCTCCGCCGCCCTCCAAGCGGAAATCGATCCACTAGACAATCAGTTGGGATACATGGGTTAGCAAAAGACCCTCCAAGCCTAGTCTACCCGCTGTACCTAAGCCCTCCAAGCTCCTACTCCAACAAGGCTTCTCGGAACCGTGTCTTGTCCTAGTTATCCGGATCCCGCAACAAGCTCCATGTTGCATCTGCCATTCAAGGCTTCTTCCAATGCTTCCCAGCAGCACCAAAACGTCACACAGCACTCACAAGGTGTGGTAAGTGTTTGGGCTATCAACCTCTCAAAGATATGGATAATGGAGAGGGAAGGGTTGAGGAAATACCACAAGCAAATGTATAGAGAAAGGTGGGGAAGACAATCTCTAATTACCAATGTGTTTGGCTAGGGTTTTCTCTCTGAAGCATTCCTCAACAATTGTGGGTAAAGATGGTATATATAGGAGAGGTGCAAAAGGTGTGACTCAAAAAATACAGGCTGGCAGAACAGCTAGTCTCGCGGGTGTCTCGCGGGAAGGCCTTACCCGCGAGATACTCGCGAGACACAGTTGTCTCCACCTGGCCTGACTCTTCGCATTCCAGCATGTGCCTGGCACATGGTTTACTTCGCGAGATGCTTGGTCGCGAGATACCCGCGAGAATCCTTCAGTTCTTCAAATGCTTGAGTCTTCAAACACACTCTCTATCACACAACCCTTACAACAAGTCCCACAACAAATACAGGGTTTTAAACGATTGAACATAATTACAATCAAATTTGGTACGGAATAAAAGCCAACAAAAACACAGTTGTAAATCACAACTTTACAGGTTCTTATATATGTTTGAATATATCATATTAATACTCTTCTTGCTAGCAAGGTTCTGGGATTTTGATTTTATAAGAGCCTAAATGGGTTATACTTATATACTTATATACTTATATATGATTTTTGGGTTTTAGGATACTTAATTGAATTGGTTTTTTCCTTTTTCCTTTGCCTTGTGTATTTGAAGTTCTGAACTCAATTTGGTTTTGTGAGTTTTTTTATCACATATATATTATGATTGTTGATTTATGTTCAGAACATGGGTTTTGACTATCTATTATGGACTATGTTTATGCTACGGACTAGATTTGATTTGAGAGCTTGACTCTATTACAACAAAATCTTCAAGTCTAATGAAACAGTAATTACCACTGCACACCCTTGGTGCATTGGCCACTCCACAAGTATAAGTGCTTGTGAGGTGTGGGGGGCAAAGGTCGAGGTTCAAGTCTCCAGTAGGGAGCTTCACACACATACACTTATATTAGGCTAAAATAGAAATTCTATCTTGTATACAAAATAAAAAAAATGAAACAGTAATTAAAGATTGATGCTATTTATAGCTTTCCTTAATAATGGTTTTGGAGAAATGAAAAAAATTGTGAATTACTTAATCAATTTCAACATTTTTTATGACTCTTTTTCATTGATTTTTTTTTCTTTTTTTTTTAAGCAAGGATCTAAAGAAATAAAGAGAGAACTTGGAATAGCCTACATTGATAGGTGTGATTGTTATGAAGAATATTAACAACTTTGACACAGTGGCGACTCCATGAATTTTGTCCAAGGTGTTCCTATTCCATTTTGAAAAAATTTCAGGTCATTTCAATCTGTTTCGAGAAGTTTCGGTAAATACCGGCCAAAATTCAAGATTCGGCCAGCATGAAGTTTGTGCATAAAAAAAAAAATGTTCTTAAAACCAAAACAAATTTGCATTCTGTACACCGAAAAACCTCAAAAGGAAAAAAAAAATGAAAAGAAAAGAAAAGAACAAAGGTACCTATACAATAAACTATAAGTTCATTTGAAATATTAATAAAATTATTAATTATTGTTGTTTAATTGTTTCATAAATTTGTTTGTCTTTTATAAACTATAATTTGTTGTATTGTTATTTCATTAATTATTAAATTATTAATTGTTGTTTAGCCTAACATAATTTAATTTGTTTGTCTTTTATAATGTATTAGTTAATTAAATTATTAATTATTGATGTTTAGTTGCTTCATTAATTTTTTTTTTACTAACTACTAGTAGTCTAGCACACACCCCACTGTGCATTAGCACACACCACCCTTGCCTTTTCGATACTGTACCGGAGGCCGTTTCGGTTTAGCTAGAGAAACGAAATATTTCAGTACCGATTAAAACCGGTGTACCGTTTCGGAATTACCGCTAAATATATATATATATATATTCTCTTAAAAATATAAAATGATTTTAAAGTCTGACATAATAATTCCTTTAAATATTAATAATTATGGTTGTAGTATAATTTTTGTTTTTTAAGAAGAGTTGTAGTTTAATAATAGTACAAAGTACGTGTGCTTACTAAATGCAGTAATGAAAAAACAAAAGAAATAAAAATCAATGTGCAAAAGTTAAAAGCAAAGACATGTGGGTGCTTAGAGATAAATTTGAAAATTTTGAAAACTTTTGACTCATTTAATGACTTCAGTATTCATGTGGGACGGTGGGAGTGGGACTCTAGTGTACAAAATAAGATATAGCAATAGGCGTTCAAAACTAGAAATAACAAAAAACAGAGAAGTGGAAAAGTCAAAGAAAAACAGAAAACGGAGAAGAAAAGGCAAGGAAGAAGAAGCTGAAGTAGGTGGGGAGACTGTGATTGACAAAATGGAAGTGGCCGGAGACATGGAAGTGACTGGCGATGTGGTGGTGAGTGGCTGTGATGACAAAAACGGATGATTTTTGGCTTTTTTTTTTTTTTTTTTCTTTTCAAATTCTCTGTTACAATTTTTTTTTTTTTTTAGATTTTAGTTCAAAATTTGTTTGGCACAAAACTTTTGAGGGTATTCCAGATATTGCTTAAGGGTGTTCCTATTTTTTTTTTTAAAGGTAAACAAATAAAAAAATTTAAATTATTATATATAACTTTTTTTTCAAGTCAAGGTGTTCCTGGGAACACCCTGGACTCTAAGTGGAGTCGCCACTGCTTTGACATAACATCTTGAAGCTTATTTCAATTATCATATTTGTTTTAGAAAGCAACCATATATTGCTTGCATATTGATTTGATTTATTTTATATTTTGACTATTCCTTTGTTGGTGCTTATAGGCACTCAATTAATGGCGAAAATAGCCAAATAGCACTATTTTGCAAACTATGTTGCAATCTACCACTATTTCAGAAATATGTAGAGATTTACCACTATTTAGGTACTTTAGTTTGGCGAAATCGAGTTTTCCATGGTACTTGAGTTCATGAAACTCGAGTACCATGGAAAAATATTCTAGCAAATTTGAAGTATTATTTTTCAAAGAACTCGTTTTTTTAGAACTCAGGTTTCATAAAAAAATCGAGTTTCACAAACTCAAGTTTCAAAGGTGATAGATCCCTACATATTTCCAAAACAGTGGTAGATTGCTAATTTGTTTTTTGCTAAATAATGGTAGTGGGCCATTTTCGCCCTCAAT
Source organism: Quercus gilva (assembly GCA_023621385.1). Lineage (NCBI taxonomy): Eukaryota > Viridiplantae > Streptophyta > Magnoliopsida > Fagales > Fagaceae > Quercus > Quercus gilva. Next base: position 54,353,300 of record CM042473.1, on the reverse strand, counting down.
TAATAGGAATTTCAAAAAGTGATTTTGAAAAATCTTAAAGATCTTACGATTATTAGGACCAATATGATTTTGGTTGAAAGTTCAAAATGTGTGTAAAACCACCCTTGAATGTTTAGATCCCAAATTACAAAATATCAATTCAAGCTTGATATCAAACGATTAACGTGCGGAACATGAACATAAGCCAAACACAGAATTAATAAATAGTCTAAGCCAAATATAAACACATCCACAATAGAAAATAAATGGCAATGATAAAGAGAAGGAAGATGCAAACACACGGACAACACGCGATGTGTTATCGAAGGGGAAATCGAAGCCCTCGGTGTAAAACCTCTCCGCCGCCCTCCAAGCGGTCAAATAATCCACTAAAGAATGTAGTTGGGATACATGAACAACAGAAGACCCTCCAAGCCTAATCTACCCAATGTACCTAAGCCCTCCAAGCTTCTTGCTCCAACGATGTTGCACCAAACCTATTTCTTCTTTAACTTATCAGATTCCGCCATCAACCATAGCATCAACCAATAGATATTGGTTCCTTCGTAACTGCTTCCCAAAGCACCAAATAAACATTCTCACGGATATGGGCATGGTGAGAAAAGGATTTGGCCAATAACCTCTGAAGGATGTATCAATGGAGAGTAAGAGAGAAGAGGAATTTGAAAAGTCTCTTAGATGAAGATTGTGGATGAATTAATCTTGTTTTTCTCTAGGGTTTCTCTCTCAAAATTCTCTCTGGAAACTCTCTACATTTCGTGGGTATAAGGGTCTATATATAGTGGTGAGTGTTTGGAATGCGAAGAGTCAGTTTTTCCCAAATAGGGCTGGTTGGCGGCTTGGCCTCACGACTGGTCTGAGTCGCGAGTTCCAGCTGGAGGTAAAGGCTTGGCCAGCCTGGGACTTTTGTCCTGTAGTGCAATAGCTGGCGTGACTCTTCAGCTCCGCGCATGCTTCTCACGTGTGCTGTAGTTGGCGGCTTGCAGTCGTGAGTCACCTACGAGTCCTAGCCGCGAGACTCTGCCACCTTGCACAAACTTGAGTTTTTCTTTACATCTTCTCATAAACTACCCTTACAAGAATCCCACCTAAATACAGGGTTACTAATTGCTAAAATACAAGCAAATTTGGCACGAAATAAAGTCAACAAGATGGTTGATTAAATTCAACCTTACAATCTCCCCCTTTGGCTATTCCGTGACAAAACCCTACAACAGACTCTAGACTTAACGCGTAAGTTGGGAACAGTTAAGCAAAACTCACTCACACCTAACTCTAGATTCTGATAAGCTCTTGAAACATATGAACAAGTATCTCCTAAAACATAACAACACAACAATATCATTGTATGCAAAAAAACTTAAACTGCATATGGAGCAAGCATAATATGATCAAGCAAAAATGAACTTAAGCAATAAAGCAATAAATCGTGACTTGACCAAAATAGGCAATCACTATACAAAAGTGATCACAATGCTCATTCTCACAAGGAATGAACATCCGGACATGCAAGCTAATTAGCTTATTTGCAAAGCATCATTTGCATGTCCAACACTCAACCAATGCATAAAACATATATGCATCTAAGAAAAATCCTACATGGCCACAAGAGTGAAGTACTAAAGAAAAAATGCATGACATTTAACATCAAGTACTTAAGCCACAAAGCATAAAGGCTGCATAAGCATGGTACAAACCATAAAAGCCTACAAAATGCATCACCTGGAAGACGTACTTGTATCCTTACGATGGTTTGCTTGTTAATAGCTGAAGGCGTAGGCATTAGGCTGAGATCTTGAGGAATCGGAACACCTTTTGCTCTGAAAATCCGCATGAGAAGGCTAGGAAAAACTAGCTTTGCTCGTGAATTTGTTCTGGTCTCATCCATTATTGTGTCAAATATATGAGAGCTGATATCAATGAATGTTTTCTGCTTGAGTTCCATAAGAAAAATGGCTCTGGCATTGTTGATTGTAGTTAATTTCTTCACTGGATACAAGTTATTCATCATGATGATAGTGAGGCACCTCATGTCAACTGGAAATGCTGCAGTATTGAGACATTTCCCTTCTCTTTGTCCACCAATGCGATTTTGGACAGTTTTTAATGACAACACCCTATCTTTGTAATTGATGAACTCATACTCCTCTAAACCCTCAAGACCAAGTACCTCATCAATATCATGTGCGTCCAAGGTGAACTCATGTCCTCTTACCCAACAATCTAGCTCATCCTCTCTAATCTTAACATTAAAGTAAAACTCTCTTATCAGTGGCTCACACACTCCAGGTAAATCACTTAATAGCTTTTTCCAACCTCTGCCCTCAAAGTAACTCGAAAAGAAGGCGTCCTTCAGATCCCTTAAATCCACAAATCTTTCTTGAATAATGGTTCCCTCATGAAAGAATCTTTATATCTCTCAAAGTGTTGAACAGACCAAAACAGGTTATGGTCCATTTTCAATCTTTTGTCAGCTTTCTTAGCAGGAGTTTTCTTCTTTATAGGTGTGGGAGCCATCTGTAAACAAGCAGAAGAGGCCATAATAAGAGCAGAACACAATATGTGGAAATACACATAGATTAGTAACAAGTTAGTTAAAAAGAGAGTAACAGATTAACATGCAGAACATGAATTATAAGCCAAACACCAAATTGATAAACAATCTAAACCAAATATAAACACATCCACAGCAGTAAATATAAGGCAAAGATAAAGGAAAGGAAGATGCAAACACACGGACAACACGCGATGTGTTATCGAAGAAGAAACTGAAGCCCTCGGCGTAAAACCTCTCCACCGCCCTCCAAGCGGTCAAATAATCCACTAAAGAATGTAGTTGGGATACATGAACAGCAGAAGACCCTCCAAGCCTAATCTACCTAAGTACCTAAGCCCTCTAAGCTTCTTGCTACAACGAGGTTACGCCGAACCTATTTCTTCTTTAGCTTCCCGGATTCTGCTACTAGACCATAGCATCAACCAATGTAGATTGGTTCCTTCCTAATTGCTTCCCAACAGCACCAAATAAACCTTCTCACAGATGTGGGTGTGGTGAGATACAGATTTGGAAAAAAGTCCTCTCAAGGGTATGACAATGGAGAGGAAGAAAGAAGAGGAATTTGTAGAGTCTCTAAGGTAAAGATTAGGGATGAGGCAATCTTGTTTTTCTCTAGGGTTTCTCTCACAAAATTATCTTTGGAAGCTCTCTACATATCGTGGGAAAGAGGGGTATTTATATTGGAATGAGAATGGAATGTGAAACGTCAGATTTTCCCAAACAGGGCATTTTGGCATCTTGACCTCGCGACTGGGTTAAGTCGCGAGTTCAAGCTGCGAGCTAACGGCCTGGCCAGCCTGGGACTTTTGTCCTGTAGTACAACAGCTGGCACGACTCTTTAGCTTCTAACATGCTTGGCACGTGTGTAGCTTCTGGCGACTTGCAAGTCGCGAGTCACCCGCGAGATCCAGTCGCGAGTTTCTGTTTCTTTGCACAAACTTGAGCATTTATTCACACTTTCTCACTCACTACCCTTACAAGTTTCCCACCTAAATACAGGGTTACTAAGTGCTAAATTACAAGCAAATTAGCACGAAATAAAGCCAACAAGATGGTTGATTAAATTCAACCTTATAGATTCATCACCAACAGCAAAACCATCCCTATGCATGGTTTGGTAGAAGGTACGCATGGTTTTTTTTTTTTTTCCCTATTCAATTACCATTTCAAATTGTATAAAACTATTCACAAATCCTTTTTCCCTATGCTGAATGTAAAATATATGGGTTTAGAAGTATATATAACCATATTTCATCTTCTCTACTAATTCCCTCTCTCTCTTCCATCTTTTTCTCTAATTGCAGATTACTGATTCCCTACCCATTAGGTCTTCCATAAAAATAAATAAATAAATAAATAAAATCCTCAATCAAGGTTTAAGGTTTGGCTACCTCTTACTCTAATTTCCCATTTATTTTGCTCTGTTTATTGAATTCTGTTCCCTTCGATTGTTGTATTGGTTTGATTTTAGTTTTGTTTGGCAGATTTTTGTTATGATTGCACTTTTTTTCATTTGCCTTCATGTTTTGTCAATTACTGTAGAGTGTAGATTTATTGATGATTTCTCTCAAAGTGAAATTATGGTTTCCCTAAAATTATTTATTGCATTTTTTAAATAAAAACAAACAGATAGGTAACAAAGATACTGTTTTGCCGCACTACTCAATCAAGGTTTAAGGTTTGGCTACCATTTTCCCTAATTTCCCATTTATTTTTACAATTTCTTGAGTTCTATTTTGTTCGATTGTTGTATTGATTTTTTTTTTTTTTTTTTTGGTTTGGCAGATTTTTGTTAAGTTTGTGCTTTTATTGGTTTGCCCCTAAATTTTGAATTGATTTATGCTTTGTGCAAATCTATGTTTTGTTGAATCGTGCTCCAAAAAAAAAAAAAAAAAAAAAAAAAAACATTGAACTATTAATTATTTTTCAAATGGAAACAACCCTTGATTTTAATAGTCATATTTGTAACATGGATAGTTTAAAATATGAATGTTTGGAGAGTACAATCGCCTTTGTTGCTTTTCTTTTTTATATTTATTTTTTTTTCTCTATTGATATATCTCTATTGATATATATTTTCATCGTTTTGCACCTTTTGGCTTAATTTTTGTTGTATCATTTTATTTTTATAAATTAGTCAATAAAATTGTAAGAAATTAGGAATTGCTTTAATTTTTTTTTTAAAATTTTCCAACAGCCTTATAGAAGGTTGGAAATCTCCTCAAATTTTTGTTCAATATGCTTTCTAATCAATTTGACTTATTTGTGTTTGTGAGGTTTTACTATTCAGACTAGGTCAGTGATGACATTTTGTTGGTTTTTGAGAGATTTTAGTTTGTAATAGTAAGGGTTGTATAATTGTTAATTTCAAATTCAAGCCAGTTTTGTGTATTTAGTTTGTGTTTCATAGACAATAGCAGTTGTTTTTATAATTCACAAAACTTATCATATGTGCATGCACCCACCCTTTGGTGTTAGTTCTTGAGTTTTTATTGAAAATTTAGCTTTGCAACCAAATGAACTGCTCAAATGTATTTTTTGATTGAGATCCATGAAAGAGTGTACCAACTGTAGGTTTCACAATAGTAAATTTTTGTAATACAGTTTCTAGAATTTCGAAGGTTACTGTTTTATTGATATAAACCTTCTTACAAGATGAAGTCCTTCCTAAATTTTAATGGTTGGTTATCTTTTAAACTTAATAATTTCATTATAATTTTTGGGTTTTTGTTTTCCCTCTTACCTGTTCTTTTATTTGTAACAGGGAATGAAATTGTGGAATTTTGAATATTTGCCAAAGGTTATTTTTTGTTTTCCATGAAGAGTTTGCTAATGACCATATTTATGAGACAGATTCTTTAAGTGACATGCATGGTTTATGTGAATGGAGCATTTTCCTGCAATTGCATTCTTCATATTTGTTTGGTTCTTTAACCTGTATCTTTAACTGTTTGATTTAAAGTTTGGCTGACTGGGCTGTTAGGATATGAGTTGCATTACAACATAATGCTTACCAATTTAAACTCTACTCTTGCAATATCCCTTAATGGCTCTTCTCCTTTTATTTTCTAGTAGAATGACTTCGTGCTTCTTGAATCTCATACGAAGAAATTTATTGACTAATTGATATTACTTGAAATTGATTTACTTAATATTAGCTTTCCTCCTTTTAAAATGATAGGCCAAGAATGTACTGACCCCTTGTGATGAAGTAACAAATTAATTAGCCAAGTTAATTAATTAATTCAATTAGCATGCAATACACGTGGTAGCACAAACAAATCACCAATTAATTAAATGTAGCGGAAATTAAATTCACACGGTGATTTTTTTACGAATGGGGAAAACCTACCCGACAAAAACTGCACCGGGTGATTTTAAGGTCATCACTCTCGAGAATTCACTATTATCACAACAAACGGTTACAAGTAAAGGAATGCAATACCTTATACCAACCTACAGTGGAATTCACTATTATCACAACAAGCGGTTACAAGTAAAGGAATCCCAGTACCTTATCCTAGTACCTATAGTGACAATCTCTCCTTTTTAATGCACAGCTCCCAGTACGTGACTAACCAATTCGATGAGCAAATCCCAGTACGCGGTTTACTCACCAACTTAAGAAAGTTGTTGGCTGCAAAGTTTTTCAGTTCATCACACGAAGATCACGAAGCTCCTTGGTTACAAAACCCTATGATGTACAAACACAGTAGTTTCTTCAAGAGAAAGATGAACTAGGGCAAATTCTGTCTTCGGTCACAATTTGCATGAACACAATTGCTTCACACTCGCGCGCCCTTTGATGGCACTTAAAATAATCCTTATACATGTTTAGAGTTGTGAGAAAAGAAAGCCCAAACATGTACACATGGATTGGATGAAAATCAAAACTAAAAGTCTGTTTTTCATAAACCTCAATAGATAACATATCTGTCGAGCATTGGGCTTCAGCAGCTTTTTAAACCTCAATAGATACTAGCTGTCGAGATTTAGAATCCAGCACTTCTTCACTTGATTCTTGGATAGATTTGCGTGGCTTTAACACTTAATCATGAAACCTTGTTCCTTGAAGCATTAAACACATCCAAGATCTACCCAATTACAAGTAAAGTGAATTTTGTTGAAGGATTAGTCAATTCTACTTTGACATATGTTCCTAACAATAAATCACATATGTCCTAACAAACTCCCCCTTTGGCAATCCATGACAAAACCACAACAAACAAATGAACATATAAGAGAAGTCATAAATCACTCAACTCATACTCACTTGTTAAATACAATAAAATCTATCCTAACACAAACTCTTGAAAAACTTTGCAAGAAGAGAGTTTATGGCAAGAAGACTTTGACAACCTGCATTTCTGAAACACTTTAAACAAAACTCATCACGGCATCTTAGTATGAAACAGAAATAATATATTGCATACAGTATATAAGAATCTAGTGCATAAAGAGAGAAAAAAAAACAACACATGTAAAGATAGGTGAAAGAAATTAATAATAACCACAATATATATATATATATATATCAACATAAGTACAAAGTTTGCTATCACTAAGTGGTCACAAGACCGATGTACAAAAACAATGTATCTAAAAGAGTAAAAAAAAGAAAAGATACAAAAAGTCCTCACTAAATCCTTCATAGACACTCCCCCTATCACAAAAATCTCCTATGCTAACTCTCCCCTATCTATATGACTACTCTCATATCAAAACTACTCCCCCTTTTTATCACAAGTGACAAAGAGCAAGTACATCAAGTAGACATCTCATCATCACTGGGCAAGCTAGCACCATCATCCTCATCAGCATCATCACTGTTGGAGCCATCGTCACTCTCATCCTTGGAAGCCAGTGGAGATGGAGAAGAAGCAACAGTGAAACCACCCATGACAACCTGTCGTAGTGCGATACGACCAATACGGGTGTTCACTTGACACAACTCATCACTGAGTGTGTCAAGGCAAGCATCCATGCCCACAAGCTATGCCATGATGGCCTCAAGAGTCACTCCACCCACAGAAGACAAAGGAGCAGAGATGGATGGAGTGGTAGAAGCTGGATGAGCCGCCGTTTCTGTCTGGGGCCGCCTCGGTTTAAGTTGTGTCTCACTCTGTCTGATGGTAGCAGCATCTATGGCACTCATAACCGTGAAGTGAAGAGACTCAGGAAATGAGACAGAAAAATGGCGAAGGATCCGCGTGATAGCTGAAGGAAAATTAAACTTATCATGAGTCGCTGTATCCCTATAGACATCTATAAGAGATAGAATGAAGTGAGAAGGGAAGTCAATAGAGATGTCCTCTAAGAGGGATAACAAAAAATAAGCACGAGGCTCTGTAATGGAGTTATAGTGAGACAACGGATGAAGAATAAATGTCATCACCATGTTAAGAAATCTCAAACCTTTTGCAAAGCCCGAGCAAGGGGTGTTTTGACAGTCACCCCAAAATGAAGGTGTCTCACAAAAGAGAGACGAGAGTTCGTCTTTGGACATAGTCCCCAACCAATCGCAGCCAGGATAGTCAGGATGTGCTATCCTAGGAATGTGTAGTACCTCGGATACAATATCCGGAGTAACTATGATACGCGTACCTCGAACGTTAGAGAAAAAATGAGGTATAGAAGTATTAAATCCGTGCATATTAGAGTAAAACTCCTATATGATCATGGAGGGACAAGTGACCAGAATGTCACACAGTGATCTCCAACCCCTACTGTAGATGATAGTGGGTAGGTCAGTATCGAAAAAATCCGATAAGATGACTTGGCGTTCCGAATGAATGCCTCGTCGAGAAAAGTTCTCCGAAAAGTCTTTTCGGGCTTGATCATCATAAATGATAAGGTGTAGGATTAGAAGAAGAAGTGGATGCCCCAGAACGAAGAGGGCTTTGAGACAAAGTGGATTTGCGTTTGGGTGCTATAGAGCAGACTAACGCAAGAAAGAGTGAGAGGGAGAGAGAGAGACAATCAGAAAAGCACCAACAACACAATATAGAAGAATATAAAGAATTGAAGGTACGTATGCATGAAAATGTGACATGAAAACTTCAAACATCATGGGCACAGCCCACAAACCTACTAGCACACAACATTACAACAAAGTAAACACACATCTAGAATGCGTGAAACATTGTTATAATGCAAATGTGATGCAATGCATGAACATTTAGGATCCTTTACACAAAACCCATCCCAAAACATTTCACAAAAACTTCATCAATTTTGAAAAACCCCAAAAAAATTTCAAAAACCCAAAACCTAGATCTAAATGCGTGAAATGCATGAAGAATGAGTGAAAGAGAGAGAAGAGAGTGGGAGGTGAAAAGACAGGTTCTATTGAGAGAGACCAGGGATAAGTGAAGAGAAAATCGTGCAGATCCTTTATATAGAAAAACCATAAAGCTCGACAGATTGAGAGGTGTCAAGATTTAAAATGCGTGAAAAAACTGTCAAAGAGCTATCTAGGATCTGTCGAGAGGTGTCCACAGCAAAAGGATCTTGATGGATCAAGAAGCTATCGAGCATCCATAAAGTTTCTCGATGGATCAAGTAGCTATCGAGAAGCTATTGAGAATGCGATAAAAAGCAACTAAAGGGGCTCGATAGATAGCCCAGTTGTCAAGAGGTGTCCAACAGCTGTCGAGATTGCTTAAAACCAATTTTTCAAGAAGAGAAAAACACAGATATGAATGCAATCAAGCATGTTATACAACCAAAGATCCAAACAATATTTTAAGTTCTCAAAATCATCTCTTAACAAGAAAAATGTCAAGCTCATAGATCCAAAACACACACACACACACACACACACAAAACAAATCTAACCAATTTTATATTTCGAAAACAAGTTAGGACAGTTTAGTGAGCATACATTAACACAAGTATTCCTTGTGATGGCCAAATCACATTGTACCTACACATGTATCAAAAGTACCTACACATGTACACAAACACACACTGTTTTTGTATTTTTCTGATTTTTTAATTTTTTTTTATAAAAAAAGAAAAAAAAAGTAAACCAAAACTTAAAAATAAACAAACAAAAACATGTTAAACAAGACAATGCATAAAACTAGATGCAAATGCATGAGGAAGAAGGAGAAGAAGAAGAGATCAATCCATGGAGATGACACCAATGTTTTGGCAAAGGAATTCAAACCGTTTGCAATCAAGAGCTTTGGTAAACAAATCAACCTTTTGATCATCAGTGTGAATGAACTCAAGAGTAAAAGTACCATCTTCAACAAGCTCCTGAATGAAGCGATGTCAAATTTCTATGTGTTTAGTTCGAGAATGTTGAACCGTATTCTTAGAGATGTTGATGGCACTGGTATTGTCGTAGTAAATGGTTTCTTGACAAATATCGTAATCATGGAGGAGTTTTTGCATCCATAGAAGTTGGGTGCAATAGCTACTGATAGCGATGTACTCAGCTTCTGTAGTGGATAAAGAGATGGAATTCTGCTTTTTGCTCATCCAAGAGACAAGATTATTACCCACATAGAAACAACCCCCCAATGTACTCTTTCTATCATCAGCATTCTCAGCCCAGTCAGCATCAGAATACCCAGCTAAAACATCATTTTTGTCTTTGCTGTACACACACCAAAGTCGGCAGTGGTTTTGACATATTTTATAATTCTTTTCAAAGCAATCATATGAGACTCTTTGGGATTTTCCCGATATCTAGCACACACTCCCACACTATAACTAATGTTAGGCCTACTAGCAGTAAGGTAAAGAAGACTACCTATCAAGCTTTTATAAAGAGATGAATCTACACTTTTACCTATCAAGTCAACAGTGAGTTTAACATTTGAACTTATAAAGGTTCTAATGGAACTAGCAGATTCCAAACCAAACTTTTTTCACAAGATTTCTTGCATATTTAGATTGAGATAGGAATATACCTGAATCTTGTTGACGAATTTGCAAGCCAACAAATTGAGTTAGCTTTCCAATCATGCTCATCTTGAACTCAGCCTGCATGAGTTTTGAAAGATTAAAGCAAGTTCATCCTCGGTCAACCCAAAGATGATATCATCAATATAGAGTTGAGCAACTATCAACTCACCGTCTTCCCTTTTTATAAAGAGAGTTTGATTAGCTTTTCCTCTTATGAACCCATGTGACACCAAGTATTGTGTGAGTCGATCATACCAAGCTCTAGGGGCTTGCTTTAAACCATAACGTGCCTTCTTAAGGTACAACACATGATCCGAAAAGTGTGGATCAATGAATCCTTTTGGTTGAGCCACATAGACATCTTCTTTAAGGAACCCATTCAAGAAAGTAGTTTTACGTTCATTTGGTAAAGCTCGAACTTCAAGTGACATGCTAGGGCTAGGAAAATTCTGATGGACTCCATACAAGTACTGAAGCAAATGTCTCATCATAGCCTACTCCTTCTATTTGAGAATATCCTTGAGCTACAAGACGAGCCTTGTTATGGATCACATTACCCTCCTCATTAGTCTTATTGCGGAATATCCACTTTGTGCCAATGATGTGTTCGCCCTCCAGTCAAGGTACTAGAGTCCAGACATGATTCCTTTGAAATTGAAGCAGTTCATCATGCATAACTTCATCCCAGCTTTCATCCTGAAGAGCTTCCTCAACTTTAGTGGCTTCAACCTGCAATAAGTAACAAGAATAAGACACAAAGTTAGCAATACATTTATCAACTGTACGCTTCCTTAATGTAAGTTCATTCATGTTTCCCATTATAACTTTAGGAGGATGATTCAATTTGATCTTGGAGGAAGGTCCTTTCTATTCATGAGATTCAAAATCAAGTGAAGTAGATATGTCTGTTGAATCTTCTACAACACTTGGAGTACCGGGAGTACTTGGATGATGCGAGCTCTTGTTCAACAATTTCTTGAACTTCCTTGGACTCAAGAGGAAGAATCTCTTTGGGGATTTCCTCACTAGATTTCTCAGAACTAGACTCTGAAGATTCATCAATAAAAACATTCTCCGTTTCCATTACCTTCATGGTTCTTTTGTTGTATACCCGATAAGCTTTGCTTGTAGAGGAGTATCCCAGAAATATTCCTTCATCACATAAACTTGAAAGAGACTATCACCTAAATAGTTACATCATATAACTCCCACATCTCCTAGAAAACAAGCATGCAATCATGTAAGTTTCTTGATTTGCCTCATAATGTACACACCAATTTTATTTGATCAGAAACTTATTAATAATAGCCGGGATAATGTACACACCAATTTTAGCGTTTAAACCAAGGCTACACCTTATGTTCTTTTTGTGCAGGTGCTACACTTTCTCAAGCACAAATTCTTATGATATGCACTAAGGTGTTCATGATTGGCTAGTAAACAGTAGTGAGATGGTTATTTGTGCCTTTCTCAATAAGATCAAGTACAACAATCAAAAACATGTGACTTCAAGATCAAGATCATGTGATAAAAAAATATAAACATCTTCCCACATAACATACATTACAAAGTTTCAACTAGTAAAGTGCAATAAGTAAGCTCATCCAAGCTAAACAAGGTACATAAACATGTTATGTAAAAATAAATTGGCCAACCTTGATTTCAAATCCAGGAAAAATAATGCAAAAGACATTTTGCTTCCCTTTTCCTTTTTTTTTTTTTTTGTTTTTTGTTTTATTATTTTTTTAAAAGAAATAACAAAAACAAACCTAAAATGAAATGCATGAATGTTATGCAATGTAAATCCTAGAAAAGCAAAGAAAAAAAAATGGTCACAAAGAGTAGAGTAATGAAGCACAAGGACCATGTCAGAAAGACTCAATTAGATCGAGCCTTTTGCATCCAAAACTTTTTAGATGCAACTCTAGCATTGGAGTTATTCTTCACATTAGAATTCTGAGCAACTCCAATATTGGAATAAAGGTTTAAAGCCTTTACCAACTCACCAATAAGTATCATAGGATCTTGTGCTTGAAGCACAAGTACTTTCGGCTTATTTGCTCGCTTAGCATCTTGCAACTTGAAATAGTTTAGACAAATGTGCCCAGACTTTCCACAAAAATGACAAACCCATGTAGGCTTATCATGCAACTTGCCCTTATGAAGGTTAGGAGCCTTAGGTTTAGACTCTTGAAGATCAACCCTAATTTTCCTAGGAGGTGTAACTTCTACAGATTTAGCAGCCTCACTCATAGAGGGTTTGAGAACCTCACTCACAGGGGGTTCAGAAGAAGAAACAAAGTTTGTGGAATGGGGTTTAGACACAGAGATGCTTTCTACAAAACCTAAACCAGTTTTGTCAGAGGGAGACTTTTGAACACTCAGCATGTGATCAAGTTTGGAGCTTGCAGTGTTGGATATATAAATGTACGTAGCGAAAAATTAACGGATCTACTTCATTCACAATTGATAACATGCACTATGTAAGTTTCAGAATATAGAACAAGAGAGTGTACCTTGGTGCGGTGAATTTCAAAACTAAAGATCAGAAGTTTTCGGGAACACTTTCAATCTTCACTCTAATTCCATTAACGCTCAAGATGTATGGTTTCTCAATCAATTATATGAATTTGTTCAAGACAGAATTAAAGAGTGTCTAACACTCACATGTAAACTGTTTCATGCACACACAAAATTCTGTATATTTCTCTCCTTATAACTGATTATCTAATTGGGCTTGCCTTTTGGGCCTTTCCAGTTGGGCTTTAATATGTGGCTTAGAGTGGGACCAAAAGGGAAAAAATAAGACACTAGATCTAATGGGCCTTGGGCTTTTCTGTCAACTCTTGACAAGTCTAAAGTTACCATTAATTATATTTAATATCACTATATAAATATAATTGCATTCTAGGCCTTATTAATAAATTATATCTCAAGACTTTCTTGTACATGCAACCCCTTCGTAAAATATTTGTAGCGATACAAAGTCATGAACGAAGATTGTAACTTTGTAGATCACTACATCTTAATCCCTGAGTACCTGGTTTAATCCTTTTAGCTTATTCATTATATATTTATGAAATCCAATTTCATAAATATATACTTTAGTAATTTCATACCAAAGTGGTTAGGCCTAACTCTCTGAATAATAAACCCATTAAACTTATCTCAAGAGAATATTTCATATCTCTGTTAAGAGACTATGAATTCCCTCTTGAGAATATATGTTCCATCAACACTAAATGTGGCTACTCAACATACTGAGGTTTTGACCGTTACTTTAGATTTCACTCTTGATATATCAAAGCAACCTACACTTCATGATCAAATCCATTATTCTCTAAGGATTAAGAGTTCATGTAAATATAAGTCGTGAGATTTATTATTCATTTAACAATCGTTAGGAGAATAATATATCTCACAGCGGTCCAGTTCAATATGTCTTAACTCTTAAAACATATCAACACATCAACTAGAAGTTACCACTTCCATGATCAAGACAAATCATCTTAGTTAATATGTTATAGTCTTCACAAATGAAATGCCCAATTTCATCACCTACTACGAACTAACATTCTGAGTTTACAAAGAACTTGTGATTTATATCTTCTGTGACTTTTCATATAAATCACATATTATGCATCTCATGGAATATATGATAATGTCTGAATATTCATGTTACCATTATTTCAGATAATAATAAAACAACTTTATTAAACACAATATTAAGTCGTACATAATGTCATAATTAATATCATACATAGTATCATACAATATGATTTAAGGGCATTAATCCTAACATGTAGACCTATTAGTTTCTTCTCTAGCAACAAATAATTCAAGTTCCAAATTCTTAACTTTATAAAGCAAAAGCATGTTCTCAGTTTTCTTTAAGCCTAAATCAACACTCATAGCATCCTTTGCAATAGCTTTGCAAAGTTTATTATAGGCTTCTTGTAAATCTGCATCCTCAGAAAGTTGCCCATCAGAAGGATTCTCTTCAACAGCAATACTTTCATCAACTATAGCAGTAGCAGTGAAAGCAATGAAGTTTCCATCCTCATCACTACCAGACTCATTGTCAGAAACTTCATCATCACTAAGGGTTACAGCCATAGCCTTACCCTTAGACCTCATGAATGTTAGACATTCAGATCTCACATGACCATACCCTTGACACCCAAAACATTGTTGACCCATAGAATTATTGGAAGATTGACCTACTTTCTCTTTAGGTTTTTCAATGTTGTTCACCTTAGTGGGATCATTCCTTCCAAAATTTCTAGGTTCAACATTGTTTTTACCTCTTGCCCTTCTGTTGTTGTTCCTAAGAAAGTTTCTAAAGTTCTTGGCAAGATAGGCAATCTCTGTAGCAGAAAGCTCATCATCAAATCCATTCACATCAACATCATCAACAAACTTAAGAGCCATTGATTTGGATTTGCTAGTCTTAGGTAGGTCCAACTCATAGAATTGAAGAAATCCTACAAGTTCATCAACAAGGATGGAGTCCACATCCTTGCTTTCAGTGATGGTAGTCAGTTTGGGTCTAAAATCCTCAATAAAAAATCTAAGAATCTTCCTAATAATTTTAGGTTGATCATAGATTTCACCCAAATTATATGCAAAATTAAAAATATCATTAAGCTTAGCATAGAATTCATCAAAAGATTCATCATCAAACATCCTAATGCTTTCAAATCTAGTTGTTAATTGCTGCAACTTATTAATTTTTGAAAGCTCGAAAATATGATGAAAACACAAGAGTTGTTTTGACTCCCAAATTAAAGTTATGGCTTGATTAATTTTACACTAACATAATACTAAGTGCGGAAAAGTGTAAATGTGAGCAGATATACAAACAAGCTACTATAATCCAAAATCAAAGCAACACAGTAGCAAAATGGAATGTAAAATAGCAGGGAAGAAAGATGCAAACACAAGATAACACGCCGACGTGTTATCGAAGAGGAAACTGAAGAACTCAGCGAAAAACTACTCTGCCGCCCTCCAAGCGGAAATCGATCCACAAGACAATTAGTTGGAATACATGGATTAGCAAGAAACCCTCCAAGCCTAATCTACCCGATGTACCTAAGCCCTCCAAGCTCCTACTCCAACAAGACTTCTCAAAACCGTGTCTTGTTTACCTCTCCGAATCCTGCAACAAGCTCCATGTTGCATCTGCCATCCTTAGCTTCTTCCAATGCTTCCTAGTAGCACCAAAACCTCACTTGACACTCTAAAAGGGTGTGATAAGTGTTTGGGCTATCAACCTCTCAATGGTATGGAAATGGAGAGGCAAGAGTTAAGGAAATTCCACAAGCAAATGTGTAGAGGATTGTGGGTACAACAATCTTTAACTCTTAAGGTGTTTGGCTAAGGTTTTCTCTCAGAAGCACTCCTCAACATTTGTGGGTAATGTGAGTATATATAGTGTAGGCACAGAAAGTGTGTATCAGAATGGACAGTCTGGCAAAACAGAATGCCTCGCGGGGTGTCTCACGAGAAGGCCTTACCCGCGAGATACTTGCGAAACACAGCTGTCTCCATCCTATCCTGACTCTTCGCATTCCAACATGTGTAAGTCACATGAGTCACTTCACGGGATGTTTAGTTGCAAGCTACCTGCGAAAACTCTTTAGTCTTCAGTTGCTTGAGTCTTCACACTCACTCTCTCTATCACACAACCCTTACAATCAAATCCCACAATAAAAACAGGATACAAAAGATTGAATAAAATTACAATCAAATTTGGCACGGAATATAAGCCAACAAAACACATAGTTGTAAATAACAACTTTACAATCTCCCCTTTTAGCTATTCCGTGACAAAACCCCTAAAACAAACTCTAGACTTAAACGTGACTTTAGAAACAATGGCAAAACTCACTCACACCTAATCTAGAAGCTGTGAAGCACTTGCACGTATATACCTGTAACCTGAAACACTTGCACACAAACAAAAATTTCATTAAACTCATGACAAGTTAAACACAAGGTACGTACATGAGCAAGTAAAGTGCGATCAAGTTTGTAAACACTCTAAAAACATGTAAGCATATCTTGATCATACAAAAACAGTCATTAAAGAATGACTATAATGAACATTTAGCAAGTAAATGCTTATCCGGGCACACAATGCAATTAACAACAATCACAAGGATCAATTGCATGTCCAACACTCAACCAATGCAAAATACACGAAGTATTTGCATCTAGGATACAAAATCCTACTAGGGTACAAGAGTGAGGTACTTAAGACATATTAGCAATATCTTAAAAGTACACCAAAAATGCTACAAGGCAGTAAGGTAAACACAAATACCGAATATAAACCGAAATTAAAAACAGAGTACTAAAGCTTTAAACCAAAGCAGTAAAAACAATAAAGCAAAAGTAGCTTCTTGCTTCTCCTTCCCCTATCACTGCACTCCTCCTATCAATGACAACATCTCTCCCTTTTTGTCATCAAATAGCTAGTCCCCATTTTCTCCTAACTTTCGTTGAATTTTGTCCATCTAAGTTTGGAGAGATGTGAACTTTGTATCAAATCGAATGTGATGGGAATGCATGATTTTAGCTAGTTCGGATATCTTGGTATTAATCTCTTGAAGTGTAGTCGTGATGTTGTCTAGCTGTTCATCATAGGCATAGGGGGTAGAGCTTGAACTTCCTAGAGTTGCATGACTTTCTTGCTTGGGACTCTTCTTGGTGTGACTCACACTTGCATGGAGAGTACGAATGTTAATTGGACTTGGCATTAGGTATGGGCCCTCATCTTCCGAGGGATGCACACCTTTGAGCTTCAAAATCCTTGAGATAAGGCGACAGAAAGGAATACAATTCCTTGAAGCAGTCTGGTCAACCGTTTTTGCCAAGATGTGAAAAATATAAGAACACACATCAATCTCTTTGTCAGTGATCAGATCATGCAAGAATAATGCTCGATCGAGATTCATGAACCCGGTGCTTGACAAAGGATAGAGGTTGATACACATGATCATTGTGAGCAATCTCAATTTGGAAGAAAGGGATGCCACATTAATTGACTTCCTATTTGAGGAGAATTCCGAATTAGTTCCTAAAGCTTCTCTAAGAACCTCTTCATTTGGATTCAGCTCATCATATACCAGTGGTATGGAGAGTATTGGCTGGTTAATGTGCAGGATTTCTGCCAAATAAACCGGTGTTACTAAGAAACTCTCTCCTCTAACCCAACATTTTATCTCCTTTCTGTCAACAATAGCATTGGCATAAAACCCTTTCACTAAGTTCTCATATCCATCATCTAGATTGGAAAGAAGAAAGTTCCAATCCTTGGTGGCAAACCATTGTGGAATATTGGTGTCAAGGAAAGATGGCTGATCAACAGCTCTTTCAACCAACAATGGAGCTTCCATAAAATAGTTTTGAAAATTCTGAAATGCAGTATAGGATTGGAAGTAGTTTGGATCAAAAATCCCTATTAATGATCGAGTCTTCTTTGGCCTTGGGGAAAGATTATCAACATCAATCACAGGCTCCTTTCCTTTGTTGTTGCCCCCTTTCACGGCTGAGCTTTTAAATGGAGACATCTGCATAGGGAACAAAGAACAAAAACAAGTGCAAAAACACAAAACAGAACCCAAAACATGATTAGATTCAGGTTAGTCCAAAACATAGGTTAAACAACCTAAAAACAGAGTATACCAGACTCAAAACAGCATGCTATAAGAGTTTGAAATGTAAACAAAAGCACAATGCATGAAGTTCATTACAATGCATGTGTGTGTCTGTGCTGTGCATGTGCTGATGCATGTGTGTGCAGCATGTGATGCATGGGGTGTGCCTAGAGGGGCCTAGTGTGTGCCTGATGTTTGCATGGCATGGCATTGAGGCACAAAATGAGCAAAGTGTGTAAAATACACATACACTGACCAAAGCATGGCAAACATGATCAATTAAGACCAAATCCAAGCATTGGAACTTAGTTGAGTCCAATTCAACATAAAAATGTCACTCAGACATTCTGTCAAACACCTAACATGCAACAATGCATTCTAACTATGAACAATGCTTGAACATGGTGAAAAATGCCTCAATACATGCGATGAATGCCTCAAGGGGCCAACACAAATACACAAACATCAAATGGGACTCAACCCAATCAAAGATTTGGAAAGATTTTCACAAATTGAAGAACCCCAACCCATTTTCGAAAAATCCCCAAAATTTAGAACCCTAACTTAAGTTTTTGCATAATCTTAGAAAAACATGAAGAAAATGTTTTAGAAAACATACCTTGCAGTTGGAAATGCAGAAAAAAAAAAAAAAAAAAAAAAAAAAAGAAAGCTTAAGAATGATAGGGTTTGAGTAAAAAGTGAGTTTGGGTTGAAAGGGGTTCGAGAGAGGTTTAGCGAGGGAAATGGGAATGTTTTGAAAAACTGTCACATCTGCATTATAAAACTGAAAACACGCATTTTTCGTGGGTTAGGTAGTAGCGAGATAGATGTGAGAATGGCCACTGAAGCTCAAAAGCTTTCGCGAGAAGCTTTAAGTCGCAAATAAGTCGCGAGATAGTCGCGATAGCCTCTGTAAGAATTGAAAAAATTCTAGTTTTGGCCTAAAAACATTTCGCAAGTAGCTGTCAGTCGCGAAATACTTGCGAGACAATAGCGAGAGTCTTTGTAAGAAAAATGTGACTTTTTAATTTCCCTTAAGCACTTTTCGCAGGAAGCTCTAAGTCGCGAGCTTCTCGCAAAAAAACCTTTGAACCAGTTTTTGAAGAAAAACACAAAAATGCATTTTGAACAAAAACTAAAGACACAAAAGTATAAAATCACTTTCAAAAACTTATAAAACACTCAAAAATCTTTTTGGGTTTGATCAGCAAGTACTTGAGCATACACATCACATTTGAACATGTACAATCACACCAATGAGATAAGCATTAATTGAATCAAAGACTTGTGTGTTGTGTATGAGTATCAAATGTGGAATAATCCTTAGATCAGAGTGAAGCTTTAATAATCAATTCAATCAAGTCATACATAACTAGTACTAAATCAAGTGGTCTATCTTAATTATAGAAATGAACATATATGACCTCCCACAAATTGATTACAAATCTTAGAAGCATTTCATTTGGCTTCTACATAAATTATAAAATTTGATCCTTTTTGGATAATACATCTCTTTTCGAGATCAGTACTTGAAATTTTTGATATTTCAACATTGAGATATAGCCTTTGGCTTTTTGAGCACCATACATACCAAAACAAAAGTCTCTTTCCCTTTTTCCTAGTCAAATAATAGTATGTGCGATAGGCTTTTGCAACTCAAGATCGCTTTTTCACTTTGAGATTTACATTTGGTGAGCTCAATTGTAAAAACATAAAAAATAAAGTGGGAAGAGATATAGGCACAAGTCTATGCAAGTATCAAGACCATCAAGACTATTAAGCAATCATTCATGACAAGCTTAAAGATCTATTTACAACAATCACACATAGTTTTCAAGATTTCTTCCACACAGATATATGTGCACACAGAACAAACTAAGCTCATAAATGCACTACGCCATTAGTACGAAAGTACTAGGCCAAACTCTCATGTGATATACACAACACAAGCGATCAAACTTTTTAAAGATTTTTCAATTTTTATGGGTTTTTGAATTTTTTGAACACACTAAAAAACAAACCAAATAAAGTAAAATCAACAAAAACAGGTACAAACCAAAACAAGTAAAAAAAAAAAAAAACTAACTAACTAAACATATGAGACCTAAACACCAAGTATGCAACAATGAGCAAAATAGGTTCACACAAAGGATAGAGTTTAAAGAATGATACTGACACTAATGGTCTTACGCAAAGACTCAAACCTTGGACCATCAAGAAATTTAGTCTACCTTCTGGTTGTCAATGTTGATGAACTTCAAATACAAAATCTTTTCCTCCACCAAATCTCAAATGAAATGATACCTGATCTCGATATGCTTTGATTTCGAGTGTTGAAATGGATTTTTTGACAAATTTATAGCACTCATATTATCACAGAACAGACACATAGTGTCTTGAGTAATTCCATAATCATGTAGAAGCTTCTCCATCCATAATAATTGTGCACAACAACTCACCGCTGCAATTTACTCAGCTTCTGCCGTTGATAGTGAAACTAAATTTTGCTTTTTGCTCATCCATAACACCAAGTTGTTTCCAAGATAAAAACAACCACCGGAAGTGCTTTACCTATCATCAATGCACCCGGCCCAGTCAACATTAGAATATCCAGCTAGGCACTCATTTGAGTCTCTTGAATACCAAATTCCATAATTAGATGTGCCATTTCTGTAGCGGATAATTCGTTTGAAATCAAGCACATACTCCTACACTGAAAGTAATGTTTGGTCTGCTAGCAGTGAGATATAGAAGGCTACTGATCATGCTTCGATAGAGTGTTGGATCCACTTCAACACCTGCTGCATCACGACTCAATTTTGCTGAAGAACTCATGGGAGTGGAAGTGTGTTTCTTTGAGTCTAGGCCAAATCTCTTTATAATATTTTTGACATATTTCTCTTGAGAGATAAATATCCCATCTTTCCATTGTTTCACTTGAAGCCCTAGGAAGTAGTTTAACTCTCCCACTAAGCTCATCTCAAACTCCGTTTTCATTTCTTCTGAAAATTCATGAGCTAGGTGATCGATTGTAGATCCAAAGACAATGTCATCCACATATACTTGAGCAACAAGGAGAGATCTCTCATCTCTTTTGACAAACAAAGTTTGATCGGCTTGACCTCTATTGAAACCATGATCCAAAAGGTATGTGGTGAGGCGATCATACCAAGCTCTTGGTGCTTGTTTCAACCCATATAATGCCTTCTTCAGCCTTAACACATGGTCCAGAAAATGAGGGTCTTGAAATCCCTTTGGTTGCTCAAAAAACACTTCTTCGTTTAAAAACCCGTTCAAGAAAGCACTCTTTACGTCCATTTGATATAACTTGAAGTTCATAATGCATGCTATGGAAAGAAGAATTCGGATTGACTCAAGTCTTGCAACTAGAGCAAAAGACTCATCAAAGTCTATGCCTTGAACTTGAGTATATCCTTGAGCCATCAATCTAGACTTGTTTTAGACAACTTCACCATCTTCATCAGTTTTGTTCTTGAAGATCCACTTGATGCCAATTACATGTGTATCCTTAGGCCTTGGTACCAACTCCCATACATCATTTCTAACAAATTGATGCAACTCTTGGTGCATGCACTCTACCCAATTCTCATCTTTCAAAGCTTCCTCCACTTTCTTGGGTTCAAATTGAGCAAGAAAATAGTTGTACGTCACATGATTCACACTATAGGCTGGTCCTTTTCTCAAACGAAGTCCTTCACCTACATTACCAATAATATTACTTGAGGGATGATTGAGAGTTACCTTTGATGATGGTCTTTTGGAAGTGGAAGGTTCCTCATCGCAAGAAATTAGAGGTTGAACTTCTGAAGGGGTGAGAGGGCTTGAAGATCCTTGTGTTGATCTAGTCTCCCTTCTTGATATATGAGGTGTAAACTCCTTTTCCGGTGTCTTAGCATCATCACCTTGGGACATGTTGTCATCACCCTCACTCTTCTTAAGGTTTAATCCTTCACCATCATCATCAATATCCTTTTCAAATATGGTGTCATCGATGACCACATTTATTGATTCCATCTTCGTCTTAGTGCGCTTATTGTACACTTTATATGCTCGACTATTTGTGGAATAGCCTAGGAATATCCCTTCATCACTCTTAACATCAAATTTTCCAAGATTCTCCCTATCATTGAAAATGTAACATTTGCTCCCAAATATTCAGAAATATATTACCTTCGGCTTTTTTTCTCTCCAAATTTCATACGATGTCTTCTTTGTTCCTACTCGGAAGTAAATCCTATTCCCAATGTGACATGAAGTATCCACAACTTCAGCCCAAAACTTCTGTGGAATGTTTTTGTTGAGTAACATTACTTGTGCCATCTCTTGAATCACCTGGTTCTTTCTTTCAACTACCCCATTCTATTGTGGAGTCTTTAAGGCTGAAATTCCTTATTGATACCATGTTCATTGCAAAATGCTTCAAACTTTGCATTTTCAAACTCCTTCCTGTGGTCACTTCTAATTTTGACTATGGGAACTCCCTTTTCATTCAACAACCTCTTGTATAACTTTTCCATCTTGTCACATGCTTCTGACTTCTCTCTAAGAAAATCCACCCAAGAATATCTCGAGAAATCGTCGACTACCACCATAATATAGCGCTTTCCACCCATGCTTTCTATTCTTGTTGGACCCATTAGATCCACATGTAGTAACTCTAAAGGGCGAGAAGTAGCAACCACATTTACTTTAGGATGGCTTGACTTTGTTTGTTTTCCCAATTGACATGGACCACAAACATTCTTCTCAATTTTCTCAAACTTTGGTAAACCAACCACAGCTTCAAGCTTCGAGACTTTTGCCACTTGTTTGTAATTAGCATGTCCAAGTCATTGATGACACAACTCCAAAAGATTCACTTGAGCACTCCGACATGCTATGCTTGGTTTGGGAATGACCCCATAACAATTATCGGTGGTCCTAAGTCCCTTCAAAACTTGAACACCTTCTTCATTCAAGATTAGACATCCTTTCTTTGAAAATTAGACTAAGAAGTCTTAATCACAAATCTGAGTGATACTCAGCAAGTTCACTTTCAATCCCTTAATTTACAGCACATCAGTTAACAAAGACAGTCCTGGAATATCCACGGTTCCTTTTCCAAGAACTTATGAGTGACTACCATCTCCAAATGTCACAAAACCATCTTCCTTCTCTTTAAGAGTTTTGAACTGAGACTTATCTCCAGTCATATGCCTTGAACAACCGCTATCAAGATACCACAAACATGAATTAAACACTTTCAATGCGGTATGAACAAAAAGACAAGCATGAGAGAGACATTCTTGACCATCAAAGCACGACTCATCTTTCTTTATTTCATTCATAGATGAGTGTAGCTTCCTTTTTAGACAATCAAGTTTATCACACAAATGTCTATTCCTTCTCTTATATTCATCAATTAAGGAATTCGACTCACACAAGCTGTTATGAATATCATGATTCCTATGAACTAAAGATTTCAGCATATGAATAAAGATTCCAGCATGTGAATAAAGATTCTAGCATGTTTCTTTGATTTGAATAACTCTAAAAGCTCATTACTATAACAGTCTCCAAAAATGCTCATAGAGTTATTTTCACAAACACTTTTACTATGCTTCATGTCGGCTTTTGCCAAATCACTTTTCATGGCACACCAAGGGGTCTAGGATCACACTCAGGTATTTAAACCACAGCGAGTGTTCCTGCTCTGATACCAATTGAAAGCTCGAAAATGTGTTGAAAACACAAGAGCTATTTTGACCCCCAAATTAAAGTTACGACATGATTGATTTTACACTAACTTAATACTAAGTGCGAAAAAGAGTAATTGCGAGCAGATAAACAATCAAGCAACTCTAATCCATAATTAAAGTAACACAGCAGTAAAATGGAATGTAAAATAGTAGGGAAGAAAGATGCAAACAAAAGATAACAAGCCGTTGTGTTATCAAAGAAGAAACTGAAGAACTCGGCGAAAAACCTCTCCACTGCCCTCCAAGCGGGAATTGATCCACTAGACAATCAGTTGGGATACTTGGGTTAGCAAGAGACCCTCCAAGCCTAATATACCCGATGTACCTAAGCCCTCCAAGCTCCTACTCCAACAAGGCTTCTCGGAACCGTATTTTGTCTAGATCTCCGGATCCTGTAACAAGCTTCATGTTGCA
This sequence comes from Quercus gilva, assembly GCA_023621385.1. Lineage (NCBI taxonomy): Eukaryota > Viridiplantae > Streptophyta > Magnoliopsida > Fagales > Fagaceae > Quercus > Quercus gilva. The sequence continues at coordinate 54,328,989 of CM042473.1, read as the reverse complement.
TCTACCATCCTTGGCTTCTTCCAATGCTTCCCAGCAGCACCAAAACCTCACTTGACACTCTGAAAGGGTGTGGTAAGTGTTTGGGCTATCAACCTCTCAATGGTATGGAAATGGAGAGGTAAGAGTTGAGGAAATTCCACAAGCAAATGTGTAGAGGATTGTGGGTACAACAATCTCTAACTCTCAAGGTGTTTGGCTAGGGTTTTCTCTCAAAAGCACTCCTCAACATTTATGGGTAATGTGGGTATATATAGTGTAGGCACAGAGAGTGTGTTTCAGAATGGATAGTCTAGCAAAACAGAATGTCTCGCGGGTGTCTCGCAGGAAGACCTTACTCGCAAGATACTTGTGAAACACAGCTGTCTCCATCCTGTCCTGACTCTTCGCATTCCAGCATATGTAAGTCACATGAGTTACTTCACGGGATGCTTAGTCGCAAGCTACCCATGAAAACTCTTTAGTCTTCAGTTGCTTGAGTCTTCACACACTCTCTCTCTATCACACAACCCTTACAATCAAATCCCACAATAAATACCGGGTACAAAAAACTGAATAAAATTACAATTAAATTTGACACGAAATATAAGCCAACAAAACACATAGTTATAAATAACAACTTTACAATTTTAACTGCCTTTGTGCCTTCATGCACAGTCTGGAGGATATTTCAAGCAATATGAGCAACCTCAACTTTAGAGATTCTCTTAAATTCCTCCATAAAAATGGTATTAAAGATATCTTTCATAGCCTTGCTATTAAAAGCGGCTACTTCTTTCTGAGAAGTTTGCCACTCATTCACAGGAGTAGTGGGCTTCTTCCATCCGTATTCAACGGAGTTCTAGACTCTTTCATCAATAGATTTCGGGAATACTTTCATCCTTACTTTCCAATTAGCATAATTATTCCCATCAAAGTGAGGTGGAATAACAAGAGAATGTCTGTGTTCCATGACAACCGAGGTCAAGGATCAGCTCTTAGATCAAAGGATCTACAACAATAGAGCAACCGGCTCTGATACCACTTGTTTGTTTTTAGACCCCTTAAAACAACAGCTCGTTTAACCTAGTTATTTATCCAAGTGATTACCTTTGATAAATTATGCAGATCTAGGTTAATACAAATAAATCATATCATTGTCAAGTGCGGAGAATAAAGAACACAATAATATGATAATCCAGGAAAACCAAACCAATAAAAAATCTAGGGAGGATTTAACCTAGTTATCCTCAAGGTAAAATGAATCCACTATGAAAGAATTGAAGTTTACACAATAGCAACTTAGACCACTAACATCTTATTGCTACCTCGAGTAGGAAACTTACTACCACGACCACGTGATAGCTCTGAGTCCACGGACTACTTCTTTCTTGGATTTCCAGCAAGCACAAGCACTCCTTCTTATATATCTTTAAGCTCTTGAATCTGCAACTGAAACGATCACCAAGTTCTTGACATAATCTTGATTCTTGATAACACTAAGTATGTGTGAAGGCTAGGGTTTTCCCACAAAAGAGCTCACAAAAGATTCACACACACAGCATAAAGAGCAACAAGAAAATGTGGCTAGGGTTTTCCCTTTTATACCTAGGGAAAAACATAAAACCCTACACGTCAAACAGGCTTGGGTTGAGTTGGAAAATTCTGTAAAAAAACAATCTGCACGACTTTCGATAGATCGAGCCTAATTTTTGATCGATCGAGCTAGGCAAATTTACACAGTAAATCTTGCAGAACACTCGATTCCAACTTTACATATAAATACACATTGAACAAGTCTAAACAAGACTAAAACGTTCTAATCATGGTTTGCCAACATTACAAATTGAAGTTCTAATACATTAGTTCCTAATTCCTTAGAACCTAACAATTACCCGTGTTCTTAAAATTTTCTATCGTATATGACTAATTGTTAACAATGTTCTATTCAATTTTTATCTATTTTAGATTAGTTCTATGACATTTTGTATGTTGTTTCTGAAATGATTTCAAATTGCAGAGTGAATATATGTGGTGTAAATTCGAAATTATTTTCTAGGATGTTTAAATTCTCACTGTGATTCTATTTTCGCAAAATAATTCCCTCAAACGAATTTTCAAACAGAATAAAAACTAAAAACATCATCTTTTAAAATAATCTTGCACAATTTTTTGAACTATTTAATTGCATTTTCTTTAAAGAACAGAATAATAAAATAAAATAAATAAATATATATATATATATATATTGCATTTACGTTTCGTATAAGAGAAATCCAAAGATGAGCATGTGAATGAGAAAAAAAAAATTTGTTATAAATTTTATTCCTTGAAACCTTTTTTTATAATTGATACCTGCATTTGTAATCAGTGTTCTGCAAAAACAGTCCTATGCTTCTTTTGTAACAAAGACATTCTTTTTGTTGGTGTAAAAGCAAAGCCTTTTTGGTTGCTATGCTGATCCAAAAGTACGCGTTTATAGTCTTTCAATTGCTATTAAAAGTGTGAGGAAAATTATTAAAATATAACAAGATGCTAACTTTTGCTTTTTGCTTGACTTTGTGATTCATTAGGTTGATTAGAAAAGCTTTGAGCAATTAAAAAGCTTTTGTTGGTTTTTGAAGTAGTGCTTCAGTTTTATTTGTGTCTACATAATTTCAAAATCATATAATTATGATACAATTTTGTCTCTATTTTGATGAAATAACTTAAATTAAAGTATTTCACTATAGGTGCTAGAAAACCATCTTCACATGGAATTAAAGTTGGTATTGTCATTGCAATTCTATCATGTCTGATACTTTGAACATGTTGGATGAACATTTTGTGAGTTTGGATGGTTGTTTATGACGTAATCTAATGTTAAAAAATTTAGAGGAATTACCCCACATTAGATTTTTATCTTAGCATTAAAATTCAAATTGTAAATTCAAATTCAAATCTCAAGCTTCAGAGAATACATCTAAATTAATTCTATCTTTACACCAAATTTCATGATTTTTAACGTATTTAGCACACCCACTCCTATTCTTGCCTTTGTTTTTTTTTCCTCTTGGTATTTAATTTTACTATTATTTCCTTTTTGATTTATGGCTCTAATTTACTGGAATGCTTTTTTTTTTTTTTTTCCCTTCTTGATATGTAATTCAAAATTGTTCTATTAGACTTGATATCTGTTAATTTTTGTACTGCTCAAGCTATTAGGTTCAGTTTATTGGCAGGGTTTTTAAATATGTCGCTGTAGTTGTTGTTGTTGTTGTTGTTGTTGTTAGCTTTGCTTATTTTGTTTATTCATTTGTTTTTATTGTGTATGTCACATTCTTAGTATTAAACAGAGGCACTACCAGGTCATATGGTGCCAATGTTGTTGAATAGTAGTTAACCCCCTAACTTATAAAATTCTTATTCCTTCTAAGTTTGACATTAATTATGATTGAATTATAGTCAAAGCTGACAGTTTTTAAAATGGTTGCATTTTCTATTAATTTAGGAATTACTACTATTCTGACGAGTAATAATGTAATAACTCAATTGTTACCAAAAAAAAAAAAAGTATTGTGAAAAATATGATGTAGATGGTGAATGATTTATTTAGTAACAAATAAAAGATAACAGAAAGATTCAAAAGATTAAACATTTACTCGACGATATCTATTGTCACTATTGTTTTGCTGAAATATATATATATATATATATTGTCACTTGGATCATACATGATCCATGCATTCGATGCAAGATTTAGAAGACTTAAATGGGCTATGTTCAGTATTGACTTTGAGGTCTTTTGTCTAGGAGTTCATGTTTTTACCAGCAAGACTTAATATTTTATTTTAACGATAGACGTGGCCAGTCCGTTGAATGGAAGGCCGAGGGAGAGCAACGAAATCTAGAACGTGAGTTTTGACTCAAAAGACAATTAAAGAGGAAGTTATGTTTGACGAGAAGGAGATTCACAGTTCATTACAACCTTTTAGTGGTATCATCTTAATATCTTTTGGTTAATTTTTTTGTTTATAGTTTGTGAAATTTCTATTCTATGGCAGCCTGGAAATCTTTTTCTTTTTTTCCCCTAATTTTCTGGGGTGTTGTTGTTGTTCTTTTATCTTCTCCTTTCTTTCTTTTTTCTTATATCTGCTTATGGGATTTGATGATCTGCGTATGTAATTATATTTTTTGAATTTTATAGGCCTTGATGTTTGAATGAAAATGAGCTTAATAATCTCATATTGAATTCGTTATATCATTTTTTTTTATTTCATTTTATAGGCTGAGCAGCCAGCTATTCTTTGATGATAACTTGATATTATCCAACCAACTAATGTGAATGCTCTTGGAGTGTGTATGTGTGTATGTATCTATATCTATCACACACACATTGAATCCCTATATTTACTTGAAATTAAAAGTTACTGTTTGGCTCATATATGCAACACTATTCATTCTAAATAAACAAATGGATTACTTTCCTTCAACTTGGTTGATTCAAGCAAAATTTAAAAATTGATCATCCTTATGTTTGGTTTATTGCTTTACCATGAACCTGCAATTCTTTCATATGACTTCTAATTTTACTTCTATATCAAGAACTTTTGAGTTTTACATATGTAGTTATAGAATATAACTTTTATGATCTACATGATCACTTACTTTAATAATTATAACTTGATTGTGGATGCAAGCTAATGATAATCTGGTATTGCATGCTTTCTTGACATTTGGTTCCATGGTAACTTTTTTTCTCATAGCAAGGAAGTACACACAAGAAGTGATTTGAAGAAACAAATTTTTAGTTGGTTATGATATTGAAACTTCGCTCCAGACATTAGTTTTGGTGAATGACTTTCATAAACCTGTAGCCATTATTTCCATTTAAACATTTTGGTTGTAAAATTGAAATTGTCTTGCAAGTTTTAGTTCAATGTGATTCATTGAAGTTCCTAGGAATAGCAAATTTGCTATTGGAAATTGTCATGTAAGTTTTAATTGCTTAAAGTCAGATTTTTTTTAGTCTCTTATAGCAGGGAAGCACACACAATAAGTGATTTAAAGTAACTAATTTTTAAATTTTTTAGGGGATATCTATATGCTTAAATATACAACGTTATTAAAGTTTGAATATATGTAGTAGAGGTATGATAATTAAGTTTATGTTAGATGCAAAGTTCATTAATATGTAAAACAATCCCGTGCATTGCGCAAGTTAAACATTAGTGATGATGCACAGAAAATCAATAGGTTGAATGCTCCAGGCTTCAATGGAATAATGGTTGCTTGTAAGGCCTGAAAAGAAAGAAAAATAAGATTGAAGGTGACTTAGGTGAACCGGCCAAGAACCCTCCAATGCTTAAGTTAGTTTTCTTCTCTAGAACTCCAGAATTCTAACTTTAGGAGTAGTGGAAACTTACTTTCATTTGATGTGAATAAGTCCTTATAGAGTGAGCTTTGGAGTGGTTACTTGTTTGGTAACTTCCTCAACGTGTATGGAAGTTAGAAGGCTTAGACTTAACTTCCACAACTGCTATAGAAGTTAGAAGATTTAATCTTATCTTCTACAGTTGCCATTAGAAATTAAGAACTTAGTGGGAAGTTAGAGCGATGAATAAGGATTTTGCTCATACTTCAAAATAGTAGAACGTGGTTCGAATTATAAGCTTTTGTATATAAATTCATTCTGAAGATTTTCTACGTGTTGAGGGGTCATCTAGGTGTTTACATGCTGAACTGTTAGGACATATGTAGTTCACTTGTTAAGAACACAAGTCGTTCCTTTATGTAATTGGCTAATCCTTTGACAAAACGCACTTTACTTATATTTAGGTAGATCTAGGATGTGTTGAAATACTTCAAGAAACCATGTTTCAAGATCAAGTATGGAAGCCTTCAAGTCTGTCCAAGAAAACAAGCTGAAAGTGCAAGATTACTAAAGCTTGACAGCTGGCATGTGTCAAGGTTTAGAAAGCTGTTCAAGCTCGTAAGCTCGACACCTACTCGACAGCTTCTTGACAGCTTCTATCTGTCAAGGTTTATAAAATCAAAATTTCTGATCTGATTTCTTGTGATCCGTGAATGTGTCTTTAGGCCTTCTTTTCTCCTAACCCTAGACATATAAAAGAATTGTGTTAAGGGCCGTCAAAAAGTTCACAAGTTGCACAAGCATTGAACAAACTCTGTTCAAACAAATTGTGACCAGAGACGAAGTTCTTAACCTAGTTAATCTCTTCTGAAGAAGTTGCTGTGTATGTGCACCTTTAGGTTTTGTGACCAAGCATCTTCTTGATCTTCATCGTATGAATGAACTGAAGAACTTTGCAGCCAACAACTCTTTTCTAGTTGGTGATTGAAGTCGCGTACTGGGATCTGCGCAAATTGGTTAGTCACGTACGTGGGAGCCATGCATCAAAAGAGGAAATTTTCACTATAGAACAAGTCCAATTGGGTATTGGGGTAAGGGTTCAACTATAGGTTAGTGAGGTACTTGGAATTCCTTTACTTGTAACCGCTTGTTGTGATAATAGGTTTTCCCCATTCGTAAACAAATCACTGTGTTATTTATTTTCCGCTGCATTATTAGTTTATTGGTGATTTGTTTGTGCTGCCACACGTTTGTATATTAATTAACTTAATTAATTCACTTGGCTAAATTAATTGGTTAATTTATCACAATGGGTCAATTCGTTTGTGGCCTATCAAGTGGTATCAGAGCAGGCACACTCTGATTAGGTTAATCTTTGTTGTGTTTGATCCATTGACCTCTGTTTGTCATGGAGAGAGGACAGTCGTTAATTATACCTCCTTTATTTGATGGGACTAACTATGCATTTTGGAAAGTACGCATGAGAGCTTTCTTGTAGTCTTTATATGAAAAGGTGTGGTAAGCTGTAGAGATTGGCTGGACTAAACCAAAGGAAGCGCCGGTCGATTGGGATGAAGCCAAGATCAAGGCGGCAAACTTCAACAGCAAGGCATTGAACGCGTTATTCAGTGCGGTCACCAATGAGGAATTCTAGAAGATATCCTCAACTGAAACTGCTAAGGAGGCTTGGACCATCCTCCAGACAACCTATGAAGGAACCAAGGCTATTAAAGATTCAAAGCTTCAGAGGCTCACTACAAGCTTTGAAGAGATTAAGATGGAAGAGGATGAGTCGTTTGATGAATTCTATGCCAAACTAAAGGACATAGTGAACTCTGCTTTCAATCTTGGGGAAACCATCCCTGAACCCAAGATTGTGAGGAAAGTGCTCAGATCTCTACCCGAGAGATTCCATGCCAAGATTACGGTGATAGAGGAATCAAAGGATATCGACAAGATTCCTTTAACTGAGCTGATTGGAAACTTGCAGACCTACGAGCTAGGGTTGACTAGAATTGGCAAGTCGGGTAAAGGAAAGAGCATGGCAATGAAGGCTAAGAGCAGTGAGACAGATGAGTCTTCAGATGATGAAGATTCCAAGATGAAGTCCTACATCACCAGGCAATTCAAGAAATTTATGAAGAATGCCAATGGAAAGGACTTTGATAAGAACCGAAGGCAATCCAGTTCTTCTCAGTTTAAGAGCCAAGACAAAGGGAAGAAAGATGCTAAGGAAAGTGGTCAGTACACTATTCCCACAGGACCTAAGTGCTTTGGGTTTAATGGCTTCGGTCATATGAAACAGGAGTGTCCTACATATCTCAAGGGCATTGGAAAGAGCAAGACATTTGCTACTACCTTAAGTGACATTGAGCCTGAAGATGATTCCGATAGTGAGGATGATGGAATTTTAAATGCCTTCACTGCCACAATAAATCCTACTAAAGGGATTATTGATGAAGTGGAAGAAGAAGAAGAATTAGTGGATTCTAAGTGTGAGAAGATGGATGATCAAGATGATATCCATTCAGCCTATGAAAAACTATACAAGCTGTCTGAGAAACACGAGAAACTCTATAGGCTGATCACCAAGAAACTCAGTGATATGGAACTTGATCGTTAAGAGTTGTCCACAAAGTTTGATGAGACAAATCAGACTATTGGAGCATTAAGGTTCGAGAACAATTTCCTGGTTGAGAATACCAAGAAGCTTGAAGTAGAGCTATTTCAAGTTAAAGCTCAATTGGAGAGGACTTCAAGTGCAAAGCTTGATGAGATGCTCAGTATTCAGATTTCTGTTTCAGATCGAACAGGTTTAGGGTATGGTCTTTCTTCCTCTAATATTGCTTCTATTAGTTCTACTCTTTTTGTTCCACCTACTAATAATACTAAAAATGAGAACAATGATGTTAAAACTGAATTACCTAGTGAGAACTTAGACAAGGGTAAATCTATCTTAGGAGCACCCCCTAAGCAAGATAAAAAAGATGTTAAAAACCCTAGGGCTAAGAAGGCTAACTCTCAAAAGTCTAAATAGAAGAAGCAGCATCTCTGTCATCATTTTGGTGTTGCCGGTCATACTCGACCAAATTGTTATAAGTGGTTAGCCACTCAACAAAGCAACAGCATGATAGCATATGGAAGCCAAAATCAGCTTCAATCCTCTCTTGCTCCTCTTGGAGATCTTTTGAAAGCCCTCATGTTCCTTTCGAACTTGAACGGGTTCAATTCTTCTCTCTCACCATCGGTTCAAGGGTTTAATCAAAGGAAAGGTCTTTCCAAGGTGTGGAAGAAAAAGGGTTCCAAGTGATTCTATCACTTTCTTCTCTCTCTTCTTGTTTTTGTTTGTTGCATTACTTGTGTGTTTTGCTTTTATTTTGAGTTAGTCTAGTTTTATGCTTTGCTTTGTTTAACATGTTTTTGTTTGTTTATTTTTCAGTTTTGCTTATTTTTGTTTTTCAAATAAAAATAAAAATAAAAATTTTGAAAAATAAAAAAAATATAAAAACAGTATGTGTTTTGTGTACATTAGTACTTGTGTACCTTGGATGGCCATTGAAACAAAGTTTTCTAAATTTTGTATCATTTGTAGCTTAGATGAGCATCTCTATGCACAACTAAGCAAGTGAGCTTTGTGACTCTTGTTTGTGATGAGTAAAATTAAGTTATCTCTTAGACTTAACACTCATATCACTCTTTTTGACGAGTAGGACTAGAAAATCCTAAGAGAAAGGCATAAATAACCATCTCACCATTGTTGCCCGCCAATCATTAATGACACCTGTATGCTTCGACATAGCAAAAGTGCAATGTTAATGACATTTGTGTGCTTCGGCATAGCAAAATTGGAATGTCAAATATCAATGGGTATTTCTTTTCTCTCTCTTATATGCACATGCATGATATGCTAAATAAAAAGAAAATATGCAAAGAAAATAAAAAGCAAAAAGATCAAATAAAAATGGTTGCAAGCGTGTATTCTAGGAGATGTGGGAGTTATAGGATGTACCTTGAAGGTGATAGTCTCCATCAAACAATTATGATTGTGTGTGAGTTAAAGTGTTTTTCTCATATCTCAAATCGTCATAACATGTATACACTTATGCAACCTTGCGATATTTTTCACACACAACACGCAATATTCATTGCTACTCTTGATACATGTGCAAGTACAATGTGATTTGGCCATCACTAGGTTTACATGTACTTATGTATGCTCACTAAACTGCCTTGACTTGTTTTTGAAATATAGAATTGGTTAGACTTGTTTAGTGTGTGCATGTGTTTTTGGGGTCCATGTGCTTAACATTATTATTGAGAAATTATTTTGAAAGCTTAATATGTTGATTGGATCATTGGTTGAGTTGCATGTTGGATTGCATTCATGTCTATGTTTTTCACTTCTCAAAAAGTGTTTTTAAAAGCAAGCTCGACACCTCCTTGATACCTTGCTATCTGTCGAGCTTCTCAAGCTTTTTCTTATCACAATCTCGACAGCTCCTCGATACTTGGAAGATCGATCGAGAAATCTCCTGCCTTCTCGATAGCTTCTCAATACCTGGTCGATCGATTGAGCTTCTATTCTTGGTTCTAGTGTTTATTCCTCGATACCTCTTCGACACCTGTATTTGTCGACAAGCATTTTTCTCGACACCTCCTCGACAGATGTCTCGACACCTCTCAATACCTGTATCTATCGAGATTTACTATGGTTCTATTTAAGCTCCTCGTGCGATCCGGTTCTCATTTTCTTAATCTCTCTCGATCTATCCGCACCTGTTCACCTCCCAAACTCTCTTTTCTCACTCTAAACCTTCAACCACATGATTTTCGGCCTTTCTTTGCTTCGAATCACTTGGTATGATCTCTTATCTCTTCATTCTTCATGCATTTCATGATTTTGAGACCTAGGTTTTGGAGTTTTTGAAAAATTTTGGGGTTTTTCAAAATTGATAAGTTATTTTTGAAATTTTGGGATGGGTTTTTCAGTTAAATGTGTTCAAAATCTCATACATTGCATCACATTTGCATTATAATGGTATTTTCATGCATTTAGATGTGTGTAATATGTTTGTGTGCTGGTAGCGTTGGATTGGGCTGAGCCCATGATGAAATTTCTTTTGCATATCACATGTTCATGCATTCCCCATGCATTCGTACTCTCTTTTGAATATACTTGTTATATTTGAATTGCTTTGGGACTTTTCTGATTGTCTCTCTCTCTCCCCCCTCTCATTCTGTTTACGTTAGTAGTGTCTATGGCACCTAAGCGTAAATCTGCTCCGTCTCGGAACCCTTTTCGTTCCGGGGCATCATCTTCTGATCATACTCCTAACATTCGGTTCCGTGATGAGGATGCTCGTAAAGCTTTCTCGGAGAACTTTTCTCGACGAGGTGTTCATTCGGAACGCCAAGTCATTTTGGCGGACTTCACCGACACTAACCTTCCCACTATCATTCACAGTCGGGGATAGGAGTCACTGTGTGACGTCCTGGTCACATGTCCTCTCGTGCTTATTCAGGAGTTTTACTCCAATATGCACGGGATTGATCGTTTAGTACCTCTTTTCTTCACTCGCGTTCGAGGTATGTGCATTCCTGTCACACCCTAGCCTATTGCGGATGTGCTTTGGGTTCCTAGGATAGAGTTTCCTGACTATCCTTCTTGTGAGCGTCTACGGATTATGTCCAAGGATGAGCTCATGTCTACTTTTTGTGAGTGCCCTTTTGAGTGGGGTGAGCGTTAGTTTACATCATGTTGGCCTTTTGCTAAAGGTCCTAAATTCTTAAACATGGTGATAACCTTTGTACTCCATCCTCTCTCTCACTACAACTCTATCACAGAGCCTCGTGCTCGATTTTTGTTATCCCTCCTTGAGCATCTTACTATATATTTTCCCTCTCATTTCATTCTGTCTATTATAGATGTTCATTTAGATGCGACGACCCATGATAAGCTCATCTTTCCTTTTGCTATCATGAGGATTCTACGCCATTTTTTTGTTCCTTTTCCTTCGTCCAACCATTTCACTTTCATGTGTGCCATAGACGCCACTACCGTAAAACGTAGTGAGTCGCAGTTTAGGTCGTGATAGCCGGATTCCACTCCTCCCTCTCGTTCAGCTCCATCTTGGTCAGCTCCATCTTGGTCAGCTCCATCTACATCCGCTCCCTCTTCTTCTACGAGTGATGTGTCACTTGGAAACATCATGGCGCAGCTGCAGCGCATGGATGCTCGCCTTGATACACTCTCCACTGAGTTGTATCAGGTGAATGTTTGTGTTGGCCGTATTGCCAGGCGGTAGGCGACCATGGGTGGTTATGCTTCAGAGGCTCCTCCTCCACCACCTCCTCCAATGGCTTCTGATTCTGATGCTGAGGATGATGATGATGATGGTGATGACGATGATGCTTCTGATGATGATAATGGAGATGCTAGCTCTACCAATGAGATGTCTACTAACACTCTTACCCTTAGTCACTCGTGACAAAAAGGGGAAGTAGTTTTAGATATGAGAGTAGTCATACTTAGGGGGAGAGTTAGTATAGGACATTTTTGTTAGGGGGAGTGTTGTTATTGATATGAGGGATGTAGTGAGGATTTCATGTATCTTTTCTTTTCTTTCTTCTTTAGATACATTGATATTGTACATTAGGTCTGATGACCATTTATTGACATACATTGTACTTAGTTCTTTCTATATGTGGATGTATGTTCTTTCACCTACCTCTTGCATGTGTTGTTTCTTTTCTCTCTTTATACACATGTTTCTTATATCTGCATGCTATCTATTATTTCTGTTTCACACTAAGATGCTTGGATGAGTTTTATTTAAAGTGTTTCAGAAATACAGGTTGTTAAAGTCTACTTGCCATAAACTCTCTTCTTGCAAAGTTTTTCAAGAGTTTGTGTTAGAATAGATTTTATTGTATATAACAAATGAGTATGAGTTGAGTGATTTATGACTTCTCTGATATGTTCATTTGTTAGTTGTGGTTTTGTCACGGATTGCCAAAGGGGGAGATTGTTAGGACATATGTAGTTCACTTGTGAAGAACATATGTCATTCTTTTATGTAATTGGCTAATCCTTTAACAAAACGCACTTTACTTGTATTTGGGTAGATCTAGGATGTGTTGAAATACTTCAAGAAACCATGTTTCAAGATCAAGTATGGAAGCCTTCAAGTATGTCCAAGAAAGCAAGCTGAAAGTGCAAGATTACCAAAGCTCGACAGCTAGCATGTGTCAAGGTTTAAATAGCTGTTCAAGCCCGTAAGCTCGACACCTGCTCGATAGTTTCCCGACAGCTTCTATCTGTCGAGGTTTATAAAATCAGAATTTCTAATCTGATTTCTTGTAATCCATGAATGTGTCTTTAGGCCTTCTTTTCTCCTAACCCTTGACATATAAAAGGATTGTGTTAAGGGCCGTCAAAGAGTTCACAAGTTGCACAAGCATTGAGCAAATTCTGTTCAAGCAAATTGTGACCGAAGACGAAGTTCTTAACCTAGTTCATCTCTTCTGAAGAAGTTGTTGTGTATGTGCACCTTTGGGTTTTGTGACCAAGCATCTTCTTGATCTTCATCATGTGAATGAACTGAAGAATTTTGTAGCCAACAACTCTTTTCTAGTTGGTGATTGAAGTCGCGTACTGAGACCCGCGCAAATTGGTTAGTCACGTACTTGGGAGCTGTGCATCAAGAGGGGAAATTGTCACTACAAAACAAGTCCAATTGGGTATTAGGGTAAGGGTTCAACTGTAAGTTAGTAAGGTACTTGGGATTCCTTTACTTGTAATCTCTTGTCGTGATAATAGTGGAGTTTCGGGAGTGGTGACCTGAAAATCACCCGGTGGAGTTTTTGCCACGAGATTTTTCCCATTCGTAAACAAATCACCATGTTATTTATTTTCCACTGCATTATTAGTTTATTGGTGATTTTTTTGTGCTACCACGCATTTGCATATTAATTAACTCAATTAATTCACTTGGTTAAATTAATTGTTTAATTTATCACAAGGGGTCAATTCGTTTGTGGCCTATCATGGACGACTTTCTTTAGTTCGAACGACCTTCTTATGCTGGACAACCTTTTTATATTAGGACTGTAAAGTTGTAATTTACAATTATGTATTTTGTTGGCTTTTATTCCATGCCAAATTTTATTGTAATTACGTTCAATCTTTTATACCCTGTATTATTTATGGATTTCTTTGTAAGGGTTGTGTGATAGTGTGAAGACTCAAGGTATGAAGAATAAAGCTGTTTTTGCGGGTAGCTCGCGACTTAGCATCCCGCAAAGTGAAGCATGTGCCCTGCACATGACTAGAATGCGAAAAGTTAGGACAGGATGGAGACAGCTGGTTTTCGCAAGTATCTCACGGGTAAGGCCCTCCCGCGAGACACCAGCAAAACATTCTGTTTTGCCATATTGTCCTATCTGATACACACTTTCTGTACCTACACTATATATACCCACATTACCCACAGATGTTGAGGAGTGTTTCTGAGAGAAAACCCTAGCCACAAACCTTGAAAGTTAGAGATTGTTATACCCATATTTCTCTACATAATTGCTTGTGGATTTTAATTAACTCTTACCTCTCCATTTCCATACCATTGAGAGGTTGATAGCCCAAACACTTACCACACCCTTTCAGAGTGTTCAGTGAGGTTTTGGTGCTGCTGGGAAGCATTGGAAGAAGCCAGGCTTTGGCGGATGCAATCGGGCATATTGCGGGATCTGGAGAGCTAGACAAGAGACGGTTCCGAGAAGCCTTGTTGAAGTAGAAGCTTGGAAGGCTTAGGTACATTGGGTAGATTAGGCTTGGAGGGTCTCTTGCTAACCTATGTATCCCAACTAATTCTTTAATAGATCGATTACCGCTTGGAGGGCGGCGGAGAGGTTTTTGTGCTGCTGGGAAGCATTGGAAGAAGCCAGGCTGTAGCAGATGCAATCAGGCGTATTACGGGATCCGAAGAGCAAGACAAGACACAATTCTGAGAAGCCTTGTTGGAGTAGGAGCTTAGAGGGCTTAGGTACATCGGGTAGATTAGGCTTGGAGGGTCTCTTGCTAACCCATGTATCCCAACTGATTGTCTAGTGGATCGATTACCGCTTGGAGGGCGGCGAAGAGGGTTTTCACTGAGTTCTTAGGTTTCCTCTTTGATAACACATCGGTGTGTTATCTTGTATTTGCATATTTCTTCCCTACTCTTTTACATTCCATTTTACTGCAGTGTTATAATGATTATGGATTAGAGTAGCTTGTTTGTTTATCCACTCGCATTTACACTATTCTGCACTTAGTATTAAGTTAGTGTAAAATCAATCGAGTTGTAAGTTTAATTTGGGGGTCTAAATAGCTCTTGTGTTTTCACACATTTTGAGCTTCCAATTGGTATCAGAGCAGGTAAACTTGTTTTGGTTTTAATACCTGAGTGTGATCCCTGACCCTTTGAGATAGACCAATCTCAATCTTTAAATGCTCTACCATATTTTGATGGTAGCAACTATGCTTGGGATGCAGTAGATGTAGGATGAAGTAGGCCAGAGGCCGCTAAATATACTTATGATAAGGCACCCCTTGTGGTAGCTAATGCTAACAGTAAAGCTTTGAATGCAATTTTTTGTGGTGTTTCTCCAGATGAGTTTCACAAGATTTCTCACATAACAGTTGCCAAGGAGGCATGGGAGATATTGGAGACCACCTATGAAGGCACGAAGAAGGTGAAGGATACTAAGTTGCAGATGCTAACCACTCGATTTGAAAAGCTGAAAATGAGTGAAGACGAGTCATTCGACTCATTCTATAGCAAGCTGAATGAGGTGGTTATTAGTAAGTTCAACTTGGGTGAGAAGACGGAGGACTCAAAGATAGTGAGGAAAATCCTTTGCTCATTGCCGGAGAGCTTCCGAGCAAAAGTCATTGCTATAGAAGAGAGTAAAGACTTGGATGAGAGCTCATTGGGTCTCTCTAAACATATGAGCTGGGACTACCTTCTCATAAGTCGAGCAAATCTCTTACTCTCAAAACTATCACTGAGAGAATGGATGACTCCTCCGAAGAAGATAATGTGGAGAATGAGGTAGCATTCATGGCAAAGAACTTTCGAAAATTTCTTAAGATGAAGAACAGTGGGAAATCGTTCAGCAGAGGGAAGTTTTCATCCTCCAAAGGTGATAGGAAGGAGTTTAAGAAGAAAGATGGGAAGGATTCTCAATCCCCTCAAGGCATTGTGTGTTATGAATGCAATGGCCATTAACATCTCAAGAAGTGTCCCAACTATCTAAGAGAGAAAGGCAAGGTGTATGCCACTACTCTTAGTGATTTAGACTCCTCTAATTCAGATTCAGATGAAAGCTATGATAGAGAGGGAAATTTCTCTACATTCATGACTATTGCATCCATGGAATCTTCGAATGATTTGAGTGTGCTAGTGGAAGAGCTTGGTAAGCACACTAAACTGGAATCAATAGGGATTGTAGAGGAATCTGATGATGAGGAAGATAAAGGAATAGTAGGACTTCAAGAAAACTACAATTCCCTCCTTGAGAAGTCAGGAGAATATGCAAGGGTGGCCAAGTCAACCATTAAAAAAATGAAGAAGGTAGAGGAGGATTATAGAAGTCTCCTAGTGCGATACAAGGAGGCCAAGTGTGAGATAAAGACGCTGAATGGAGAGTTAACTGAAGCCTACACAAAGGTGAAATTCCTTGAGCTTGAAGTGATTCAAGCAACTGCTAAAGTAGAGCGAGTCTCTTCTAAGAAGCTTGATGAAGTCCTTTCTCATCAAAAACCTTTCTCCGACAAAACTGGATTGGGATATACTGGAGAAAGTAATTTAGTTGTCAATGTAACCAAGGAAGTGAAGTTTGTGAAAGCCAAGGAGCCAATAGTAGTTACCCCTATTGTTGAGAAAGTGGAGGAGAAGAAAAAGAATGTGGTTGACCAATGAGTGTTGAATAAGCCTCGTAACCAATCAGTGGTCAGGCTTGAAGCTAAAGGGAAATCACTTCCAAAATCACAAAGAAGTCCTAGAACAAAACATTTCTGCCATCATTGTGGACTTCAAGGGCACACCAGACCAAATTGTCATAAGCTTAGAGTATTGAAGAATGCAAGGGATCAAAGGACAAGAGGACCAAAAGATGACAAAAGGAATTGGGTTGTTAACAAACAAGAGGCCGAGATGGTGATTCCAGAGTGATGGATGTGATGAAGATGATTGATGCATTCACCACCTTCTTGGCAAACTTCAACAGAAGGTTTAAAGGTCACAACACTCGTACCCAATCCTATAGGGATATCATCCCAAACGCACGTGATGTGTGGGTGAAAAAGGGTACTCATGCATGATCACCTCTTATGTCCATGCATTAATACTTCCAATGTTTAGGATCATAGGTTCATGCATCATGTCATGCTTTGCTTTCGGTTTATAGCATGTTTCTTTTACAAGTTTTGGTATGTACCTGTTTTTGTTGATCTTACTTTATTTGTTCTATTTTTTAGTGTGTTAAAAAATTGAAAAACCCATAAAAATTGAAAAATCTCAAAAAGTTTGATCGCTTCTGTTGTGTTTATCACATGTGAGTTTGGCCTAGTACCTTCGTACTAATGGCGTAGTGCATTTACGAGCTTAGCTTGTTATGTATGCACATATATCTGTGTGGAAGAAATCTTGAAAACTATGTGTGATTGTTGTAAATACATCTTCAAGCTTGTCATGAATGATTAGCCAATATTATTGATGGTCTTGATACTTGCAAAGACTTGTGTCTATATCTCTTCCCACCTTTATTTTTTATGTTTATGCAATAGAGCTCACCAAATATAAATCTCAAAATGAAAAAGAGATTATGAGCTGCAAAAGCCTGTCGCACATACTAGTATTTGACTAGGAAAAAGGGAAAGAGACTTTTGTATTGAAACGTATGGTGCTCAAAAAGCCAAAGGCTAACTCTCAATGTTGAAATATCGAAAATTTCAAACACCGATCTCAAAAAGAGATGTATTATCCAAAAAGGATCAAATGTTATGATTTATGCAGAAGCCAAATGAAAAGCTTCTAAGTTTTGTAATCATTTTCTTGTGGGAGGTCATATATTCTCATTTCTATAATTAAGATAGTCCACTTGACTTAGTACCAGTTATGTATGACTTAATTGAATTAATCATTAAAGCTTCACTCCGATCTAAGGACTTTTCCATATTTGATACTCACCCATAACGCACAAGACTTTGATTCAATTAATGCTTATCTCATTTGTGTGATTGTACATGTTCAAATGTGATATGTATGCTCAATTACTTGTCGATCAAACCCAAAAATATTTTTGAGTGTTTTATATGTTTTTTAAAGTGATTTTATACTAGCTTAAGGGAAACTAGCTTAAGGGAAATAAAATTTTTTTTCAAGTTCATACAGAGAGTCTCACAACTATCTCGCAAGTACTTCGTAACTAGATCCTTCTCGCAAAATGAGTTTTAGGCAAAAACTAGAAAAACACAAGCTCCATATAGAGGCTATCGCGACTGTCTCACGATTGTTTCGTGACTAAAAGCTTCTCTGAAAAGCTTTTGTGCTTCAGTGGTGTTTTTTGCGACTAATCTTGCAACTTTCTAACCCGAGAAAAACGCATGTTTTCAGTTTTATAAGGCAGATGTGACAGTTTTTCAAACACTCTCTATTTTCCCTCACCTTGTCTCTCTCGAACCATTCTCAACCCAAAACTATTTTTCACTCAAACCCCATCATTTTCAAGAGTGTTTTCTGCAAAATCAACATCAAGGTATGTTTTCTAAAACATTCTTTTCATTTTTGTCTTAGATTATGCAGAAATTAACTTAGGCTTTCAAAATTTGGGGATTTTCGAGAAAGGGTTGGGATTTTTAATTTTAAGCAAAATTTCTTCAAATCTTTGATTGGGCTAAGTCCTATTTGGTTTTTGTGCATCTGTGTTGGCCTCTTATGGCAATCTAAACATGTATTGAGGTAGATTTCATCATGCTCATGCATTGTTCATTTGTGTTGTTCATTGTTGCATGCTATGTGTTTGACAGAATGTCCATGTGACATTTTTGTGTTGTAGTGGACTCAAATGAGTTCCATTGCTTAGGTTTACTCTTGATTGAACATGTTTGATGTGTTTTAGTCAATGGGTGTGTGTATTTACACACTTTGCCCAATTTGTGCCTCAATGCCATGCCATGCACCTTCTCAGCACACACTAGGCACTCACGAGGCACACCCCATGCATCACCTGCTACACACACATGCAAAGTCATTTTATTCTTGCATTTTGCTCATGTTTACATTGTTTATAACTAATAACATGTTGTTTTAACTCTATTATGCTCTGTTTTAAGCATTTTTATTTCTATTTTGGACTGACTTGAATCTAATCAAGTTTTGTAGTCTGTTTTGTGTTGGTTACACATGTTTCCTTTCTCTGTTATTTGTGTACATGTGCAGATGTCTACTACCAAACATTTAGCAACCAAGAAATCCTCCAAGTGTGCTTGCACAGATTCTGACAACTTCAAATCTGCTGAGGAAGATATGGCTTACAATGACTGCTACAAAAGAGCCACAATAATTATGGAGAGAGTTGTCCAATTGGATACCCTTGGAGACACTTTCATTCCTAACGTGTTCAAGGAGAGGACATGGACGAAGTTGTTAACTCCGAGCAGAAATGTATACTCAGAAATCATTAAAGAGTTCTTTTCAAATGCTAGTGTGGACGGAGACCACATTAACTGCTGGGTGAGACACAAGGAGTTTGTGATTACAAGAATTCAATCCAAGACTTTCTTGAAGTTCGTCCACCTTCACAGCCAATCACAGTCCAGTATGATGATCGTCTAGAATCAATTAAGGAAATGGTGAAGATTCTCGAGGGTACACCAACCAAGAAGTCCATGAACACAATTTCGTTCAGTCTAGAGATGAGAGCTCTTGCTTATGTGATGATCCATAATTTGTATCCAGTCACCAACCTGACGACACTGTCCGGTCCAAGGACAATCGTCTTGTATGATCTCTTCACTCATAAGGAGATTGATATTTGGGGACATATTTTCCATCTCTTGACCAAGAGCATTGAGAAGCGAAATTCCAGAATAGTCATGCCATTTCCCTCTCTCATTATGGGCCTTATTGCAAAGGCAAAGCTCAAACTTCTGAGCGGTCTCACTATTGTGCATTGAGATTACCCTATTGGTGCACACACGATAACTCGAAGCACAGCTCACATTTGAGGATCCAGAACTGGTGTGTCTTCAATACCAAGGTATCGTGTTGAGGAAGAGGGTGGTGACACTAAAGAGGAGATTGATAGATTCACCACTACTCTAGAGTCTTCAGGTCAGCCATCATCTTTAGCACCAGCACGACGACAAGACAGACTTAATCACCTCCTTGCTAGAGTAAAGCAGATGTTTACCGTGCTTGACTCCTATGTGCAGCCCACTGTGGACTAGTTTGCCTATATCTAGGGTCAGATCACTGCAGTATCTTCACAAATCAAGGATTTATCCATGGCACAAGGATCAGATTTAGAGTTCGACTAGTTCTAGCCTCTTTGGCCATTCCGGTCAAAAAGGGGGAAAAATTTTGAGGGGGAGCTTGCACAGCTTAGGGGGAGCATAGCTTAGACCTTAGATACATTGGTTCATTCAGGCGGTTTAGCTTTATTTACGTTTGGTTTAAATTGTTTTAGTTTTTATAACTCTTGTTTAGTTGTCTTTACTGCTTTTATTTAAAGTTTAAGTACTTTGTTTTTATTTTCAGTATATAATCAGTATTTGTGTTTATCTCAATGCTTTGTAGCATTTCTTTTGTACTTTTTGAATGTTTAAAATGTGTATAAAACACCCTTGAACATTTAGACCCCAATTACAAAATTATCAATTCGAGTTTAATGTCAAACAATAAATGTACGGAACATGAACATAAGCTAATAACCGAATTGATAAACAATCTAAACCATAAATAATCACAATCACAACAACAATTAAATGGTAAAGATAAAGGGAAGAGAGATGCAAACACAAGGACAACACTCGATGTGTTATCGAAGAAGAAACCGAAGCCCTCGGTGTAAAACCCCTCCGCCGCCCTCCAAGTGGTCAATAATCCACTAGAAAATGTAATTGGGATACATGAACAACAATAGACCCTCCAAGCCTAATCTACCCGATGTACCTAAGCCCTCCAAGCTTCTTGCTCCAACGAGGTTGCGCCGAACCTTTTTCTTTTCTAGCTTACTAGATTCCACTATAGCTCATAGCATCAACCAATTTGAATTGGTCCCTTCCGAACTGCTTCCTAAAGCACCAAATAACCTTCTCACAGATATGGGTATGGTGAGAAAATGATTTGGGTAAGAACCTCTTAAGGATGTAATAATGGAGAGGAAGAGAGTAGAGGAATTTGAAGAGTTTCTTAAGTAAAGATTGTGGATGAATCAATCTTGTTTTTCTCTAGGGTTTCTCTCTCAAAATTCTCTCTAGAAGCTCTCTACATTTCGTGGGTATAAGGGTCTATATATAGTGGTATGTGTTTGGAATGCGAAGAGTCAGTTTTTCCAAAACAGAGCTGGCTGACAGCTTGGCCTCGTGACTTGACTGAGTCGTGAGTTCAAGCCATGAGGTAACTGCATTACCAGTCTGGAATTTTTGTCCTGTCATGCAACAGCTGGCATGACGCTTCAGCTTCCCACATGCTTGACACGTGACCTTCATCTGGCCGCTTGCCAATCGCGAGCCACCCATGAGTTCTAGTCGCAAGTCCCTGCATTTTTGCACAATCTTGAACATTTCTTCACACTCTCTCACACACTACCCTTACAAGAATCCCACCTAAATACAGGGTTACTAATTTCTAAAATACAAACAAATTTGGCACAGAATAAAGTCAACAAGATGGTTGATTAAATTCAACCTTACACTTTTAGATGTTGATTATATTTCTTAAGTACCTCACTCTTGTACCCTAGTAGGATATTGTTTCCTAGATGCAACTACTTCGTGTTTTTTGCATTGGTTGAGTGTTGGACATGCAATTGATCCTTGTGATTGATCTTCATTGCATTGCGTGTCCGGATGAGAATTTATTAGCTAAATGTTCATTGTAGTCATTCTCTAATGACTGTTCTTGTTTAATCAAGATATGCTTACATGTTTTATAGTACTTACAAACTTGATCGCATTTTACTTGCTCATGTACATACCATGTATTCAACTTGTCATAAGCTTAATGAAAGTTTTATTTGTGTGCAAGTGTTTCAGGTTACAAGTATATACGTGCAAGTGCTTCACAGCTTCTAGAATAGGTGTGAGTGAGTTTTGCCACTGTTCCCAAACTCACGTTTAAGTCTAGAGTCTATTTTAGGGGTTTTGTCATGGAATAGCTAAAGGGGGAGATTGTAAAGTTGTAATTTACAACTATGTATTTTGTTGACTTTTATTCCATGCCAAATTTGATTGTAATTATGTTCAATCTTTTATACCCTGTATTATTTTTGGGATTTCTTTGTAAGTGTTGTGTGAAAGAGAGAGTGTGTGTGAAAACTTAAGGCATGAAGACTAAAGCTGTTTTCGCAGGTAGCTCGCGATTAAGCATCCTGCGAACTGAAGCATGTGCCCTACACATGACTAGAATGTGAAGAGTCAGGTTAGGATAAAGACAGTTGGTTTTCGCGAGTATCTCGCAGGTAAGGCCTTCCCGCGAGACACCTGCAAAACATTCTGTTTTACCAAATTTTCCTATCTGATACACACTTTCTGTACCCACACTATATATACCCACATTACCCACAGATGTTAAGGAGTACTTCTGAGAGAAAACCCTAGCCACAAACCTTGAGAGTTAGAGATTGTTATACCCACATTTCTCTACACAATTGCTTGTGGATTTTCCTCAACTCCTACCTCTCCATTTCCATACCATTGAGAGGTTGATAGCCCAAACACATACCACACCCTTTCAAAGTGTTTAGTAAGGTTTTGGTGCTACCGGAAAGCATTGGAAGAAACCAGGCTTTGGCAAATGCATTCGGGCGAATTGCGGGATCCGGAGAGCTAGACAAGACATGGTTCCAAGAAGCCTTGTTGGAGTAGAAGCTTAGAGGGCTTAGGTACATCAAGTAGATTAGGCTTGGAGGGTCTCTTGCTAACCCATGTATCCCAACTAATTGTCTAGTGGATCGATTACTGCTTGGAGGACAATGGAGAGGTTTTTCGCCGAGTTCTTTGGTTTCCTCTTCGATAACACATCGGCGTGTTATCTTGTGTTTGCATCTTTCTTCCCTACTCTTCTACATTCCATTTTACTGCTGTGTTGTTATGATTATGGATTAGAGTAACTTGTTTGTTTATCCACTCGCATTTACACTATTCCACACTTAGTATTAAGTTAGTGTAAAATCAATCGAGCCGTAACTTTAATTTGGGGGTCTAAATAGCTCTTGTGTTTTCACACATTTTGAGCTTTCAAGGACAACCTTTCTGGACTTGGACGACACTATGGACGAACTAGAGATGGCCCAATTTTTGGTTCACCATCAGTTGCCCCCTTTGTCCAACAGTCACCCTGAACACTATGGTATGACTACTTATTCTTGACACGTGTCAACGTTTTAATGGTCAACAGATATGCCACGTGTCATCCTTGCTCTAGTTGAATTATTGTTTCATATCGTGCCAGGTGTCACAATCACATTGGTTGGCTTGTCGCATCGATTTATTTTTTGAGGAAAATGCCACGTGTCAGCTTTTGGTTGGTCCGCGTTGCTTTGTTGACCCACCTCTAGGCCCTATAAATATGTACATTCTCTCTCTTACCCTTTACTGTTCTTATAATTTCCTTTCTGCCATTTTGTCCAAGAGCTTCATCTAGTCATCCTCGTCGCTATTTTCTCATTAGATACTTCCTTTCCTTCATCCTTAGGTTTTCGTCTATTCATTCTTCTAAACATGTCTACGTCTAGTGGTAGTACTAAGAGAGAAATAGACGAGTACCAAGACGTGTCCCTTAGAAGTGATGGTAGTTACGAGAGTAGTAGTGAAAGTAGTACTGGTAGTAGTAGTGAAAGTAGTACTAGTATTAGTAGTGATAGTAGTTCCCAAGACGAGCATTATTCATCTGGGTTTTCCCTTAAAAGAATTCTAGGAAATGCAACATAGGAAGGCTTCTGGGGCTACGGCTAGCTCGTCTAAAAGGAGTAGATCACCTAGTCCTTAAGACAAAGAGGAGGAAGAAAATGTAATCTATAGTTATGCCTTAAGGTGGCATCTACTCTGGACGCGAGTAAGTTGAATACTCTTGTAAGTAAGTTTCAAATTCCTAATGAATTTGGGCCTTGTCTACTTGAAAGGGGGGAATGGTGTTGTTCTCCTTTTTTAGGTTTTGGTGTATATACTTCTTACTTGTTAGCAGGTCTTAGGTTTCCTCTTAATTCCTTTTGTAGAGGTCTCTTCCATAGGTTGGGTATTGGACCAAACCAGCTCAATCCTAATTGATGGACAACGATAGTAGCCATGCAAGTGCTATGGCGTAAGGCACTTAAGGGGAACCGTCCAATTATAGTGGATGAATTCCTTTATTGCTATAAGCCCTTAGAGATTAAACAGTCTGCTGGTTTTTACCAATTCTCGTTTAGAGGCCTCCAATTTAGTTTGATTAGGGGTCGTAATTCTTCTGATATGCTTGGGAAGAAAGAATTCTTTTTTATTTTTGGGAATTGGGCTGGGAACCCAATTGATGTAAATAACACCCCCTTTCCTCATTTTACTAGTGCCCTAGGTTATCTCTGTCCTGAGGGTATGTCTTTCTTCCTTTCTTCTATTTATTTTATTCAACCTTTTTTTTCCGTCTAACCTTCTCTTATGTTGGTGCAACTATCACTCATCCACACTTGGACAATTTTCATTTAGAGCATATTGATAGAGCTCATGCTTATCCTGAGAGGTCCTTCCATAGCTTGGTAACCCTCAATCGTCTAGCTGTCTGGGGACTTGGTCATGTGCCTACTGCAGAAAATCTTGTACACGAGGAGACCACTCATCGAAGTAAGTTTCATCCAGCCAATCTCCTTTTTTTATTTTCTTTATATATATATATATATAAAGCTTACTAGTCAACTCTTTGGCAAAGAGGATACCTATTCAACAGGTATAAGGACTGTACTAGGCACAGATTATGCTAGGTTAAGTCTTAAGACTCAAAACCAGCTAAGAAGTGCTATAGCCAACTTGCCACCTAAAATACAGAACAGTATTTTAGATAGCAAGGCAATGTCTGAATCATACGACCAATGGTTCTTACATTTCAAAAAATTGGTCACAATCAGCATCCCTGACCCCACAGATTCTAATGATCTAGGAGACACTTTGTTACAAGCAGAATGGGAAGAATACTTTGGGAATAGTCTCAAGGTTTATGAAAACATGCATCCTTTCCCAGGCCTTGTTGTCAACTATGATGATCATTCAGAAGACAGTTCAGAAAAAGTGGACAGAGATCCCGACTGGTTATCTCAAATGTTTGAATATGGTTTCATTAGGCTTATCAAAATCACAAACCATGCTCAAGTTAGCCAGTTGCCTCAGATCATTCAAAGAGCTGTTGCAAGAATCAGTAGCCCTTTGATCTCAATCAGATGCTGGAGTACTCTACCACAATGGGACTGGGATAATTGGATGACAGTCCAGCCGGCAAATCATCTTGTTCTCATTTGTGGTTACACCCACCAAGGACCATGGTTTGAAGGCAGAACACGCCTCTCTTACCAACGTCCCCTCAACCTTGCAGATTGTTGGAGGAGATACTTCACCAATCAAATAATGGACATAACCCAAGACCTATGGCAAAGTTACCATTTATTTGGAAACACAGACAGAATCTCAGTCTTTGTTCCCAGACCTTATGGAAATGCTGTAAGTCAATCGCAAAGGATTAATCACAACACACAGGGAAGGATTATTGTCCCTACAGCCCCAATCTCTGATCCAATCCTTTACTGCGAATACTGCAATCTGTATATCACACATCATGAACACAGATGTAATAATCTTCTTCAGGACCCCAATAATGGTGCTCCATATGATTATACAGATTGATGTTGTCCCCGCCTCCAGTTCCAAGTGCAATTCCTTATAAAACAAGGTCTCAGTCTAGCCTAGACTCCGTCCAGATCGCCGGAAAATCTAGTAGAGAACTAAAAGATCTTGCCAAGCAATTGCAGATCCAAGCAGAAAAGTTAGAGTCAGCAGACAGAGTTTCTCCTGCCTCATCTGAAGCTACAGTCAGCAAAAGTCCATTGGACCCATTCCAGGATTCACAAGATCCTTATGATGGCTACAACTTGGACGAAGACTAAAAGTGTTTCGGATAGTCTCAATTATTATCCCGAACAGTTTCTTTGACCCGGTTACTATTCATCTATAGTCCAGATCACTGTACATGCACAGTACCCGCACTCAGCAGATTCCAGACAGCCTACTATTCATCCACAGTCAGAGTTACTTTTGATGAACAGTACGCCAGAAAAGCAAGGGGACAAATCACTATTCATGAACAGTGATAGTTACTGTTCATCAACAGTGCCCGACAAATTATCCTGAAGTTACTATTTGCTTTCGGCTGAAATGATTTTCACCCAAGGTTAAAGCATATTTACCTTCCGGATTTCCAGCAGCATCCAAGGCTCTCCTTCAGCAGATTGCTAGCTCCCTTCTCCTATAAAAGGCAGCTCCCTCTCTAGTCTGAAGCAGGTTTAAATTTTTAGGACCAATTCAGTTTCTAAAAATCCTCTCATTACAACCCAGAACTTGTAATCAGATGGCCTCAGTTTCTTTTCTAGTTTACACTTGTAACGCCATAGTCATGGCTTTGTCAACTGTAACCTATTTACGTTTCCGCAATCTTGTAGTACCAGAGCCCCAGTAGCCTACTACTCCAAGCAGTTGTAACTTACCCCCCTTTTGGTATCAGAGCCAAGTTGGCCGATATTAGTGTTTGTAAGTTACTTTTTAATTTTCAATCAAGTTGGACGGCACTGCCGCCATAGTTATCATCAAATTACTTTGAGTATAATCAAATTACTTTGATCATGCATATTTACTCTCCTTTGAATATATTTTACATCTATTTTCTGATAACACTCTCATTCATCCATTCTTTCTTCTCACTTGTGATTATCTTTTTATGGTAGGCTGAGCCTCCTTCTAACCCTCTGTTTATCATTCTTTGTTCATTTGTCCCTGTTATTCAATTATTTTCCAAATACTTGCTTCTTCTTGTTTTTGTGTTTATCCAGAAAATCTGTTGCAGATGTGTACTGTTGAGACTTGTAAGACCGTATCTGAAATGTTAGGCAACCCAGTAAGACCACTGATTCACCTCCTGTTCTGTGTTGGTCGCCCGTGTTAGCCGAGGGAAGGCGTTTTAGGGTTGTACGCAGTGGAGAGATTGTGGCGTTAAGAGGTTAGCTTGAGTTCAGAGAGGCAGTTGTCCCATTGTATCACTCTGTTGTAGACCGAAGGATAGATCCAGAAGTTAGGAGTTAAAGGTATTAAGGTTATAGTTGTGTAACTAGGCTTTTAATCAAAGATGATGAATAGGTTGTTCAGGAGTAACTCTACCACCAGCCAAAGATCATCCCTCCCTGAGATTCCTCAAGAAAGTGGAATTCTCAATTCAGAAGAATTAGAGTTATCAGACCTAGATCTAAAATTAGGAGATTGGAATATCCCTAAGTTCCCCACCAACAAGATCTATAAGTCTTCATGGTCCCTAACCAAGATGTTTAGGACAGATTACCATGTTAGAACCATAGAACAAGTTTATGGAATTAACAAAGAGCATGAGACTTGCTATTTGTTATCTTCCAAAACCTTGAAAGCCCACAAGAAAGCAGGCCACAACTACCTGCACATAGGTTTAGTCCAGATTGGAGTCAAACCTTTGATTAGAGAAGGACTGAATTGTTCCATTCTCATGGCCCTTAGAGACACTAGACACATCAGGTTTAGTGATAGTCTTCTAGGCACCATCCAATCCAACCTAAGTGGTGGACCAGTTCATTTTGACTGTTTCCCCAATTTCACAGTTTGCTTACATGACCCGCATATCATGAAAGCTCTCACCCTCAACATGAAAACCCATGGTACCCTCTTAGTGAAAGGAGTATACCAGATTGCTTTGATCTACAGGATCTACTACAAGTGCATCAGGACGAACTTGAATGTTCAAGCACTTAACCACAAGCAGATAGGAGAAACCACTCTTATCCAGACGACTGACCCCAGTTCTAAGATCCAGGTTCCAAAGACCCTGAAGTGGACTGATGTCACCTTTCCTGATGATTGGCTTTTGGAAAACGAGAATCATCATTTGCTCAACCAAAACCCAACCCAGAATCCAGACTTAGACTTCGTCCAGCAGTTAGCCGATGGTACGGTTAGGATGAGTTTTGACCAGTCTAGGTTTAGGTTACCAGTAGATTCACCACTTGATTTTGATGAATCTAGGTTTAGATCTCAGTTTGATCTACACCGACCCTTTAGGCAGCCACCTATCCCTATTAGAGATAGACCTGCATCCCAGTGTAGCTCGTCCAGACCCCTTGCCCCTTTTCCCAGATCTAGAAGAGATTTAGGATTAGAACTCCAAGGTGTCCAGACCAGATCCCAGGTTAGCACACCCTGCTACACAGCCAAGCAAGACTCCGTTGTTGATCAAGATGACAACAATGAGCAGAAGATCCCTTCCCCGACCGGAACGGATAATTATCTGTTGTATCCTTTCACCACGGATAGTGAAGGAATCACTACCCATCCCTTTGGCCAGCCAGTTAAGTTTAAGTTTCTTAGGAGTCCTGAACCTAGAGATATTGCTACTCTCCAGGAAATTGCTATCTCCAAGACCCTTAACCTTATCAATGCCAATGTTCCTCCATCCATGATTCCTTATGATCAAGCCAAGAACCTTGATTCATTTGCAATCACCATTCCATTCACAAAAGATGACTTTGTTAGCCCAATTCAGCTCCCAAACTCATCTCAGCATGTCATTTCATTCATGCATTATAATTATATGTGTTTCATGCCATTCCATGTTTTAAACAAAAGTATTTTTGAAAAAGGAAATCAACATATATATATATATATATATATTATTAACCTTGTTTTCTTCTTTGTAGGGTTAGCCACTACGAAGGAAATAAAGGGAAAGCTATTGCTAGTGGCACTGAGGGTGAAGAGGATGTTCAAGTCCAAGACGATGAACTCCCTTGGTTGTCTAGAAGCCTGTCGTCCAGGCTGGGAAGAGGAAGGGCATTTCCAGTTCTATTGACCTTGGTGACCTTCCAAGTTTACAAGATTCAAAGTGTCTGGCAAGACTCCTCCTTCTAAGGTTCCAAAATTCCCTCCCACGACGGTAGACCTGGATAACTCGGCAATGAACTTGGTACCTGTCTAGACCATTCCATCCATCCAGCCTGAGAATCTTCCTCCTCCTACAGCCAAAGCTCCTCACAAGACTCATCCTTCAAAGCAAACCCAGCGTCTTCCCAACTTGGTGCTAGACGAGGGCTATGCTTGGAAGACATTTAAATGACTCATCACTGACAATGAGGTGAATGCATGCTATAACATGTCAGTGAAGGAGTTTAAGCGTTCTACCATCCATGATCTTTCCAAGGTATGTAGTTTTTATTATCCCTATTTTATTTTCTAAGAAATTTAAGGAAAATTTCTAACTCTCCTTCGTCCATCTATTTTTTAGGCCACGTCGACGTTTTATACTACGTCAACCCAAGCCGAGGAGCTTTGTAATGAGGCTAAGGCTGCCAAGGAAAAGAGTAAAGAGCTGAATAATGAGGTCCTTTTGAAGAAAGGGGAAGTAATCAGGTTGACTGAAGAGCTCACTTGTCTACAGGGGATTGAGCAGAAGCTGAAGAATGAAGTGGAGGAGCTCAAGCCAAACTCCATTGAGAAGGAGACCCGTATCACTCACCTTGTGGTGAAGGTTCAAGGGTTTACTTCATCTATGGAGAAGGCTCAGAAGGAAGCTGTTGCAGCCTTCATGAAGTTAGATGAGTTCGAGAATCGTCTAGATCGTCATTGCGCTGCTGGCTATGAGGACTTCCATTCTGATGCCAAGGAGGCCTACCCTGAGATGGACTTTGACTCCTTCAAGATCCCTACTGCCACAAAGAGTTTCCTACTTTTGACGAACTCCAAGGACGTCAACGTGGTGGACAATGCTTCAACTGAACTTGCCTAGGATGCCACTGATGCCAGCAAGGACGACCCAAAGTCTAGGGGTGATGCTCCTAGTGGTTTATCCCAGTAATTTATTTCTTTTTTCTGAAAAATTTATTTATTTTGGTTTGTTGGAAGTGCCCACTATTTTGGGCTTTATTTTAAAACTTATTCAAGTATAATCCATTCGTCCAAGCTTATGGACGTGCAACAGATACAATGGCCTTCACTGGCTTTGAACAACATAAGGGTTTTTGGACGATAATCGTCTACCCTTTTTACATTTTATGAATGAATATTTACTTATATTTTCATTCTTCATTTGGTGTTGACCATGTTATATGCTTTATGTATGGACGAATTTTCTTTGTTTAGATTGTCCACATTATTTCTATTGGTTTTAAGTGTAGTCTGTCCACTCATGAAGGCATTTAGCTTGTCCATGTTTGAATAATCTTTTTTATGCTCAACACTTTTACCATTCTTAAATTCTACAAGTATAACTCGTCTATGAATGGTATTTCCTTTGCTACCTTTATTCGTCCATAGATTTGACTTATAGCTTGCATTATCCCTCGTCCATAGGCTGGACAGTCCTTTATTCGTCTTTGGGTAAGACGTTTCCAGCATTTACTTGTCCAAAAATTGGACTATTTGGCTGGTCAAATTCATCCATGGATTTTGAATATCTTTACATGCACGGTTTAACTCATCTATTTATTAGACGAATATACCTTAGGTTTTACCTTGTCCATTGGTTAGACGAATGTACCTTAGGTTTATTTTTCTTTATTTTATCCTTATTTTAAGGAAAGCTTATAGACATTACATCCCTGTGTTAAGAGATTTTACTCGTCATGGGCCTTTAGCCTTCTTGTGGATTAGTTTGAATGAAAACAACAAGAAAATTAGAAATTCACACAATATTATATACATTGGAAATCCAAAATGTATATACACAACATAAACATCATCCACAAGCATGGAAAATGCTTAGAAGCTAATGCCTTTAGGAAATTAAAAATACTTATGTACAAATAGACTAAGTTCATGACTTCATCCATCACAAATTCGTCCATAGACAGTGCACTAGTTGGAAACTAATGCACTTTTAGAGAATTAAAATATTAAAAACATGTAGTACTAGCAATAAACATAAATAAATATTAGGGAAGTAACACATAACTTCAACTTCATCCATGATGATGCTCGTCCAGGTTGATCCTTCACTGATAGTATCTTCTTAAATGCTCAACATTCCGTCCATCTAGGGCTTCCAAGTAGTATGATCCCTGCCTTTTGTAATGGATAACCCTATAGGGTCCTTCCTAATTAGGCCCTAGTTTTCCATGGGCTGAGTTCCTAGTTGCCAAGGAGACCATTTTTAGGACGAGGTCCCCAATGTTGAAGCACCTAAGTTTCACCATTGCATCATATTGTCTAGCCATAAGGTTTTTATACCTTGCTGTTCACTGCTCTGCGTCCATCCTTATTTCGTCTATTAGATCAAGGTTAAGACGAAGTTGTTCTTCATTCTCCTCATCCTAATACTTCATCACCTTATGATTAGCCATGTGTACTTCTGCAGGTATAACTGTTTCACTTCCATAGGCTAGTTTGAAAGGAGTTTCCCCTGTAGGGGTCCTCACAGTCATCCTGTAAGCCCATAGTACACCTGGTAACTCGTCTGGCCATACTCCCCTTACCCCCTCAAGCCGAGTCTTGATGACTTTCAATAAGGATCAATTTGCTACCTCAGCTTGTCCATTTGCTTGTGGGTGGGAGGGTAAGGAATAATGATTTTTTATTCCAAGTTGCTCGCAGAAATCTCTGAAGGGTGTGTTATCAAACTGTCATCCATTGTCTGACACTAGTACCCTAGGCACTCGAAACCGACACACAATGTTCTTCCAGACGAAGTTTTTTACATTCTACTATGTGATCTTTGCTAAGGATTCAGCTTCCATCCACTTAGTGAAGTAATCGATCCCCACCACCAAAAACTTCATTTGCCTAGTTTCCATTGGAAAGGGACCCAAAATATCCAATCCCCATTGCACAAAGGGCCATGAAGCCATCATCGGGGTAAGGTAATCCGATGGTTGTTTAGGGATGTTGCTAAAGCATTGACACTGATCACATGCCTTTATATAAGCCTTAGCATCTGCTTGAATGGTTGGCTAGTAGTAACCCACACGGACGACCTTGTGAACAAGGGCTCTTGCTCCTGAATGATTTCGACACGCTCCTTCATGAACTTCTCTCAAGACTTAGTTTTCCTTGTTTAGAGCTAAACACCTTAGGTAAGGCTGAGAGAAGCCTCTTTTGTATAGCACCTCGTCTATAAGGACATACTTAGTTGATCTAATACTTAGCTTTCTGGCCTTATCTCTCTCTTCTAGAAGCCTTCCATCCCTTAGGTAAGCTATTATCGAGGTCATCCAATTCCCTTCACCTTCTATTTACTGCACCTCTGGAAGATCTATGCTAGGCATGTATTGGACTTCATCAAACTCGTCTACTGATCCATCTGCTGATGCTTCCTTTGCTAAAGCATCTGCTTCCATATTTTCCTCCCTTAGGATTTGAAGGAAACTGGCTTCCTTAAATTTCTTAATAAGACGATTCACCCTATTGAGGTATTTCTTCATCCGTTCTTCCTTTGCTTCACATGTTCCATTTACTTGGCCTATGATTAATTGAGAGTCTCATTGGACGACTACTGACTCTACCCCTAAGGACTTAACCAATTCTAGCCCTTTAAGAAGGGCTTCATACTTAACTTCATTGTTGGTTGTTTGGTACTGTAGACGAGCTGCATACTTCAACTTGTCCCCTTCCGGGGATTTCAATACAACTCCTATTCCTCCTGCATATAGTGTAGACGACCCATGCCTTACCTTCATTTCCCTCATCTAAATCACCATGGCTTGGAATGAAATCTACAATGAAATCTACTAGAGCTTGAGCTTTTATTGCATTCCTGGGTTGATATCTGATATCAAACTCACTAAGCTCTATAGCCCATTGGATCAGTCGTCCTACGGCTTCCAACTTGTTTATTGCCTTCTTGAGTAGATGATCCATCATGAAATTGATGACATGAGCTTGGAAGTAATGCCTTAGATTCCTAGAAGCCGTTATTAGTGCAAAGGCCAACTTTCCAATCATTGGATATCGTCCTTCTACCCCCCTTAGTGCTCAACTTGTATAATACACAAGCTTTTGCACTTTCTCTTCTTCCCTGATTAACGCTGAACTTACTGCATGTGGGAATACTGCTTGGTATAAATACAACTCCTTACCTAGTATGGATGGACTTAGTAAGGAAGCTGTGGTAAGATAAACCTTAAAATCTTGGAAGGCCTTCTAGCACTCGTCCGTCCATTCAAATTCCTTCTTGAGAACTTTGAAAAATGGAAAACATTTATCAGTAGCTTTTGAAACAAACCTGTTTAGAGCTGCAACTCGTGCAGTGAGAGACTGAACTTCCTTAACATTCTTTGGTGGTTCCATGTTCAGTATTGCTTAGATCTTATCAGGATTAGCTTCAATTCCCCTCTGTGAAACCATGAACCCTAGGAACTTCCCTGATCCCGAAGGCACACTTACTTGGATTCAGCTTCATGTTGTATCGTATAAGTGTGTCAAGGGTATTTTGTAGGTCATCCAGATGTTTCTTCTCATCCAAGCTCTTCACTAGTATGTCATCCACATAAACTTCTACATTCCGTCACAGATATCCTATTTGTGAATGAAACATATGATTGACTAACCTTTGCTAAGTTGCCCCCACATTCTTCAAACCAAAGGGCATCACTTTATAACATGTAAGGTTGAATTTAATCAACCATCTTGTTGACTTTATTCCATACCAAATTTTCTTGTAATTCAACATTTAGAAACCTTGTATTTAGGTGAGAATCATGTAAGGGAAGTGTGTGAGAGAGTGTGAAGAAATGCTCAAAACTGTGCAATGAAGTAGGGACTTGCGACTGGATCTCGCGGGTGGCTCGCGACTAGCAAGCTGCCAGAAGAAGCACACGAGTGAAGCATGCAAAGAAGCTAAACCATCATGCCAGCTGTAGCACTATAGGACAAAAAATCCAGACTGACCATTCAGTTAGCTCGCGGCCTGAACTCGCGACTTAGTTAAGTCATGAGGCCAAGTCGCCAGCCAGCTCTATTTATGACTCTTCGCTTGGACTTGGTTAGTGTTTGTAGCTTGTGATAGCCCTAAGGGCTATGGTGGTGGTGACAGAGGCGTTAGTTCATGTGACTTAACCGAATTCAAGCCATGGTGAAGATTTGTTGAGCCGATGGCATGTATTTGGTCAATGTAGGTTTGCATAGTCCTAGTAGTAATAGGACTCTACTTTGGCAATGTATGACATGCACTAGAAAGCCAAGTCCTAGTTGGTTTAGGACTCTTAGTAACTTACCTAGCATATTATATATATGCTGTCTGTTATACGGCTTGGTTACTTGAATTGTACAATTGAGAGAAAGGGTTAGCCGCAAAGGATAAATAGTACAAGACTAGTGCAAATACAATAGGGTGTTATATTCTTTTTGTGAGAGAGCCAAGGGTGTATTTGGGGGTTGGGTCTTGTGAGAGTGCTTGTGTGTTACTATTGTAATCTCCTTATTTTATAGTGGAACTTTATTTGTCGTTGCCAGTGGATGTAGGCAATTGCCAAACCACGTAAATTCATTGTGTCCATTATTTTCTTCTCTCTTTTTTAATCTTGCGTTAGTGGGTTTATTTTCACAACATTATATATAGCTTGTCATTTTTTGGTTTGATGCATCCAAATATAAAGTATACATTATGCAAAGTTTTGTTCTTTTTTTCAACTTCTAAATCCAGGTGAAAATGAATAAATACTACTAGAACATTTGATTTTTTTTTTTTAATCAAATATTGGTTTTTTGCTTTCTTTTCATTGGAATTGATTGGTGAAGAATTTGGGCTCTCATTGAACCAGATGCTTAGTACATCAATGGTTGCAAAAAAAGGTACCAACACGTTAATAGAGAAGAGGATACTTGATCAAAATTAGCATTACCTAATCTTCTTTTTACTATCTTCATTGCTACAATAAATCCAATGAAACACACCTTACGAATTTTTATGAGTGTTGAAAACCCATTTATGAATGAAGTTTACTAACATATAGTATTATTCAATATTCATTCTTCCTATTTGTTCTTCTACATGAACATGGTCACCTTTGTTTTTTTTTTTTTTTAATCATTCATATAGTCATTTTATCAAACACATAGAAATATAGAACCCCAAATAATGGGATTACATTCAGCATTAAAACAGAAAGCAAACCACTTTCTTGGCAACATTTCATTGTAAAAGAGACATTAAAAAAAACACATAACACTGCAATATATAAAACATGCTTAACATACCATATGGTTTTAAGGAACAAAGTGATATCCTCATTCAAGAATACATGTTTCTAGTTCTGAAAGGGGCTCTCTATTGGCAAGAGTTAAATCCAAAACCATTCCCTTTCTGGGTAAGAGAGACAGAGGACAATTAACGGTATATATATCTTCTATTCAATTTTATCTCTTTAATTTTATAAGGGTAGTGGCAACTAAACAAGTATGAACTAGTTGGATTCAATGAGGATGGGAAGAGGCAAGAAAGGTGGAGATGAAGAATTTGAAGCATTAAAGAGCTTACATGGGAAGTTTAAAACAATGGAGATAGAGAGTCATAGGTGTTATGGAAGCTGAAGTGAAAACTGTGAAAGTGTTAAAAGATTAATAGAAAAATAATGGAAATAAAATAATGACATGGCTGCCGTTGTGGCTCAATAGGAGCATAGCAACAATAAATGCTATGCTTCAACTTTTAGATATATATGGATATAGATTATAATACATGAACCCTATAAGGAAAGGGAGAAATTTTCCATTTAGCATTAATTTAGGAACTATTTCATTAGTTGGCATGTTTTTGAAACATTTTAGCAAATTAGCATCTCGAGCCTTAGAGGCTCGAGTTTAGTGAAAAATTGAGTTATAGACACTTAAGTTCCAAGCTGATGTGGAAAAATAATCCACGTGGAACACGAGTCTCTAAGACTCGAGTTCCATAGAAGAACGTTGGGTTACAACAATGTTGGGTTTGTTGGGTCATAGATTGACCCCGGTTAATTAATTCAATTATCCAAGTTGATTAATTAGATCAAATTACATGCAAATCATGGAGGTACCAACAAATCACCAAATAAATTAAGTGCAGGGGAAATTAAACGACACAGTGATTTATTGATGAATGAGGAAAACCTCTCACAAGGCAAAAACCACACCGAGTGATTTTTAGGTCACCACTCCTAATAATCCACTAATCAAGAATCAAGTGGTTACAAGTATAAGGAATCTTACCACTACCCTAGACTATCCCAAAATACCAACCTATAGTTGAACATTTACTTCAATCCCTAATTGGACTTGATCTTATAGAGACTTCTTACAAGGATACTAATATGTGTCTAACTCCCAGCAACTGATTGATTGTTGTTGAATGGAAAGTTCTTCACTTTAAAGCGCATTGAAAATTTGGAAGCACTTGGTTACAAAACCATAAGGTGCACAAGAACGTAGTAGCTTTTCACAGAGTGTATGAGTTCTCTAATTGATTCTTTATGCGTTTGATAACTTTAAAATAAAGCTTTTATATGGTCTAGAGGTTTGGTGAATGAAACCCTAGCAATCCAAGTCATCGTGGGCTGAAATTCAGATCTGAGAATTCTAAAATTGCAAAACTCGATAGATCGAAAGGTGTCAAGCTTGTGTCAAGAATCCTTCATTTAATCTCGATAGATGCTAGTGTTGAGACTAGTGTCAAGCTTCATTGAATTACCTTTTCTTCACTTGAGTCTTGGTTCAATCTTTATGTCTTTAATGATACCACTCATTTTGTAAGAATTACATACTTCTTGATGCATTAAACCCAACATAGATTTACCCAATTACAAGTAAAGTGCATTTTGTCAAATGATAAGTCATAGAAAATATGACCCTAACAAAGAAGAAGAAGAAGAAGAAGAAGAAGAAGAAGAAGGCAGATCTGAAAAGAAGAAAGAAGAAAACCCACAAAGAAAGAAGAAGACCAAGACCCACGAAGAAGAAGATATGAAGATTAATATGAAGAAAGAAGAAAGAAGAAAGAAGACCAAGACCCAACACAGCAAACCCATGGCAGGAACTCGAGTCTCTAAAACTTGAGTTCCACGTGGATTTTTTCTTCCACATCAGATTACCACCAATTGCAACTCGAGTTCCACTTTGAACTTGAGTTTTAGAGTCTCAAGATGCTAGTTTGCTAAATAGTTTTGCAAACTTGACAACTAAAATGTTTCAAAAATAATGCTAAATGCATAAATTTTTTTTAAGAAAAGCCCAGAGCTCGGTGATGCTTTTGCAGAGTCCATGTCCAGAATAAGATAGAAGCCTCTGGGAGATGGATTGGAAAAAGCATGCCCCACTTATTTAGGTTTTCAGTATCAAAAGCATTCTTTAAGGAGGGAATAGAAGTGAAAAACCACTTATAATCTTGGGACCATTTAAGGTTCTTATTTGGTTGCTTGTCCATCTCAAAGAAAGCTAGCTCCCCCCAACTTTTTACGGTGCACAACCGAAAGCATGTCCAAAAATGTTTGCTTTGACACTGCCTGCACTGTAAATGGCTCACAGTAAAAACATGCTTACTAACCTCCAAACAAATTGAGATTGGCAGCATTGGTGATCATACCCCTTTCCAAACTCACTGTTAAATTTAGATTCCTGCCCCTTTTTTATTCTTACAACAAATTTAGATTCCTCACCACAAACTAACCTGCTGCTACTTATTCCCCCCACCCCCCCCCCCCCCCCCCAAAAAAAAAAATGGTAAATTATATTTCGAAACTTATGTTTTTTGGACGATTTCAAATTAAACCCCTAAATTTAGATTGTTAGAAATTAAAATTTACAATAATTCTAGATCCATGATAATTCTCAAAATATATTTTACAATTGTTGAGTTAGTAAATTGTCATTGATAATAATAAAATCATGTAAGGGATGACCATATGAGAACTAATAAAACATGTCAACTCAAATGTTGTGAAAATTGTTGTTTATGAGCATTACTCTAAAATTTATGGCTTCGTTAGTTTCAAATCAAACACTAAATTTTTAAAATAATATCAATTGAAATCTTGGATTTTTTAGAGTTTATTTAGGAGTTTAAATTGATATGATTTTTTTTTTTAAATCAAGATTAAATTTGAAAAAACTATAGTGTTTAATTTGTCACAATCTAAAACTTTGAATTTTAAGTTAAAACTTTTAATATTGTAGGGTTTAATTTGAAAGATTTGACTTACCTCTAGTATTTTTTTAACTGGACATGTCCTCTTTAAAATCAAGTGGTAGTGATTTTTAATCTCCATCTTTTATCAAGTGGTAGTGGGTTTTTAAAAAAAATTTAAGTTAATTTTTTTATTAAAAAAAATCCCACTCTATCCCTTCTGAGCTGCATTTTTATATCTTTAAATATAAAGAATGAGTTTGCTTTTTTTTAATGAAAAAAAAAAATGAAAAGGACACAGAAGATTGTAAATGGAAAATTACTGTTATATCTGCAATTTCAAAATTAAATTATGTTTTCCTTCTGTTATTTTTATCAACCAATCTTGATGTGGGGAAAAAGATCACTTAAGCTACTGTTTTGGACGAACATTGCTTAGGGGTTTAAATATTGGGAGAAATAATGAAAATGAAACAAAAGTGACAGAAGAAAAAAGTCGATAATTATTGATATCAAAGCGGATGAAGTTTTGAAAATTTGTACTCACACTGTTCATTTTATTGTTACTAAAGTAAAAAATTGTCATTTTATTCATACTTTTCGGGGTCTCGGGCATAATTTCAAATTTACTCTTGCTATAAAAAAAAAAAAAGAAGTTGTTTTTTTGGTGGGTAAATGCTAGTTGATGTATAAGACCAGGTTAAACTGTGTTTTAGCAATTGTTGGTTGCCATTTTCTAAAATAAGATCCAAGAATCATCAATCAATCAATAATCAATAACACATATAAAAGCAGAGACCTCATGCGGGAAAGCATGAGGTTCTGCTATGTAGCGCCTTCTTTGATAGCCATCCAATTTTTTTTTTTTGGTTCAAGTTACACCTCATCTACTACTTATTACTCCTCATCACTCCTCTCTCTCAAGTCTCAATTGACTAAAATAACTTTTAAACTTTCAAGTATACCATTAATTTTTTAATAAAGAAAGAAAAAAAAATACCATTAATTCAGCTCTTCTACGCCTCTTGTGTTGGGAAATCTGGTTTTGTATCGTATACAAAACACACGCAACGGAAGCAACAATAACACGGATCTACTTCAATTATAAAAGATAACATGTAACCATAAATTCTAGAACAAAGAATAGAAAGCGTACCTTGATGCAGTGAATTTCAAAACTGTGACTTGAGAATACCTTTAATCTTCATCTCAATTCCACATGGTGCCCAAGATGTGCGGTCTCTCAATCAGTCTTTTTGTACATAGATTCTCAAAGAAAATTCTTCTTCTTCTCCTTGTGGAGAAAAACTGATTTCTTTTCTTTTCATCATACGTGCATAAAAACTATTCTGGTAGTTTCTTTATTTAATAACTCTTATTAAATAATGACTGATTATCTAATTGGGTTAGCCTTTTGGGCCTACCCAATTGGGCTTAAGTTTGTGGCTTGAGATAGGACCAAAGGGAATAAATAGAACTCTAGCTCCAATGGGCCTTGGGCTTTTCTATCAACTTTTGACAAGTCTAAAGTTACCATTAATTATATTCAATACCACTATAAGAATATAATTGCACTTTAGGCCTTATTAATAAATTATATCCCAATACTTTATTATACATACAACCCCTTCATTAAAATATTCGTAGTGATACAAAGTCATGAATATAGATTGCCACTTTGAAGATTACTACATCTTAATCCTTGAGTACCCAATTTAATTCTTTATGTTATTCATCATATATTTATGAAATCTAATTCCATAAATATATACTTTAGTAACTCTTTACTAAAGTGGTTGGGCCTAACACTTTGAATAACCAAACCCATTAAACTTATCTCAAGGGAATATTTTATATCTCCATTAAGAGATTATGAATTCCATCTTGAGAATATATGTTCCATCAACACTAAATGCAGCTGCCCAACATACTAAGGTTTTGACCGTAACTTATAGATCTCACTCCTGATATATCAAAGCAACCTACATCTCATAATTAGGTCCATTATTCTCTCAAGATTTAGAGTTGATGTAAATAGAGTCGTGAAATTTATTATTCATTTGACAGTCGTTAGGAGAATAATAAATCTCACAGCGGTCCAGTTCAATATGTCTTAACTCTTAAAACATATCAACATACCAACTAGAAGTCTCCACTTCCATGATCAAGACAAATCATCTTAGTTGATATGTTATAGTCTTCGCAGATAAAATGCCCAATTTCATCACCGACTATGAACTAAAATTCTGAGTTTACAAAGAACTTGTGATTTATATCTTTCTGTGACTTTTCACATAAATCACATACTATGCATCTCATAGACTAAGATAATGTCCCATTAGTTCATTTATGGATAGTCTCATATAATTAAACAATTTAATTATTTATGACATGCCAATCAATTGGATTTTAGGGCATAAACCCCAACATCTTGCAATTATCTAAGTTATATAGCTCTTCTACATCTAACCCTTCAGTTGCCCGCCTCTTGCAATTATCTAAGTTATATAGCTCTTCTACATCTAACCCTTCAATTGCCCACCTCTTTCAATTGTCTAAGTTATATGTTAATTAGTACACTTCCTTCTAGCCATGAGTCTCCTTTTACAATCACTTCTCTTCTTTTCTCTTAATGTTTCTCTTTTTTTTTTTTTTTCTCTTCTTCATTCTAAAATCTTTAGCCACACATTTTTTAGCAATCACATTTTTATAACTCAAATTCTTGATGTATTGTTGGACAAATTGTGCTTGAAATGAGTAAATCCTATGGCAAAATCACGGTTTTGCATTCTGGAATCTATAAAGTTCAAACGTGGTGAGTAGGGGTTTGAAATTTTATTCTAGAAAAGTGATTGTCAAATTCTTAATGTATTGTTGGACAGATTGTGCTTGAAATGAGTAAATCCTATGACAAAATTGCGATTTTGCCTTCTAGAATCTGTAAAGTTCAAACATGGTGA
Organism: Quercus gilva; assembly: GCA_023621385.1. Taxonomy (NCBI): domain Eukaryota; kingdom Viridiplantae; phylum Streptophyta; class Magnoliopsida; order Fagales; family Fagaceae; genus Quercus; species Quercus gilva. Next base: position 54,288,103 of record CM042473.1, on the reverse strand, counting down.
GTAAGGGATTGAAATTTTATTCTTTTCTCCTTTTGAAATTTTATTCTAGAAAAGTGATTGTGTTATTGGCTAAGTAAGAGGAAACACAAATACTGTGCTTTAACTAATATAAACTAAATTAATTTTTGTTGTTGTTATCAATCTAATATTAAAGTTTGCAACAAAGGGTTAGGTTTTAATTGTGTTGTTGTCAATTCAATATTAGAGTTTGTAATTTTGATGTGGTGGGTGTTTTGTTGAAATTATTGTAAAGTTGTGATTTATAACTATGTTTTATGTTGGCTTTATTCCACGACAAAAGTATTGTAATTGCTTTAATTTATTTCCTTGTATTTTGTGGGATTTTATTGTATTGGGTTTAGTATTAAGTTGGTGAAGACTCAAGCTTAATTGAAGAATCATTACATTTCGCGACTAGCTCGCGAGAAGTTCGCGAGAAGGGTTCCCGCGAAAAGGGCATGTGAGAAGCAAATGACTAGAAGCTGAAGAGTCATGCCAGGCTGTCAATTTCGCAAGTATCTCGCGGGTAAGGCCTTTCTACAAGGTGAGCAAGACATTCTGCCCAAAGGATTTTTGGGAGTGACTTTCTTACCCTTCACTCATGCTATATATACCCTCATTACCCACAAAGTGTAGGGACGCCATTCAGAAAGAAAAAACCCTAAGAGAGGTTTCTACAACACACCCACCTATTAGAGAGAGCTACCCATTCTAAGAGAGAAATCCTTGTAGTCTCTCTTTATTCTCTCTCCCATTGTTATACCTATTGAGTGGATATTTCTACCCAAATACTACCCACACACATTCAAAGTGTTGAGAGTGTTTTTGGTGCTGCTGAAAGCATTGGAAGATGCCAAGGATGGCGGATGCAACATTGATCTTGTTGCGGGATCCGGAGAGCTAGACAAGACACAATTCCAAAAAGTTTTGTTGGAGTAGGAGCTTAGAGGGCTTAGGTAAATCGGGTAGATTAGGCTTGAAGGGTCTCTTGCTAACCCATGTATCCCAACTGATTATCTAGTGGATCGATTACCACTTGGAGGGCGGCGAATAGGTTTTTCGCCAAGTTCTTTAGTTTCTTTTCGATAACACATCGACGTGTTATCTTGTGTTTGCATTCTTTTTCCCTACTCTTTTACCTTTCATTTTACTACTGTGTTATTATAATTATGAGTTAGAGTAGTTTGTTTGTTTATCCGCTCGCATTTATTCTATTCTGCACTTAGTATTAAGTTTAAATAAAATCAATCGAGCCATAATTTTTAATTTGAGGGTCTAAATAGCTCTTGTGTTTTTAACTTATTTTCGAGATTTAAATTGGTATCAGAGCGGGTACACTTGTTTGGTTTCATTACCTAAGTGTGATCCTTGACCTCCTGTATTTTTTGCCATAGATAGTGCTTTGTATGCTTCTATACATGTTTTGGATGTTGATGAATGTAACATGCCACGTGTTTGTGAAAATGCCTCTATGAGTAATAATTCTCATGATTGTGATGCTATGTTATATGAATCTTTGGGTGTTGTTGATATTCCTAACATCAAACTCTTTAAGAAAAAGGTTAAGAAGTTTCATAAAGATTTGAGCAAGTTATTTTGTGAAAATGATGATTTGATTGCTAAACTCAATAAATCCAACAAATTGGTTGAGAAATATAAGAAACTTGCTAAAAATTCTCTTGAAAAGCTGAAGGAGTTTGAGTGTTTAAATGTGGACTTGGATGCTAAATTTGTTTTATCTAACAAACTTGTTGATGAGCTAAAATGTGAAAATGAATCTCTTAAGATGCATGTCAAGTGTTTGATTGCTGAACCTATTGCTAAAAAGGATGAAAGTATTTGTTGCAATCATGTTGTGGTACCCGATTTTGTTCCTATTGTGTGTCATACCTCAAAGGACAAATCGGTGTACATTCCTCCACATAAAAGAAATCAAAAGGTGGAGAGAAAGGCTCTTAAGTCAAAGCCTCCATTTAGGTCTCATTCTAAGGTTTTGGATGGATCTAAGTTTGTTTCAACTTGCCACCATTGCGATGTGATTGGTTACATAAAACCACAATGTCCAAAGTTGAAAGAACAAAACCATGTTGCTAGATCCCTTCCTAAAAAGCCTAGTGGATCTAAACACATTGTTTGTCACCATTATGGTGCCTTTGGTCATCTAAGACCTCAGTGCTCTAAGTTTCATGCTCTTAAAAGAAAAGAGAAACTTGAGCTTCTTGAAAGTTGTGCTAAAAAGGATAAATCAGATTTGAGTGAAAATAGCATATTGTTAAAGAAAGTGTTTAATGCTCTTAACTCCTTGTCTATGTGCATCTTTGGTTCTCATTCTTCCAACCCTTCTCTCACTTCTCATGAGACACTCATTCCAAACAATTGTTCCGTTTGGATGAGAAAGGATTCCTATGGTTGAGCTTATGCTTTTTTGGTCCTTGATCTAATTCTTTTTATCTTTGTAGGACTCTTCATGCATTAGATGCTTCATTATCATGTATTTGTGCATCTTGCATCTCTTTATATGCATTGTTTTTGTTTTTGTTTTTGTTTTTTATCTTACTTTTATGTTTTTGTTTTGTGCGAGTAAAAATTCAAAACCACATAAAAAGTAAAAAATTCAAAAAATTTAATCGTATATGTTAGAGCACATATCTCATGTGAGTTTGGCTCAGTACCTTCGTACTAATGGCGTAGTGCATTTACGAGCTTAGCTTGTTTTGTATGCATATTTATCTGTGTGGGAGAAATCTTGAAAACTATGTGTGATTATTGTAAATAGATCTTCAAGCTTGTCATGAATGATTGATCAATAGTCTTGATGGTCTTACTACTTGCATAGACTTGTACTTATAGCTCTTCCCATCTTTATTTTTATGTTTTTGCAATAGAGCTCACCAAATGTAAATCTCAAAATGAAAAAGAGATTATGAGCTACAAAAGTCTATCGCACATACTAGTATTTGACTAGGAAAAAAGAAAAGTGACTTTTGTATTGAAATGTATGGTGTTCAAAAAGCCAAATGCTAATTCTCAATGTTGAAATATCAAAAATTTCAAGCACCAATCTCAAAAATGAGATGTATTATCCAAAAAGGATCAAATGTTATAATTTATGTAGAAGCCCAAATGAAAAGTTTCTAAGTTTTATAATCATTCTCTTGTGGGAGGTCATATATGTTCATTTCTATAATTGAGATAGTCCACTTGACTTAGTACTAGTTATGTATGACTTGATTGAATTGATCATTGAAGTTTCACTCTGGTCTAAGGACTATTCCACATTTGATACACACACACACACACAACACACAAGTCTAATGTTCAGTAAATGTCTATTTCATTTGTGTGATTGTACACATTCAAATGTGATTTGTGTGTGCTTAACCATATGTGGATCAAACCAAAAAGATTTTTGCTCTTTTTGCTTACTTTTGGAAGTGATTTGTATTACCCATGTTTTTCAAAGTTTTTCAAGTTGTTTTTGTGTGAAAAACATGTTTTCTAGATATTTTCATGACCCATTTCATCTGTAAACTCAACTGGGAGTTAAATGGTCCAAATCTCAAGTTTTTTCAACTTTGGACAGAAAGTTTCGCGACTGTTTCGCGAGTAAGACTTACCTGCGAAAAATTTCGCAAGTAATTTCATGAGTAAGCTTCTCGCGAAAATTTCCAGATCAGCTTTTTAAAGGGCATTTCATGGGTCTTTTGTTTTAAACATCTCCCATCCTCTCCCAAACCCCTATTTTAATGCTTCAATATCAAAACCTAACTAATTTTAAGTGTTTTACACTCCATAAACATCTCTAAAGTAATCTTTAAATCTTTTCATTAATTTTGATCCTTAGATTATGTTTTTGAGGGTTTTGTGTTCATAGTTGGGATTCTCAAATGGGAGTTGGAAAACTTAATTTTTGTCAATCTTTTTTATTGTGCTTTGTTTTAAATGATGATTTTTTTTGGATGTTGGCCCCTTGTGTCAAAAATAACATGTATTTAAGCAAGTTTTTCATTTGTTCATGCATTGTTTAACATACATGTGTAGTGCGTGCACTCTAAATATTTGATAAAATGCTCAAATGGCATTTTTTCTTTATTTTGGACTCCTATGAGTGCCAAATTTTGGGAATCACCATAATTATTCATGTTTATCATGTTTTAATCATTGGTTGTGTGTTTTATACATGTTGCCCCTTGTGTGCTTGCTCATGCATTGGTCATGCATCTCACATACACACTAGATGTACCTTTGCTGCACACACTTGATCACTTGACATGTTTTGCATTCATTCATGCTAGTTAAGTCTTTTTAAACCTTTTAGCTCATATAACATGTTCTTGCGTCTATGTCATGCCTTGGTCTATACTTTGTTCCATTATCCTTAGCATGTCATGTTCTTTATGCTATGTAGCATTTTTTTTTAAAAAGATGTTTTTGTCTTTCGTTTGAGTTTCATTTTCTCATTCATCTTACACCCCTCATGCATCATCTTTTATCCTTGTTCATATCTTCTTTTCTTTCCCTTCTTCCTCTTACTTCATTTGTCTATTCGTGACAAAAAGGAGAAGAGTATACTAGAGAGTATACCAGTGTGTTTCGTCATTTCTATATGACTCATGTGCACATTCTTAGGGGGAGAAATTCTGCCTCGTGCACATTCGTAAGGGGAGAAAGCCATAGGGGAGATGCATATACCAAGGGGGAGAAGAAAACTTTTATGGGTAAACCTTGTTTTGTTTTGTTTTACATTATGCTTGTTTTCTCTTTGCTTTATGGTGCTTTAAGTTACATTTAGTATTTATGCTTTGTTGCTCTCATTGCATCATGCTTTTGTGTTGGACATGCATTTATCCTTATGCTATTGTGCTTTATTGGTTGCATGTTCGAATGATCATTTGCTTTGCTATTTGATCATTGTAGTCATGTCCATATGACTGTTTTTATGTTTGATCAAATTGCTCATATGTTTCACAACATGTTTACTTGATCGCATTTTACTTGTTACATTATACTTGTCCTTTTATCACTTGATTTACCTTAAGGGTCTAATGCATTTTGTGCAAGTGTTTCAGGTTACAGGTATATATGTTCCAAGTTCATCAGAGCTTCTAGATTTAGGTGTGAGTGAGTTTTGCCATTATTCCTAAACTCACGTTTAAGTCTAGAGTCTGTTATAGGGAGTTTTGTCACGGAATAGCAAAAGGGGGAGATTGTAAAGTTATGATTTACAACTATGTTTTATGTTGGTTTTATTCCATGACAAAAAGTGTTCCCATTGCTTTAATTTATTTCCTTGTATTTTGTGAGATTTTATTGTATTGGGTTTAGTAATAAGTTGGTGAAGACTCAAGCTTAATTGAAGAATCAGTGCATATCGCGACTAGCTCGCGAGAAGTTCACAAGAAGGGTTCTCGTGAAAAGGGCATGTGAGAAGCACATGACTGGAAGCTGAAGAGTCATGTCAGGCTGTCAATTTTATGAGTATCTCGCGAGTAAGGCCTTCCAGCAAGGTAGTCGTGAGACATTCTACCTAGATGATTTTTAGGAGTGACTTTCTTACCCTTCACCCATGCTATATATACCCTCATTACCCACAAAGTGCAGGGAGGCCATTTAGAGAGAAAAAACCCTAAGAGAGGTTTCTACAACACACCCACATGTTAGAGAGAGCTACCCATTCTTAGAGAGAAATCTTTGTAGTCTCTTCTCATTCTCTCTCCCATTGTTATACCTATTGAGAGGAGATTTCTACCAAAACACTACCCACACACATTCAAAGTGTTGAGAGTGTTTTTGGTGTTGCTGGAAAGTATTGGAAGATGCCAAGGATGGCGGATGCAACATAGAGCTTGTTGCGGGATTTGGAAAGCTAGACAAGACATAGTTCCAAGAAGTCTTGTTGGAGTAGGAGATTAGAGGGCTTAGGTATATCGGGTAGAGTAGGCTTGGAGGGTCTCTTGCAAACCCATGTATCCAACTGATTGTCTAGTGGATCGATTACAATTTGGAGGGCAGTGGAGAGGTTTTTCACCGAGTTCTTCAGTTTCTCTTCGATAACATATCAGCATGTTATCTTGTGTTTGCATTCTTCTTTCCTACTCTTTTACCTTTCATTTTACTGCTGTGTTAATATGATTTTGGGTTAAAGTAGTTTGTTTGTTTATTCACTCGCATTTACTCTATTCCGCACTTAGTATTAAGTTAGAGTAAACGACTCTTGTGTTTTTAACTCCTTTTCAAGCTTTCAATTATTACAGGCAAATAAAAAGAAGTGGTTTATGAAATCCTATGACAAGGGCAATGGCAAGGAATCCAATCGTATCCAATTGCTCTCTCTCCACACCTTTGCAAATACCGCAAGCATATCATCATAATTGGAATGTCCCTTTGGGGTCAATTTTATTTTTCCCGTTATTTTCTTTGGGATGTTATTTTTAATTTCAGTAATCAACTGGGTTTATTTTTATTTTTCAGGGACAATAATCATCATATGCAAAGGTTAAAATCTAGAGCATCTTATCATAACTTTTAGTATACATCCTTTTCTTACTTTCCAACTTCCATTCACATAACTGAAACTAAATGGGCTGAATAATGACTATCCTCGATTAAAATCTCATTTCAACTACTACTAGGCATTAGCCACCTATTGGTGCTACAGTGCTCAAAGGCCCTATAGGGAATTTTTGGTTTAACTATATATTATTGCTAGATATTAACACAACACAAATTTCATCTTTCGTGTGCATTTTAATTTGGTCTTCTTTCTCTTTTGAATTTAACTTGCTCTTTGTCAATGTTCATTATTTGTGTACGTTTTTAGACCCCTTAAACACAACCAGATTAACCTAGTTATTTAACCAAGTGATTAACTTAGGTAAATTATGCAATTCTAGGTTAACACATATAAATCATATCATTGAACAATACGGAAAATATATAACACAACGATATGATAACCCAGGAAAACCAAACCGGTAAAATACCTGGGGATGATTTAACTTAGCTATTCTCAAGGTAAAACAGATCCACTATGAAAGAATTGAAGTTTACACAATAGCGACTTAGACCGCTAACATCCTATTGCTACCTCAAGTAGGAAACTTACTACCATGACCACGTGACTGTTCCAAGTCCACGAACTACTTCTTTCTTGGATTCACAGCAAGCACAAGTACTCCCACTTGTGTATCTTTAAGCTCTTTATGCAGCAGCCGAACTGATCATCAAGCACTTGACATAATCTTAATTCTTGATAACCCTAAGTATATGTGAAGGCAAACACCTCGAGATCTCACAAGAGATTCACATACACAGCATAAACAACAACACTAAAAGGTGGCTAGGGTTTTTCCTTTTATACTTAAGGTAAAACATAAAACCCTACATGTCAAACAGGCTTAGGCTAAGTTGGAAAATTCTACAGAAAAACAATCTACACAAGCTTCGATCGATCGAGTCTAATTCTCGATTGATCGAGCCAGGCAGAATTACACAGTAAATCCTGCAGTACACTCAATTCCAACTTTACACATAAACATACTTTGAGCAAATCTAAAACAAGACTAAATGTTTTGATCATGGTTTGCCAACATTACAAAATGAAGTTCTAATACATTTAAACCTAAAGTCTTAGATACCAACAAACTCCCCCTTCGGCAATCCATGATAAAACACAAACTAGACAAAGTTCTTAAAGTTACAAAAATAACCCATTACAAAAACATTGCCCAACAAAAAAAAATTCAACCTAACTACTATCTATTAGTTGCAAGTGTAGACAGTAGCATGACTGAATCAACCTGTACATTCCTATAACACTTAACAAACACATAAACATATGTGTGGAAAATATAAGTAAAACAAAATAAATTCTTGATTTCATATAACATAAACTACAAGACATATATCATGAATAACCTTATAAATATAAATCAATAATCAATGTAGCATAACATGAAACAAGAAACAGAAATAAAAGAACAAGATGTCTCCCTCTATCATATACAATTCATCAAAAAAATGAAGACATCAAAATAAATATAATCATGAGCCAAAATAAATACAAGGCGAAGCACCTAGATACAATCTACAGCTCCAAACAAAAAAATCTCCCCCTATCAACAAAATCTCCTATCCAAATGTACTCCCCCTTTTTGTGATGAATTGCCAAAGGGCAATCACTCATCATCAAAAGGAGGTAGTGGAGGTGTCTATCGAATGCTCGCCAAAATTGCTCTCAAGGCCTAAAGCTCGATAAGCACATCCACCAAAAGCTGACCATAAGCCGCCTAAATGGTCATGATAGTGTCCAAATCACAATGAATGCTAGAAACATCCGAAGCAGAAGGTGGAGGAGCAACAGCAGTGGTCGAATCAACAAAGGCATCAGCAGCCGGATCACCTGTAGAAAGATGAGGAGCACCAGAAGAGGAAGAATCTACTCTAAGGTGTTTAAAGCTAGCTCGCATCTGAGCAGCCCTCTACCTAAGAAAGGTAGCACCTATAGGAGCTATAATATGCACGGGCTCAAAAGCCGAAAACTTATCTAATCCTAAGTGTAACAAAATTCGATGAATAAAAACAGGAAAGAAGAGACCATGGGCAGTAGAACTACTCCTATGAACCTCAACTGAAGATCGGATGAAAAGATGAGGAAACCTCATAGGAGCGTTCGATACAAGAGCATACAAAAATGCATATCTCTTAAGAGGGATAGTATGCAAGTGAGAGATAGGTTAGATCGAATGGCAAGAAATTCGGAAGAAAAGATAATGAATCTCGGTCAACACGTGAGAGGTGATCCAAGGATCAGAACCCCACTGAATAGAAGTCCCAGTAAGATATGACATAATGTCATCAAGGGGTGGAGACTCATCGTAAGGATAGACGAGATGCTGGACCTTAGGCACCCCTAGAGCAGAGGCCAATACCGTAGGAGTAATGGTGTACTCTTCATCCCTTATCCAACTTCTCACAAACTGAGTGTTGAATCATTGGAGTGGACAGAGAGGTTCGAGTAGAACTCTCTGATCAAGGTAGCCGGAGGAGGATGATCAACATCCAACAAAGGCAACCAGCCCCTACGCTCAAAGTTTCTCCTAATCTCCAGGTCAAGCTCATCTAAAATGACCTTATGCTCAGCCCACACATTCTTACGAATGTTAAGCTTCTCAAAAGTTTCCTGATTTTTCTCACTCAGAAATATCTCACTATCAAAATAAAGAGAATAAGAAGAAGTGGACGTCTTATGGGCTCTAGTCTTCCTAACCATTATGCTAAAGAGCAGAAAGGATAGACAGAAAAGTGACAAAAGACAAAACAAAAAGGAAAAACCAAGGGCAGATTGCAAGTTAGAACAGAAAAAATATAGAAAATAACAATATATATGATGCATGAATAATATCAACACATGATGCATGCTCTAATGCAGTGAGAATAGTTCAATTACACTTTTTTTTTAAAAAAATAGAATTGACTTGAGCATAGAGTTTATACCAAAAACCCCAAATTTTGAAAACCCACTTTCAAAAATCCCAACAAATTGACCAATTAATCATTACACAAGGTAGATAATAGAATATAATGATCAAATCAATCAATCAAACAAGCCAATTTCATCAATTTATGCTCAATTGAACAAAATCCCCAATTCAGGTAGTTTCAAGCCCTAGAAAATTCAATTTTTCCCAATTCAACAAATTGATCAAATTAAACCACAAGATCAGTTTAATAACATCCTATAACAAAAAACCCAATGATCAATTTTGAAAGAAAAGATTGAAAACACCAAAAACCCCAATTTTCCATAGGTTCGAAATTTTCCCTATAATGCATGAAAAAATGCATGAAAGATGAAAATAAATGAAAAATGAATGGTAAAAGGGTCTTACCAATTTTACCATTTAATCCAAGGCTACACCTTATGTTCTTTTTGTGCATGTGCTATACTTTCTCGAGCACAAAATCTTATGATAAGCACTAAGGTGTTCATGATTGGCTAGTAAACAATGGTGAGATGGTTATTTTTGCCTTTTTCAATAAATTCAAGTCTAACAATCAAAGGCATGTGACTACAAGATCAAGATCATGTGATCAAAAACTGTAAACATCTTCCCACACAACATGCACTACAAAGCTCAAACTAGTAAAGTACAATAACTAAGCTCATCCAAGCTAAAACATAAACATATTATGTAAATATAATATGGCCAAACTTGATTTCAAATCCAAGAAAAATAATGCAAAACACATTTTGCTTCCCGTTTCCTCCTCTCTTTTTTTCTTTTTTTTTTTTTCTTTTTTGAAAAGAATAACAAAAACATCCTAGAATGAAATGCATTAATATTATGCAATGAAAATACTAGAAAAAAAAATGAACAAACAAACAAAGAAGAATGGTCACAAAGAGTAGAGCGATGAAGCACAAGGACCATGTCAGAAAGACTCAATTAGATCGAGCTTTTTGCATCCAAAACTTTTTAGATGCAACTCTTGCATTGGAATTATTATTCATATTAGAATGCTGAGCAACTCCAAGATTGGAATAAAGGTTCAAATCCTTTACCAACTCACCAATAAGTACCATAGGATCTTGTGCTTGAAGCACAGGTACTTTTGGCTTATTTACTCGCTTAGCAACTTGCAACTTGAAACAGTTTGGACGAATGTACCCAAACTTTCCACAAAAATGACAAACTCAAGCAGGCCTATCATCCAACTTACCCTTAAGAGGGTTAGGAGTCTTAGGTTTAAACTCTTAAAGATCAACTCTAATCTTCCTAGGAGATGTTACTTCTGCCTATTTAACAATCTCACTCACGGGAGGCTCAGAAGAAGAAACAATTTGTGGAATGAGTTACAGACACAGAGATGCTTTCTACAAAACCTAAACCAATTTTGTCTGAGGGAAACTTTTGAACACTCAACATGTGATCAAGTTTGGAACTAACAAACCTATTTGTTTGTTCTCTAACAACAAATAATTCAAGTTCCAAATTCATAGCTTTATTAAGTAAAAGCATGTTCTCAGTCTTCACATTATTTAACAATTCATTAGCATCAACCAGTTTCAAAAGCAAATTTTTATTATCAAGTTCAAGAGATACAATTTTCTTTAAACCTAAATCAACACTCATAACATCCTTTGCAGCAACTTTGCAAAGCTTATTGTAGGCTTCTTGCAAATCTGCATCCTCAGAGAGTTCCCCATCAAAAGGGTTCTCTTCAACAAACTTTCATCAACTACAGTGGTAGCTGTGAAAGTAATGAAGTTTCTATCCTTATCACTACCAGACTTATTGTCAGAAACTTCATCATCATTAAGGGTTATAACCATAGTCTTACCCTTAGACCTCAAGAATGTAGGACATTCTAATTTCACATGACCATACCCTTGACAATCAAAACATTGTTAACCCATAGAATTATTAGAAGATTGACCTACTTTCTCTTTAGATTTTTCAGTGTTATTCACCTTAGTGAGATCATTCCTCCTAAAATTTCTAGGTTCAGCATTGTTTTTACCTCTTGTCCTTCTGTTGTTGTTCCTAAGAAAGTTTCTAAAGTTCTTGGCAAGATATGCAGTCTCTGTAGCAAAAGCTCATCATCAAATCCATTCACATCAACATCATCAACAGACTTAAGAGCCACTGATTTAGATTTGTTTGTCTTAGTTTATGTGTTTCTTAATGTACTTTGTGCGAGAAGGTGAATTAAAAGGTCTGAGTTTACATGTGCAAGAGATGAACTTTATGCAATCTTCTGTAGAAAGTGGAACATTCAGACAATGACACAATAACACATTAAAGAATGTAAATTCCGTTCGTGTTTTCCAGCTATAAGAAACTAAGGAATTTCATATTTGAAAGCTTTAAAGGGGCAACCGAATATAAATGTTCTTGGAATTACTTTTTAACCATTATTGTTTGTGACTTTTAAATGACTGCATATTGCAAATTGTCATGTTGATATTAGTTTGGGATACTTACAAAAAATAACAAAGAATGTTGCCAAATCTAAATTTCGCAAATTTGGCACTAACTACACTCAATAGAATTTTTAATTTTAATATTAAGCTTTAATAGGATTTGATTATGGTTAGGAACTAGGGTTTGGTTTGAATTTAGTTCTACTATTAAAACTATGTAAAATTAAACATGACTAACAATAATTGTATTAATAAACGCAAGGGATTAAAAGATATTTTCTTTACAAAATATTTCAAAATGCACCGCGCATCGCACGGGATATCGGCTAGTTCCTCTTAATTACAAACGGCAGCAGTTGGATACCGTAGATGATGTTAAATATCATATGTAGGCAAGGCAATTGGCCATGGGTATGCAAATATGCTGAATCATCTTTAATATTTACGATCATACAAGCAATAAAAATAACACAAATTTATCCGATTTCTTCTTGAATTTCTTATAGAAGCAACCAACTAAAGTAATCCTTCAGTTGTACTAAAAGGAAGCAGATAGATTAGTTCCTGCAAAGTAGTAGTTTGCAATAAAGAAAAAAAAAAATATATATATATATATATATATATGAAATTCAGTGCACTTCTTTGTTTGTTAAATTTCTCAACGTTCAACCTTTTTTTTTTTTCTTCATTTGAGAAGGTTCTCAATGTTCAACTTTTAGTTGTGGTATTGTGGAATAATGAGTCAGCTCATCATGGAGATACCAAATTTGATACAAATCAATTTATACTTTGCTACTGTTACCCTTTTTTCTCCTTCTTATAATATAGGTTTATAACTCTAAACCGCCGTCCAAATATACTATATTTTAATCCATTGCTCAATAAGGGAACAAAGTAAATAAAATAAAATGTAAAGATACGGTGCCGACACTCCAAAAAGGTTGGTGCTTTATTGGAGACAGCAACAAGGCAGACCCTACAGTTCCAGTATCTCAACCTCTAATTGTTCTGAACAAGGGAGACCCTATCCTCTTATTATCATAAATTCATAATGTCTCTCTAGTTCTTGTATAATCCAAACAAATCCCATGTAAGCAATTCAGACAGGTTAGCTAGTTGATGTAGACAAGACATGTCAGGCTAGAAAATTGAACTTACCTGTCAAACTCAAAACTAATGTATTCATTCACAAAGAGAGGTAAAAAAAAATCCAAATGTACCGTACTCTTCTACAAGCCTAAGATGGACCAAAATCTGTGCACGATGAATAAATGTAATGTGTACAAATGTGTGAACCCTTTTTCTTTACAGGTAACTGAGCTGGGATTGTTGTGTACAGCAGCAAATTGAGAGAAAAGGATATTTACAAAGAGTGACTACGAACGAATTTTTTGGAGAAAGGGGCTTACTTCATCAAGCAGTGTGCGTTAATGAAGCAGCTTTATTCAGTCTCTCAAGGATGCCACATGCCTTCCTCTTGGCCCTTACAGTTCCACTTTGAGCAAGCCTAGAGAGTGTACCATTGGCATTTTCTTCTTGCCTAATCTCCTTCCATTTAGTTCGATCATTCATACAGATGGTGAAGAGAATGGCTACACAATTCTCCTTGTTGTGTTCACAAGTGCTCTCCCTAATGATATTGAGCAAGCAAGACACAGCGCCAAGCTCTCCCATTTCGTCAACAGCATTCTGATGGCTAGAAAGCATTGCAAGTATAGCCAACAACTCATCAACTAGTACGTGATCCGCGATCTTTTTCAAAATCACATTGACTGCACCTTCATTGACAGCCCTCCCTTTATTCTCATGGGCAAAACAAATGTTGAATATTGCTGTAGCAGCATCTTTAATGGCTAATGGATGCCCCTCATCTAGAAGTTCAATTAAAGGTTTGAGGGCACCAGATTTTCCAATAATAAGCTTGTTTGGATCAAGGGCTGATAACGTGAAGAGTGCTGCAGCAGCATTGCTTCTTGTTTGAATGGTTCCAGATTTTAAGGATTCAATAAGAAGAGGTATGGCCACTGGATCCTCTGCAACTAGTCTCTTATTATTATCATGAATTGAGAGATTTAGAACTGTTGTGATCAAATCCTCTTGGAGATCAGGATGAGTATCAGCACTGCCTGATGAGAGTGGATTAAGCAATTGAGGAATGGCATCAGGGTGCTCGCCAAAAAGGGCCCGGAATGATGGCATTTTCTTTGTTAGCTTCCGAAGCTCTTTTGCAGCTTCTTTCTGGTCAGAAAGTGATTGGGACAACTTGTCAAGCAGAGAATTTATATAGCTGGGTTGTAAATAGACTCTTTCTGCAGCAGTTACTGCCTCATCAATATTGTCTACAGGCTTTGGAAGCTCGACTCCATGCTGCTTGCACCATTGGGAAATCATTTCTTTGACCAATTGATTAGGAGTAAGATCTAAATGGGACAGGACTTGTTGGGTTTGAGGGCATGTCCGGTTACCTTCATTGAACCACCGCTGGATGAATGCACGATCATAAGTCTGCAGATCAACACAGTTATTAAATGACTCGTCAGAAAAAAAAAAAAAAAAAAAAAAAAAAAAAAAAAAAAAAAGGAAAGAAAAACACGATTATTAAATGCACAAAAATGAGTAATACCATGGTTCTACAGATCAGTGACAAGGAAAAAGCATAAGAAATAGCCAAAAAAAGAAAGAAAAATAAAGCAAAGACATGATATTGCATGATTGTACAAACATGATATTAAGTTTGTAGCATAAAGCCATAAATAATTGATGACTGGTTGGTGACAATTCATTAATGTTATAAATGAATGATTCTAATTTTTGAGGTTATCATTTGAGATATAATTTTCATATCCACAACTAAATTACCTTTCGCAGTATGTAAGATTTCCAATAACAAAGCCTGCTGGCACTGCAAACATGGAGATAATGACTTCAACAAATATCATTGATCCCTCAATTCACAAAATTCTACATCCAATAAAACCACCTGTACTTTCTGACCCAGAAGAATAAAAGAACCAACCCATGGAAAGCTTGTCCTAAATTCTTAACATCACTTCCCTCCAACCATAGCAAGAACCAAAGATTAGTGAAAAATGAGATTCTTGGATGAATGTTCAAGCAAGAAACTGAGAAGAAAGCATGAAATAGATGCAGAAAATGGCAGTAGATCTTTTGCATTTATATATCTAGGGAAGCTGAAATCACTCATATTCTTTATCAAGAATTTTGTTGCATAGAATTGAGGGGTTCATGGTATTACCAAATTGGAACATAATCAATAAAAGTGAGATCCTTAATTCCAAAGAATTCAACTTGTAAACAAATCCGTTTCTCGCAAAGCCTAAAGCTTTTTCAAGATCAAGCAAAAATACACAGAACAGAATAGAACAGAACATTCAATGCTAGTATTAAAATGTAAAAATTGTTTCATGCATATTGAAACTGAATTAAACCCAGAAAAATTGAAGCAACATATTAGCAACTGAAAAAAAAAAAAAAAAAGAGAGGGAACCTGGCCAGTAGCCAAGACAACAGGGTCTTTCATGAGCTCTTTAGAAATGGGACATCTGAATTCTTGAGGAACAGTGGAAGCATGATCATCAAGTTTGAAAGAAAGGGTGTTGTTTGATTGCTTCAAATACTTCAAAGAACACAATGTTTTGATGGCCTGGTCGGCTGTCTCAACCATATAGTCATCTTCATCAACAATCTCCTTCACCAGTCCCCACAACTCCTTCTTCAGCTCCATAGCCCTGGCTGCCATAGCCCCCCCATCAGTCTTGGTCATTTTGGATATTATGAAACAAAAAGCAAGAAAAGGCAAGAATTGCAGTGGAATTAGAAGATTGGGTATTGGTGGGAATGGAGAAAAAGATTCAGAACTGTTGTGGTGGGCTGCTGCTTTTTCATTTTCTTTCTTGATTTGAATACTGTTGTGTCTTCTTCTTTTCCCTTTTGTGTTTGAGAGAGAGAGAGAATGAATGAATGAAATGATGAAACGGAAAGACTTTTATGAGATGGAAAATTCGGTTTACAACTTTTTACATGATGTACACACGCACACGGCCACACGGGTCAGATGAGATGAGTTATGTTATAATATGATAATCTATTGACTATTGCCATGTCATGTTACTCACTACTCTACCGTTTCTAATTCTCAGTTTTTGTGTTTGGACTGTAGACTCAAGTGTGTACTGATCAACTCACCTGGTGGTGGTACTATCTGAGGTCACAGCAGGAGATTCACAATATGGTTTTTTTTTTTTTTTTTTTAATATATATATATTTGATAAAGTAAAATAAGGTTTGGATTTATTAAGTGTGCTTTATAATAATTATTTTTTTTTTTATTATTAGCCTAAAACATCAATAGGTTCTTTTGGTGTATATGGAATTCAATGTTCCTTATTCAAAGGGAAAAAGTCAAGGGATTTTACTAATTAACTTAATTTAAACCCACTTTTTTTAATAATAATAATAATAATAATTGTAGGCACCCGAGGACCGAAGAAGGATCTGAAGGGTCACCGCAGCAATCCGAGGGAAAAGGCTAAGGGGTCGCAGTGATGACGTGGGGTGACACCGAAGGCCACGGGCTCTGAGGATGAAGCTACCCGAAGAGGAAAAGCAAAGGGCTGAAGGGAATGGAAGACAGCAAGCCATAGGGAGGACACAGGCCTGTGTTTAGGCCGCCGCCTCCACATTAATTAGAGCCAGAAGTTGTGTCAACCGCATTAAATGAGGAAGTGACCAGTATAAGCCGTAGCTTGGTAGGTTCCTACCATCGTCCCTTTAGATGGGAGAGGTCATCAGTGTCAGAAAAAGGGAGATGGAACCCAATGAAATTGGACAGTGGAGATGCAACGAAGAGAGGCTATATAAAGGGAAGGGGGGGAAGAGAAAGGGGGATTCGGCAGGTTGGAAATCACAGTGTAAAATTTGGACTTCAGTTTTTCTTAACTGATACAAATCTTGGAAGAACACACCAATATATGTTTTGAAAGAGCTCCTTATTGCTATTGATTCCCATCTCTCACAAATTTCATTAGTTTGGGCCAAGTCTAAGGGGAACAACCCATTGATATAAGTGGGCCTGGACTCCTTCATTCAAGATTTAGGTCCTTACAATTGGCGCCGTCTATGGGAATAGAAAGTGCTTGAGTATCTGCTCTGAACACTAATGGCTAACGAAAGCCAAAGTGAAGAGGAGTCAATGGCTTCTCATAGGGAAAACCTTTTCGTTAACTTGGAACGTAAGAAAGACAAGCGACACGCCCCGAATGCTGTGGGGGGATCCCATCACATTAAACGCACTGGGCGGAATCGCTCTAGGTCTGGGGATCAGGCCTCACCTGATCAGGAGACCGTAGCATTGCAACGCGAGATTGATCAACTGCGCAAAAGACTAAGACGTAGGAGACACAATGGGAGAAGCTTGTCTTCCTCGACAAGAGAAAGCTCAAGGGAGAGCCGTGACTGATCGTACCGGCACAAGTCTGAAACTCCACTCAGCGAGACCTACTCGGCCTCCTTATCTGGAGACGGACTAGGGGAAGACAACGACCAACATGAAAAAGGACCCCCTCACTATGCAAAGGGAAATGACTCCTTGAGTAGAGCCCTGCGAAAGATTTCTAAGTCCCCCTTCGTCAGGAGGATCAGCAAGGCTAAGCTCCCTCACCGCTTCTCACAGCCGACCTTCACCGTATATAATGGAAGGACTGACCCCGTGGAGCACGTCAGTCACTTCAACCAGAAGATGGTTGTACATGCCAATGAAGAAGCCCTTATGTGCAGGGTGTTCCCATCTAGTCTCGGGCCTGTCGCCATGTGATGGTTCGTCGCGCTAGGTGAAGGTTCGATTAGGTCCTTTGAGGAGCTGACTAGAGCATTCGGCGTGAGATTTGTAACCTGCAGCAGAGTCCCCAGGCAATTGGACGCCCTACTGTCAATGGCTATGAGGGAGGGGGAGACCCTTAGAACCTACTCAGATCGATACTGGGAAACGTACAACGAAGTGGACGGAGATTTCGAAGACGTGGTCGTAAGGACTTTCAAAGTCGGTCTGCCGACCGACCATGACCTGAGAAAATCACTGACGTTGAGGTTCACTTCGAACATGCGCCAGATTATGAACTGCATAGATAAATACAAAAGATTGGAAAAAGACTTAATGCAAGGAAAGGGAAAGGCAAAGGCCATTCCCAAAAAGAGGGATCCTCAGGGAGGGGGCTATCACAATGACCGAACCCGAAGGGACTTTCCTAGGAGCCCAGTGGAAGGGGTCCATATAATCAGTGCACTGTTCAAGGAACCGGTGCACCAGATACTCGAGAAGATAAAAAATGAGCCGTTCTTCAGATGGCCCAACAGGATGGGGGGAGACCCATCTAAAAGGAACCAAAGCCACGATGGGGCATCCTCAGATGAGCTTCTTGGACGCCTTTCAAGGTTACCACCAGATACCCCTGTCATTGCCCGACCAGGAAAAAATGGCCTTCTGCGCCCCCACTGGGAACTACCATTATCGGGTGATGACTTTAGGACTCAAAAACGCGGGGTCCACTTACCAGAGAATGGTAACGCGCATGTTTGAGGGACAGATAGGAAGGAACATGGAGGCTTACGTTGATGATATGGAGATCAATAGCAAAGAGGTGGAGGGTCACCTTGCCAATCTAGAAAAGACCTTATCGACACTGAGGAAGCATAAGCTACGTCTCAACGCGTCCAAATGTTCTTTCGGGGTTAGCTCAGGAAAGTTCCTTGGGTACCTAATAACCCATCGCGGAATAGAAGTCAACCCCGAACAAATTAAGGCAATTAATGACCTGCACCCTCCTCGGAATCCCAAGGAGGTTCAGAGGCTAACCGGGATGATGGCAGCTCTAAACAGGTTCATTTCTCGTTCCGCGGACAAATGCAATCCCTTCTTTAAGCTACTACACAAATGGAAAGACTTTCAGTGGACTGAAGAATGCATGGCAACATTCGAAGACCTCAAACAATACTTGGCAAACCCCCCGATACTCTCCAGACCAGATAAGGAGGAGGTACTATATGCGTACTTAGCAGTGATTGAATGCGCTGTCAACTTCGTCCTGGTAAGGAACGAGGACGAAGTTCAGAGGCCCATCTACTACGTCAGCAAATCCCTGCAGGAGGTAGAACTGCGTTACCTTCCCTTAGAAAAAGTGATATTGGCCATCATCCACGCAACAAGAAAACTCCCTCACTACTTCCAAGCCCATACCATGGTTGTGCTCACTCAGCTGCCTTTGCAAGCCCTGTTGAGGAAGTCTGATTACATTAGCAGGATTGCGAAGTGGGAGACCAAATTGGGGGCCTACGACATCAAGTATATGCCCCGAACCGCTATGAAAGGGCAAATCTTGGCAGACTTCATAGCAGAATTCGCCAAAGGCGTCCTCGAGGAGGTTAACATGGGCGGAGTCACGGTAGTCTCATCGGCCGCCACCATCCACACGTGGCGAGCCTTCACGAATGGATCCTCCAACAGGAAGGGAGCTGGTGTAGGAATTGTACTAATCACTCTCGAGAAACTAATAATAGAGAAGTCACTGCAATTAAGATTCTCGACCACCAACAATAAGGCCGAATATGAGGCCTTGTTGGCAGGAATGAACATGGTTAGGCGGCTAGGAGGGGAAGTGGTGGAATTATACTCGGATTCTAGACTGATTGTGGGGCAAGTCAATGATGACTTTGAGGCGCGGGATGAAAGGATGCAGGGATATCTAGCTAAAGTACAGGATGCCCAATCTCATTTCAGCAGTTTCACCTTAAAGTAAATCCCAAAGGGGCAAAACTCACATGCGGATTCTCTCGTGACGCTGGCAACATCACTAGAGTCAAGCCTTCTGCAGACTGTTATAGTGGAGGACATGGAGACCTCCAATCTTGAGAAAGCGCCCATAGCGAGAGTGTGTAGCGTTCACGTGGGACCAAGGTAGATGGACCCCATAATTAGCTTTCTGAAAAGGGGATCCTTACCCGAGGACAAATCCGAAGCGAAGAAGGTACGTCGCGCCGCCCCACGGTACTAGTTATCTAAGGAGCAGAAATTATACAAACGTTCATACTCGGGACCATACCTGCTATGCGTGCATCCCGAAGCCGTGGAGCCTTTATTAGAAGAATTGCATGAGGGAATTTGTGGAAGCCACATCGGGGAAAGATCTCTTGCGCATAGAGCACTCACCCAAGGATACTGGTGGCCCAACATGCGACAGACCTCACAAGACTATGTGAAAAAGTGCTACTAGTGTCAAAGGTATGCACCAAACATCCATCAACCCAGAGGGACTCTGAACCCTTTATCCAGCCCTTGGCCCTTCGCTCAATGGGGCCTGGATATAGTCGGACCCTTTCCTCGGGCTTCGAGAAATCAGAGGTGGCTCCTCATCGACACTGACTACTTTACCAAGTGGGTAGAGGCCAAGCCCCTCTCTAACATCAGGGACGTTGATGCTAAAAAGTTCGTCTAGAAAAACATCATCACCAAATTCAGAGTATCCCATACACTGATCTCTGACAACGGCCTCCAATTTGACAGTAAAGACTTCAGAAGATACTGCGAGGAACTAGGGATAAGGAACGGGTATTCTACACCAGCGTACCCCTAGGGGAACGGGCAGGCCGAAGCCACCAACAAAGTCATAGTAGCTTGGCTGAAGAAAAGGTTGGACAACGCAAAAGGAAAATGGGTGGATGAGCTTCCGCATGTGCTATGGATTTACCGTACCACTCCCCATAGATCAACTGAGGAGACCTCATTCTCATTAACATATGGGTCAGAAGCAGTAATCCCCCTCGAGACAGGATTTCCCACCCTAAGAACTAATGGAAATAAAGATGAATGCAGCGGAAAATAAGTTTTGAAACGGATCTACTTCATTCGATATTGATAACATGTATAAAGTAAATTTCAGAATTTGAGAATAAGAGATCGTACCTTGAAGCGGTGAATTTCAAAACCGAAGATTGAAGCACTTGGGAATACTTTTAATCTTCACTCCAATTCCACTAATGCCCAAGATGTGTGGTCTCTCAATTGGTAACAAAGGGATTATTAGAGAGTGACTTTTACTCACTTGCACACCATTACAATGATGTTTTTTCTTACCTATAAAATTCTGTACGTTTTTCCCTTTGTATCTAACCAATTATCTAATTGGGCTGGCCTTTTGGGCCTTTTCAATTGGGCTTAAGTGTGTGGCTTGGAGTGGGACCAAAAGGGACCAATAAGACACTAGCTCCAATGGGCCTTGGGTTTTTCTGTCAACTCTTGACAAGTCCAAAGTTACCATTAACTATATTTAATACCACTATTAAAATATAGTTGCACTCTAGGCCTTATCTATAAATTATATCCCAAGACTTTATTATACATGCAACCCCTTCATAAAATATTCGTAGTAATACAAAGTCATTAATGTAGACTGCTACTTTGTAAATTACTACATCTTAATCCTTGAGTACCCGGTTCAATCCTTTAATGTTATTCATTATATATTTATGAAATCCAATTCCATAAATATATACTTTAGTCTTACTAAAGTGGTTAGGCCTAACTCTCTGAATAACAAACTCATTAAACTTATCTCAAGGGAATATTTTATATCTCCGTTAAGAGACTATGAATTTCATCTTGAGAATATATGTTCCATCAACACTAAATGTGGCTGCCCAACATATTGAGATTTTGACCATTACTATAGATCTTACTCCTGATATATCAAAGCAACCTACACCTCATGATCAGGTTCATTATTCTCTCAGGATTAAGAGTTCATGCAAATACAAGTCGTGAGATTTATTATTCATTTGACAGTCTTTAGGAGAATAATAAATCTCACAGCGGTCCAGTTCAATATGTCTTAACTCTTAAAACATATTAACACATCAATTAGAAGTCTCCACTTCCATGATCAAGACAAATCATCGTAGTTGATATGTTATAGTCTTCGCAGATGAAATGCCCAATTTCATCACCGACTACGAACTATTATTCTGAGTTTACAAAGAACTTGTGATTTATATCTTCTGTGACTCTTCACATAAATCACATACTATGCATCTCATGGACTACATGATAATGTCCGAATATTCATGTTACCATTTTTTCAGATAATAATAAAACAAATTTATTAAACATAATATTAAGTCATACATAATGTCAAACACAATGTCACACTTAATATCATACGTAGCATCTTACAATAGGATTTAAGGGCACTAATCCTAACAAGAACGGATCGGTTCAACACTGAAGAAAACTGCCACTTACTCCTAGATAGCCTGGACCTGGCCGAAGAAAGAAGGAAGGTCGCGATGGTGAAGATGGCTCACTACCAGCAAAAGCTCAAGCAACAATATGAAAAGGGGGTTAGGTCAAGACCCCTAACCCCGGGAGATCTAGTTCTAAGGAAGGTGATTGGAATGGCCAGAAACCCTGCATTGGGCAAATTAGGTCCCAATTGGGAAGGTCCATATAGAATCACCTCAGTGGTTGGCATTGGGGCTTATCACTTGGAAGACTTGGATGAAAATGTAATACCTCGACCTTGGAATGTAAGCAACTTGCGACATTACTATTATTAATAGATTTTTGCTGCCAACTGTGTCTAACCTTGCCATGAAGTTCGCCCCTGGATTATTCAAAAAAAAAAAAAAAAAAAAAAAAAAAAGGGTACCTAAGTGTTGAACAGAACTTGGGACTTGTCTGGCTCCTCGGCCACAAGCCCAGGGTAAATCATCACTATAAAAAGCACTTAAGTGTTGAACAGAACTTGAGACTTGCCTGGCTCCTTGGCCACAAGCCCAGGGTAAATCATCACTATAAAAAACACTTAAGTGTTGAACAGAACTTGGGACTTCCCTGGCTTTTCGACCACAAGCCTAGGGTAAATTATCACTATAAAAAGTACCTAAGTGATGAACAGAACTTGGGACTTGCCTGGCTCCTCGGCCACAAGCCCAAGGTAAATCATCACTATAAAAAGCACCTAAGTGTTGAAAAGAGCCTAGGACTTGCCTGGCTCCTCGGCCACAAGTCTAGAGTAAATCATCACTATGAAAACTAACTAAGTACAAAACATAAAGGAACATCCTAGCTATTTCTGGAACTGACATACAAGGACCGAAAATGTTCCCTTACTTGGGTCCAAATAAATTTAATCAAATGGGGTGGTTAAGTCTTTATAAGATAATTCATCGTTAAAGTCTTGGTAAAGTTACGAATCAGACTCATTTTTGGTTAGCGCAAAAATTGAACAATGATCGGGACAAAGGCGAAAGGGAAACGCATAAAGTATGAATGTGCACAAAAGTAATCAAAAGGCAAATACTATTGAACTCAAAAAATTACACGAGGGCGTCCTTTTACCAAAAATGGAGGCATTACACACATGTAGAAACCATTAAACTGCCCAAAAAGCCTTTCCTAAAACCTAAAAGGAGACTAACCCTCGGGATCCTTTCCCTGAATCCCCTGCTTCTCTTGCCCTTGGGACCCCTTCTTATTCTTTTTCTTTAAGGCCACCCCTCTAGCTTCCTCCTCATCGGCCACCACTACGACCACTTCCCCAGGAATTGGAACCTCATTGCGTTTCTCTCTCTCAAAAACCTTAGGTAAGGTTGGATTTTTGCTAACCTGGGCGGAGGAAGACTAAGGAGCGGAGTTGGGATCAGATTCGGGTGGGGAAGGAAGTGGGGCCAAACGTAAGGCAGAAGGGTAGTACACTTGGTCGGGGGCCCAAAGTTTCGACTCGGCACTTACCCCTGTAGTGGTAAGAGCTTGACCCCACACCTCTAGGCAGAAGGCGCGAGCGACGTCCCGAAGTTGAGCGGTGAGGCTCTCGGCCGTTTTAGTCACCCCAGCATCATAGGCCGCTTGCTCAACCACTGATTTCTCTTTTTCCATGGTCTCTAGCTGGGCTTGAACCTGTTTCAGCTCCACCATGGTCAAGGCCAACTAGTTTTCTACCTTTCTCTAAAACTCCAAGGCGTCAGCGGACAGCTTCTCGTAACCCTTAAGGGCAGACTCAGCGTTCCTGTGAGCTTTTTCCACCTTAGCTAACTGGGTAAAGGCCTCCTTCAACTTTTTGTCAGCATCCGAGCAGGCTTTCTCGGCAATTTCTTGCCTGGCCTTCGAATCCCTAGCCGAGTCTAGAGCATGATCCACCTAATCTTCGGCCATGAAGGCCGCTTGAACGGCCTACATAAAGATGACAACGAACATCATTCCAAACACTTAAAGAAGTTAGAAACAAAATCACAAAGGTCCATTTCCATACCTTAGCCAGATTCTGTTGTAGCGAAAGGAAAACATCTCGCTTTCTAAAGGACCTTAGTTCTGCCATGTCCTCAGGCAAACATAGTGCCTGCTCCAAGCGCTCAGCAACCAGCTCGGAGCTCCCCTTTTTAGGATCCTTTAGGTTGGCATCGTCTAGGACCGGGCTACCCGAGCTCAAAGTAAAAGCAAGCCTCCAGACGAAGGCCTTTCTGGATTGCTCCCCCGCGACATCTTTGGAGGACCCAGTGTGCCTGGGCTTCTTTCTTTGCTGCCCTTTTCCTACTCGGGGTTCCTTAACAGGGAGATCAGTAATCTCCCCCTCCTCCACCACCTCAATAACTTTGCCCGCTTGACCGCGTTTCCTTTTCTTCTTGGCCATATCCGCGGGAAAGGAGGTATGAGCTACCGCTGGTGTAGGAAGACAAAGGGCTGCTACAGTAGTCTGGCTAGTACCGCCAGCATGCGCTGACAGCAGGGCAAGAAGATTTGGAGTTCTTTCCTCAAAACCCATGCTTGCTCATGGTTGCACTTGCGAGGTACTAGGAGTGTCTGAGCGGTAGAAAACCTCGAAGTCCCTATCTGTGAGCGGTAGAAAACCTCGAGGTACTAGGAGTGGGCGAGGACTCCTTAGCTTCTACGTCGGACGGGATGGTAGGCTCCTAGGAGTATAGGAGTTGGGCTAACAAAGGGGCTGGGAGTTAGGTGTCCTGGGTTCCCTCGGGTGGAGGTTTGGTCAATAAAAAGCCTAGAACGGTGACGTCTATCAGAGCCAAGCGAGAATCTCGAGCCTTGATGACGTTTTTCGGGCTCCGGAAATGTTTCATGGAGGGTTTATAGCCAAGGATGACGTGCGCTGCTCTAAGTTGCTCGTCCCTGTGCAGAAATATCTTCGATCTGAGTATCCTGTTCAGATCCTTAAAGTTCACCAAATGCTTGACGAGGGCTGTATGGTGTTCATCTGCCAAATGGAATGACGAAAATTGTTAATAATTTAAGAGAGGAGAGGAAAATTCTATGGTAAAGAAAATATTTGGAGTCCTATGTGTAACCATAGGGCCTCGGGAGATCTACCTAGTTCCCCTTCTTGGGTGGGGCAATGCACCCCATCATGCCATCCTCCCGAGACAATAAGGAAATCCTCGTCCATGCCTTTGCTGGAGTCAGGCAGGCAAGAGATCAGCCTAACAGTGAGAACCCTACACCTCATGTAAGACTTAGTTTTCTCCCCTTTCTGACAGTTGTAAACCCAGTTTACGTCGTGCCAGGTGAGGCTAGTCCCCATCCGACGGTTAATGGAATCCACACACCCGAGGACCCTAAAAATGTTTAGAGAGCACTGGGTCGGGGATAATCTGAAATTCCTAAGGTAATCCTTAGTTACCTGCCCCATGGGTATCTCCATCCCACCTTCAATGAAGGCGATCATAGGGATAACCCGGACTCTAAGGGCATATCTAAGATTAGCCATTCGCCCTCCTCACAATGCCTAATTTCCACGTTATTGGGAATCCTATATTGTGCCTTGAAGGCTGCCCTATCAACCGCAGAATCCACAAACCTAGCGTACCTACCCATGGTCTCTAAAAAAAGTGGGGGGGGGGGAGGTAAAGTGAAAATCTTGTAAAAGAAAAAATAAGTAAAAATGGGCTAACACACCTAGTGATGAAGGCAAAGTACGCTCCTCGGGAGTTTTATTTCTCAAAGTTTGATCCCCAGAATGCAAAAATGAGCCTCAGCCAGCTCTGAATCCTCCTTTTATAGGAGTAAAAAATAAGCGGTAAAACTCCCGCCCATAAATGAAAGGAAAAGGGAGCCGTCCGATCCCAATCTGATCGTAGAATGTGGGGAGACAGGTAACCGCCTGACGCCATAAATGACAGGACGCGGACTCCGAAGTGCCAAGAACATGCCAGTGAGAGGTGAAAAGACGTGGGTACGTGGGAACGCGCGCAGCACATGCGTGTGCCATTTGTGAAACTAAAACTTCACGTCTGTTTATTGAACAAACGGTCAAAGTTTTAGGGGGCTATTGTAGGCACCTGAGGACCAAGGAAGGATCTGAAGGGTCACCGCAACAATTCGAAGGCCGAGGGAAAAGGCTAAGGGTTCGTGGTGATGACGTGGTGACACCGAAGGCCACGAGCTTTGAGGATGGAGCCGCCCGAAGAGGAAAAGCTAAGGGCTGAAGGGAATGGAAGACAGCAAGCCATAGGGAGGACACAGGCCTGTGTTTAGGCCGCCGCCTCCACATTAATTAGAGCCGGAAGTTGTATCAGCCGCATTAAATGAGGAAGTGACCAGTATAGGCCGTAGCTTCGTAGATTCCTACCATCGTCCCTTCAGATGGGAGAGGTCATTAGTGTCAAAAAAAGGGAGATGGAACCCAATAAAATTGGACAGTGGAGATGCAATGAAGAGAGGCTATATAAAGGGAAGGGGGGAAGAGAAAGGGGGATTCGGCAGATTGGAAATCACAGTGTAAAATTTGGACTTCAGTTTTTCTTAACTGATACAAATCTTAGAAGAACACATCAATATATGTTCAGAAAGAGCTCCTTATTGCTATTGATTCCCATCTCTCACAAATTTCATTAGTTTGGGCCAAGTCTAAGGGGAACAACCCATTGATATAAGTGGGCCTGGACTCCTTCATTCAAGATTCAGGTCCTTACATATATATATATATATATATATAATTTCATATCTTATTACTTACAAAAAAAATTTATAAAATTTTATATTTTTAATACATTTATAAAACTTGTTATCTTAGAACTAATATGATCATTTACTTAAAATACTATTATTTTATTAAAGTATACTAATTAATTCTTTTAATGCAAAAAAAAAAGAAAAAAAAAAAAAACAGATAGACAAAATAAAAGTATGAAACTTAGAAAGTTGGCTTGCACACTACCTAACCAGTCATATTTTCAATATTTTATATTTTTATTCTTTTATATTACTCCATTTTTCCTTACCAGCTAGCTAGTTCACTCTCTTTTCATTTTTAATTTTTTTTTTCTCTTCTATTTTCTCATCCACACACGTCTAGTCACACTCCTCGATTTCCACTCTTCTCAGTTTTAAATTTCCACTCATCTTTGTCATTTTATGTTGTCTTCCACTTTGTTCTACTTTTTTCCTCTATGTGCGTCTACTTCAACCTAATGGTAGTAAACTACCAGTGCCACATCTCATCTAACTTTTCTCTACTTCTCACTCAAGTTTTTCACCGTAGCTTTTTTCTTTTGCTTTTATTATTTTTTATTTTTTTTTTTTTTTCATAAGGTACGTTTTTTTATTTCAACTCTTTCTTCTATTTTTTTTTTTTTTTGGTTGAGATTTTAGGTTTACAGTCCAAACTCCATGCCGGTCGAACCTTAAATTTCGGACGGTATGTACCAAAACGACCCGAAACACTCGAAATTAACTAGAATGACCCGAAATTTTTTTCAAGGTGGAATAGGCGGGGTTACCATTCCGGTTTGTTTACCAGTACGATATTTTTCGGCCATTTCGGCTGGAACGGAATGGAATTGATAACAATGATATATAGTAATTCTGGACCATTCCCAAAAAAACTCAAAACAAATATAGTAAAAAAATTCAAAAAATTATAAAACGTAATTCTGGCTAGCCAAACCAAGCCAGGATAGGCCTAAAAGGGAAGAAAAAAAATTTTCATTTCGGGTATCGTTTCAGCCTAACCCGAGGTGGACCAATCCCAAAAAAATTCAAAACAAATATTTAAAAAATTATAAAACATCATTCTGGTATCATTTCCAGCCATATTGGGCCAAGACAGGCTAAAAATGCAAAAAAAAAAAAAAAAAAAAAAAAATCGTTCCAGATACTGTTTATACCGGACCCAAGCTAGAGCATTCCCAAAAAAATTCAAAAAAATAGTAAAAAAATTTATAAAATTATAACACATCATTCTGGGTTCATTCCTAGCCAAACTGGGTGGGTACAGGCCAAAAAAAAATCGTTTCAGGTATCGTTTCTACCTGACTTGGGCTGAAGCATTCCCAAAAAAAACTATAAAAAAAAAAAGTAAAAAATATTCAAAAAAAAAAAAAAAAAAAGTCATTCTAGCTTCATTTATAGCCAAAAAGGGTAGAGACAGGCCAAAAAAAAAAAAAGTCGTTCTGAGTACCTTTTTTGCTAACCCAGCTTAGACCATTCCAAAAAAAAAATTTCAAAAAAAAAAAAATAGTAAAAAAATTCAAAAAAAATTATAAAGCATCATTCTGGCTTCATTTCTAGCCAAACTGGGCCAGGACCGGTCGAAAAGGAGAAAAAAAAAATCGTTCCGGGTACTGTTTCTACCCAACCCAAGCAGGAGCATTACCAAAAAAAAAATTAGTGAAAATATTCAAAAATTAGAAAATGTCATTTTGACTTCATTTTTAGCCAAATGGGGCCAGGACATGCCGAAAAAGGAAAAAATAAAAATTTCGATCCAGGTACCTTTCTTGCCTGATCCGGGCTGCAGCATTCCCAAAAAAATTATTAAAAAAAAAAAAAACTCATCCTGGCTTTATTTCATGCCAAACCCAGCTAGGAAGTACTGTAATAGAGAAAAAAAAAATTTGTTCCGAATACCATTTGTACAAGACCTGAATTGGGCCATTCCCAAAAAAAAACTCAAAACAAATAGTAAAAAAATTCAAAAAAATTATGAAACATCATTTTGGCCTCATTTCTAGCCAAACTGGGCTGGGATTGGACAATCAAAAAAAAAAATTTGTTCCGGGTGCTGTTTTTGTCTAACTCGAGCAGGAGCATTATCAAAATAATTCAAAAAAGATACTGAAAAAATTTTAAAAAAAATGTCACTTTGGCTTCATCTAGCCAATCCGAGCTGGGACACACCGTAAAAGAGAAATATATATATATATATATATATATATATATAGTTATTCTGGACCATTCCCAAAAAAACTCAAAACAAATATAGTAAAAAAATTCAAAAAATTCGAAAATGTAATTTTGGCTTCATTTCTAGCCAAACTAGGCTGGGACAGGTCGAAAAGAGAAGAAAAAAAAATTTTCATTCCAGGTACCGTTTTAGCCTGACCTGAGGTGGACCATTCCTAAAAAAATTTTAAAAATTATAAAACACCATTCTAGTATCATTTCTAGCCAAACCGGGCTGAGACAAGCTGAGAAAAAAAAAAACTTTTCAAATACTGTTTATACCCAACCCGGGTAGGAGCATTCCCAAAAAAATTCAAAGATATAGTAAAAAAATTTATAAAATTATAACACATCATTCTAGGTTCATTTCTAGCCAAACTGGGTGGGTACAGTCTAAAAACAAACAAAATCGTTTTAGGTATCTTTTCTGCCCGACCCGGGCTGAAGCACTCCCAAAAAAAACTAAAAAAAAAAAAAATTGTAAAAAATATTCAAATAACCAAAAAAAAAAAAAAAAAAAATCATTCTGGCTTCATTTATAGCCAAAAAGGGCTGGGATAGGCCAAAAAAAAAATCGTTCCAAGTAACTTTTCTGCCGATCCGGGTTGGACCATTTTAAAAAAATTCAAAAAAATAGTAAAAAAATTCAACAAATTATAAAACATCATTCTAGTTTCATTTCTAGCCAAACCGGGCCCAGACAAATCGAAAGGAGAAAAAAAAAATCGTTCCGGGTACCGTTTCTACACAACCCTAGCGGGAGAATTACCAAAAAAAAAATTAAAAATATTCAAAAATTTTGAAAACATCATTTTGGCTACATTTTTAGCCAAATGGGGCCGGGACAGGTCAAAAAAGTGAAAAATAAAAATTTCGATCTAAGTACCATTCCTGCCTGACCTGGGTTGCAGCATTCCCAAAAAAAATTTTAAAATAGAAAAAAAAAATTAAAAAAAAGAAGTCATCCTGGCTACATTTCATGCCAAACCGAGCTGGGACATACCGTAACAGAGAAAAAAAAATTTCGTTCCAAATACCTTTTTTACACGACCTAAATTGGACCATTCCAAAAAAAAAAATAAACTCAAAACAAATAGTAAAAAAATTCAAAAAAATTATGAAACGTCATTCTGGCTTCATTTCTAGCCAAACTAGGTTGGGACTGGTTGGGAAAAAAAATTTCTTCCGGGTACTATGTTTGTTTGACTCGGGCTGGAGCATTATCAAAATAATTCAAAAAAGATACTAAAAAAATTAAAAAATGTCACTCTGGCTTCTTCTAGCCAATCTGAGCTGGTACAAACCATAAAAGAGAAAAAAAAAAAAAATATATATATATATATATATAGTAATTCTGGACCATTCCCAAAAAAGCTCAAAACAAATACAGTAAAAAATTTTGAAAAATTATAAAATGTAATTATGGCTTCATTTCTAGCCAAACTAGGCCATGACAGGCTGAAAAGAGAAGAAAAAAAAATTTCATTCCAGGTACCGTTTCAGCTTGACTCGAGGTGGACCATTCCCAAAAAAATTCAAAAGAAATATTAAAAAAATTTTGAAAAATTATAAAATATCATTCTGGTATCATTTCTAGCCAAACAGGGCTGGGACAGGTTGAAAAAGTGAAAAAAAAAAAAAAATCATTCCAAATACTGTTTATACTCGACCCGGGTTGGAGCATTCCCAAAAAAATAGTAAAAAAATTTATAAAATTATAACACATCATTCTGGGTTCATTTCTAGCCAAACTGGGTGGGTATAGGCCAAAAAAAAATTTTCATTTCAGGTATCGTTTCTACCCAACTCGGGCCTAAGCACTCCTAAAAAAAATAGTAAAAAATATTCAAAAAAACTAAAAAAAATTGATTCTGGCTTTATTTATAGCCAAAAGGGGCAGGGATAGGCCCAAAAAAAAAAATTTTGTTCCGAGTAACTTTTCTGTCAACCCGGGCTACACCATTCCAAAAAAATTCCAAAAAAAAAAAGTAAAAAAATTCAAAAACTTATAAAACATCATTCTGGCTTCATTTCTAGCCAAACTGAGATAAGACCAGTCAAAAAGGAGAAAAAAAAATCGTTCCGAGTACCATTTCTACCCAACCCGGGCAAGAGCATTACCAAAAAAATAGTAAAAATATTTAAAAATTAGAAAATGTCATTTTGGCATCATTTTTAGCCAAATGGGGCCGGGAAAGGCCGAAAAAGGGAAAAATAAAAATTTCAATCCAAGTACCTTTCCTACCTGACTCGAGCTGTAGAATTCCCAAAAAATTTTAAAAATAGAAAAAAAATTTAAAAAAAAAAAAAAAAAAGCCTTGTTGGACCAAACACCTTTTGTTCACGACCTGAATTGGACCATTCCAAAAAAAAAAAAACGCAAAAAAAATAGTAAAAAAATTCAAAAAAAATTACAAAACGTCATTTTGGCATCATTTTTAGCCAAACTGGGCTGGGACTGGTCAGGAAAAAAAAATTTTTCTGGGTATTGTTTTTGTCCAACTCGAGCTAGAGCATTATCAAAATAATTCAAAAAAGATACTACAAATTTTTAAAAATGTCACTGTGGCTTCATCTAGCCAATTCGAGTTGGGACACACAGTAAAAGAGAATATATATATATATATATATATATAGTAATTCTGGACCATTCCCAAAAAAACTCAAAACAAATATAGTAAAAAAATTTGAAAAATTATAAAACATAATTCTGGCTTCATTTCTAGCCAAACTAGGCTGGGACAGGCCGAAAAGAGAAGAAAACAAATTTTCATTCCGAGTACCGTTTCAGCCTAACCCGAGGTGGACCATTTCTAAAAAAATTTGAAAAATTATAAAACATCATTTTGGTATCATTTCTAGCCAAACCGAGCCGGGACAGGCTGAAAAAAAAAAAAAAAAAAAAAAAATTGTTCCGAATACTATTTATACCCGACTCGGGCTGGAGCATTCCCAAAAAAATTCAAAAAAATAGTAAAAAAATTCATAAAATTATAACACATCATTCTGGGTTCATTTCTAGCCAAACTGGGTGAGTACAGGCCGAAAACAAAAAAAAAAAAATCATTTCAGGTATCGTTTCTGCCCAACCTAGGCTAAAGCACTCCCAAAAAAAACTAATAAAAAAAATAGTAAAAATTATTCAAAAAACAAAAAAAATATTTTGGCTTCATTTTAGCCAAAAGGGGCAGGGTTAGGCCAAAAAAAAAACAAAATTGTTCCGAGTACCTTTTCTACCAACCCAAGCTAGACCATTCAAAAAAATTAGTAAAAAAATTCAAAAAATTATAAAACATTAGTCTGGCTTCATTTCTAGCCAAACCGGGTAGGATCGGTCGAAAAGGAGAAAAAAAAAATCGTTTCGGGTACCATTTCTACCCCACCCAAGCAGGAGCATTTCCAAAAAAATAGTAAAAATATTCAAAAATTAGAAAACGTCATTTTGGCTTCATTTTTAGCCAAATGGGGCCGGGACAGGCCGAAAAAGGGAAAAATAAAAATTTCGATCCAAGTACCTTTCTTGCCTGACCTGGGCTGCAGTATTCCCCAAAAAAAAAAATTAAAAAAAAAAAAAAAAAAAAAAAAAAAAGAAGTCATCCTGGCTTCATTTCATGCCAAACCGAGCTGGGACATACCGTAACAGGGAAAAAAAAATTTCATTCCGAGTACCTTTTGTACATGACTTGAATTGGACCATTCCAAAAAAAAAAAACTAAAAAAAAAAGTTAAAAAATTCAAAAAATTATAAAACGTCATTCTGGCTTCATTTCTAGCCAAACTGGGCCAGGATAGGAAAAAAAAGAGAAAAAAAAAATTTTGTTCCAGGTACCGTTTCTACCCGACCCGGGCAAGACCAGTCCCAAAAAAATTCGAAAAAAAAAGCCGGGACTGGTAAAAAAAAAAAATCATTCCGGATACTGTTCCTGCAAGACTCGAGCTAGACCACTCCCGAAAAAATTCAAAACAAATAGTAAAAAGAATTCAAAAAATTATAAAACGTCATTCTAGTTTCATTTCTAGCCAAACTAGGCTAGTATAGGTCGAAAAAGAGAAAAAAAAAAAATCGTTCTGGGTACCGTTTCTGCTCGATCCAGGCTAGAGCATTCTTAAAAAAATTCAAAAAAATAGCAAAAAAATAAGAAAGGTTGAAAAAGTGGGGGAAAAAATCGTTTCAAGTACTATTTGTGCATGACTCGAGCTGGACCATTCCCAAAAAAATTCTAAACAAATAGTAAAAAAATTCAAAAAATTATAAAACATCACTTTGCCCTCATTTCTAGCCAAAACGGGCCAAGACAGACCAAAAAAGAGAAAAAATAATTTTTCGTACCAGTATCATTTCTGCCCAACCAAGGCTGGGGTATTCCCAAAAAAATTAAAAAAAAATAGTTAAAAATTTTGAAAATTTAAAAAATATCATTCTAGCTTCATTTCTAGTCCAAACGAACCAGAACAGACTGAAAAAGAGAAAGAAAAGAAAAAAAAAATCGTTCCAGGCACTGTTTATGCTCGACCTTGGTTGGAGCATTCTCTAAAAAAATTCAAAAAAATTGTTTTGGCTTCTTTTCTGGTCAAACCGGGGTGAGACAGGCTGAAAAAGAAAAAAAAATTCTTTCCAAATATTGTTTCTACCCGACCCAAACTAAAGCATTCCAAAAAAAATTCAAAAAAGATAGTAAAAAAGTTCAAAAAATAAAAAACATCATTTTGGCTTCCTTTGTAGCCAAACCGGGCCCAGACAAGCCAACAAAGAGATAGGAAAAAAAAAATCATCCCGTGTACCATTTCTGCCTGAACTGGGCTAGAGTATTCCCAAAAAAATACAAAACAAATAGTAAATAAATTCAAAAAAAATTTTTTAAAAAAAAACGTCATTTTGACTTCATTTCTAGCTAAACCAGACCAGGATAGGTTCAAAAAAAAGAAAAAAAAAATTCATTCTGGGTGCCATTTTTGCCTGACCCAACTTTGAGCATTCCCAAAAAAAACTATAAAAAAAAAAAAGGAAAATATTTATTAAAAAAAAAAACCCCAAAAAAAGAGTCATTTTTTGCTTCATTTCTAGCCAATCCGTTCTGTGTAACGTTTCTTCCCGACATGGGCTAGAGCTTTCTGAAAAAAAATTCAAAAAAATTGTAAAAAATTCAAAAAACTAAAAAAACATTGTTCTAGTTTCATTTCAAGCAACGCAAGGCCGGGATAGGCTGAAAAGATTTTAAAAAAAAAAAAAATTACGTTCCAAGTACCTTTTTTGCCCGGCCCACGCTAGAGCATTCCCAAAAAATAGTTTAAAAAAAAAAAGTCATTATGGCTTCATTTGTAGCCAAACCAAGTTGGGACAGGCCTTAAAAAAATTTTGTTGTGGGTACTGTTTATGCCCAACCCGGACTGGAGCATTCCTAAAAAATTTCAAAAAATAGTAAAAATATACAAAAATGAAAAAAAAAAAAAAAAAAAAAAAAAAAAAAAAAAAAACGTCATTCTAGCTTCATTTCTAGCCAAACAGGGCCGGGATAGGCCAAAAAAGGGGAAAAAATCTGTTCTAAGTATCGTTTCTGCCCAACATGGGCTAAAGCATTCCCAAAAAAAATCAAAAAAACTAAAAAACGTCATTCTAGCTTCATTTCTAGCCAAACGGGGCTGGAATAGTCTAAAAAAGTGAAAAAAAAAAAAAAAAATCGTTCTGAGTACCATTTCTATCTGACTCGATCTGGAGCATTTGTAAAAAAATTCAAAAAATAAATAAATTTCTGGCTTTATTTGTATCCAAATTGAGCGGGACATGCTGAAAAAGTGGAAAAAAATAATTTAGTTTTAGGTACCATTTCTGCCCGACTTGGGTAGGAGCATTCCCAAAAAAAATTCAAAAAAAAAAAAAAGTGAAAAATTTCACAAAATTTAAAAAACGTCATTCTGACTTCATTTCTAGACCAACCGAGAAGGTGCTGTTTGTGCCCAACTACAGCTAGAGTATTCCCAAAAAAATTGTAAAAAAATTCAAAAACTAAAAAACGTTGTTCTGGCTTCATTTCAAGCCGAACCAGACCAAGATAGGTAAAAAAAAAAAATCATTTCGGGTACTATTTCTGCCCAACTTAAGCTGCATTCTCAAAATAATAAAAAAATAGTAAAAAAATCAAAAAAAAATCAAAAAAAAAAAGAAAACATCGATTTGGCATCATTGCTAGACAAACTGGGCCAGGGTAGTTCGAAAAAAATTCAAAAATTAAAAAACGTCATTCTGGCTTCATTTCAAGCCAAACTGAGCCGAAAAGAAGAGATTGTCACTATAGAACAAGTCCAATTTGGTATTGGGGTAAGATTTCAACTGTAGGTTGGTATAAGGTACTGGGATTCATTTACTTGTAACCACTTGTTGTGATAATAGTGGATTCTCGGGAGTGGTGACCTTAAAATCACCCGGTGGAGTTTTTGCTGTGTAGATTTTCCCCAATCGTAAACAAATCACCATGTCAATTTATTTTCTGTTGCATACTTAGTTTAATTGGTGATTTGTTTGAGCTACCACGTCTTTGCATGTTAATTTAATTAATTAATAAACTTGGCTAATTAATCAATTAATTCATCACAGTGGGTCAATATGTTTTTGGCTTATCAATGATAACAACTTGTTTCGTTCCCCTCAACACTTTAAGAGATATGCTCTTCAATTTGAAACAGCTCCAATCATTGAGGAGAGACATGTGCATCTTACTGATCTTAAGGATTCCTTCATTCCTAAGTGTTTTGAAGGACGGGGCCGGGATAAACTTCTTGGCGAATTTCCCGAAAATTGTGAACATTTGATCAGAGAATTTTACGCTAATGCATCACTCAAAGAGGATCACATAGAGTGCTGGGTTAGATGTCGTGCATTCACTCTTGACGTTGAGGACATTGATGCTATACTTGGACATGATGAACAAGATTGTGAAGGGTTCACTTCGTTCAAGGATAGAATGGCCTCTCTAGAAACTGTGTAACATCGCATTAGTGTCCATATGCAAGGAAGAAGCCTCAACACAACCTCCTTTCCCCCGGATTTAAGATGTCTAGCCATATATCATGATGTTCAACTTGTATGCAGTCAAGAAGTTGTCAACCATCAACAATGCTAGAGCCATATTCCTCATGCAGTTTCATGAGACCACCTACATTAACATTAGCGCACACTTGTACAACATCATTGCAGAGTCCGCAAAGACAACCTCAAGATCAAAGCTTGTTGTCCCAAATCTTATAATGAGGATTCTTCATGAAAATGGTGTGGAGACTCCACAACACATAAGCCTAATGACTCTATCTCCTTCCATCAACACTCAAACAATTCTAAGAAGTAGGATTCAAATTCCTAGAGATGAACATGCTGAAGAGATTGAAGAAGCACCCCCTGCTGATACAGAGACTGAAATGGAAGGACAACAACCTCTTCCAAGACATAAAGGTGGTCGGGGTAGGAGAGGAGCATCATCTTCGTCATCAATTCCTCCCGATACTTTTTAGATCATACTTGAAAGGATTGATGGTCTTCGGGATGTAGCAGATGAGTATTCCAACAGACTTGTAGCTATCTAGGACCAAATCAGTGTGTTAGCAGCCAAGTTTGGCAGCTTTACTCACCAGCCTTAGCCCTTTGGCCATTTCGGTAAAAAAATGGGAGTAGTATGGTAGCTCTTGAGGGGAGCTTATTTTGAGGGGGAGTAAATAGCATTGGTTGCTTGTTGGTTTTAGGCTATGGTTTATGGTTTTTATATTTTTTATTGCGGTTTTCATAGAACTTCATTTCAGTACTCTATTTTTTTAGTACTTTGGTTTTAAAATACTTGGATACTTTGTGTTATGGATACTTGGCTTTTTTAGCTATTTAGACTATGCTCTTATGTACCCTTGCTAATGTAGCTTAGTACTTTTAGTAAATGTTTTGCATTTTCTTTAGTACTCTTCTGCCCTTGTTGGATCTTGTATCCTTGATGCAATCTAAACCTAATGCTTCTTGCTTTAGAGTTCTTGCATCGGTTGAGTGTTAGACATGTAAATGATACTTTGCACTGAGCTTTTTTGCTTGCATGTCTGGATGTTCATTCACTATGTGAATGTTCATTATAGTCACTATTGATAGGCCAAGAATATATTGACCCCTTGTGATGAATTAACAAATTAATTAGCCAAGTTAATTAATTAATTCAATTAGCATGCAATACGCGTGGTAGCACAAACGAATCACCAATTAACTAAATGCAGTGGAAATTAAATTGACACAGTGATTTGTTTATGAATGGGGTAAACCTACATGGCAAAAACCCCACCGGGTGATTTTAAGGTCACCACTCCCGAGAATTCACTATTATCATAACAAGCGGTTACAAGTAAAAGAATCCTAGTACCTTATACCAACCTACAGTTGAACCCTTACCTCAATACCCAATTAGACTTTTTCTGTAGTGACAATCTCTCCTTTCAATGCATGGCTCCCAGTACATGACTAACCAATTCGATGCGCGGATCCCAATACGTGGCTTACTCACCAACTTGAAAAGGATGTTGGTTGCAAAGTTCTTCTGTTCATAACACGATGAAGATAATGAAGTTACTTGGTCATAAAACCCTATGGTGTACAAACATAGCAGCTTCTTGAAGAGAAAGAAGAACTAGGCTAACTAGGTTTCCGGTTACACTTTTCTTCACTTGTGAAATTGTGCTCTTGTGCAACTGTGTGTAACCTTTTTTCGGCCCTTAAAATAATCCTTATATATGTTTAGGGTTGTGAGAAAAAAAAAGCCCAAACATATACTCATGGATTGGATGAAAAACAACTCTGAAAAACTGAGTTTCATAAATCTCGATAGATAGCCATCTATCGAGCTAGCCGTCGAGGCACGGGCTTCAATAGCTTTTGAACCTCAATAGATGCTAGCTGTCAAGCTTTAAAATCCAGCACTTCATTACTTGATTCTTGGACAGACTTGCATGGCTTTAACACTTGAACTTGAAACCTTGTTTCTTGAAGCATTAAACACATCCTAGATCTACCCAATTACAAGTAAAGTGCGTTTTGTCAAAGAATTAGCCAATTACATAAAATGTTGACATATGTTCCTAACATTGAATCACATATTTCCTAACAATCTTCCCCTTTGGCAATCCATGACAAAACCACAACAAACAAATGAGATAAGAGAGAAGTCATAAATCACTCAATTCATATTCACTTGTTGAATGCAATAAAATCTATTCTAACACAAACTCTTGAAAAACTTTGCAAGGAGAGAGTTTAAGGCAAGAACACTTTGACAACCTGTATTTCTGATACACTCTAAACAAAACTCATCACGGCATCTTAGTGTGAAATAGAAATAATAGATTGTATACATTTAATAACAAACATGTGTATAAAGATATAAAAGAAACAACACATGGAGAGATAGGAGAAAGAACATACATCAATATATATATATAGACCAAATATAAGTATAATGTATGTCAAATGGTTACATGACCAATATACAACATATAATGTATTTGAAATAGAAAGAAAAGAAAAGATACAAGTATCCCCACTACATCCCTCAACATATGAACACTCCTCCTATCTCCTAAACTAACCCTTCCCCTATGAGTATTACTACTCTCATCTTAAAACTACTCTCCCTTTTTGTCACGAGTGACAAAAAGCAAGTAAATCAAGTAGACATCTCATCATCACTAGGTGAGCCACCATCATCATCCTCAGCATCATCAGCATTGCCGGAGCCATCATCACTCTCATCATTAGAGGCTGGTGGAGATGGAAAGGAAGCCACTGTGAAACCACCCACAGTTTGTTGTCACGCAATATGATCGACACGGGTGTTCACTTGACATAACTCATCGTTGAGAGTGTCAAGGCGAGCATCCATGCGCACAAGCTGTACTATGATGGCCTCAAGTGTCACTCCACCCACTGAAGAAGAAGGTGCGGAGGTGGATGGAGAGGTAGAAGCTAGAGGAGATGTCGTCTGCGTCTGGGGCTGCCTTAAGCAAAGCTGTGCAAGACTCCACTTTATGGTAGTGGCTTCAATGGCACACATGAAAGAGAAGTGGGGAGACTCAGGATAGGAGAAGGAAAAATGGCAAAGGAGTATCGTGATAGCGGAAGGAAAAATGAGCTTATCACAAGTCGCCGTGTCCTTATAGACATCTATAAGGGAGAGTATAAAGTGTGAAGGAAAGTCGATAAAGATATCCCCAATGAAGGACTATAAATATCGAGCACGAGGCTCTGTAATAGTGTTATAGGGAGACAATGGATGAAGAACAAATGTCATCACCATGTTTAGGAATCTCGAACCTACAGCAAAGGTTGAGCAAGGGGTGTTTTGACGGTCACTCTAAGATGGTGGTGTCTCACAAAACAGAGAAGCGAGTTCGTCTTTGGACACTGTTCTCGGATGCACATCGCCAAGGTAGTCAGGATGCGCTACCTTAGGCACGTGTAGTACCTCCGAAACAATCTCTGGAGTAACTACCATGTGTATACCTCGAATGTGAGTAAAAAACTGAGGTATAGAGTAATCAAATCCATGCTTATTGGAGTAGAACTCTTGTATGATCATGGAAGGGCATGTGACCGAGACGCCACAAGTGACTCCCAACCCCTACTATGGATGATGTGGGTTTAGTGTCAGAAAAATCTAACAGAATGATGTGGCGTTCTAAATGAATGCCTTGTCATGAAAAGCTCTCCAAGAAGTCCGATTTGGCCTTTTCATCACGGATCCAGACATGAGAGGGAGTAAGGTCAGATGGAGAAGAAGAATAAGATGCCCCAGAACGAAGAGGGTTCTGGGACGGAATAAACTTACGTTTAGGTGCTATGACGCAACTAACGTAAAATGGAGAGAAAGAAAGAAAGAGAGGTAGACAATCAGAAGAGTACCAAGTAGTTTTAATATCAAATGATAAAAACATGAAGGTATGTATGCATGAAAATGCATGAACATGTGATATGCAAATTTAAATGCATCATGGGCTCATCCCAATCCAAACCTACCAGCACACAGCATAGCAGCAAAGTAAGCACACATTTAAATGCATGAAACATTGTTATAATGCGAGTGTGATGCAATGCATGAGGTTTTAAACTTATTTAAGCAACACCCATCCCAAAAAT
The DNA here is from genome assembly GCA_023621385.1 of Quercus gilva. Taxonomy (NCBI): domain Eukaryota; kingdom Viridiplantae; phylum Streptophyta; class Magnoliopsida; order Fagales; family Fagaceae; genus Quercus; species Quercus gilva. The sequence goes on along the minus strand of CM042473.1, from coordinate 54,247,789 downwards.
TGCACAAAGCCTTCATCAATTTTGAAAAACCCCAAAATTTTTTAAACAACCAAAAACCTAGTTCTAAATGCATGAAAGGTATGAAGAATGAGAGATAGAGAGATCATACCAAGTTATTAGAGGCAAGAATAGGCTGAAAATCACATGGAGTGAAGGTTTAGAGAGAGAAAAGTGAGTTTGGGAGGTGAAAAGCTTGAAATCTATCGAGAGAGATCGAGGGAGTGAGATCTGAAATTGTGATGCCTCTTTATATAGAAATCTCATAAATCTCGATCGATCAAGAGCTGTCAAGTAGCTATCAAAGTTTAAAACACGTGTTCTAGTTATCGAAGAGCTAACGAGGAGCTATTGAGGATCAAACAAGAGATTTTCAACACAAAGAAGCTCGATGGATTGAGGTAGCTATTGAGAAGCTATTGAGGAGACAGAAAGTTTCTCGATTGATCGAACTAGCTATCGAGAGCTATCGAGAATGCGATAAAGAAAAGCTGAAAGCTCTCGATAGATAGCTTATCTGTCGAGAGCTATCGAGATTGCTTAAAAACAGTTTTTCAAGAAGAGAAAAAACATAGATATGAATATAATCAAACATGCTCCTCAAACACAGATCCAAACAACATTTTAAGCTCTCAAAACCATCTCTCAACAATAAAAATGATGCACATTTTAGATCCAAAACACACACACACACACACACTAAACAAGTCTAACCAATTTTATATTTTAAATACAAGTCAAGACAGTTTAGTGAGCATACATAAACACAAGTATTCCTTGTGATGGCCAAATCACATTGTACCTGTACATATATCAAAAGAATATCGCGTGTTGTGTGTGAAAAACATCGCAAGATTGCATAAGTATCTACATGTTATGATGATTTGAGATATGAGAAAATCACTTTAACTCACACACAATCATAACTGTTTGATGGTATTATGACGATCTGAGATATGAGAAAATCACTTTAACTCACACACAATCGTAACTATTTGATGGAGACTATCACCTTTGAGGTACATCCTATAACTCCTACATCTCCAAAAATACACGTTTGCAATCATATATAAAGCATTTTGATCTTTTTGCTTTTATTTTTCTTTTGAGCAAACCATGCATGGGCATATAAGAGAGAGAAAAGAAATACCCAAAGATGTTAAGCATTTGACATTCCACTTTTGCTATGCCAAAGCATACAAATGTCATTTTATGATTAGCGGGCAACAGTGGTGAGATGGTTATTTATGCATTTCTCTTAAGATTTTCTAGTCCTTCCTGTCAAAAAGAGTGATACGAGTGTTAAGTACAAGAGATCACTTAACCTTACTCGTCACAAACATAAGCCACAAAGCTCACTTGCCTAGTTGTGCATAGAAATGCTCATCTAAGCTACAAGAGATATAAAGTTTAGAAAACTTTGTTTCAATGGCCATCCAAGGTACACAAGTACCAATGTACACAAACACACACTGTTTTTGTATTTTTCAATTTTTTTTTATATAAGAAACAAAATAAAACAAAACTGAAAAGTAACCAAACAAAAACATGTTAAACAAGACAAAGCGATACATAAAACTAGAATGACTCAAAACTAGAAAGCAAAACACACAAGTAATACAAAACCAAAAACAAGAAAGGGAAAGAGAGAAAAATTGACAAAATCACTTGGAGCCCATTTTCTTCCACACCTTGGAAGAACCTTTCTGTTTAGCAAACCTTTGATCCGGCGGTGAGGGGGAAGAGTTACACCGTTCAAGTTTGAAAGGAACATAAGGGCTTTAAGAAGATCTCTAAGAGGAGCAAAAAAGGAAGGAAACTGCAACTGGTTTACCTACGCGATCATAGTGTTGCTCTGTTGAGTGGCTAACCACTTATAGCAATTAGGTCGAGTATGTCCAGCTACGCCACAGTGATAGCAGAAATGCTGCTTTTTCTGTTTTGGCTTTTGAGAGTTTCCCTTCTTAGCCCTAGGGTTTTTAACTTCTTTCTTATCCTGCTTAGGGGGTGCTTTTAAGATAGATTTACCTTTGTCTATGTTCTCACTAGCTAATTCATTCTTAACATTATTGTTCTCAGTTTCAGGATTATTAGCAGGAGGAACAAAAACAGTAGTACTAATAGAAGCAATACTAGGAGAAGAGAAATCATACCATAAACTGGTTCGATCGGAAGTAGATTTCTGAAGACTAAGCATGTCATCGAGCTTAGCACTTAAAGTCTTTTCCAGCTGAGCTTTGACTTGGAACAGTTTTGCCTCAAGCTTCTTGGTTTTCTCAGCCAAGAAATTATTCTCAAATCTCAGTGCTCTAATAATCTGATTGGCTTCAACAAACTTTGTAAAGATTTCTTCTCGCTCAAGCTCCACATCACTAAGCTTCTTGATGGCCAACCTATACAACTTGTCATGCTTTTTTGAGACCTTGTATAATTTTTCATAGGGTGTGTGGATGTCATCTTGCTCATCCATCTTTTCAAACTTAGACTCCACCAATTCCTCTTCTTCATCCACATCTTCAGCAATCCCTTCAGTAGGATTTATAGTGGCAGTGAAAGCATTTAGAATTCCATCATTCTCATTTTCAGAATCATCCTCAGGCTTAGTGTCACTCAACGTAGCAGCAAGTGCCTTACTCTTCCCAATGGTCTTGAGATACGTAGGGCACTCTTGTTTCATATGATCGAACCCTTAACACCCAAAGCACTTTGGTCCTGAGGGAACATTATACTGACCGCCATCTCTAGCATCCTTCTTCCCTTTGTCTTAGTGCTTAGACTGAGAAGAACTCGACTGTCTACAGTCCTTGTCGAAGCCCTTGGCATTGGTATTCAAAATGAACTTCTTGAATTTCCTGGTGATGTAGGACTTCATCTTAGAATCTTCATCATCAAAAGACTTATCAGTATCACTACTATTGGCCTTCAATGCTAATTTGCAAACCTATGACTAAACTAGTTGGAAATTTGCAGACCTATGAGTTAAGTTCAATATGTCTTTGAGCTTGGCATAGAACTCATCAAAAGACTCATCCTCCTCTATCTTGATCTCTTTAAAACTTGTACTGAGCCTTTGAAGTTTTGAATCCTTGACAACCTTGGTTCCTTCATAGGTTGTCTAGAGAATGGTCCATACTTCCTTAGCAATTTCAATGGAGGATATCTTCTTGAATTCCTACTTAGTGACTGCATTGAATAGAGCATTCAATGCCCTGTTGTTAAAGTTGGCTGCCTTGATCTTAGCATCATCCTAGTCGGTTGGCGCTTCCATAGGCTTAGTCCAGCCTATCTTCACAGCTTGCCACACTTTCTCATCTAAAGACTGCAAGAAAACTCCCATGCGTACTTTTCAGTATGCATATTTAGTGCTATTAAATAAATGAGGTATAATAAGAGACTGTTCTCTATCCATGACAAACAGGGGTCAATGGATCACACAGCAAAGATTAAAACCTAATCAGAGTGTGCCTGCTCTGATACAACTTGATAGGCCAAGAATGTATTGACCCCTTACGATGAATTAATTGATTAATTAGCTAAGTTTATTAATTAATCAAATTAACATGCAAGATGTGTGATAGCACAAACAAATCACCAATTAAACTAAGTATGCAGCAGAAAATAAATTGACACGGTGATTTATTTACGAATGGGGAAAACCTACACGGCAAAAACCCCACCAGGTGATTTTAAGGTCACCACTCCCGAGAATCCACTATTATCAAAACAAGCGGTTACAAGTAAAGGAATCCTAGTACCTTATACCAACCTACAATTGAACCTTTACCCCAATACCCAATTAGACTTGTTCTGTAGTGACAATCTCTCCTTTTCAATGTACAGCTCCCAGTATGTGACTAACCAATTGCGCAGATCCTAGTACGCGACTTGATCACCAACTTAAGAAGGATGTTGGCTACAAAGTTCTTTTGTCATCACATGATGAAGATCATGAAGTTGCTTAGTCACAAAACCCTACTGAATACAAACACAGCAGCTTCTTGAAGTGAAAGAGGAACTAGGACAAACTAGGTTTCCGGTTACACTTTTCTTCACTTGTGAAATTATGCTCTTGTGCAACTGTGCGTAACCTTTTTTAGCCCTTAAAATAGTCTTTATATATGTTTAGGGTTGTGAGAAAAGAAAGCCCAAACATATACTCACGGATTGGATAAAAAACAGCTTTAAAAAATTGAGTTTCATAAACCTCGATAGATGCTAGCTGTCGAGCTTTAAAATCTAACACTTCCTTACTTGATTCTTGGACAAACTTGCATTGTTTTAACACTTGAACTTGAAACCTTGTTTCTTGAAGCATTAAACACATCCTAGATCTACCGAATTACAAGTAAAGTGCATTTTGTCAAAGGATTAGCCAATTACATAAAATGTTGACATATGTTCTAACATTGAATCACATATGTCCTAGCAATCATCTCTGATCTGCATTAGCACTTTATCCAAGAGAGTATTCAATAGGGTGAAGTAGATTATTCATCCAAATAGAGGTCTTGCCTTCTTGTTATCTCTCTTCCCATCAAATCGAGAGGTTTTTCTTCTACAATCAGGCTGGGAGTCTTCCGTGTTTTCTCTCTTTTTCTTGCCCTTTCCTTTCTTACAAGCTATTAATACGTCCCCCACATTCATATACTTCACGGCTTTGAAAAGCACGTTAACCATGGTCTTTGACTCATTCTTAAGCACGAAAAAAAGGAATTCTCCTTCTTTGAGCCCACTAAAGAAGATCGTCACAAGGACTATCTCATCTGCCTTGTCTACTAACAGGGCTTCCTAGTTGCACCATGCTACGTATTACCTCATGCTCTCATCTTCTCATTGCCTAATCTGCATTAGCACATGTGTTAAGCGTTTATGCCTTTGTCCCCTATTAAAGTGAGTGACAAAGTCATTGCTCAACTTTTTGAAGGTTGATATGGAGTTTGGTTTGATATTGCTGAACCATACTCATCTTTGCCCCTTAAGGGTAGTAGGGAAGGCTCAGCACATTATCTCATCTGAAATGCCTTAGAGATGCATAAGAGTTGTTAGGACATATATGTAGATATTGTTTGAGACATATGTTATGTAAATTAGCTAATCCTTTGACAAAATATACTTTATTTGTAATTGGGTAAATTTAGGATGGGTTTAGTACGTCAAGGAACAAGAGTTCAAATTTAGTATTGAAGCCATGCAAATCTGTCTAAGAAAAAATTGAAGAAGTGTTGTTCATTAAAGCTCAACAGATAGCTCGACAAATCGATATCCATTGAGGTTTAATGCTGATGCTTGACAACAGCTCGACAGTAGCTGTATCTATCAAGAATTACGAAATTCAAATTTCCAGATCTCATTTCATGCATATCCATGTGTATTTGTCTAGGGTTTCCTTTCTCACCACCCTAGACATATATAAGGATTATTTTAAAGGCTGTAAAAGGTGATGCAAAGTGATGCAAGTCAATGCAAATTGATTGTGCATGCAAATTATGACTGGAGACAGAATTTGCCCTAGTTCATCATATTAATGCGTCTTTGCAACAAGGGTTTTGTAACGAAGAAGCTTCTTGATCTTCATCATTGGATGAACTGAAGAACTTTGTTGCCAACATCTTCCTCAAGTTGGTTTGTTAGTCACGTACTTGGATCCATACATCAATTGGTTAGTCACGTACTAGGAGCTGTGCATTGAAATGAGAGATTATCACTACATCACAGGTTCAATTGGGTATTGGGGAAATGGTTCAACTGTAGGTTGGTATTAGGTACTAGGATTCCCTTTACTTATAACCGCTTGTTTTGATAATAGTGTATTCTAGGGAGTGGTGACCTTAAATTCACCCAGTGGGGTTTTGTCTCAGTGGTTTTCCCCATTCGTAAACAAATCACCTGTGTCAAATTTATTTTCCATTGCATTTAACTTGGTGATTTGTTTGTGCTACCACGCTTATTGCATGTAATTGAATCTAATCAATTCACTTGGCTAATTAATTGATTAATTTACCAAAGGGGTCAATACATTCTTGGCCTATCAAGTGGCATCAGAGCGGGCACACTCTGATTAAGGTTAATCTTTGCTGTGTGATCCATTGACCTTTATTTGTCATGGATAAAGGACAATCTCTAATTATACCTCTTATATTTGAAAGCACTAATTATGCATGCTGAAAAGTACGCATGAGAGCTTTCTTGCAATCTTTAGATGAGAAGGTGTGGTAAGCTATGGAGATTGGCTGGACTAAGCCAAAGGAAGCACCGGCTAATTGGGATGATGCCAAGATCAAAGCGGCAAACTTCAATAGCAGAGCATTGAATGTTTTATTTAGTGCGGTCATAAATGAGGAGTCAACAAGATATCCTCTATCGAAACTGCTAAGGAAGCATGGACTATCCCCCAAACAACTGTTGGAAAAGTAAATGTGTGCAGCGGAAAAATTAACGGATCTAATTCATTTACAATTGATAACATGCACTATGTAAGTTTCTTAATATAGAACAAGAGAGTTTATCTTGGTGTGGTGAATTTCAAAACAAAGATCAGAAGTTCTCGGGAACACTTTCAATCTTCACTCCAATTCCACTAACGCCCAAGATGTGTGGTCTATCAATCAGTCATATGTGTAAGTTCTAGAGAGAATGAGAGAGTGTCCTACATTCACATACATACTAATTCATGCACTTGTGATTGTTACAAAATTCTGTATGTTTCTCTCCTAATAACTGATTATCTAATTGGACTAGCCTTTTGGGCCTTCCCAATTGGGCTCTAGTATGTGGCTTGGAGTAGGACCAAAAGGGAACAAATAAGACACTAGCTTCAATTGGCATTGGGCTTTTCTGTCAACTCTTAACAAAACCAAAGTTACCATTAATTATATTTAATGCCACTATATAAATATAATTGCACTCTAGGCCTTATTAATAAATTATATCCCAAGACTTTATTGTACATGCAAACCCTTCATAAAATATTCGTAGTAATACAAAGTCGTGAATGAAGACTGCCACTTTGTAGATTACTACATATTAATCCTTGAGTACTCGGTTTAATCCTTATAAGTTATTCATCATATATTTATGAAATCCAATTTCATAAATATATATACTTTAGTAATTTCTTACCAAAGTGGTTTGGCCTAACTCTCTGAATAACAAACCCATTAAACTTATCTCAAGGGAATATTTTGTATCTCCGATAAGAGAATATGAATTCCATCTTGAGATTATATGTTCCATCAACACTAAATGTGGCTGCCCAACATACTAAGGTTTTGACCGTTACTTTAGATCTCACTCTTGATATATCAAAGCAACCTACACTTCATGATCAGGTCCATTATTCTCTTAGGATTAAGAGTTCATGTAAATATAAGTCATGAGATTTATTATTCAATTGACAGTCATTAGGAGAATAATAAATCTCACAGCAGTCCAGTTCAATATATCTTAACTCTTAAAATATATCAACATATCAACTAGAAGTTTCCACTTCCATGATCAAGACAAATCACCTTAGTTGATATGTTATAGTCTTCGTAGATGAAATGCCCAATTTCATCACCGATTATGAACTAAAATTCTGAGTTTACAAAGAACTTGTGACTTATATCTTCTGTGACTAAATCACATAAATTACATACTATGCATCTCATGGACTATATGATAATGTCCAAATATTCATGTTACCATTATTTCAGATAATAATAAAACAACTTTATTAATTACAATATTAAGTCATACATCATGTCATACATAATGTAATACATAACATCATACAATAGGATTCTATGGCACAAATCCCAACAACAACCTATGAAGGGACTAAGGTTGTCAAGGATTCAAAACTTCAAAGGCTTACCAAGAGCTTTGAAGTGATTAAAATGGAGGAGGATAAGTCATTCGACGAGTTTTATGCCAAGCTAAAAGACATAGTTAACTTTGCCTTTAATGTTGGGGAAACTATTCCCGAACCCAAGGTTGTAAGAAAGATGCTCAGATCTCTGCCTGAGAGATTCCATACCAAGATCACTGATGTTTAAGAATCAAAAGACATTGACAAAATTCCTTTGACAAAGCTAGTTGGCAACTTGCAAACCTATGAATTGGGTTTGACTAGAATCAAGAAATCGAGCAAAAGTAAGAGCATGGCACTGAAGGCCAAAAGCAATGAGACCGATGAGTCTTCTGATGATGAAGATTCCAAGATGAAATCCTACATCACCAAGAAATTGAAGAAGTTTATGAAGAATGCCAATGCAGAAGGATTCGACAAGGGCCGAAAGCAATCCAGTTCTTCTCAATTCAAGAGCCAAGATAAAGGAAAGAAGGATGCTAAGGAAGGTGGTCAATACACTATTCCCTCAGGACCAAAGTGCTTTAGATGTTAAGGTTTTGGACATATTAAACAAGAATTTTCAACTTATCTCAATATTATTGGGAAAAACAAGGCCTTTGCTGCTACCTTGAGTGACATCGAGCTTAAGGTTGATTCAAATGACAATGATGACGAGGGAATCTTCAATGCCTTCACTGCCACAATGAATCCTACTGAGGAGATTGTTGAAGAGGTAGATGAAGAAGAGGATTTGGTGGACTCTAAGTTTCAAAAAATAGATGAACAAGATGACATCCATACAACCTAAACTAAGTTGTACAAGGTTTCTAAGAAGCATGAGAAACTTTATAGGCTGGTCACCAAGAAGCTGAGTGATGTGGAGCTAGATCGTGATGAACTCTCTACAAAGGTTGATGAAGCAAATCAAACCATTAGAGCTTTACGGTTCGAGAACAACTTCCTTGCTGAAAAGACAAAGAAGCTTGAAGTAGAGTTGTTACAGGTTAGAGCTAGAGAGGACTTCTAGTGCAAAGTTCAATAAGATGCTTAACTTTCAGAAATCTACTTCTGATAAAACCGGTTTTTCTCTTCGCCTAATATTGCCTCTTCTAGTACTACTGTGTTTGTCTCACTTACTAATAATGTTAATTCTAAGAACAATGAATGTAAAACTGATATAGCTAGTGAGAATGTAGACAAGGGCAAATCTATTTTAGGTGCACCCCCCAAGCTTGAAAAGAAAGAGACTAGAAACCCTAGGACTAAGAAGGTTAATAACAAACAGTCTCAACCGAAAAAGCCGCATCTCTGTTATCACTTTGGAGCTTCAGGGCATACTCGTCCAAATTGCTACAAATGGTTAGCCACTCAACAAAGCAACAGTATGATCTCGTCTAGAAACCACAATCAGTTTCCATCCTCTTTTGTTCCTCTTGGAGATCTTCTTAAAGCCCTCATGTTCCTTTCAAACTTGAACGGTTTCAATTCTTCCCCCTTACCACCAGATCAAAGGTTCGCTCAAAGGAAAGTTTCTTCTAAGATATGGAAGGAAAAAGGCTCAAAGTGATTTAGTCACTTTTTTTTTTTTCTCTCTCTCTCTCTCTCTCTTTTGTGTATTACTTATGTGTTTTGCTTTCTTGATTTTGAGTCAGTCTAGTTTTATGCTTTGCTTTGTTTAACATGTTTTTGTTTATTTGTTTTCAGTTTTTGCTTTATTTTGTTTTTCATAAAAATTTTTAAAAAAATAAAAATTTTGAAAAATGAGAGAAATACAAAAACAGTATGTGTTTGTGTAGATTGGTACTTGTGTACCTTTTATGGCCATTGAAACAAAGTTTTCTAAACTTTATATCTTTTATAGCTTAGATGAGCATCTCAATGCACAACTAAGCAAATGAGCTTTATGGCTAATGTTTATGATGAGTACGATTAAGTAATCTCTTACACTTAATACTCATATCACTCTTTTTGACAGGAAGGACTAAAAAATCCTGAGAGAAAAGCATAAATAACCATCTCATCACTAAAGCCTGCCAATCATAAATAACATCTGTATGCTTAGGCATAGCAAAATTGTAATGTTTAAACTTACATAATTGGGTATTTCTTCTCTCTCTCTCTTCTATGCCCATGCATGATATGCTCAAAAAGAAAAAAATATGCAAAGTATATCAAAAGCAAAAAGAATCAAAACGCTTTTAAATATGGTTACAAGCGTGTTTCTAGGAGATGTAGGAGTTATAGGATATACCTCGAATGTGATATTCCCCATCAAGCAGTTATGATTGTGTGTGATTAAATTTGATTTTCTTATATCTCAAATCGTCATAACATGAAACACTTATGCACTCTTGCTATGTTTTCACACACAACACGCAAATTCTTTGCTCTTTTTGATACATGTGCAGGTACAATGTAATTTAGCCATCAAAAGAAATACATGTGTTAATGTATACTCACTAAATTGTCTTAACTTGTTTTTGAAATATAAAATTGGTTAGACTTGTTTAGTGTGTGTATGTGTTTTGGATCTATGAATGCTTTGTATTGTTTTTGTTAAGAGATGTTTTTTGAGAGCTTGACATGTTGATTGGATCTATGTTTGAGTAGCTTGCTTGTTTGCATTCATCTCTTTGTGTTTTTCCTCTCTTTGAAAAACTTTTTTTTATCAAGCTTGACAGCTTCTCGATAAATCCTCGACAGATTCCTATCTATCAAGCCCCTTGGACTTCTTTTCTGGACAGATCTTCTCGCATATTCGATCCATCAAGCTTTCTAAACTTTGTCTTATTAGCTTCTTGATATCTTCTCTACAGCTTCTCGATCCATCATGAAACTTTCTGTCTAGCCAATAGATTCTCGACAGAATCTCAATCCATCAAGGAACTTTTGCCGTCTACAGATTCTTGACAGCACCTCAACAGATTCATATCTGTCGAGATTTAGTGTTGAACAGATCTCCACAGCTCCTCGATCCATCGAGCTGCGATTTCTATATATATGTTCAGCATGAAATCAAATAAGCTTTTTCACTTCTCTCTCAACAGAAAAACTATCTCTCTTCCTCTACACACCTTTCCCTCACTCCAATCACCTTACCCTCTTGCATTTCAGCCTAGATCCTGCATTTCTTCTCTAGTAAGTGTACCAAATCCCTCTTTTCTCATGCATTTCACGCATTAGACCTAGGTTTTTTGGTTTTTCTTTTAAACTTTTGGGGTTAAGCTTAAGGTAGAACTGTTCTAAGTCAGAGCCCAGTTGGAAAGGACTTCAAGTGCAAAGCTCGATGAGATGCTCAATTTTCAGAAATTTGCATCCGATCGAAGAATTGGTTTAGGGTATGATTTCTCTTCTCCTAGTGTTGCTACTTCTAGTACTACTGTTTTTGTTCCTCCTGCTAATAATGTTGAAATTGAAAACAATGATATTAAGAATGAATTAGCTAGTGAGAATGTAGACAAGGGTAAATCTATCTTAGGAGCACCCCCTAAGCTTGATAAGAAAGAGATTAAGAATTCTAGGGCTAAGAAGGGAAATACTCAAAAGTCCAAATAGAAAAAGTAGCATTGCTGTCATCGCTGTGGCGCAGCTAGACATACTCGACCTAATTGCTATAAATGGTTAGCCATTCAATAGAGCAACAGCATGATCGCATTGGAAAACCAGAATCAGCTTCCATCCTCCTTTGCTCTGTTTGGAGATCTTCCCAAAGCCCTCATGTTCCTTTTGAACTTGAACGGTTTTAATTCTTCCCCCTCACCACCGGATCAAGGGTTTGCTAAACGAAAAGGTTCTTCCAAGGTGTGGAAGGAAAAGGGTTCTAAGTGATTCTGCCACTTTTTCTCTCTCTCCCTTTCTTTTTTTCTTTTTTTCTTTTTTTTTTTTTTTTTGCATTACTTGTGTGTTTTGCTTTTGTGTTTTAAGTCACTCTAGTTTTATGCATTGCTTTGTTTAACATGTTTTTGTTTGTTTATTTTTTTCAGTTTTGCTTTATTTTGTTTTTCATATAAAATTAAAAAAAAATTGAAAAATCAGAAAAATACAAAAACTGTGCATGTTTGTGTACATTGGTACTTGTGTACCTTGGATGGCCAATGAAACAAAGTTTTTTAAATTTTGTATCTTTTGTAACTTAGATGAGCACCTCTATGCATAACTAAGCAAGTGAGCTTTGTGGCTCGTGTTTGTGATGAGTAAGATTAAGTAATTTCTTGTATTTAACACTCGTATCACTCTTTTTGACGGGAAGAACTAGAAAATCCTAAGAGAAAGGAATAAATAACCATATCACCATTATTGTCTACCAATCATAAGATGACATTTGTATGCTTCGACATAGCAAAAGTGGAATGTCAAATGCTTAACATCATTGGGTATTTCTTTTCTATCTCTTATATACCCATGCATGATTTGCTTAAAAGAAAATTATGCAAAGAAAAGTAAAAGCTAAAAGATCAAAATGCTTTATATATGATTGCAAGAGTGTATTCTAGGAGATATAGGAGTTATAGGTTGTACCTCGAAGGTGATAGTCCCCATCAAACAATTATGATTGTGTGTGAGTTAAAGTGATTTTCTCATATCTCAAATCGTCATAACATGTAGATACTTATGCAATCTTGCGATGTTTTTTCACACACAACACGCAAAATTCTTTGCTACTTTTGATACATGTGCAAGTGCAATGTGATTTGACCATCACAAAGAATACTTGTGTAAATGTATGCTCACTAAACTGTCGTAACTTGTTTTTGAAATATAAAATTGGTTAGACTTGTTTAGTGTTTATGTGTGTTTTGGATCATGTGCTTAACATTTTTCTTATTGAGAGATGTTTTTGAGAGCTTAAAATGTTGTTTGGATCTTTGATTGAGTAGCATGCTTGATTGCATTCATATCTGTTTTTTTTTCTTCTTTGAAAAACTGTTTTTAAGCAATCTCGATAGCTTCTCGATAGCGCTCGACAAATAAGCTATCTATCGAGACCCTTCAACTGCTTTTTATCGCATTCTCAATAGCTCTCAATAGCTACTTCGATCCATCGAGAAACCTTCTGAATGCTCGATAGCTTCTCAATAGCTACCTCAATCCAGTGAGAATCTTTGTTGTAAACACCTCTCGCTAGATCCTCAATAGCTAGCTCAATAGCTAAAAGGCGCATTTTAAACCTTAATAGCTCCTAATAGCTCTCGATCCATCGAGGTTTATGAAGTTTCTATTTAAATGTTTAGCGCGAATTCTCACTCACTTTTCTTGATCTCTCTCGATCCATTCAGCCTCTTCACCTCCCAAAACACCTCTCAATCACTCCAAAACTTTTCCCCACTCATTCTTTGGTTTTGATCTTGCATATTTCACAGGTATGATCCTTTTTTCTTCATCTTATCATACATTTCATGCATTTCTAACCTAACTTTTGGGGTTTTGGAAATTTTTGGGGTTTTTCAAAATTAATGAAGTTTTTGTGAAATTTTTGGGATCAGTGTTGCTTCAATGAGTTTAAAACTCCATGCATTACATCACACTTGCATTATAACTATATTTTCATGCATTTTAGATGTGTGCTATATATGTTGAACTGTTTGTGTACTGTTAGGATTGGATTGGGCTGAGCCCGTGATGCATTTAAATTTGCATGTCACATACTCATGCATACGTACCTTCAATTCTTTATATTTTGATATATTGTTGTTAGTGCTTCTCTGATTGTCTCTCTCTCTCTCCTTCTATCCCTCTTTCTTACGTTGGTTGCATCATGGCACCTAAATGAAAATCCACTCCGTCCCAAAACCGTCTTCGTTCCAAGGGATCTTCTTCTTCTTCTTCTTCTTCTAATCCCACTCCATCTCACATACGGCTTCATGATGAAAAGGCCGAATCGGACTTCTCGGAGAACTTTTCACGACAAGGCATTCATTCGAAATGCCAAGTCATTCTGTCAGATTTTTCTGACACTAACCTACCCACTATCATCTACAGTAGGGGTTGAGTCACTGTGTGGCGCCCCGATCATGTGCCCTTCCGTGATCATACAGGAGTTTTACTCCAACATGCATAGATTTAACACTTCTGTACCTCATTTCTTCTCTCGCGTTCGAGATACGCACATCATAGTTACTCCGGAGATTGTCTCCGAGGTACTACACATTCCTAAGGTAGCATATCCTGACTACCCTAGATGCGATTGTCTGAGGACTGTGTCCAAAGATGAACTCTCGTTTCTATTTTGTGAGACACCTTCTTCTTGGGGTGACCGTTAAAACACCTATTGCTCGGCCTTTGCTAAAAGTCTGAGATTCCTAAACATGGTGATGACATTTGTTCTCCATCCACTGTCTTACTATAACACTATCAAAGAGCCTCGTGATCGATTTTTGTTATCCCTTTTAGAGGATATCTCTATCGACTTCCCTTCTCACTTCATCTTATCCCTTATAAATGTCTATAGGGATATAGTGACCCGTGATAAGCTTATTTTTCCTTTGGCTATCACAAGGATCCTTCGTCATTTTTCAGCCTCCTTTCCCGCGTCTGATCACTTTCCTGTTATGGGTGCCATTAATGGTGCTACCGTGAAGTGGAGTGATGCACAGCTTTGCTCGAGGTGGACTTAGACCGAGACGGTAGCTCCTCCAGCTTCTACAGCTCCATCCACCTCTGCTCCTTCTTCTTCAGTGGGTGGAGTGACACTTGAGGCCATCATGGCATAGCTTGTGCGCATGGATGCTCGCCTTGACACTCTCAATGATGAGTTGTGTCAAGTGAACACCAGTGTCAGTCGTATCGTATGACGACAGACTATCATGGGTCATTTCACTGTCGCTTCCTCTCCATCTCTGCTAGCCTCTGAAGATGAGAGTGACGATGGCTTCGACAGTGAGGATGTTAATGAGGACACTGATGCTAGCTTGCCCAGTGATGATGAGATGTCTACTTGATGTACTTATCCTTTGTCACTCATGACCAAAAAGGGGGGAGTAGTTTTGAGATGAGAGTAGTCATACTCATAGGGGGAGGGTTAGTATAGGAGATTTTTTGTTAGGGGAGTGTATATAAGGGATGTAGTGAGGAATCTGGTATCTTTTCTTTTCTTTCTATTTTAGATACATTATTTCTTGGTATATTGGTCTTGTGACCACTTGACAGACATTGTACTTATATTTGGTTTATATATATATATATATATATATTGATGTATGTTATTCACCTTTCTTTCTATGTGTTGTTTCTTTTATTTCTTTATACACATGTTTCTTATATGATGTATGCAATTTTATATTTCTGTTTCACACTAAGATTCAAGAGTTTGGTTAGGATAGATTTTATTGTATTCAACAAGTGAGTATGAGTTGAGTGATTTATGATATCTCTCATATGTTCATTTGGTTGTTGTGGTTTTGTCACAGATTGCCAAAGGGAGAGATTATTAGGACATATATGATTCAATGTTAGGAACATATGTCAATATTTTATGTAATTGGCTAATCCTTTGACAAAACGCAATTTACTTGTAATTGGGTAGATCTAGGATGTGTTTAATACTTCATAAAACAAAGTTTCAAGATTAAGTGCTAAAGCCATGCAAGTTTGTCCAAGAAACAAGTGAAGAAGTGCTGGTTTTTAAAGCTCGACAGCTAGCATCTATCGAGGTTTAAAAGTTGTTTCATCCCATGGCTTAACAGCTATCTCAATAGATGGCTATCTATCGAGGTTTATGAAATTCAGTTTTTCAAAGCTAATTTCACTCCAATCTGCGAGTATGTGTTTAGGCTTTCTTTTCTCACAACCCTAAACATATATAAGGATTATTTTGAGGGCCCTTAAAGGTGACACAAGTTGCACAAGTGTAGAGCAAAGTTTTGTTCATGCAAATTGTGACCGGAGACAGAATTTTCCCTAGTTCATCTGTCTCTTGAAGAAGCTGCTGTGTTTGTACACCGTAGGATTTTATGACCAAGGAGCTTCTTGACCTTTATCGTATGATGAACTAAAGAACTTTGCAAGCAACATCTTTCTTAATTTAGTGCTTAAATCGCATACTGGGATCCGCGCATCTATTGGTTAGTCACATACTGGGAGCCGTGCATTGAAAAGGAGAGATTGTCATTGCAGAACAAGTCCAATTGGGTATTGGGATAAGGGTTCAACTGCAGGTTGGTATAAGGTATTGGGATTCCTTTACTTGTAACCGCTTGTTTTGATAATAGTGGATTCTCGAGAGTGGTGACCTTAAAATCACTCGGTGGGGTTTTTGCCGTGTAGGTTTTCTCCATTCATAAACAAATCACTGTGTCAATTTATTTTCTGATGCATACTTTAATTAATTGGTGATTTGTTTGTGCTACCACGCACTTTGCATGTTAATTTGATTAATTAATAAACTCAGGTAATTAATCAATTAATTCATCACAAGGGGTTAATACATTCTTGGCCTATCATGTGACACGCATCAACATGCTTGATGCTTTGGAGGGCTTCAGCTTGTCACAGTACGAGCATGTCGATATGTGCCGTATACACAAATACGAAACCCTGCCGGTGTGCCATAGCACACCAAACGTAAAACTCTATCGAATTTTCAGCATGAAAATGGGGTATCCCCATTGTCATATTCTCACATTGGAAGCTTGGTGAGAATAGCATTTGGCATGCTATGACGCATCTGAAGTGAAGCACTACCAGATTTCCACCACGAAAATAAGGTGAAATGCTGTCGAATTTTCGCTGCGAAAATTTGGCAATGACTTCAAACACATATTGTGGGGTGCCCAATACCTTCCCCACATGTAACTAGACTTCAAAACTCAAGAATCAAGATTTTTTGTCCATCCACATTAGATTAGGAAAAACGACATTTTTTTAACCTAAGATCAGTAATAAAATCAAATAGAGTTAGGTGACCAATCAAACTTTAGAAAAAACAAAATGATTGGTGGCGACTTCACTTACCCTTGTTAATTTCCTTAAAATCAACTCACATTCCAGTCACACACTCCGGTACGACACTGTAAGGTTGAATTTAATCAACCATTTTGTTGGCTTTATTCCGTACTAATTTGCTTGTAATTCAACATTTAGAAACCCTGTATTTAGATGGGAAACATGTAAGGGTAGTGTGTGAGAGAGTGTGAAGAAATTCTCAAGAGTGTGCACACATGCATGGCCTCGCAACTGAACTCACGACTGGCTTGCAGCTGGCAAGTCACCAAAGTAGGCACACGTGTGAAGCATGCAGGGGAGCTAAAGAGTCACGCCAGCTGTTGCACTACAGGACAAAAGTCCCAAGCTGTTATCTCGCGACTTAGACTCGCGACTTAGTCAAGTTGCGAGGCCAAGTTGCCAATTCACTCTATTTGGGAAAAACTGACCTTTCGCATTCCAAACACACACCAGTATAAATACCTCTTATACCCACGTATTGTAGAAAGCTTCCATAGAGAATTTTGAGAGAGAAACCCTAGAGAAAAACATGATTGACTCATCCACAATCTTCATCCTTTGATTCTCCAAATTCTTCTACTCTCACCCTCTCCATTATTACATCCTTGAGAGGTACATTACCCAAATTCTTTTCTCACCATACCCATATCTGTAAGAAGGTTATTTAGTGCTTGGGAAGCAATTAGGAATGGACCAATTGATATTGGTTGATGCTATGGGCTATAGTGGAATCCGGTAAGCTAGAGAAGACAAAGGTTCGGAGCAACCTCATTGGAGCAAGAAGCTTGGAGGGATTAGGTACACTGGGTAGATTAGGCTTGGAGGGTCTTCTGCTATTCATATATCCCAACTTGATTCTCTAGTGGATTGTTGACCGCTTGGAAGGCAGTGGAGAGGTTTTACGCCGAGGACTTCGGTTTCCTCTTCGATAACACATCGATGTGTTATCTTTGTGTTTGCATCTCTCTTCCCTTAATCTTTGCCATATAATTTTTTATGTGGATGTGATTTTATTTGGTTTAGATTATGTTATCAATTCTGCTTTAGCTTATTTACATTTTTCGCATGCACATTGTTTGTTAATAAGCTTGAATTGGTAATTTGTTATTTGAGGGTCTAAATGTTCAAGGTGTTTTACACACTATTTGAACATTCAATTGGTATTAAAGCGGGTACACTTGTTATGGTTTAAATACCTAAGTGTGATCCTTGACCCCTTGTGTTTATTTGCCATGGATAGTGCTTTGTATGCCTCTATGCATGTTTTGGATATTAATGAATGTAACATGCCACATGTTTGTGAAAATGCCTCTATGAGTGATAATCTTCATGATTGTAATGCTATGTTACATGAATCTTTGGATGTTGTTGATATTCCTAACATCAAACTCTTAAAGAAAAATGCTAAGAAGTTTAATAAGGATTTAAGCAAGTTATTTTGTGAAAATGATGATTTGATTGCTAAGCTTAATGAATCCAATAAATTGGTTGAAAAATGTAAGAATCTTGCTGAAAATTCTCTTGAAAAGCTGAAAGAGTTTGAATGTTTGAATATGGACTTGGATGCTAAACTTGTTTTGTCTAACAAACTTGTTGATAAGATAAAATGTGAAAATGAATCTCTTAAGATGCATGCCAAATGTTTGATAGTTGAACCTATTGTTAAAAATGATAAAAATAAACCTAAAGTCCACACACACATACAAAACAAAGAAGCAAACATGCAAGTAAACAAGCAAACATGGGTCGTGGGTGCAAAATCCAAATGCTGGATTCTGCGAGTCCCTATTCTCCTAAGTTTGTTATCCTAAACCTTTGGTAAAGGGAAAAACAAAAAGTGGCTACTATCCCAAGCCAAAAAGAAAACTCATCATATCATCATACCATGTTATCATCACATCAACAACACATCATGAATACAACAAGAATGGCAACTATCTAAGCCAGCAAAAGCACATCAACACATCATAAACACAACAAGAATGGCTACTATCCTAAGCCAACAAAAACACATCAACACATCATAAACACAACATCAATCATCAAAGATCTTAAGTCTACTATCCTGAACTTAGAATCAAAGAAACACAACAAGAATGGCTACTATCCTAAGCTAAACTCACACATCACACATGATGTTGTCAACACATCATTACAACATCAAAACACATCAACACAACATCATAAACATTCGCACATCATCTTAAGCACATCAACACGACATCATGTCGGGTTAAGATAGCTTAACCCTAGTTAATTAATTCAATTATCCAAGTTGATTAATTAGGTTCAATTGCATGCAAATCATGAAGGCACCAACAAATCACCAAAAATACTGAGTGCAGCGGAAAATAAATTAACACGGTGATTTGTTGACAAATGGGGAAAACCTTAAAAGGCAAAAACCCCACCAGGTGATTTTAAGGTCACCACTTCCAAAAATCCATTAATCAACAATCAAGTAGTTACAAGTATAAGGAGTCTTACCAACTACCATAGCTTATCCTGAAATACCAACCTACAGTTGAAATTTTGCTCCAATACCTAATTAGACTTGATCTTGTAGGAGCCTTCTTTCCCTTTGATGCACAAACCTCCAATTTGTGACTAACTTTTGCATGAATCCCAGTACGTGACTAACTTTTGCACGAATCCCAGTACGTGACTAACTTTTGCACGAATCCCAGTCCAACAACTTGAACAAATGTTGTTGGCTGCAAAGTTCTTCACTTCATCAAGAATGAAGATCTGGAAACACTTAATTACAAAACCTATGGCGTACAAACACAATAGCTTCACATAAAGAAAATAAGTCTCTTAGTCTTTGTACCCTATATGACGGCTCTTAAAATAAGCCTTATATATGTCTAGGATTGTGAGAAAAAAAACCCTAAATAAATACAAAGGACTGGGCCGAAATTCAGATCTGGAAAACTAAAAATTGTAAATCTCGATAGATCGAGCTGCTATCGAGCTATCTATTAAGCTTTACATTAAGTCTCGATTGCAGGCTTCTATCGAGCTATCTGTCGAGACTTAATGAACAACTTTTCTTCACTTGTTTCTTAAACCAATCTTCATGTCTTTAATACTTGTCTTGACTAACATGTTTCTTCAAGTACAAAACCCATATTAGATCTACCCAACTACAAGTGCATTTTGTTAAAGGATTAGCAAATTACAATCAAATATGATCCTAACACATCATATTATCATAAAAGGTTCAGGAGACTCAATATCACACATCAAGTAACTCATCATTCAAGACACACATCATTTATTTTTAGAAGAATTTATTACTTAAGGAAATCAACATTATTTAAGAAATTCATCATTCAAATCCATCCATCTTTGAAAACTTCT
Source organism: Quercus gilva (assembly GCA_023621385.1). Lineage (NCBI taxonomy): Eukaryota > Viridiplantae > Streptophyta > Magnoliopsida > Fagales > Fagaceae > Quercus > Quercus gilva. The sequence continues at coordinate 54,227,658 of CM042473.1, read as the reverse complement.
TTTGAAATCTCTCTTGGATTTTTGAAACTTGAAATCTTTTCTTTTGAAATTCTCCTTAGACTTTTGAAATTCTTGATTTTCTTCTTAAATGCCAATCTCTCACTTGAATTTTTGAATCTCTCTTTTGAACTTTGAATCTTTTAGATTTTTCACAACGATTAGGTCACATCAACACAACGGGGCACATCAAGTTTGGTCCAAACATATCAAGATAAAACCAAGGCACAATGGGTCATATCAGGTTAGGTCCAAACACATCAAGACAGAACAAATCACAACGAGTCACATCAGGCTAGGTCCAGACACATCAGGACAAAACCAAGGCACAATGGGTTACATCAGGTTAAGTCCAAACACATTAGGACTAAACCGAACACAACGGATCACATCGAGTTAGGTCCAAACACATCAGGACAGAATCAATCATAACGAGTCAAATCAGGTTAGTTCCAAACACATTAAGGCAGAACCAATCACAACATATCATAGTATTTCTCTTAATCTTCTCTTCATTTTTTTTCTTTTTTTTTTTATCATTTTTTTCTTCTCTTTTCATCATTTATTTTTCTCTTCTCATCTTTTCTTTCTTTCTACTCATGTTTTTTTCTTTTTTTTTTCTCTCTCTTAGTCATCTTTTTTTTATTCTCTCTCTTCTCATCTTCATCTCCATCCTTTCTTTTTCTTCTCTCATTTTCCAATTCCTCATTTCTTTTTGGATCTTCATCTTTCATTTTTTTTTTTTTTTCAACATCCCACATTTTTTTAAAAATAAAATTCTTTCTCAAAAATTTTTTTTTTTTTTTGAACTTCTAAAAAAGCATTTTCTCTTTAGAGCATTAGCAAAGAAGAGTTGATTAGGCCACGGGTTCATTGCATTCTTTTCTTTTTATGCGGGCACATATTTACTCAACACATCATTCATTCACTTCATTTTTATTATTATGCACCTTTTGCCGTTGGATGACCATCAATTTCCTAGAATTTCTAACACCTCTAGATGAAGATCAAAGATAGTTGAAAGAGACTCTAAATCAATGAGGTTCTAAACATGACACAAGTTTGAGACAAATGAGTATTTGTGAGCACAACAAGTTGGTAGAGACTCTAGGCAAAAGAAGTTTTAAGCACAAAGAGAGTTTAGAGATAGTAAAGCACAACATGATTTGAATACAAAGAGGACCTTGAAGAAAATTTGGAGGAGTTGAAGAAAGGAGGTTAAAACAAGGGATCATAGATCCATATGACTTTGCATATCAATGCATATTCTCTTTGAACTAATTTTGCATGAATTACCTACCATCTGTTAGGGTTTATGCCCTAAAATCCAATTTATTGGCATGTCATAAATAATTAAATTGTTTAATTATATGAGACTAAATGAACCAATGAGACATTATCTTAGTCCATGAGATACATATTATGTGATTTAGTCACAGAAGATATAAATTACAAGTTCTTTGTAAGCTCAAAATTTTAATTTGTAGTCGGTGATGAAATTAAAAATTTCATCGGTGATGAAATTAAAAATTTCATCGGTGATGAAATTAAAAATTTCATCTGCGAAGACTATAACATGTCAATTAAGATGATTTGTCTTAATCATAGAAGTGGAGACTTCTAGTTGATATGTTGATATGTTGATATGTTTTAAGAGTTAAGACATATTGAACTAGACCACTGTGAGATTTATTATTCTCCTAACGACGGTCAAATGAATAATAAATCTCACGACTTCTATTTACATCAATTCTAAATCTTGAGGGAATAATGAACTTGATCATGAGGTGTAGGTTGCTTTGATATATCAGAAGTGAGATCTAAAGTCACAATCAAAACCTCAGTATGTTAGGCAGTTGCATTTAATGTTGATAGAACGTATATTCTCAAGATGGAATTCATAATCTCTTCGCGAAGATATAAAATATTCCTTTGAGATAAGTTTAATGGGTTTAGTTATTCAGAGTGTTGGGCCCAACCACTTTAGTAAGGAGTTACTAAATTATATATTTATGAAATTGAATTTCATAAATATATGATTAATAACTTAAAGGATTAAACTGGGTACTTAAGTATTAAGATGTAGTAATCTTCAAAGTAGCAGTCAACATTCATGACTTTGTATTACTACAAATATTTTAATGAAGGGGTTGCATGTATAATAAAGTCTTGGGATATAATTTATTAATAAGGCCTAGAGTGCAATTATATTCATATAGTGGTATTGAATATAATTAATTTTAACTTTGGACTTGTCAAGAGTTGACAGAAAAGGCTAAGGCCCATTGGTGCTAGTCTTATTTATTCCCTTTTGGTCCCACTCCAAGCCAAATACTAAAACTCAATTGGAATAGCCTAAAAAGTTAGCCCAATTAGATAATCAGTAAAATATAAGGAGAGAAACATACAGAATTCCATAAGAGAATTCTAATAAGAGTTTTCGAAAGGAATGAAACGGTGTGTATGTAAGTGTAAGCCACTCTCTTATTCTCCCCTTGGAAACTGATTGAGAGACCACACTTCTTAGGCATTAAATGGAATTGGAGTGAAGATTAAAAGTGTTCCTAAGGACTTCTAATCTTTTTTTTGAATTTCACCACAACGAGGTACGCTTTCTTGTTCTTAAATTCTGAAACTTACATAGTACATGTTATAAATTGCGAATGAAGTAGATCCGTTAATTTTCCACTGCGTATGTTTTGTATGTGATACAAACATGTATTTTTCCAACACCATCTTCATTGATTAGTCCAAATAGGAATTTAAAATTCGATCACCTCTAGTCAACTCGATCATTGTCCTTGTTTCAACATGCACACTTCACTTTTCTCATTTCTCTCTTCTTGCATTCTCCTAAATCAAATCATCTCTCATGTATGGTCACTTTTCTCCTCATCATGGTTGCTTTAGCTTGGAGTTAGTCTCATCTTCTCTTGTATGTTCATTCCTTTGTTATTCCCATTCATAATTTGCCCCTAGCTTAGAGTGAGTTCACCATTTTCCTTGTTGCTCTTCTTCACTTCTTTTCAAGGTGCCTTAACTTTTGCCTAGGCTACCCTTTCAAGTTTTCAACCTATTGGGACTTTCTTCTTTCTTTTCTTTCCTTTTTTTTTTTTTCTCTTTTTTTTCTTTTTTCTTTTCACAACTAAGGCTAGGCTTTCCAAATTTTGTAGTGCTAAACAATCTCAATTGATTTAAGAGGACTCGTTTATGGACCGTAATGAGGCTGGGATTCTAAGGATTAAGAAAGAATGTGTATTTGAGGCTCAAATTCAAATTTATTCTCAGGGTATCCTATTTGCCAAGGATTACTACTCATCTCGTGCTTGCATTGTTTTCTTCTTTTCCATCCATTTTTCCTTGTCCATTTTGATTCTTACATTCATTTCCTCTTCTTCTTTTCTTGTATCTCCCCTTTTTCTTTTCTTTTCCTTTTCTTTTTTTTTTTTTTCTCTCTCTTTTTTCTTTTTCCATGCCCCTGGTTAGGAAAAGATATCCTTACTTATAAATCATCCTCACATCCCTCTATCATTCATCCACAAAATTTGCCCTTAGCATAGAGTTGATCCTTTCCAATATTAGAGTATGCCCTTAGTGTTAAGGGTAACCCTTTCAAATCATCATCTATTAGTAACATGCCTCTAATGGAGGGGGTAATCCCTTGGCATGGGTATAAAGAAGGAATTCATCTAGGCTCAATGGAGTTAGCAAGTGGAAATAATCTCTCATTGCAAAAAAGGGTAGCAGAAAAATGGTCTTTCATCCCTTCAACCTTGATTGCTTAGCCTTTCCAAACCTAGGCTAGGCTTTTCATCTCATCAAGTTCTCATCATTGTAGTGTCATCCATGTCAAACAACAAGTTATTCATTCAATTTCTCTTTCCCATCTTTGAACTCACTCATGATTTGTGCTTTAAGGAATCTCTCACCACTTATCCTTCTCATTCTTATGTACTCTCTCACTTGATCGAAGTCCCTTTTTCTTCTTTCTCTCTATCTCTCTCCCTCTTTCTCACTTTCTTGTTTACTCTTTATGATCGAATGAACTAAGTCAATCTCATCTTTTGATTCCTTATTTGGATTAACCAATTTTTAGGTTTAAGGATTCATTCATTTCAAAACTAGCAAAAGAGATCACATGATACACGTCGTATTTGAATGGCCATCTTTATTGAAAGTGAAACAACATTGATTTGGAAATTCAAAGGAACATGACTCAACAACAAAACATATGGAAAGACTCAACAAGACATCTTAAACAAAGACTCAACAACACAACAAAGGGACTCAACAAAATAATATCAAGAAATACTCAAATTGAAGACACGACAGTTGGAAAAGACTCAACAAAATTGATATGGCTCATCCTTTAGCAAAGGTATTCTCATGGATCAAATCTCTTAAGCACATCCCTTCATTTGATCTTGCTTCATCTCTAGTATCTTGGCTTGGCAATCACTCCATCATCAATCAAATCTTGAATCTCATGCTTCAACCTAAAGCAATTATCTGTCTTGTGTCCTAGCTTTTGGTGAAAAGCACAATACTCATTCATGTTCCAATTGTTTGGGATTGGAATTGGAATTGGAAGAAGAGTATGTTCAAGCTGCTTAAGGTAACCCTTCTTCGATAATATTTCAAGGGCCTCTGACATTGGAAATAAATTTCTTTCTCTCTTTTGGCTTGCCAAAAACATCCTCAGCTTGTGGGCCATGTATTCCTTCAAGCCTTTGTATTCAAGTGAATACATCCTTCATTAGCTCCTCTATGTGAACAAGTGTCTTGTTCATGATGTCAATATTTTCATTCATGCTCTTCATTGCTTCTTGGTATCTTCCTTAGTGAGTAGATCTTGACAAGATTAGGGATGTGCTTTGAGATTATCTTAAGTATCCCTGAAAATGAATTTGATCAAATAAACATGTTCTCCCAATGTCTTAAAGTTTTGGACCCAACATCTTAATCAACTTTTCTCGCTTGCATCAACTTGTGGACTATATCTATGCCTCATTCGTATTCTAAGTCTTGCATCATTTCATTATCTTGGACTTAGAAATAGAATGAGCTAAATCAATCTTTCAAAATTCATGTTTTCCCTATTGCTTAAAGCCCAATTACATCATTCACACATCTCACTTTCTCATCTTTCCTCGTTTGAATCCAAGCCCAACATTCTTTCTTTCTTTTCCTTTTCTTTTCTTTTTTTTTTTTTTTTTTTTCTTTGGGCTTTGAATCCAATTACAAGTCACTCATCTCACCCTCTCATCCTTGTTTTAGGCTTATAATAGCGACTAGGCTATGGTCTTGTGAACCTTTCAAGTTAAGACATACTTTAGACTTTGGGATAAGTTTCTCATATGTGAGAACTTCTTTTCTTTTATCCCAGTTGTCTTAGGGTATGCCATAACCTCAAGGTCATCCTTCTATTTTTATATCTTTTATTTGTCCTTTCAAATTAGGTGATCACAAGATATATGTTGAACAAACAAGAGATATAAAAAGGTACCCCCTTTTTTATGGGATCTGGGATCTCTCTATGTGTGGGTATACTCCCTAGAACTAAAAGGATAGATAAGTAGGTCACTCACAATTAGGTGGGCCATGATTCCAACCAAGGGCCTAAGTGGACCTTTGTGGATTGAAGGCAAACTCTTAACGTATTCAAAGCCCATCATAGCCAATGGCACTCATTGTGAGTTGGTGGGATGAACTTTAAAAGACTTGGGCCTGAATAAAGCCTTCCATCTTCCCACTCATCACCAACCGAGGTAAAAGGAACAAAAGAACCACGTGATGTGTGTGCAAACAAGTATTGAATGAGCCTTTATTAAGGTTAAGACATAGGACACATAGGAATTAAACTCACAATCCCAGCGGAGTCGCCACTGTGGACATAATGGGGAGTTGCCACCTAGTTTTTACAATGGTTTAGGAACCATATATATTGCATCCTCTCAAGGAAGGACCTTTTTGATCTTACTACCAGAGATATATGTTCGAAGTTAAGGTACAGTCTTGGGAAGGTGTAAGGCACTAGCATACATCTATCATGGCATACACATCTCCTAGCATACATCTATCTCATCTCATCCAAGGGAATTAATCAAGCATATTCATCATGTTCATCAATCAAGAAATCTCATCATGCTTATCAACCCAATCAAACTCATGTTCATGTAATCATGCATGATTTACCTCACTTACCTTATAGCACTACAACACCTATGCATCAATGCATGTTCATGTGATTCAACCAAGATATAAACCCTAATTATCAATTCAACAATCAAAGCATGTGAAACATGTTATTCTACTAACCCTAGATCTAAACATGTGAAAACTAGACTCAACAAGACCTAAACATGTGATTAAAACTAACCAAAACAAACAAAAACAAGAACCCAAAATCTGGGTTTCTGGGTGTCCACACCTTATGGCTGCTCGACCACCCATCGCGGTGACGCTCCACCTATGTATGTATGGAGGAGGTGTGTTGTACCTTAGGTGTGTGACTGGAATATGAGTTGATTTTAAGGATATTACCAAGGGTAAGTGAAGTCGCCACCAATCATTTGGTTTTTTTTTCTAAGGTGTGATTGGTCATGTAACTCTATTTGATTTTATTACTGATCCTAGACTGAGAAAAAATGTTGTTTTTCCTAATCTAAGGAGGATGAGTAAAAAATCTTGATTCTTGAGTTCAAAAGTCTGGTTACGTGTAGGGAAGGTGTTAGGTACCCCACAACACCTATCAGTAGACAATCATTTGTTTTGGTAAAATCATAATTCAAGGACACTGGTAATTGAAAACAAGCTATTGGCATTAGCTTTCAGGGCTTTAAATGTGTTGGGCTTTAAGGTTTGGTTTCAGAATAGGAGTGGTCTTGGTCAATGCTTCCCAAGTGTGTTTGAAGTCGTTGCTAAATTTCCACGGCGAAAATCCGGCAGCATTTCGCCTTATTTTCGTGGTGGAATTCTGGCAATGCTTCGCCTCAAATGCGTCATAGCACACCAAACAATATTCTCACCAAGCTTTCGACGTGAGAATATGGCAATGGGGATGCTCCATTTTCATGGCGAAATCTGACAGAGTTTTGCGTGTGTTGCGCTATGGCACACCAGCAAGGTTTCACGTCTGTGTATACGGTATGTATCGACATGCTCGCACTATGACGAGTTGAAGCCCTTCAAAGTGTTAAGCATGTTGATGCATGTCGCATACACGGGGATACCAACATCACTTGGTGATATGGATCGAGACAATCACACCGCAATGATTGTACACACAATATAGCATGAATATGCACCTATGGCAATCACCTTGAGCGCATATCCATGCTACAAGGTCAAAAGCTCTCATGACTAGAGAGGGTCACTCAAGTAGCCATGAAAGTCCATCATACAAAGTGCACAATCACCCACACACACGCAGGATATATATTCATACATACATACATACATACATCATGCACAATGCTATCACATAGAACGAGAAAGTAAATCAGACATTGCCAACGTTCCAAGGGTATGGCCCAGCAAGGTATAGGAAATGTAAAAGAAGACCGCTCTAAAGGGTCTAAGCCCCCTAATATACTGAACATTGCCCTTTGTGGGCTTGCATCCTCTTGCTTGCATCTTCACCCTTTTTGCTCGCACCTAAAAGGTCGCGCCCTTGCTCTAAGTGTCCTTGCTTCATGTGTGTACATGCAAAGATAAAAGAAACAAGCCAGCAAACAAGTAAAGAAACAAATTAAGGGAAAACATGCTAAAAGACAGGCTAGCAAAAGATGCCAAATGGGGGCAAACGCAAACAAGCTTGTTATCAAACAAAAGGGGGATCCTAGGAGGACAAATGTAGGTTTGGATCAAGTGTCCATAGTTCCACTGGATTGGAGTATGGACAACACACAGACTCATGCATAAACATGTAGGCAAGCATGCAAAGATGTGAAGAAGCAAAGAAAGCCAAACGGGTGGCGCAAAGCAAGCAAGGCAAGCATATCAACATCACACGGAGCAAAGAAAGGTGTATATAAAGCACACCGGCACCAGGGGGTATATCTCATAGGTGGTTACATCCAAAGAAACCCTAGGAGGGATGGATGTAACCACACAAGCACAAGCCCACGGAAGGCACGAAGCATGGCAAAGCCAAGATCTAGAGAGGCTAACATGGAGATAAAGCATAGAAGCAAGCAAGCAAACATAGACATGCAAAGGAAATGATCCAAAACCCGTTAATGCCTAGGCATGCGGATGTAGGCCTAGACCATAGGATCTAGATCTACACCCCACCAATAAGGACCAAAACACAAGAAAGAGAAATATCAATGGACAAAAAGGGCTAAAGTAGCACATGGCATAGCAACCAACATAGATCTAAGCACACAAGCATGGCATGGAGCACATAAACACATAGATCTAAGCATAGGGACATAGATCTAAGCACTAACATGTAGATCTAAGGAAAAACAAGGCAAAGAACACATAAGCATGTAGATCTAAGCATAAACATGGCAATGAGCCTGAAATCATGTGAATCTAAGCAAAAACATGAAATTTAGACATATCCTAGCCCAAGAAGGCTAGACAAACAACATCAAAGCAATAAATCATGACATAATTAAGGAAACATGCTATAAAAACTATAAAGACATGCTAGGAAGCAAGAACATGCTAGGAAAAGCAATAAAAGCTTTTTATTAAGCAAAAAAAAGCTAGGAAAAGCTATAAAGAGAAAGGGGTGTGGATTGTAGCTAAAAAGCTACATCCACACCTCTATACCTCAAATCCAAGGTATGGAATGAAGGAGAGGAAGATAGGGTGCAAGAACACTACCTTGAAGATTGAAGAAAAAAGATGAGAATCTAAGGTGTATAAGGGTGTTTTTTGATGTGTTCAGATGCGTTTGGGAGAGAAATTAGAGTGAGGGGAGAGAGAATTTGCCCAAAACTGCCCAAAAGTTCCTTTGTTTTTTGCAAAATGAGGGTCTGGGGGCATTTATACTGGAAAAATGCTCCTTGGGCTTTTGATGCACCTTAAAGGGCCGCCGGCCACCCTGCTAACGTCGGCAGTTTTGGCCTTTTCTTGGTTCAACTTCAGATGCATATTTGAAGACCTTCCCAAACTTGGATTGAGTTGATATTTAGTTTCTAGAACACTAAAGAATTGGAAATCCAATGGTCAGATCAAAAGTTATGGCCTCAGGAAGCGTGCTTACGCACTTTTCATGGTTTTCTAAATATCTCAACCGTTTTAACTCCAATTTAGACCCATGAATAGTCGTTGGAAATAAAATTTGATAATCTTCGCAATGGCACTGGTACTAACCTGTTCTAATGGTCAGATCAAAATTAGGGTTTCTAGTGCCCCCGAAAGTCAACCTCAGGTCAAACTTGGTCAAAGTTAACGAAAATCACCGAGTAGATTGGGTTTTATGTAGAAACCTGAAAAATGTCATTTTGAGATGATTTTAACCAACTTTGACTCTTGCTCAACCCAGGGTTGACAAGGGGCATTTTGGTTAATCTGACCTTAAATGGCACTTCAAGTGCTCTAATACCCAAACGGGCTACGTCAATCTAGATGTTTCTGCGGCCTTATGGAGAAAAGATAATATTTTTGAAATTTTCGAGGTCTGGCACACAAATCAAGGGCGGAAAAAATACGGTGTCTATATTGGGCACGAGGATGCGTACACATACATAAGTATGCATATGCATGCCTCTAGTTTGCGTATGCATACATGAGTATGAGCAAGCATATCGCCCAGAAACACTAGCTTAAAGCAAACAACAAACAACAATCAAACAAAACCTAGCATGCTTCTAATATATAACCAAACAACCTAAACTAACAACAAAGATATCAAAGATCAAGAAAAATAAAGATAAACAAAAAAAAAAATCTATTCCTAAACATGCATTGGACCTAACAACAAATAAGAGTGACATTTAGCACATCAAAACATGTTCATCAGTATATCCAATTATATCAACTTTCCAATCAAAACATGATGAGACAAAACAAAATAAAATCAAACAAAACAAAGCATATTTCTAAGTATGAATAACATATAAATTAACTAAGAACAACAAAAACGCAAATTATAAAAGATTCAAATCAAGGAAAAGCCATGAAGAGAGACTCACCTAGCTATGGAACACAAACTTGATTGATATTTAACCAGCCCCTCAGTGCCTACACAAAAAGATCAAATGACAATCAAATGGATCAAATTATTTCAATAGTTCATAAGTGATCACAACTTAAAATAAAAATATTAGTTTTGAAAAGGTTTTGAGAAATCCAATTGAGAACAAGTTTCTGCCTTAAAACTAACTAAAGGGAGGTTTTTTGATGATTAAAAAAACGTGCTCAGGTCTGTGTGTCAATTTAGAGAAGATAGAGGCAAAAATAAACTCTCTCTAGCAAGCCTTTTGATTAAAGGCATAAGATGAGTATTTATAAATTAAAATTAGGGTTTTCAAAATTTTTAATGATCTTTGGACGTTCTCAAGGGTCTATGGGCCAGCCCACATCAAAGCATTATGATTTGGGCCCTTAAAATGAAGTTTTAAAACCTAGAAAATCGGACTGCCAGTTTACCCAAATTGAAACAGTCATAACTCACTTAACTGACTGTTTGAGTATTGCTATTCTCTTGTTTGATGTGTTAACTAAGTACCTTGTTAATGCTTTTAATTGCTTGTTATGTTCTGAGCATTTCCTTTGGGCATAGGGGTTTTTGGGTTTCTCTATGAGTCTCTCTGAATGCTGTCTTTGGTTTTGATTTTCAGTATCTATGTGATATATGTGTTTTGCCCTATGTTATTGTTTTTCATATTTTGGGATGCTACTGCATCGGGGTGTTCATGCTCACTTCCTACTCTTCATATCCTGTTTCATTGCCTCTTGGTCATTTTTGGGTACATTTCCCTTTAACTGACTTTTTACTGAAACTAACCAATCTGATGTTTGCTTCTTGTGATATTATATTTGGTTTGTTTCTGTGTCTGTTTTGTTGCAGTTAACTCGCTGTTCATCCAGAGGTAAAGGCATTGTGTCTGAAGATTTGGCAACCCCAGTTGCTAAATGGACACGGTTGTCGTCTAAGTCATCCAAGGACTCAACCATTGAGAGATTCAGGACTCCTACTGACTTAAAGACCTACACAGACATCTTCAAAGAGTCCTCTCCCATTGTGGAACGAGCCGTCAAGTTTGATACCCTTGGAGAAACTTTTATCCCCAACATCTTTAAAGACAGAGATTGGGTTGACCTTTTTGGAAACTTTGAGGACCCAATTGAAGAACTGGTTAAGGAATTCTACTCAAATGCCAGATTTACAGGTGTAGAGTTAAAATGCTGGGTTCGAGGAACAGAGTTTATCCTAAATGCAGACTACATTGCAAAGGTACTCCGCATTTCCAGACCAAGTAATGTCAATCGAACTCCATACGATGACAGAGTGCTTCAGGCACAAGACATCCTCCAAGTTCTTGGGAAAGAACATGCAGTGGGAAGCACAGGGTCATCAATAAGCACTGCATTGTTTTCGCCTGAACTGACAACCTTAAAGCTGATTATGTTTTCCAATCTCTATCCTCTGTCAAATACTACCTTCATCAATCTTGGAAGGGCTCAATTTCTGTGTGATCTGATTACTGGTGCACCAATTGATATTTGTGCTCATATATTCCAAACCATTGGGAAGACATCGGCTCGTTCAGCAACAGGAACAATACTTCCTTTCTGCAGTCTAATCATGAAGATTGTTCTTCGTGAAGGTATTAGTCCTTCATCAGATGAGAAGTTCTTGTCTCGTCCTCAACCGATATCACTGTACTCTCTCCAAGCTAGCAAGAGTCACTCCTCCAAGAAACCTAAGAGTGAACCATCCACTCAGGCTTCTCCATCTGCTCATGCTACAGCTACTCCTGTACAGTCAACCAGCACCCCGTCTATTCCTCCTGGATTCCAATTTCCCAAACAAAGTCATTTCATTGAATATGTATTTCAACGAATTTCTGATTTGGAACGGCTTCTCAACTTATTTCACAATCAAACTCAAATGCGCCTCGGAACCATTGAGTTACAATTAGATAACATCCAACAGAAGCTCGAAGACAGCCTTTAGCTATTCGTGCCAAAAATGGGGAAAGCAGCTTAAGGGGGAGAAAGAGCTTATTCATGAAAATGAGGGTGCATACTCAAAGGGGGAGTGTTTTGTTTTTATAGTTGCTGTTTTAAGTTTTTTTTTATGTTATACTTTTGGGAAAACTTGTTTATGATGTTATACTTTTGGGAAAACTTGTGGTACACTTGTCGTATATTTTGTATAGGCTTGATACACTATGGTTTAAGTCTATTTTAAACTCAAAACTTTTGGATGGCTGTGGAACTTTGGTACTTATATATAATGATGTTATTCAGTTATTTCAACACTTGTCTTATCTGATTTTGTACCCATGTTGCTTACGTAAGCTTTAAGGGTTTGAATATGCATGTTTGTAGGCTTTTATGGTTTGTGCCATGTATTTGCAATACTTTGCTTATGCAGCCTTTATGCATTGTGCTTTTGTACTTGTTAATACTTTGTATTATTTTGAGTACATCACTCTTGTGCCCTTGTAGGATCGTTCCTAGATGCATGCACGTTTGTATGCATTGGTTGAGTGTTGGTCATTCAGGTGATGTGCCTTGTGTTTGTCATCTTGAATGTCCAGATATTCATTCCAAGTGTGAATGAGCATTGTGATCACTTGGTTATAGTGATTACTTGTTTTGGTCTTGCTATGGTCTACTAATTTATTCCATTTTGCTTGATCATGATATTTTTGCTCCATATGCATATCAAGTTATTCTGCATACAATGATATTGCTATGTTATTGTGTTTCAGGAGTTACTTATTCATATGTTCAAGAGCTTTACATAATCTAGAGTTAGGCGTGAGTGAGTTTTGTTCAACTGTTCCCAACTCACGTTTTAAGTCTAGAGTCTGTTGTAGGGTTTTGTTACGGAATAGCCAAAGGGGGAGATTGTAAGGTTGAATTTAATCAACCATCTTGTTGGCTTTATTCCGTGCCAACTTGCTTGTAATTTAGCACTTAGTAACCCTATATTTAGGTGGGAAAATTGTAAGGGTAGTGTGTGAAAAGATGTGAAGAAATGCTCAAGAGTGTGCAAGAAAACAGAGTCTTGCGACTGGATCTCGCTGGTGAGTCACGGCTTGCAAGTCGCCAAATGCCTGCACACGTCCCAAGCATGCCAGAAGCTGAAGAGTCGCGCCAGCTGTTGCACTACAGGACAAAAGTCCCAAGCTAGCCAGGCCGTTGGCTCGCGGCTTGAACTCGCGACTTGACCCAGTCGCGAGGCTAAGTCGCCAAAATGCCCTCTTTGGCAAAAACTGACGTTTTGCATTCCTTTCTCACCCTATTATATATATACCCTTAAACCCACCATATTGAGAGAGCTTCTAGAGAGAATTTTGTGAGAAAAACCCTAGAGAAATACAAGATTGATTCATCCACAATCTTAACCTTAGAGACTCTACAAATTCCTCTACTCTCTTCCTCTCCATTGTCATACCCTTGAGAGGTCTTTAGCCAAATCCTTATCTCACCACACCCACGTCTATGAGAAGGTCTATTTGGTATTGTTGGGAAGCAGTTAAGAAGGAACCAATCTACATTGGTTGCTGCTATGGTCTAGTAGCGGAATCTGGTAAGCTAGAAAATAAAAATGTTCGACGTAACCTCATTGGAGCAAGAAGCTTGGAGGGCTTAGGTACCTGGGTAGATTAGGCTTGGAGGGTCTATTGCTGTTCATGTATCCCAACTACATTTTCTAGTGGATTATTTGACCGCTTGGAGGGTGGCGGAGAGGTTTTACGCCAAGGGCTTCAGTTTCCTCTTCGATAACACATCGTGTGTTATCCGTGTGTTTGCATCTTCCTTCCCTTTATCTTTGCCTTATATTTACTGCTGTGGATGTGTTTATATTTGGCTTAGATTAGTTATCAATTCTGTTATTAGCTTGTTATCATGTTCCGCACATTATTTGTTTGATATAAAACTTGAATTGGTATTTTTGTATTTGGGGTCCAAACGTTCAAAGGTGTTGTATAACCCTTTTTGAACTCTCAGGGTACAAAATGAGATGTCTATAGTTGCGAGAATGTAGGAGTTACCTCGCAAGTGCTTCACCCGTTTGTCTCTGTAGGTAACGGACGAGTATATGATGGTGGATTTATGTCTTTACTTGTCCATCCTTTTAGGTGACGAATGAGTCATTGGAGTAGACATGATAGGTTGCATTTGTTGCATTGAATTCTTCATTTGGGATGAGTCAGTATTTTCGAAAGGTTGACCTTGGGGTTAGTTAAAAAGTTCCTCATCAATAGAGATCCCAAGTTGACAGATTTCGTCAAGCTAAAAGTTTCTGCATTTTGACTTACTTAGTGACACATACTCACATTCTTTTCTTCTTCTTTTTTGCGACATTTTGGGTACAAACCACCATAGTGCCCTGAACAAAGCTCCATTTAAATTTTGAAGAAACACTAAATGAAAACAAGACTAATCTAGAATACAAGAATGGTATAATTTACCTCCCTTAGCTCAAACAAAAGAAATACATCATGTGCAAAAATATCTTGACCTTGATACTTATGACTAAATGTACACTTTTTTAATTAGAATTAGAAAAATGTCTTGCAGCTTTTGACCTTTGTTTAAATAGAGGCATTAAGATATTAAGATGTCAATTACCAAACATGTTTAAATTCACTGCAAAATTTGGAATAGTTAAGAGCTGTATATTAACCTGGAGTGGGGATTTCCATGTTAAAGAGTAAAAAACAGAGTAATTGGAGACCATCTCAAAACAAGGGAAGACACCTTCTTCTAATGGAGTAGCACTCCTCTATGGTTAACTGTTGTGAAATGTCCTTTAGAATTAATTTGAATTTCACAAATTCTATCGCTTTGGATTTTTTTTAGATGCCTACTTCATTTTTTTTAATTCTTGATTTAGTTTTGGCCTGATTGGATGAGATTTTCTCCTTCGGTAATTTGAGATTTTTCATTCATCCATTCCATGCAAATGATTGTGTTTTTATTACTTTCCGTACCATTTGAAAAAATGCATGAACCAAAGTTTCCATCACTAAAACTCATCAAAATAAAGCCTTAATCTTGGTAGTTTATAGCCTTAAAATCTTCATCTCTTTAGAAATTAAAGCCCCATACACATTTGTAGATTGTTGACTCTTTTGTCGCCTATGTTGAAATATTTCATGAACATGGACACACGTATTTGCAAATTTGCTCCTTGAGTTTTGTCTAACTGAACTTCTTTTGAACAAATACTTATTTTCAGTAGTTTTCATTCATATACAGCCCATGAGATGACCTAGTGTGGCGGAGGGCTTTAAATTATTATGAAAATTGAGACGGTGTTACAGCCTATGAGAACCTGTGATCGTTGAGGAAGAAGGATCCCTTAAAGGGACTGCTTGCTAATATGGTTCAATCTCATCCAAAGAATTAGAAATTAAATTTTAAAATTGCAGGACAGGCAGTGAGAAATATTCAATATAATTTTATCCATTAAATCTGATATATGTTTGTTTCTTATTTTCAATATTCAAGAAGTCATCTATAAAGAAGTATCCAAGAACCAATTTGTAAAGATTTCTCAAAATTTTTCTTTGAGAGATTGGTAATGGGCATATGGTCCTCAATAGCCAAGTATCCTTTCTACCAAAGTAATGTTGTTGATCATGGATTGCAAAATTTGATAATTCTTCTTTCTTTCTTTTTTTTTCTTTTTTTTTAATGTAGTTGATGTGGTATAACTAACCCCATATTAGACTCTATACAAATACAAGCTTTCTAAGCCTTGTGTTAGTTTGGTTATTGAATTAGTAACATTCTATTGTAGGTTCAGACTATCTACTTAAGTTGGTTTCAGAGCTTAAGCATATTTCTTTTATAGTTTGAACAATATGGCTTTAAATATCATGAATAAGGCAATACCATTAAGGATTTGGTAGTCTTTCCATTGATTGGTATGAAAGAAGTAGCATATTGTCAAATACTCAAAATATGTATACCTTTTTCCTTGATTGGTACGAAGGAAGTAGCATATTGTCAAAATATGTATATATCTTTCTGTAATATCAAAAACAAAGAGGCACATTGCATAGTTTTTTTTTAATGATGGCCTTCAATGAAAATTTGAAATTAATATGTATATTCGACCAAAATTTGTATATATTTAATTGTGATTATTCATAAATGTAACTGTACAATGTAATGAGAAACTTGACGTAACCAATATCATGAAAATTGCAAGGAAAAACTATTTTAATACCTTCAAATGTCATGGTCGAACTGATGTCCTATATGTTTAATGACTCAAGCTAATATCTATAGCACTACTATAATTGACCATTCTCATGTGTAAGCACGTATTACTAAGTACTAATATTAAAGCTAAGAACCCTGCAATTTAGTGACATTAATTAATATCAATTACAAGAAGAATTTGATTCAAATCTTTCATCCCTTACTCTAACAATATATTATATAATAATAATAATGTGGACAACATTTGTTTATAAACTCTTACTAATAAATGGCTGTTGGGGGCGATTTTTGTTCATTGCCCACATGATATTTGGGAAGTCAAGACTGAGACTCGACTTTAGGTTTGGAACATGGCCCAAAGGCTATCTATGAAGTGTGAAAAACCCATTTTGCTCAAGGTCTAGGTTGCATCCAACAAAGATTATAATAAAGCACTAAAAAAATACCTCTTGCAAAGATAAGATAGCACAAAAGATGGCCCACCACAACAAGTACTTAAATAATAGTCTAGCGGTAAACAAGAGAAACGTCCAGCAATAGATGCTTGGAAAATTGATAAATGAATTTGCATAGTAAAAATTATGCATTTCCTTCATAGCTAGTTAATAAAAGTGGGCCCATTATAACAAGTACACAAGAGGAAAAATGGTCCAACAATGAATGTGACAAACCTCTAGCAGTAGATGTCTGATAGATTAATAAGTGTGTTTACATGATCAAAAATCATATAGTTTCTTCATTATTATAGAGTCAACATGAGGGAAAACTTCCATAGTATCCAAGACATTATGGCCTTCATTATAATAATAACAATAAACAAGGATTAAATGCTTCATAATTACGAGTAAAAGAGGAAAAAATAGGATGAAATGAAAGGAGAGAGAGAGATTCCAGCTCAGTGCAACAAATATTGAACTAAGATCCTTGGGGAATATATATGTGGGGCATGAATGGGGTAGTGTAGGCTATTTTGAGTGAGTGGGTATTTAAGCTTGTGGTGGTATGATGGAGTTAATGCTGAAGCAAAGTCTTTAATAAGTGTGTTTACATGATCAAAAATCATATAGTTTCTTCATTATTATAGAGTCAACATGAGGGAAAACTTCCATAGTATCCAAGACATTATGGCCTTCATTATAATAATAATAATAAACAAGGATTAAATGCTTCATAATTACGAGTAAAAGAGGAAAAAATAGGATGAAATGAAAGGAGAGAGAGAGATTCCAGCTCAGTGCAACAAATATTGAACTAAGATCCTTGGGGAATATATATGTGGGGCATGAATGGGGTAGTGTAGGCTATTTTGAGTGAGTGGGTATTTAAGCTTGTGGTGGTATGATGGAGTTAATGCTGAAGCAAAGTCTTTAATGGGTAAAGGGTTGTTTATGACTGATGAGGAAGCATTTATGGGCTTGGAATATGCAGAAATAGAAAGGGAATGTCTAAGGCTAAGTGAATGTGGGCTAAAGGGAATGATTTATGAGCTTGGGGAGAGTTGAACCACAAGCAAAGTGACAAGAAAATCAGAAATTTCAGAGGGGTTGGTGTGTGTTTTGTGGGCTAGTGTGCTTACCCATTTATAGTGGTGTTTAGGGAGGTATTAATTATCAAAAGTCCAAAAACGTAGGATTGATCAGGGGGTAGAATAGCAGACTTAATTATCATAGGATTTGGCAATAAATGGGAAATTTACTTTTGGGGCTACTTTGCTACTTTGGGTAATATGACACATGGTGAGTATTTGAGCTAATCTTGCATTAAATGCTAAGATTTCTCAGATTGTGTTCAACCAATGGGATTAAGGCAGGTATTAAGAAGGAATCCTAGTGCTACAACTGAGATTTGGACCCTAGGAAGGAGGATTCAACACCCCAAGCCAGGTGTCAAAGTTTAAGCCCACTTTAGAAGGTTCTGTTGGAGATCCCTTTATGCCGTCCAAACCATATGTTCCCAAATTTTCCCCTTTAGGATTCATAGGCTTGGTTCATGAATCAATTACATACATTTTTAGTAATAAAATAAACTATTTAGTTGAGGATTTCATGAGCTTAGAGGTCTTGGTCATGGCTTCCTTGAGTTGTAATCAAAACTTGGAGAGGAAGGGTATTTATTGCCCACTAGCTTTTAGGCATTAGCCCAGCCTTTAGTGCTATTTAGATCATGATTTGCAGTGGTAGAGAGGCTACTGGGACAGGTGGCCAACTCCTAACTTGGTTTAGGAGCTTGGTTGCTTCTTAAGGTGCTCTCCAACGAAAGACAGAACAGAATGGAGTTCTCCAACTAGGTCAGTTTGGACACATGGGCTATTTTGGCTAAGACTTCATGTTGGGCTTAGCCATGAGGGCTGAGTACTTTAGTGGGCATCTGACTTGGTGGTTCTCTCCACTTGGGCCTATCCTTTTGCTTTCTCATTATGAGCCCTACAAAATGGACAAAGCTACTATATATTGCCATGGATTTTTATTCCACATGGGCTTTAGTTGTTAGTAAAAATGAAATGAATCCATGAGCTTTAATAAATATTTATGATAGATTTTGGGTATTAATTTTCATAGGCTTTAAATAACAACTTGTATAGTTTCTCATAATTTTTGCTATGAATTATTTTGTAAATGATATTTTCTTTGGGGCTTATAAATAATGACCTCCAATATTTCTTGAGAATAATATTTACCATGGGTTTTAAATAGAGGCAATATCCACAGGTTTCAAATAAAATATGGTAACAACCACTATAGTGGAATAATATGATATTCTTATTGGTTTTTCTATAGATAATCATAATAAGGTGAATAATTATCATGAGTTTTGGAAATAAATATTTAGAATGTATAAGATAAATAGTGACAATGGGTTCTTATATAAATTCCATGGGTTTATAATATGGTATAAATAAACAAATGTCATCGGTTTAAGATAATCATAACTTTCCATAGACTTTTATAAGATGATTGCCATGGGTTGAGAATAGATAATTGGCATAAATTCCATGAGCGTGTAATATTATAGTAATAGGTTTAAGAACTTAAAGTATTGTTCATTATTGGATTTTTAAGTGAAATAATTATAATATAGTATTTTGCCAAATATTAATAACCTTGGGCTTTTGATAAAATAGTGCCAAGTAGATAGCTTGGGCTTTTAATAGTGCCAACGTAAATTGGACTTTTGATATTGCCAGTGAGAATTGGGTTTTGATGTTGCCAATGAAAATTGGGCTTTTGATATTGCCAATGTAAATTGGGCTTTTGATGATGTTGCCAATGTGAATTGGGCTTTTGATGTTGCTAATGAGAATTGGGCTTTTGATGTTGTCAATATGAATTAGGCTTTTGATATTGCCAATGTGAATTAGGCTTTTGATAAAAAAATTGTCATGGGTTTAAACCATGAGCTTTGATTATGGATTTGAATTCCATTGAAAAAATTTCCATAGTATTAAACCATGGGTTTTGATTAAAGATTTGAATTCCATTGATAAAATTGTTTTTCCATGGACTTGAATCATGGGCTTTTCAAATATTGTCAAGCATAAGTATTCTTGGTCTTTAAATAGAATGGGATGTGTGTATTGGGCCTATAGGGCCGGTTTTGGGCTTAACTAAAATAATAATAATAATAAAATTTGTAGTTAACATAATAATAGGGTAAAAAATATTTTGTGAAAGCCCAATAACTTTTTAGTGGTGTTTGAAAATAAATAGGTGATACTAAAATAATATTAGGTGTAAAAAAAAATGTACCCTAACAATGACATAATTATATATTTTAAAACTCTAGCTGTTGAATTGTATGTTCTTTGTATTCTTAATATGTATGCTAAATTTTGTTCAAATAAGATATTGTTTATTATTCAATTCATGAACTTACTTTTAAAATTATAATTTAAGACTAAAAATACTTAAAATAGTCCAAAATAATAATGTCATAGGAGTTTGTAACAAAACTTTGTTGAAATAATAATCTCAGTTAGAACGTGAAGTAAGATTTCTCTCACACCATTAGGGTTGCTCTGCTAGGGTTTCTCAAGCAAAGTTGCTCGGCGTCGTGTGTAGAATTTCGTCCCTCCCTACGTGGAGGTTTCTCTGTTCCTTTCAATCCTTGAGTCTGATAGGATGGCAGGTTTTAGTGCTTTGTCTTCACTATTACTTTGTGGTGGGGTTAGCTCTCTCAGTGATATGGCGAATATTGAGGATCTTTGGTCTCGGCTCTCACTGATAGAAGAAGAGGAGCATGGGGCTGATGTACCCTGGAAAAAAGAGGTTACTATTGTTCATTTAGCGGCAAAAATTTTTCCAAAAAGAGTGGTCAATGCAGAAGCAGTGGGTCAAACCTTTTAAATCTTTATGGAAGCTGATTGGGGAGATGAAAATCAGAGATATAGGGGGCAATACGCTGTTGTTTGAATTTGATAACACAATGGACTTAGAAAGAGTGTTGGAGTTTGAACCGTGGTCCTATGATAAAAGCATTGTTGTTCTGCGACGTGCAGTGGATGCAAAATCTGCCCCATCGTTAGATTTTGATTTAGTGACTTTTTGGGTGCAACTCCACAATGTCTTTTACTCAGGCAATGGGGGAAGTAGCGGGTAATAACATTGGGACATTAGTTCAGGTAATTGACCAGGAAGATGATGAGGAAGGGGGCAAGTACTTGTGAATCCGGGTTATGATGGATGTTAGAGATATATATTAGACATATTAACCCAATGTAATAGACCCAAGCCCATTCCTGCTTGTACTAGTAGTCTAGGGTATAGTCTCCTATATATTCTCATGTTAGGGTTCATTGTAACACAGGTTATTGTACTATACTCTTATACAATAAAGATGTAACCCTTAAGGGATTCCTCCGTGGATGTAGGCCGACAAGACTGAACCACGTAACCCTTGTGTTCTTAATATTCCTATTCTATGCTTCCCTTTCTGCATCTACTCTAGCATATATAACATGGTATATACATCGTGTTGCTAATAATCTATTTAACATGGTATCAAAGCCAAACTTCGTTCTTGGCATCAAACAAACATCTCTAAAAAGCAAAGAAGAATATCATGTGCACACCATCATCAAAAGTCACACATGCTTCTCTGCTAGATCTAGACTCCGCGGCACCTCGCAGCCACCGCGGCTCAATGCTGTGTCCAAGATCCACAAACTCTAGCAAAGCCGTGACTTAACTTTTTAGATTTGTGCAAATCCAAGCTTCGCCTGATGAAACCAACACCACAGACGTGCTCCACGACCTCCTGCAACAAAAACCCAGAAACACGACCCCCAATGGAAGACTCACACGCCTCCATGTGCCGCTAATAGGTCCGGAACCTCCCCACGCTCCGCCACGATTTCCTCATTTGTAGCTCATCCATTGGCCACACGCGCCGCCCTATCGGCCATGTCAACCATCGATCAGCCTATGGAAGAAATTTGGCTTCCAACTGATGTAGCACGCGCCTACACGCGCCACCTGGGGTTCTGGCTTATCTTCCACGCACCGATTATCACCCACACACCTACCACGCGCCGAATCTGTGATGCTGTCATCCATGACGTCATTTGATGACGTCAGCAAGCAGCCATGTCAGCCCTAGACATGTCTTCAGCCACGCAGCTCACCACGTCAGCAGTGTCGCCTAATCAGCACCACGTCACCTAGCTGACTTTGACTCGGACCGACCCGACCCAACCCGGACCACCCGGATCTGACCTATGAGCTCTGACCGTTGACTTTGACTTTTTGCAAATCTGTTGACTTTGACTTTTTGCTTTGACCAAAAGTCAAAATTTCCAAAATGGCCTATCTTGCTCAATCTTTTGCGTAGATTCCAATTTTGGACTTCGTTTCTTCACTTGAAATTCCAAAATTGGTCAATTGGCATATTATTCATTGTGGTTTCTTCAAAGGCATTCTTCAAGGCATCTCCAAGTGATCTTCTCATGATTATCCAACCTCAAGCCTTCATCGAGCTTCCGCCTTAAGTTTGAGGGAAGGTGTTAGAGATATATATTAGACATGTTAACCCAATGTAATAGGCCCAAGCTCATTCCTGCTTGTACTAGTAGTCTAGGGTTTAGTCTTCTATATATACTCATGTTAGGGTTCATTGTAACACAGGTTATTGTACTACACTCTTATACAATAAAGATGTAACCCTTAAGGGATTCCTCCGTGGATGTAGGCCGACAAGGCTGAACCACGTAACCCTCGTGTTCTTGATGTTCCTATTCTATGCTTCCCTTTCTGCATCTACTCTAGCATATACAACATGGTATATACATCGTGTTGCTAATAATCTATTTAACAATGGATATCACCAAGGCTCTCCCACGGTGCTGTAAGTTGTGGTTAGATGGTTAGCATGTTGGCTGGGCATTGCTTAAATTTGAACAGCTCCCTAATTTTTGCTATTGGTGTGGAAGGCTTACATATGGAAAAGGAGACTGCGAAGTGTGGATTCAAGGGAAGGGGAGTCTGAAAAAGGATGATCAACAGTACGGGGAGTGGCTTTGCGCTGATCCAGTGAGACACACTCGAAAAATGGTTGTGGTGGTTTCTGGGAATTTGCAGGGTGCAAAGTGTTGGAAGAAGGGGCCGACAATAGAGAAAAATTAGTCAATTCTCAAGGACTTGACCAACCGAGAAAGTGTTGCTTCCAATTTTGAGAGTGGCAATAGGACGGACAAAAAAGCGAATACGGTGATATCCATGGAGGCCAAACCTACAGGTGTGGTTTTTTCTAGTCATACAAACCCTCTGAATATTTTTAGTAATGACATTGATGCGAATACTGTGAATTTGGATAGTGGAATAAAGGACTTGAGGGACCCGTTGCCTACTCTCATGCCCATGCAGAATTTTAGAAAAAAGGAAGTAGGAACTGTCATCAATTAGGGGCAGCATGGTATGTTTTCTTTTAATGCAACGTAGGTCCCTTTAACAAATATAACTAATCAGGCAGCCACACAGCCTTTGAATAGCACTAGGAAAAAATGGGCGAGACTGTTGCGTGAGGTGGGGGATCTGATAATGGCAGTGACATAGAGATCCAAGAAAATACACATCCGAAGTTGGAGCCATCTGAATAGGCAGTAAAGAAGAAGAAACGAGTCAGTGCAATGGGTGGTGGGTACAAGGAAAATTCTTAGGTGGTGGCTGGCCTCCAGCACCACCAGTCACAATGAGTTGCCTTAGTTGGAATTGTCATGGGCTTGGGAACCCATAGACAACTTTCTTACTTGGTTGGCAAAAAAGATCCCAAAATGGTCTTCCTAATGGAGACTAAGGTTGATAAGGAGGTTGTTAAGAGAATTAGCCGTAAAATGCAGTACACAAATTTGTTTGTTGTTCCTTGTCATAATAAGGGAGGAGGGCTGGCTCTTTTGTGGAAAGATGACTTTGTGTTGGATGTTCTTACTTCCTCTGATAACCACATTGATGGGGTGGTGGATCAAGGAATGGATGACACCTGGCGGTTCACAGGTTTCTATGGAGACCCTGACAGCGCAAGCTGAGAAAATTCCTGGACTCTACTTAGAGATTTAAGCCAAAGACAAAATTTACCTTGGGTTTGCATGGGTGACTTTAATGAGATTCTCAAACTTGAAGAGAAGTAGGGGTGGTTGGTTCAACCTGAAAGGCAGATGCAAGGCTTTCAGGATGCCTTGGATTTTTGTGGGTTTAAAGACCTTGGATTTAATGGTTTCCCATTCACTTGGTGTAATAGAAGACCGGGGGATCACAATGTTTGGATTCGATTTGACCGTGGGGTAGCAACAGTGGATTGGTTTTTAAGGTTCGTCACTTCATGTATCCACCATTTAGAGTGTTTCCATTCAGATCATAGACCGATCCTTCTCATCTTCGATGCCAAACAAAAAAGATTTTACAAAAAAGGGCATCCGTTTCGGTTTGAGGCAATGTGGGTAAAAGACAAGACTTGTGAGGAAATGGTTAATGATTCATGGGCTGGTTTGGATGATACTAATCCGGTAAGAAATCTATTGAGGAAGATTACTAGCTACCAAGACAATCTTCAGACTTGGAACGGGTCACTTTTGGGCATGTAAGGACTACTTTGGCCAAGAAATTGAAGGAGTTAAGCTTTTTCGAGGAGCTTGGTTTATACAACGCAAATCGGCCCAGATTAAAAAGCTCCGTGATGAAATTCAATTGCTTAAGGTGAAGGAGGAAACAATGTGGAAACAACGTTCCCATATTGAGTGGCTTAAGGAGGGTGATCGAAACACTAGGTATTTTCACTGCAAGGCAAACCAACTTAACAAACATAACTACATTTTGGGTTTAGAAGATGATCTTGGCCATTGGATTGAAGATAAAGACCATATGGGCAGATTGGCAAGCACTTATTTTGACACCATGTTCACCACTTCAAATCCGAATGGTTTTGATGAAATTTTAAGTGGATTAACACCTACTGTCACGACCGAGATGAATAATAGCTTGTGATAGGCCAAGAATGTATTGACCCCTTGTGATAAATTAACCAATTGATTTAGCCAAGTTAATTAGTTAATTCAATTAACATGCAAAAGACATGGTAGCACAAACAAATCACCAATTAAATAAATGCAGCAGAAATTAAATTGACACGATGATTTGTTTACGAATTGGGAAAGCCTACATGGCAAAAACCCCACCGGGTGATTTTAAGGTCACCACTCCCAAGAATTCACTATCATCACAACAAGCGGTTACAAGTAAAGGAATCTCAGTACCTTATACCAACCTACAGTTGAATCCTTACCCCAATACCTAATTGGACTTATTCTATAGTGACAATCTCTCCTTTTCAATGCATGGCTCCCAGTACGTTACTAACCAATAGATGTGCATATCCCAGTACGCGACTTAATCACCAACTTGAGAAAGATGTTGGTTGAAAAGTTCTTCAGTTCATCACATGATGAAGATCACAAAGCTCCTTGGTCATAAAACCCTAAGGTCTACAAACACAACAACTTCTTTAAGAGAAAGATGAACTAGGGCAAATTCTGTCTCCGGTCACAATTTGCATGAACAAAACTTTGCTTCACACTTGTGCAACTTTTGACGACCCTTAAAATTAATCCTTATATATGTTTAGGATTGTGAGAAAAGAAAGCCAAAACATATACACATGGATTGGATGAAAATCAGCTCTAAAAAACTGAATTCCACCTATCGAGCCAGCTGTCAAGCATCGGGCTTCAGCAGTTTTTTAAACCTCGATAAATACTAACTGCCAAGCTTTAAAATCCAACACTTCTTCACTTGTTTCTTGGATAGATTTGCATGGCTTTAACACTAGAACTGGAAACCTTGTTCCTTGAAGCATTAAACACATCCTAGATCTACCCAATTACAAGTAAAGTGTGTTTTGTCAAAGGATTAGCCAATTCTAAATTGACATATGTTCCTAACATCAAATCACATATGTCCTAACAGCTTGGATAGACCATTCATTTCTGAAGAAGTACAAAAAGCCCTTCACCAAATGGCCCCACTTACAGCCCCTGGTTCGGATGGTATGTCTCTTATTTTTTATAAATCCTTTTGGCATATTGTTGGTAATGATGTAACTAAGGTAGTCCTGAATACTTTAAACTCAAGTTTTGTTCCAGATTCAATAAATTCTACTGTCATTGCTCTCATTCCTAAAATAAAAGGCCCCAAGAAAGTCGATCGATTAGCCTTTGTAATGTGGTCTACAAACTCATTGCAAAGGTTTTGGTTAACCGTCTAAAACTGATTTTGCCCTATGTAGTGTTTGATTCATAAAGTGCTTTTCTTTCAGGGAGGCTTATCATTGATAATGTGTTGGTTGCTTTTGAGACCCTTTACTATTTAAAGCGTCGAAACCAAGGGAAGTTGGGGTACATGGCTCTAAAGCTTGATATGAGCAAAGCTTATGATAGAGTGGAGTGGGATTTCTTGGAGAGGGCAATGTTGCATTTAGGTTTCTTTGGAAGATTCGTTGCTACCATTATGTCTTGTATCAAGTCAATTTCGTATTCTGTTTTGCTTAATAAGGTTCTGGGCAGTACTATCAGGCTAAGTAAGGGGCTACGGCAAGGTGATCCATTATCCCCATATTTATTCCTAGTGTATGCAATGGGGCTGCAAGGCTTGCTCCATAAAGCCGAGGCTGATGGCTCTCTCAAGTGTCAATATGCAGGAATGGGCCCCGTGTCTCTCATTTGTTCTTTGTAGACAACACTGTGCTCTTTTGTAGACCAACATTTTCTTTAGCTTAAATACTCAACATGATCTTCAAGCCAAAATTCAACAACTTTTAGGAGTACCAGCTATTAGACAGTATGAAAAATATTTTGGGTTACCAGCGTTTGTGGGAAGAGCTAAGAAATAGGGATTCACTTATATCAAGGAACGAATTTGGAAAAAGATTCAGGGATGGAAGGAGAAACTACTATCACAAGCAGGCAGAGAGGTGCTTATTAAGTCGATGATCCAAGCTATTCCAACTTATTCTATGAATTGTTTTAAGCTTCCCAAATGATTAATAAAGGAGATTGAGATTATGATCTGTAAGTTTTGGTGGGGATATAGTGGTGATGGTAAAAAAGTGCATTGGGTAAAATGGGAGCGCCTATGCCAAGGTAAGGATTTTGGAGGTTTGGGCTTCAAGGAGATTGAGAAGTTTAATGAGGCTTTACTTGCTAAGCAAGTATGGCGAATGTTGAAAAATCCGGACTCATTGTGCCATAGAGTCTTTAAAGCCCATTTTTTTTCCGAATTGCTCCATTCTTGAAGCTACAAACTCGGCAAATTGGTCTTATGCATGGAAGAGTATATTAAGTGCCCGGAATATGGTGCAGAGAATGTGGTGTGGAAGGGTGTGGTGTGGCAGATTGGTGATGGCAAGACATTGTGTATAAAAGAAGACAAATGGCACCCAAATCAAGTCTACAAATTGATGAGCTCGCCCCTGCCCTCTATACCCCTTGATGCAAAGGTCAGCTTGCTCATTGATAAGACAAATGGGAGTTGGAAAGATGAGGAAGTCCGACAAATGTTTCTGCCCCATGAAGCAAAGAAGATTTTGAGCATCCCCCTTAGCACCAGATTGCCCCAAGACAGCCTCATCTAGTCAAAAAAATCCTTCGGATATCTTCTCCACCCGAAGTGCTTATTGACTATTGGCTAATGAAGCTTTGACCAGCAGTCCTAGTAGCTTAAACCCACACCCCCAGAGACATCTTTGGAGAGGTGTTTGGATGCTACGTACCCCTAATAAGGTGAAGCATTTTATTTGGCATGCTTGCAACAACTCTCTTCCGACGTTGGACAATCTATTTCACCGCCAAATTGTCTCCTCTGTTTGCTGCAATATTTGTAATGCCCACCCTAAAGATATCTTGCATGTGGTGTGAGGTTGTACAGAGGTAGCCAATATGTGGAAAGAGCTTAGCTGGGCATAACTCTCGGTTTCCACCCTCCCCCTTCCCTAGGACTTTGCTAACCTTTTCTCAAGTTTTTTGCAAATTAGGGAGGACTATAGAGTGGAAATGGATAGGCCAAGAATGTATCTAATAGGCCACAAATTGAATGACCCCTTGTGATTAAACCAATTAATTAATTAGCCAAGTTATTAATTAATCAATTTATCATTCAAACGCGTGGAAGCATAAACAAATCACCAATAAACTAATTAAGCTGCGGAAATTAAATAACACGTTGATTTATTTACGAATAGGGAAAACTTTAACGGCAAAAACCCCACTGGGTGATTTTTAGGTCACCACTCCTGAAACTCCACTATTACCAAATCAAGCGGTTACAAGTAAAGGAATCCTAAGTACCTTACCAACCTACAGTTGAACCCTTACCTTAATACCCAATTGGACTTGATCTGTAGTGACAGTTCCCATCTTTGATGCACGGCTCCCAAGTACGTGACTAACCAATGCTCGGATCCCAGTACGCGACTTCAAACACTAACTTAGAAAGAGAGGTTGGCTGCAAAATTCTTCAGTTTATCCTACACGATAAAGATCAGGAAGATGCTTGGTCACAAAACCCTTTGGTGCAAATACACAGAAACTTCTTCAGAAAAGATGAACTAGGTCAAGAACTTCGTCTTTGATCACAATTTGCTTGAATAGAGATTGCTCAATGCTTTTGCAACTTGTGTATATTTTGATAGCTCTTAAAACAATCCTTTTATATGTTTAGGGTTAAAAGAAAAGAAGGCCCAAAAGCATATTCACGGATCCCAAGAAATCAGATTAGAAAATCTGACTTTTTAATTCTCGACAGATAGCAGGTGTCGAGGAGCTATCGAGAAGGTGTCGAGATTTAATGATTTTGCACTTCAACTTGTTTTTCTTGGACAGACTTGATGACTTCAACACTTAATCTTGAAACATGGTTTCTTCAAGTATTTCAACACATCCTAAATCTACCCAATTACAAGTAGAGTGCGTTTTGTCAAAGGATTAACCAATTTACATAAATAAGTGACATATGTTCAAATAAGTGAAAACACATATGTCCTAACAATCTCCCCCTTTGGCAATCCGTGACAAAACCACAACAAACAAATGAACATATGAGAGAAGTCATAAATCACTCAACTCATATTCACTTGTTGAATACAATAAAATCTATCATAACACAAACTCTTGAAAAACTTTGCAAGAAAAGAGTTTATGGCAAGTAGACTTTGACAACCTGTATTTCTGAAACACTCTAAACAAAACTCATTAAGGCATCTTGTATGAAACAAAAATAATAGATTGCATACAACTATAATGAACATGTGTATAAAGATAGAGAAAAAACAACACATGAAGAGAGAGGTGAAAGAAACATACATCCACATATAGAGAGAAAATAAGTACAATGTATGTAAAACTAGTCA
This sequence comes from Quercus gilva, assembly GCA_023621385.1. Lineage (NCBI taxonomy): Eukaryota > Viridiplantae > Streptophyta > Magnoliopsida > Fagales > Fagaceae > Quercus > Quercus gilva. The sequence continues at coordinate 54,198,402 of CM042473.1, read as the reverse complement.
CAAGACCTCATAAACAAGATCAATGTATCTATAAAGAATAGAAAAGAAAAGATACATCAAAACCTCACTACATCCCTCAAAATATCAACACTACCCCTATCAAAAATGTCCTATACTAACTCTCCCCCTAAGATGACTACTCTCATAACCCAAAACTACTCCCCCTTTTTGTCACAAGTGACAAAGGGTAGAGTGTCATGTAGACATCTCATCAGTAAAGTTAGCATCTCCATCATCATCATCCGAAACGTTAGAAGCCGTTGGAGAAGACGGTGAAGGAGTAGCCTCAGGAGCAAAACCACCCATGGTCGCCTGCCGTCGTGCAATACGACCAACACGAACATTCACCTGATACAACTCAGTGGAGAGTGTATCAAGGTGAGCATCCATGCACTGCAGCTGCGCCATCATGTCTCCAAGAGATACATCGCCCGTAAAGGAAGAAGGAGCAGATGTAGATGGAGCAGATCTATATGGAGCTGAACGAGAGGGAGGAGTGGAATCCGTCTGTCTCGACCTAAACTAAGCCTCACTACATTTTACGGTAGCGGCATCTATGGCGCAGATGTGTGTAAAGTGGTCGGACATAGGAAAAGGGATAGAAAAATGGCGTAAGATCCTCGTGATAGCAAAAGAAAAGATGAGCTTATCACAGGACGCTGAATCTAGATGAACATCTATGATAGAAAGGATGAAATTAGAAGGAAAATCTATAGTAAGATGCTTAAGAAGAGATAACAAAAATCGAGCACGAGGCTCTGTGATGGAGTTGTAGTGAGAGAGTGGATGGAGTACAAAAGTCATCACCATGTTTAGGAATCTAGGACCTTTAGCAAAAGGTTTACATGATGTGTACTGATGCTCACCCCAATCAGTTGGGCGCTGACAAAAAGCAAAAATGAGCTCATCTTTGGACACAGTCCTCAGATGTTCACAGGAAGGATAGTCAGGAAAATCTATCCTAGGAACCCTAAGCACATCCGCAACTAGCTGCGGTGTGACAGGGATGCGCGTAACTCAAACGCAAGTGAAAAAAAGAGATACTAAACAATCGATCCTGTGCATGTTGGAGTAAAACTCCTGAATCAGCACAAGAGGACATGTGACCGAGACGTCACATAGTGACTCCCATCCCTACTATGAATGACAGAGGGAAGGTCAGTGTTGGCGAAGTCCGCTAAAATGACTTAGCGTTCTGAATGAACACCTCGTCTAGAAAAGTTCTCCGAAAATGCCTTATGGGCATCTCCATCACGGAACCGAAGATTTAGAGGAGCAGAATCAGAAGATGAAGAAGCTCCAGTACGTAGAGGGTTCCAAGCCGGAGTGGTTTTACGTTTGGGTGCCATAGACACTACTAACGTAAACAGAATAAGAAAGAGATAGAGAAGGAGACAATCAGAAAAGTCCCAAAACAGTTCACATATATCAAATATATTGAACAAAAGTACGTATGCATGGGAAATGCATGAACATGTGACATGCAAATTAAAAAGCATCATGGGCTCAGCCCAATCCAATCCTACCAGCACATAAACATAGAACACACATCTAAATGCATGAAAATATCATTCTAATGCACATGAAATGCAATGTATGACATTTTGAACACATTTAAGTGAAAGCCCAACCCAAAATTTCAGGAAAAACTCATTAATTTTGAAAAACCCTAAAAATTTTCAAAAACCCCAAAACCTAAGCTTCAAAACATGAAATGCATGAAAAAGGAAGGAAAATGAGATCTTACCAAGTGATTAGAAGCAAGGAAGGGCCAAAAATCAAGTGGGTTGAAGATTTTGAGTGAGAAAATCAAGTTTGGGAGAGGAATAGTTGCAGATAGATTGAGAGAAATCGAGCAAAAGAGATCTGAATCGCAACAGCAGCTTAAATAGGAACTTCAGTAATTCTCAACAGCTAAGGTGTCAAGAGGTATCGAGGAAGCCGTCGAGGTAGGTGTCGAGGAAAAGGCCTTCGACAGCTGAAGGTGTCGAGAGGTATCGAGGTACAAGAACCACTTTCAAAGAACAGAAGCTCGATCAATCGACAAGGTATCAAGAAGGTATCGAGGAGACAGGAACTTTCTCGATCGATCCACCAGGTGTCGAGATTACGATAAGAAAAAGGCTTGAGAAGCTCGACAGATAACAAGGTATCGAAAAGGTGTCGAGGAGGTGTTGAGCCAACAGTTAAAAGCAATTTTTCGAGAAGTGAAAAACACAGACATGAATGCAATCCAACATACACCTCAACCATTGATCCAATCAACATATAAAGCTCTCAAAATCATCTCTCAATCAAAAATTTAAACACATGGATTCTCAAAAACACACACACACACACACACTAAAGAAGTCTAACCAATTTTATTTTTCAAAAACAAGTTAAGACAGTTTAGTGAGCATACATTAGCATATGTAAAACCTTTGTGATGGCCAAATCACATTGTACCTATACATGTATCAAAAGTAGCAAAGAATATTGCATGTCGTGTGTGAAAAACATCGCAAGATTGCATATGTGTATACATGTTATAACGATCTGAGATATGAGAAAATAACTTTAACTCACACACAATCACAACTGTTTGATGGGGACTATCACCTTTGAGGTACATCCTATAACTCCCACATCTCCTAGAATACACGCTTGCAACCATATTTAAAGCATTTTTAATCTTTTTTATTTTTATTTTCTTTGCATTTTTTCTTTTTAAGCATATCATGCATGGGCTTATATGAGAGAGAAAAGAAATACCCATTGATATTTGACATTCCAATTTTGCTATGCTGAAGCACACAAATGTCATTGACATCACACTTTTGCTATGCCGAAGCATACAGATGTCATTAATGATTGGCGGGCAACAGTGATGAGATGGTTATTTATGCCTTTTTCTTAGGACTTTCTAGTCCTACCCGTCAAAAAGAGTGATATGGGTGTTAAGTTTTAAGAGATAACTTAATCTTACTCATCACAAACAAAACCACAAAGTTCACTTGCTTAGTTGTGCATAGAGATGCTCATATAAGCTACAAGTGATACAAAGTTTAGAAAACTCTGTTTCATTGGCCATCCAAGGTACACAAGTACCAAAATACACAAAACACACACTATTTTTGTATTTTTTTCTAATTTTTCAATTTTTTTTATTTTTATATTAAAAACAAAATAAACAAAACTGAAAGTAAACACACAAAAACATGTTAATAAAGCAAAGTATAAAACTAGACTAACTCAACAAAAATGCAAAACACACAAGCAATGCAACAAACAAGAAAAACAAGTAGGGAGAAGAAAGTGATGAAATCACTTAGAGTCCTTTTTCTTCCACACCTTGGAAGAACCTTTCCTTTGATTAAACCCTTGAACTGGCGGTGAGGGGGAAGAATTGAAACCGTTCAAGTTTGAAAGGAACATGAGGGCTTTTAGAAGATCTCCAAGAGGAGCAAGAGAGGATTGAAGCTGATTTTGGCTTCCAGATGCTATCATGCCATTGCTCTATTGAGTGGGTAGCCACTTATAGCAATTTGGTCAAGTATGACTGGCAGCTCCACAATGATGACAAAGATGCTGCATCTTTTGTTTAGGCTTTTGAGGGCTAGCCTTCTTAGCCCTAGGGTTTTAAGCATCTTTCTTATCTTGCTTAGGGGGTGCTCCTAAGATAGATTTACCCTTGTCTAAGTTCCCACTAACTAATTCAGTTTTAACATCAGTGTCCTCAATTTCAGTGTCATTAGCAAGAGAAACAAAAACAGTATTACTAGTAAAAGCAGAATTAGAGAAAGAAAGACCATACCCTAAGCCTGTTTGATCCGAAGTAGATTTCTGATTGCTGAGCATCTCATCAAGTTTTGCACTTAAAGTCCTCTCCAATTGAGCTCTAACTTGAAACAGCTCCGCTTCAAGCTTCTTGGTTTTCTCAGTCAAAAAATTGTTTTCAAACCTTAGCGCTCCAATAGTTTGATTCGCCTTATCAATTGTGGACAACTCTTTACGATCAAGTTCCACATCACTAGGCTTCTTGGTGGCCAGCCTATACAATTTCTCATGCTTCTTAGAGAGCTTATAAAGCTTCTCATATGCTGAATGGATATCATCTTGATCATCCATCTTCTCACACTTGGTGTCCACCAATTCTTCTTCTTCTTCCAATACGATTGACTGTGGCAGTGAAGGCATTTAAGATTCTGTCATCCTCATTGTCGGAATCATCCTCGAGATCAGTGTCACTCAAGGTTGCAGCAAGTGCCTTACTCTTCCCAATGCTCTTGAGATATGTCGGGCATTCATGCTTCATGTGACCAAATCCATGACATTCAAAACACTTTGGTCCTGTCGGAATAGTGTACTGACCGCTATCCTTAGCATCCTTCTTCCCTTTGTCTTGACTCTTAAACTGAGAAGAACTGGATTGTCTGCAATCCTTGTCAAAGTTCCTTCCATTTGCATTCTTCATAAACTTCTTGAACTGCCTTGTAATGTAGGACTTCATCTTGGAATCTTCATCATCGGAAGACTCATCTGTTTCACTGCTCTTGGCCTTTAGGGCCATGCTCTTGCCTTTGCTTGACTTGCTAATCCTAGATAACCCTAGCTCGTAGGTCTGCAAGTTTCCAACCAGCTCAGTCAAAGGAATCTTGTCAATATCCTTTGATTCCTCAATCGCCGTAATCTTGGCATGGAATCTCTCAGGTAGAGATCTGAGCATTTTTCTCACAATCTTGGTTTCAGGAATGGTTTCCCCAAGATTGAAGGTTGAGTTCACTATGTCTTTGAGCTTGGCATAGAACTCATCGAACAACTCATCCTCCTCCATCTTTATTTCATCAAAGCTTGTAGTGAGCCTCTGAAGTTTTGAATCTTTGACAGCCTTGGTTCCTTCATAGGTTGTCTAGAGGATGGTCCACACCTCCTTAGCAGTTTCAGTTGAGGATATCTTCTTGAACTCCTCATTAGTGACCGTGCTAAATAGGGCATTCAACGCTCTACTGTTGAAGTTTTCCGCCTTGATCTTGGCGTCATCCCAATCGGCCGGTTCTTCTTTTGGCTTGGTCTAGCCAATCTCTACAGCTTGCCACACCTTCTCATCTAAAGACTGCAAGAAAGCTCTCATGTGTACTTTCCAGTAGGCATAGTTAGTCCCATCAAAAAAATGAGGTATGATTAACGACTGTCCTCTATCCATGACAAACATGGGTCAATGGATTAACACAGCAAAGATTAAACCTAATCAGAGTGTGCCTGCTCTAATACCACTTGATAGGCCACAAACTGAATGACCCCTTGTGATTAAACAAATTAATTAATTAGCCAAGTTATTAATTAATCAATTTATCATTCAAACACGTGGAAGCACAAACAAATCACCAATAAACTAATTAAGCAGCGAAAATTAAATAACACGGTGATTTGTTTACGAATGAGGAAAACCCTAACGGCAAAAACCCCACCGGGTGATTTTCAGGTCACCATTTCCAAAACTACACTATTATCAAATCAAGCGATTACAAATAAAGGAATCCCAAGTACCTTACCAACCTACAGTTGAACCCTTACCCCAATACCCAATTGGACTTGATCTGTAGTGACAGTTCCCACCTTTGATGCACGGCTCCCAAGTACGTGACTAACCAATGCGCAGATCCCAGTATACGACTTCAAACACCAACTTAGAAAGAGAGGTTGGCTGCAAAGTTTTTTAGTTCATCCTACACGATGAAGATCAGGAAGATGCTTGGTCACAAAACCCTTTGGTGCAAATACACAGCAACTTCTTTAGAGAAGATGAACTAGGTCAAGAACTTCGTCTTTGATCACAATTTACTTGAACAGAGATTGCTCAATGCTTTTGCAACTTGTGTATATTTTGACGGCTCTTAAAACAATCCTTTTATGTGTTTAGGGTTAAAAGAAAAGAAGGCCCAAAAGTATATTCACGGATCCCAAGAAATCATATCAGAAAATCTGACTTTTTAATTCTCGACAAATAGCAAGTGTCGAGGAGCTATGGAGCAGGTGTCGAGATTTAATGAATTTGCACTTCAGCTTGTTTTTCTTGGACAGACTTGATAACTTCAACACTTGATCTTAAAACATGGTTTCTTGAAGTATTTCAACACATCCTAAATCTACCCAATTACAAGTAGAGTGCATTTTGTCAAATGATTAGCTAATTTACATAAATAAGTGACATATGTTTAGATAAGTGAAAACACATATGTCCTAACAGTATCGACCCCTTGTGATGAATTAATTGATTAATTACCCATGTTTATTAATTAATCAAATTAACATGCAAAGCACGTGGTAGCACAAACAAATCACCAATTAACTAAAGTATGCAGTGAAAAATAAATTGACACGGTGATTTGTTTATGAATGGGGAAAACCTACACGACATAAATTCGATCGATCGATACTCGATTGCCTCTTGATCGATCGAAAAATAAATTCGATCGATCGACTATCAATCGAAAATCAATCCTTTTAAAAGGTCTGATCACTGTTTCACTCAATCGATCGAAAGTTATTTTCGATCAATCGAAACTCGTGAAACCCGAATTTCCAGAAATTTTCCAAGGCAGTTTTCTACGGTTTTTCATGAACAAACATGCATCATACGAACATTACAGACAGAGATTGATGTCAAAACTGAAATCTATTGATGCTATAGCCTTAAGATTCAAATTAACGTACTTAAATTTAAATTTAAACAACATCATAACATCAATTGCAGTTTTCATCAAATCATAGTTTCAACAACATGCAGAAAATTAAAAATATAATCTTCTAACAATATGAAACTATCATCTCTAATTCTAAAACTCACAAAACATGTTATACAATTCGAAATTGAAGACCGCTCTGATACCATTTGATGGATATAAAGATAAATGCAGCGAAAAATAAGTTTTAAACGGATCTACTTCATTCGATATTGATAACACGTACTAAGTAAATTTCAAAATTTGAGAACAAGAGATCGTACCTTGAAGCGGTGAATTTCAAAACAAAGATTGAAGCACTTGGGAATACTTTTAATCTTCACTCCAATTCCACTAACGCCCAAGATGTGTGGTCTCTCAATTGGTAACAAAGGGATGACTAGTGAGTGACAAAAACTCACATTCACACCATTTCACAATGATGTTTCTTACATATGAAAATCTGAACGTTTTTCCCTTTTGTATCTAACCAATTATCTAATTGGGCTGGCTTTTTGGGTCTTTCCATTTGGGCTTAAGTGTGTGGCTTGGAGTGGGACCAAAAGGGACCAATAAGACACTAGCTCCGATGGGCCTTGAGCTTTTCTGTCAACTCTTGACAAGTCCAAAGTTACCATTAACTATATTTAATACCACTATATAAATATAGTTGCACTCTAGGCCTTATCAATAAATTATTTCCCAAGACTTTATTGTACATGCAACCCCTTCATTAAAATATTCGTAGTAATACAAAGTCATGAAATGTTGACTGCCACTTTGTAGATTACTACATTTTAATCCTTGAGTACCCAGTTTAATCATTTATGTTATTCAATATATATTTATGAAATCTAATTTCACAAATATATATACTTTAGTAACTCATTACTAAAGTGGTCGGGCCCAACACTCTGAATAACCAAACCCATTAAACTTATCTCAAGGGAATATTTTATATCTCCGTTAAGAGATTATGAATTCCATCTTGAGAATATATGTTCCATCAACATTAAATGCGGCTGCCCAACATACTGAGGTTTTGACCGTAACTAATAGATCTCACTCCTGATATATCAAAGCAACCTCCATCTCATGATCAGGTCCATTATTCTCTCAGGATTTGGAGTTGATGTAAATAGAAGTCGTGAGATTTATTATTCATTTGACAGTCATTAGGAGAATAATAAATCTCACAGCGGTTCAATTCAATATGTCTTAACTCTTAAAACATATCAACATACCAACTAGAAGTCTCCACTTCCATGATCAAGACAAATCGTCGTAGTTGATATGTTATAGTCTTCGCAGATGAAACGCCCAATTTCATCACCGACTACGAACTAAAATTCTGAGTTTACAAAGAACTTGTGACTTATATCTTTCTGTGACTTTTCACATAAATCACATACTATGCATCTCATGGACTAAAATAATGTTCCATTAGTTCATTAATAAATAGTCTCATATAACTAAACAATTTAATTATTTATGACATGCCAATAAATTAGATTTTAGGGCATAAATCCCAACAATCTCCCACTTGCCCTCAAAGACAATTTTTCACATATCCGACACTTATCTCCCTTTAGAGTAATTCATAGTCACTCTAAGGCAAGGTTTGGAAACAAGTTTCAGCCAAATTTATTGCATAAATTATCTTTTCGACTACTACTTCTTAAGTACTCATATCTCTCTAATGAGATAATACTTAAGCTTAATGTGTTTCTTCACCACCTTGGATGAACACATATCTTGAAGTCCAACTTCATGAATCACAATCAAACTACAAGTCAGCATTTGTACATCCAGTAACTATCAAAACTTCACTTTTGTGGACAAACATATAATCCCTCATTGTCCTAAGATATATGAGTATATGCTTAACTCCCACTAAATTAAGTGATCTTTGATTCAATTGATATTTGCTTACCATGCCCACCACAAAATAGATATTTAGCCTAGTATTTAGCATAGTATAAAGACTTCCTATCAATTTGATATGAGGAACCGTCTTGATATACTCTTCCTTTTATATGTCTAAGGACCGTAGTCCTATATAAAGGAACTTCAAACTTAAAAGGAAATAATCCTTTCTTGAAATATTACATGCTATACTTGGCTAGAATCTAATCTATTTAAGCAGTTTGAGATAGACCCAACATCCTAATTTTTGAATTTTAACAAAGTTATAATTCTTAGGATGTGACTAGTTTTTTCCAAGTACTTTATATCAAACTGGATTAGACAACCAAAACTCTATTGATGACAATAACTCTACATCATCCTAAATGATTAGAATGTCATCAATATACATTATGAGATTTATTATTCTATATAGCTTTACACACATAAGGTCTTTTAATACTTGATCAAAATCAAACAATTTGATTTCTTGATCAAAGGTGATATTTTATTATTCATATGCTTGCTTTAGTCCATAAATGGAATTTAAGCAACTTGCATACTAAACAATATTGGTTCTTTGCTATGTACAAGTCTAGGAACATCATATAGATGTCTTCCTCAAGATTGCTACTAAAAGAAGCTTTCTTGATATCCATTGCCATATTTCATCCAAATAAAATATAATAGATAAGAGAATCTAGATAGAGTCAAACTTGACTATAGGTGAAAAAATCTTTTCATAATTGAACCATTTCTTTCTGAATAAATCTTTTTGCCACTAGTCTTGACTTTGAAGGTTTGCACCTTCAATTCTATCAATCTCAATTTCTTGTAGACCTATTTGAGAACAATAGACTCAATGCCAATAGGCACCTCTACAAGTTCTAGACTTTAAATAGAATCTAATTCTATTCACATAATCTTGATCCAATAATTCATATTCATATCATCTATTACCTTTACGTAGGACCGAGGATCAAATTCATATCCTTGTGGAATGACTTCAAAAGTTTATCCTAAAAGTATGAATTTACAATCCTCCCACTACGATATTGTACCCGTGTACTAGCTATATATTTAGAATAATGCCTTGTGGTATATCTAATACAACCATCTCATTTCTAAATGTATTTTATAGTTGTCTTACAAAAAATTCTGATTACAAAAAATTCTGACTTCTCTTCTAAAACAATTCTTTAAGATTATTCACATAGTCATCATCAAGAACTTTGTATTTGTACATTACAAACATCTTAAAAGAACTTTGTATTTGTACTTTACAAACATCTTGTCATCTTTATGACTACCAAAACAATCTTCTGCAAATCCTTTTGGATACTTATTATAATCACACATTTTTCTACCTTTTGATTTCAATTTGTCAGACTTCCTTTCTAGCACAAGTGCTGGACATCTCTAAAAGTGGAAGTATCATATACTAGGTTCTCACCCAATCCACAATTTGACAAGTGTCCTAGAAACAAACTTTTGAAATCAAGTTTAGAAAATGCATAGTAATAACTAGAGTATATCTCCAAAAGAAATAAGCAAATGGAAATACCTATCATGTACTTTACTATTTCTAAAAGAGTCTTATTCCTCCTTCATGTATGCACTAACTTAAAAAAGTCATTAATACTATATTCCTTTACAATAAAGGAGTCCTAGATCATATTATCCTTTAAATAGAATTCACAGATTGGGAATATTACAAAATAATGGTTCTAAAAGCCCATCTTTCACCAATCTTGAATACCATTTAGATTAATAAGATCTAGACATAAGTGCCAAAACATACAATACCAAAGGATGAAAACTTTCTCTTTAAAAAGTAAAACATGTAAATTTCCATCTAGAAAACAATCATGGACAAAGCTTAGTTTAACCAAACCAGAAACACTTGCTTTTGGTCATACTTTTAAGTCTAATTTTCTTTTGGCAACTATTAGGGCAACTTGCTTGCCAAACTGTTTGGTATTATAATTCTTCTTCTTATCACCCTTACCTTTCGGTTTAGGCTAAGAATTTGAATTAAATCATATTGATCCTAGCCTTAGCTTTTAGGATGTCTTCCGTTGCGTAGAACTCACTCATCAATTCAGATAATATAAAAAAGAATTTATTTTCAAAACAATCTGAATTGATCAAATGAATCTAACAAGGACTTGTGGATCATATCCACATGAGATTAACATTTAATCTCAACATCCAAGAATTCCAATTCATTTTAAAAAATAAAATATTTTCATAAAATGACATAGAATTGGAACTCCTTAAGTTTTTCTTAGCACTCAATATGATTCATACCAAACATCTCATTTAGACTTGATATAAAGTCTAAGCCTGGTACTAACTCTTGCATCTTATGCTGTAGCACAAATGAGATAGAAGCCAATATAACATACTAGCATTTCAATGGAGACTATGATCATATCATAAGCTATCTTCCATAAATGCATCATGTATCGGAAATTATGACAATGCTGAATCGAAACATGAATATGTACTTCAGCTACTTCAAGCACTATGTCCAAAATTATTTCTTAGTTAATGTGATTCAACTAAAATAGTAGCTAGAGGACAAAATTTATGACAACTTTATATTGAGACCATGAACTTAATTACCAGGACATTATCATTTTGCATCCATTACCATATAGTATGAACCCAAAAACCATACTATATTAGGAGCAACGACAACCTAATCCTGCAATTAATATTCCTCAGCATAGAGTGAATATCAACCACTATGATTAGGCGAGAATTATTCTCATTATTAATGCTATCATGGTAAATCTTACCAAACAAAAATAATTTGCCGCTCTTCCTTTGGCCTCTAAGTAATAATAGCAAGAACTCAGCATAGAGGATACTATTAAACTTAGTCTAGTGTACACCATTGTCTAGAATCATGTGTAGCCACATTTCATCCCTTTAACAGGCTTATTTTGTAGTACCATGATAAAAACACCCTCCGCATGGAATGCAAAGCTCGAAGCTAAGACAAGGTGTTTGATCAAACCACTATAAACCAAGAAATTCAATCTTGTAGTACCATGAAATAAACATCCTCCGCATGGAACTCAAGGCTCAAGGCCAAGACGAGATGTTTACCCCACACTACTATGAACCGACAATGGAGGCCGTGAGATCCAACCCTTGTATCTCTCTCCCACTAGAAATTTTAAAACAAGTAGATTGTCTTGAAATCATTGTGATCTAATCACAATTTTAACCCTACACATTAAATGTGTTTAATTGTTTAAATTCAATTTGATGTAACTAAGTCATGTCACAATAGTGTAACGAACATTCGCGCAATCACAAAGAAGTTTAACCTTGTAATCCGTGAAGTAAATACCCTCCGCATGGAATGCAAGACTTGAAGTCAAGACGAGGTATCTACTCACATTACAATAAACTTAACAAAAGGGCTATTTCAAGAACTCCCACTTATTATTTGGGTTTTTCTTATAAGTAATTGTGATCCCATCACAACTAACAACCTCGCACTTATTAAAGACTCTAATCTCATTAAAATCACTAACAAAAATGGAAGTCCTAAACTATTTAGGATTCCTTAAACACTAATAATTAAAAATTAGTTATATAGAACTCTATTCTTAACTTATTAGATTAAGAATTCTAATCTCATTAGAAACTACATACCTTTTAATTAAGCTTTAATCACATTAAAACTTCTAATTAAAATAAATTAAGTTAAAGACTTTTAATCATACAACAATTCTAATCTCATTAGAATGTTTCTTAAAAGATAAGTCCTAAACTATTTAGGACTAAGAGTTCTATTTAACTAATACCTTTGATCTCATTAGGTCTTTTAGTTAGAACCATGTGTAATCTAATCACACATAACCTTGCTCTTAAAAAACTTGAAAACACTTAGAAAAAATTCTGATTTTTCTTCTTTCGATCGATCGAATGTGTCCCTCGATCGATTGAAAAACTTAAAAAAAATTCAAACTTGACCACCTGACTTGTTCGATCGATACTCGATTGCCTCTCGATCGATCGGAAAATAAATTCGATCGATCGACTATTAATCGAAAATCAATCCTTTTAAAAGGTCTGATCACTGTTTCACTCGATCGATCGAAAGTGATTTTCGATCAATCGAAACTCGTGAAACCCGAATTTCCAGAAATTTTCCAAGGCAGTTTTCTACGGTTTTTCATGAACAAACATGCATCATACAAACATTACAGACAAAGATTGATGTCAAAACTGAAATCTATTGATGCTATAGCCTTAAGATTCAAATTAACGTACTTAAATTTAAATTTAAACAACATCATAACATCAATTGCAGTTTTCATCAAATCATAGTTTCAACAACATGCAGAAAATTAAAAATATAATCTTCTAACAATATGAAACTATCATCTCTAATTCTAAAACTCACAAAACATGTTATACAATTCGAAATTGAAGACCGCTCTGATACCATTTGATGGATATAAAGATAAATGCAGCGGAAAATAAGTTTTAAACGGATCTACTTCATTCGATATTGATAACACGTACTAAGTAAATTTCAGAATTTGAGAATAAGAGATCGTACCTTGAAGCGATGAATTTCAAAACAAAGATTGAAGCACTTGGGAATACTTTTAATCTTCACTTCAATTCCACTAACGCCCAAGATGTGTGGTCTCTCAATTGGTAACAAAGGGATGACTAGTGAGTGACAAAAACTCACATTCACACCATTTCACAATGATGTTTCTTACATATGAAAATCTGAACGTTTTTCCCTTTTGTATCTAACCAATTATCTAATTGGGCTGGCTTTTTGGGCCTTTCCAATTGGGCTTAAGTGTGTGGATTGGAGTGGGACCAAAAGGGACCAATAAGACACTAGCTCCAATGGGTCTTGGGCTTTTCTGTCAACTCTTGACAAGTCCAAAGTTACCATTAACTATATTTAATACCACTATATAAATATAGTTGCACTCTAATCCTTATCAATAAATTATTTTCCAATACTTTATTGTACATACAACCCCTTCATTAAAATATTCGTAGTAATACAAAGTCATGAAATGTTGACTGCCACTTTGTAGATTACTACATCTTAATCCTTGAGTACCCAGTTTAATCCTTTATGTTATTCAATATATATTTATGAAATCCAATTTCACAAATATATATACTTTAGTAACTCATTACTAAAGTGGTCGGGCCCAACACTCTGAATAACCAAACCCTAACTTATCTCAAGGGAATATTTTATATCTCCGTTAAGAGATTATGAATTCCATCTTGAGAATATATGTTCCATCAACATTAAATGCGGCTGCCCAACATACTGAGGTTTTGACCGTAACTAATAGATCTCACTCCTGATATATCAAAGCAACCTCCATCTCATGATCAGGTCCATTATTCTCTCAGGATTTAGAGTTGATGTAAATAGAAATCGTGAGATTTATTATTCATTTGACAGTCATTAAGAGAATAACAAATCTCACAGCGGTCCAGTTCAATATGTCTTAACTCTTAAAACATATCAACATACCAACTAGAAGTCTCCACTTCCATGATCAAGACAAATCATCGTAGTTGATATGTTATAGTCTTCACAGATGAAACGCCCAATTTCATCACCGACTACGAAATAAAATTCTGAGTTTACAAAGAACTTGTGACTTATATCTTTCTGTGACTTTTCACATAAATCACATACTATGCATCTCATGGACTAAAATAATGTTCTATTAGTTCATTAATAAATAGTCTCATATAACTAAACAATTTAATTATTTATGACATGCCAATAAATTGGATTTTATGGCATAAATCCCAACATTAAACACATCCTAGATCTACTCAATTACCAGTGAAGTGCATTTTGTCAAAAAATTAGTCAATTACCTAAAATATTAACATATGTTCCTAACATTGAATCACATATGTCATAACAGAAATATTCTCCATCACAGCTTGGATGCTTTGGAATCGAAGAAATTCAATCCGCCTTGGACGCCCAACTCGGCCACTGAACCAAATTTTTTCTGGGGCTGGCAAACTCCTACGTGACTTCCTTGAAGCTCGTGATGAAGACCCTGTCACAGTTCAGATTCCAATTCCAGTCCAAGCAAAATGGACTACTCCGACCCAGACAAGATATACAACCAACTTTGATGCAGCTCTGTTCAAACACAACGACACAGTTGGCCTGGAAGTGATCATCCGCGATGTCAACGGTGTGGTCATAGGTGCCTTATCGATGCGTATTCCACTTCCCCATTCAGTGGCAACAGTCAAAGCTCTAGCCTGTAGACGTGCTATGCAGTTCGCCGCTAAGATTGGTCTCCTTGAAGTGACTTTCGAAGGTGATGCAATAGTGGTTATCAACGCAATCACAACTGGTGCAACAGACCAATCCTTGTATGGTCATGTTATTGGTGACATCCTTGCTCAAGCTGCCCTCTTCTCTTCTTTTGAATTTTGTTATGTTAATCAGTCATGTAATTGAGTAGCAGATGTACTGGCTAAACGTGCTAAGTCAGACCTAGATTTGCAGGTTTGGTTGGAAGACTGTCCTGAGGACATAGCCCATTTGGTTTTGGATGATGTTTCTTGATTATTTATAGAGCTTCAATAAAGCGCAGCCTAACTTTCTGGTCTGGTTTCCCAACCAAAAAAAAAAAAAAAAAAGTTAGAGCGTGAAATTGACGCGCCAAGAAAGGAGAGTCGTTTTCTTACGGTAAAGGAAAGAGAGTGAGAAAAGAATATTTTCACGCCTCAGCTCATTTGGTAACAGTGGTCAGTCAGTCAGTGAAAAAAAAAAAAAAAAAAAAAAAGTGAAATTTGGAACAAACCAAAGTACCAATCTAAAGACTTTTTTATTTTTTATTTTATTTTTTCAATTATTATGAACCTCAGCAAGGTAAAGACTAAATTAGGACCCAACAAATACGAGAATGAGAGAATATCTGATCTTAGTGTAAGAGAGAAACTTTCATACAATTCCGCTTCCACATTAGTTGCTGTCTTGCTCCATTGATTCTTAGCTGTAAGTCTCTTTCTCTTTCTGTGTGCCTAGGTGCATGTTTTTTTAGGACTCTTGCAGTTTATAATGTCCTATGTTTGTTTTAGTTCTTGCACTCAACTCAGTTAGATGAAGATGGGTTTCATGTCTTCACCCCTATAGTTTCCCTAATTTACACCTTCTGCCACTGAGGGGTGTTGTTCTTCAGTCAGTTAGCCTTCTGTGTTTTTCAGTCATGGAAATTAATTGGGTTTCAGTTGTTTGCCCCTGGAAAGCCTTTCAATTACATGTTCTGCCACTACTCTTGTTGTTGGTTCTGTTACGTTGTTCAAGCCCTTGTCAGTGTGTTGTTGATCTTGACCCAGATGACAAAGCCTTACTTCTGGCATTCAAATCAAGGGTCCAAGACCCTAGCCAGAGCTTGTCAAGCTGGGTTGGGACTAACTGCACCAGCTGGTCCGGGCTCACCTGTGAGAACCGGGCCGGCCGGGTGGTTTCAATCAACTTGACCAACATGAACTTGTCCGGCAAAGTTCTCCCAAAATTGTGCAAGCTTTCGTTTCTTGAAGACATGAATTTGTCCCATAACAATTTTACATGCCCAATTCCATTATGTTTTGGTAATTTGGTTAGTCTCAGAGCCATCGATCTTAGTCACAATAGGTTTCTTGGTGTTGTGCCTGACACACTCATGAGGCTTAGGAATTTGAAAGAACTTGTTTTGAATGGGAACCAAGATTTGAGAGGTCTTGTTCCTGGGTGGCTTGGTAATTTCTCAACAAATTTGGAAAAACTTGATCTGGCTTCCAATTCGTTTTGCGGGGAAATCCCCGAAAGCTTGTTGTATTTGAAACCTTTAAAGTATTTGGATCTTGGTAACAATAATTTATCGGGTAATCTTCGTGATTTTGGCCAATCTTTGCTGGTTCTTAATCTTGGGTCAAATCAGTTTTCAGGTACCTTGCCTTGCCTTTCTGCTTCTGCTCAGTCTCTCAATATTTTGAATATGGCTAACAATTCTATTGTGGGAGGAATACCCACATGTGTTGCTTCTCTTCAAGCTTTGACTCATCTAAATCTATCTTTCAATCACTTAAAATATGCAATATCTCCTAGACTTGTATTTTCCGAGAATCTTCTTGTGTTGGATTTGAGTAACAATGATTTGTTGGGTCCCCTACCACACAAGATTGCAGAGACAACTGATAAATCTGGGCTTGTTCTTCTTGACTTATCCCACAATCAGTTCTCAGGTGAAATCCCATTGAGGATAACAGAATTGAAAAGCTTGCAGGCATTGTTTCTTTCACACAATCTTCTTACAGGGGAAATTCCTGCAAGGATTGGAAATTTGACTTATCTCCAAGTGATAGATCTTTCGCACAACTTGTTATCGGGTTCAATTCCTTTGAACATTGTTGGTTGCTATCAGTTACTTTCATTGATGCTCAATAACAACCATCTTTCTGGTGAAATTCATCCAGAGCTTGATGCGTTGGATAGCCTGAAGATACTAGATCTTAGCAATAACATGATTTCTGGTGAGATCCCACTAACTTTGGCAGGCTGTAAATCTCTAGAGTTTGTAGATTTTAGCTCCAACAATCTCTCCGGAACTTTGAATGATGCAATAACCAAATGGTCAAACATCAGGTTTCTCTCCCTGGCTCAGAACAAATTCAATGGAAATCTACCCAATTGGCTATTCACATTTGAAGAAATCCAAACAGTAGATTTATCAGGCAACAAATTCTCTGGCTTAATAGCAGATGGTAACTTCAACATTAGCGTAAAGTTCAACAAAAGAGACATTGGTAGAATGTCTAGAGAGCCATTTGTTGCAATGCCAAATGTGCATGTCAGAGTTTCAATGGTTGTCACTGGTAGTAGTCAATCAAGCTTCAATTACCATCTATCTTCAACAGTTGGAATTGATTTATCCAATAATTTGCTACATGGAGAAATTCCACAGGGCCTATTTGCACTACAGGGCTTGGAATACCTGAATTTGTCACACAATTTTCTTGACGGTCATGTTCCTGGTTTAGAGAAGATGAGCAGTTTAAAGGCCTTGGATTTATCACATAATTCTTTATCAGGTCAGGTCCCTGGAAATGTTTCTAGCCTTAAAGATCTGACACTCTTAAACTTGTCATATAACAGTTTCTCTGGATTTGTTCCTAAGAAACAAGGGTATTGGAGGTTTCCAGGAGCATTTGCTGGAAATCCAGACCTGTGCGTGGAAACCTCAAGTGGAAGGTGTGAAACAGAGAGCATTCCAATGGTGCCTGGTAAGTCTTTTCATGATGGAGTGGTTGAGGGGCCAATTTCTGTATGGGTGTTCTGTTTAAGCTTTTTTGTTAGTTTCTACTTTGGCATTGTTGCTTTATTTTGTTCTGCTCGAACCAGAAATTACATTCTCCATATGAAAGTTTAATGCATTGTATGTGAGATTGAGAACTCTATCATGTACATTCTTGTTGCCTCATTTTAGTAGCCAATTTCACTTTTTAAGATTGAATTGATCTTAAAAAATCTTCTGCCCATGTTAACAATCTTGAACCATATATTCTGTATGTGTTGTGTGAAGGTTTAAAGGGATTTTATCCACCACCTGATGAAGCTGTATCTTTCCAAATGTTGTTGTAGAACTCTAAAACTGCTATCTTGTATGAGAACCATCATGAATGAGATACTGGGTTGGGAACTTTCTTTACTTTGAGTGAGTCTTTATTTTCTTATAGCAGCTTTTGAGTAATGCTCAACAAGGTTTCTGGAAAAAACCAAGTATTCAACCCAATTCTCCATCGTCTTGACAGTTTTTTTTTTTTTTTTTTTTTTTTTTTTTTTTTCAACTGTCCCTATATAACATGTATTTAATGAATAATATGCTGAATCGTGGGAGTCTTTGAGATTTTATCTAATATCTAATCTATTAGAAATTTGTATATCTTGTTTTGATAGTTTATATAAAATACCTAAACATGTATTCAATATCTATTTATTTATAGTTATAGATAATTATTTTATAGATTAGTTAGAGATAATAGATAATAATAACAGAACTTGTTTTTAAGTTTCTGAATATTGTCACTGGACCTTTTGGAATGTTTGTCTTCTAGAACATTGTGCTAGCGCACAGATTAGAGATTTAGATTTTAGAGTAGCTACGTTCCACTATGAACCACTTTCCTCTATTATATATTTGCATTTTTTGCTGGTGGGAGTGGATGTTATGTTTTAAATCCCAGCTAGGAAGTGCTGAAAATCCCTGTTCCTACTTTTGGAGGCTTAGATAAACTGGTTTGGATAACAAATATGAGTGTTGGATTTATCGTCAAAGTAGGCATATTGGCTGGATAAAGAAAGAAGATTTAACATTGCTAATGGAAAGATGTGGAAAGATTTATGCAAAACCTCTAAATTGCACAAATGTCAGTGTTCTATTATGGAGGAAAAAGTATATGATGTAACAGTGACATATGTAACAATATGAGAGGGGCATTACATATGTATCATGAATTTCAAACTAGGTAAGCAATTTAAATTTCAGTCAAACCTCAGATGGGTAAAGTGTCAAATTTCAAATCATAGGTAGACAACTTATATTTCAGCCAAACTATGGGTGGGTAAGCGGTTATTTGCTGTCATCACAATTGATATTATCTAGAGTTTATATAACAGTTTGTATGGAAAGGAAACGAGCAAATTCATTTTAAAGATGTCCAACATATCACTATAAAAACTTCAATAGTTTTCCAGGGTTGTTAACAGATAGTGTTTCTAAAGAAAGCCTCAACAGTGATTCAAAATGGACTCCCTTGTGTGGTGAATACATCAAGCTTAATATAAATGTAGCTCATTGATCCATGTGAACCAAAATAGGTTGAAGCATTTACACTGAAATGGACCTTGGACCCAACTAGCAAGATGAATTGAAAGGAGATTTTGATTGAAGGTGATACCACTTTGAGATTGGATGCTTTTATGAAGAATGGGACTGAAACAATGAATAGAAGAAATTTCTTGCATGTGAGTTAGCTAACGTAGATTAGCTAGTTCTGCCGCTCATGAATTGGGTCAATACTCAATAGACAGGTACTTCTTTGCTTTCTGGGTTGGTTAATTCTTCCCTCCTCCCAAAAGCCCTTGATAGAGCTCTTGAAGTGGACTTTTGGAATGCTCATTTTTTTTAAGATAAGTAAACTCCTTTTTTAACCAAAAAATAAATAAAAGAAAAAAAGTATCTTAAGTTAGCCACAAAATTATTTCCAGTTGCCACCCTTTTTCCACAAAATCATTTCCAGTTGCCACTCTTTTTTCTCTTGCAATCTTGTAGCATAATTGCGACCGAAGGCATTTCATTGTTCTTGATTTTGCAATGAACCCGGAAGAGGAAAATATTTTTATGTTTTATATTTTGATGGAAAAATTATTGGAAACGGATTAGATTTTAAAAAAGTGCGAATTTACCACAAAAGCACAATTTCGTTGGCCAATCTTATCAAAGAGTGGCAATGATGACAAGCAATAATGGCATCTGTAAAGGTTGGGACCTTCTAAATCTCACTTGATTAAACAATAATGACAACAGTAATTCTAATTGGTTGGCACTTTTGGGCAGCGGTTGTCAAAATCAGAATCTTACGTAAAATTGTGAGGGGTAGGTAGAATTGTGAATCGTAAGATCGGATCGTAAATTGTAAGATTCTACATTATTTGAGAAAACACACACAACACACACATTGGTATGTTAAATAATGATATAAATCATACATTCATTCATAAAAAAAATAAAAAAATTTGCATCTATGTGATGTAATTACCATACATCACTGTATTTATTTGTAAGCATCATTTAAAAATGTCAAAAACCTTAAAACTTGATACTCTATTAGGGTGTTATTTTTTATTTGGGTCCAACTGATAGTCTATCTCTCTACATTAAAATAGCAAAATTTGGTCTATTATGATATTATCTTTCATTTGGGTCCAACTAAGTCTTCTATTAAGTTAAAGAAGATTATAAAAAACTAGAATTATTTAGGATCGTCAAAATCATACGATCCTACCGATCCTGAACGATCGCAAAGATCTTTGAAAGATCCAGATCATTTTGGGCAAGTGGGTTCGTAAAATCATAGGATTGTAAGATTTAGATCGGGATTTTGACAACCATACTTTTGGGTATTTGTGTTTTTATCGGAGTCATTTAGGATTCAAATCTTTAATGGCAAAATGGACTTAATCTCCATTATGCAATTTGGAGCAATGTTTGGTTTGGAAAACCCATTTTATCACAAATAATTCTAGAAGCACAAACAGGAAATGTGTATAATGAGAGAATAGAGGGAAAAGTGGAAAATTCTAGCATTTTGCCCTTATTTTGTAAAAAATTTGGCAATATACTCCTGTTTTGAAATTATTTAGGTCCATGCCCCTATTTTGAAACTCAATTTACTTAAAATTGAGTTCAGCGTTATTATAGGTCCTTAAAACGTCACTATAGGCAAAAAAAAAAAAAAAAAATTTGCTTGGAACTCAATTTAGAGAAAATCAAGTTTCAAAACGTTGCTATAGGTCCTTAAAACGTCGCTATAAGGCTCCTTAAAACGCCACTATTGGGCTGAACTCAATTTAGAGAAAATTGAATTTCAAAACAAGGGTATAGGCCTAAATAGTTTGAAAACAGAGGCATATTGCCAAAATTTTTACAAAATAGGAGTAAAATGCTAGAATCTCCTGAAAAAGTGAGTGCAATCTCTTATGGACAAATGAGGGAAGTTCCTGTATGGCAATCCTTATTGATAACTACGCCTCTGATGCACTTTGGGAAATCCATAACGTGGTCTGTGATATAGTGGCTAAAGCTGTATTTGCATGATGAATGGTCTTTTGTTTTTGTTCCTAGAGAGGCTAATAGCCTGGCCCATAAGCTAGCTTTGTGGGCTCTTCCTGTTACCTCTTTAAGGCCCGTAGACATCTCCTCTATTCCTTACTGGGGCCAAGGAGATGTAGAATTGTAGATGTCCCTCGGGTGTAACTTCTTTTGTGCAATAATACTTTCATACTTATTCAAAGGAATAAATAAATAAATAATTGACAACCTATTTCACAAGAAACCCAATTTTGAGAATCAATTCTCAGACCAAGTTTTTAGTGATATTTAGAACAATTTTTTAAAATATTTATCAAATAGGCCCTCTTTTTTCTTTTCTTTTTTTTTTTTTTTTTTTCTTTTTTTTTTTTTTTTTTTTCTGGTGTGTGTTAACGAATCTAGTGTATTGATGATTTTATTCAAAATCAATTTTCATTTCTTATAAGATGGAATAGAATTTTAAGAAATGCAATGGTATTTGTGTACTTTTGAGTTCTTAAAAATTAAATCTTTACATTGAAATAAATTATCTTTGTTTTCTACGAAATAGGGAACATTTTAATAGTTAATAGTTTTGTAGCTCAAAAAACAAGAATAAGAAGATATTGATATGGCACATTGAGACTAGGAAATTTTGTTTAAAGGGTCAAATTATGGTATTGATACATGAATTAATATTAGTCAAAGTATATGTGCAAATACCAAGAGCCTTGTAACTCAACTGGTTGACACTTCTTAGTATTTCTAATGAAAAATATCAAGGTTCAACTACATATCATCTTTTGAAAGAGCTATGAGAAGGTAGTAAAGTTAAGGTAAATTCTATGTAGTAAAACTTATATGATTTCAAAACTCCAGCATTAATTTTCAATGCTTTGCTTTGCTTTGTGTTTGTTTTAGTAATTGATAGTTTAATACAACTTGAAAGTTGTCCGTGCGATACTCGAATAATATTGCAATATTTTATGTAAGATAGTTTTGGAGAATGTTCTACATATATTATAGCATAATTATTATAGAACTTTGTTACTAATAAGTTCATCATAAAAGACAACAATTATAAATTATACACACATATCCATTATAATTATTTAGTGCAAGTAATTAAAAAAAAAAAAAAAACTTTGGAAGAATATTATAGAATAAAAGTTGATATAGAATGTATCTTTCTCTTCCTCCTCAATTCTAAAGCAAAATACACTTATGATTTTCCCATATTAACATCTCAAACACCCATGGTCACTTTATAGCCTTTACAAAACCCACAATCCCATAACGTCCGACCTCAACATTAAAATCATCATTGCCACCATCACTCAATATAAAATACAAGCCCCCTTCCCTTGTTGTAGCCAACTCATAAGAGTTAGGATTAAATGAGACATCAATATTGTAGCTAGGAAAGTGTCGGCAAAAGATTAAAAGTAAATAGATCATTTTTTGTTTGTGTATTTGACATGGAATACCATGAACAAATTATGTTTAAGTGTATATAAAGGAGTACAAATGCAAGAGGTGAAAATGGTGAATTGAAATGCAAAGAGTTTTATATATACGTGTGAAGAGTGAAAAGTCTTGAAACCTTTTTTCTTTTTCTTTTTTTTCTTTTTTTTTTTAGTTCAAATTTTGAAACATTGAACCAAAAGAAATAAAGAATCTTTATTTTTTAAATTAAAAAATCTTGAAACATTGAACCGAATAAAATAAAAATTCAATATTTAATTTTCACATTTGAAAATATTTTAATCCTCTTTCCAACGAATGCTATGGTCAAACCTACTCTCCCACGTGAGGTCAAACCAATGATCACCCTTCCCCTTATATTGCTTCTCTTGTAATGTTTGATGCTAATGGTCTGTATTCCTTAAGGCGTTCTGCCACTACCATTACTTTTATGCTTGATATGGCCAGTTAATTTTCAATGCAATTTCCTTTTAACCAAATATATAATTTTTTTATTTTTTTTATTTTTAAATGTAGTAGAAAACTGTGAAACCTGGCAGTGAGAATTCATTTCTTCAATGTCATTTATCATCAATGAATCATCTCTGAAGACATGCTCACTAGTTTCCAATTAGCCTCATCAGAAACAAGAATCTTGATATGATATGCCCAAAATCTGGCTGAAAATCAAATTCGTTATTGTTGACGGAGTTCTAAATATGAATTTTTTACCTTAGAAAATGATATCTTCAATATGAATTTTCATTTAGGATAAGTTCACTTTTCTCTGAAATTCTGATTAGAATGAGTTTCTTTACCCCACTACAATGGGGCCAAATGCAGGTCCCAACAACAAAAATTTAAAGGTAAACTTAAAAGAAATTTCTAATTGCAGGCACTTCTTGACTCCAGGTTGCTGAGTAGAGATGCACGGGAATAATTTATCTTTGAAGCCTAAAAATTGAGCTTTAAGATTTGCTTGTTACGAGAGTCTACAGAGAAGATGGGGAGAGTCTAAATTTTGCGTCTCCATCAGACCCATTTCTTCCTGGAAACTCTGCCGGTACTTTTGAATCAACGACCATGCGTTGTCTCATATATCCACCATAGACTAAATTCCTAATATCTTATTGGTCCATCCAAGCTCCCAGATGCAAACTGAAAAAACAATTACGAATGTGAGCCTTCTTATTAGAATCATCACAAAGTTCAAAAACTTAATAAAATGAGAATTTTAAATTCCAGCTAGCACATTATTGATTTTGGGGTTAATCTGAGTTTTTTAAGGATAAGCATCTTATACTTTTAAGGGCAAGCCGTCTGCTACAAGTAATAAAATACACCATGAAAACAACAACCATATCAGGAAAGTTGACATAGGTTGCATTCGAACTAGTTCAGGAAATAAAACATAGACATGTATACTGTGTGTGTTTATTATTGACTGAATTGTAAACTTTTTTTTTTTTTTTTTTTTTTCATTACCTGTTTAACAATTGGATTTGCTGATGTTGTGAATTCATGAGTCATTCCTTGCCAGACAACCTTTCCCTCATAAAGAAAAAGTAACCTATAAAAATTGAATAACTACTTGAATTAGTAAAGTAAAATCACTTAGCAACCAGCACAACCAAAAGACATAGTTTAGACAAAGCATAACCTGTCAACGGCTCTTCTAATAGTACTATGTTGGTGAGTAACGACGACATAGGAAGCAATATTCCCAGGCTTTCCCAGCGCATCCTCGCCTTTCATATGGACTGAACGGATGAGATCTTCAACGACAGTAGATGCAATTGGATCAAGTCCAGCTGTTGGTTCATCATACAAAAGCACCTGTTCAGTGGTGCAAAGGACTGTCAGGAGATGGGTGTGAGGATACCCATGCTATAAGTTTCGCACATGCAGGGTCTTGCTTCCAACTCCATGGCAAGTAATGAAACTAAACAAAACTACCAGCTGTTGCATATAAGTTATGGATGCTTCCCAAAATTGCAAAGAATAACAAAAACTACTGAATTCCTATAGCTAAAAACCCTAATAACACAAATTAGCTCCAGCCATATTAACCCTCTTTTTCAGATCTCTCCATTTACAGCCCTGCATCATAGAAATAATTAACACCAAACCAAAATCCAGTCCCTGATTGTGAAATTAATTCCTCATCTTTCAAATAGATAAATTCAGTGTGCATTTCACACAACTCTTACTTCCCTTTTTTTTAATAGGTACAACTTTTACTTCCATTTTACCAACAGATCTTCCTTACATTCATTATTCAACAGGATAGAGGGAGGGAAAAAGATGAGAAACAATGCATAAATAGAAGTGAATATTAGAGCAAATATTAAGCTAGATACATTTAGAATAATTTCCATATCCATTGATGAGTGAATAGTCTTTAACCTATCAAAAAAAAAAAAAAGAAGTGAATATATTGGAATAATTCAGACACTTGAAGCATCAAACTTCATATACAATAACATTACATTTTAAAAACTAGCCTTGAACCAAAATTATTGACACCTTGTCAATGACAAGGGCTCAAGAAATAGGACACTGCAAGTTTAAGGCTTAAAGACATGCCAGCATTTAAGCACACAGCATAACACACAGAGTAAGTCCCAGAACCAAGCATGAACCTCTTGACAAAGACAATGTTACAGTCAAAACATGTTTCACATTAAAATTATTATTAGAGGAGCCTAACAACTTTGTTAGAGTTCATGTTTATGAGCTTGATATACATTGTTGGCCCACTTCCTAACACCTTAAACTATTGGATTTGATGATTCTAATACAGTATCAAAGCCTTGATTTGACTAATAAGTCCTGTATCAGAACCTAGAATCCTGGGAGCCTCATTTGTTCAGTATCAGTTCCAGTGTTTGTTTTCTGTTTTGGATCTGTACATGCAAGGCCCACATTAGGTTCAATGCTAATGAGTGGGCTTGAACATGAAAAAGGGGATGCAGGAGGTTGATCTTTGTGAGCTTGATATAAATTGTGAGTTTGATATGCTACCCATCAAATCTACTGCCTGTTTAACCACAGCTTTAGGTAACAGTCTTGTACAGTTGCAGTTGAGATTGTGACTTTACGGTTGGGCTTAATCCAGGTTGACCTGACCAAACTAATTAGGCCCACTACACAGCTAGACAAGCACGAGAAGCAACAAATTTGGTGCAAATTAAGAGCTTGTGGGTGCTCTCTCTCACTCTCACATAGCATGTATATTCCTAGGACAAGATTAAAACAGTAACTCCAACTTGGGACAAATGAATTATCCCAATATTAGATCTGTAGAAGTATAAAATGTTTTATAAATACTGTCTCAAACATATGCTTGCCATAGACCAGCAAGTCCACCTAAAGGTCCTAAACAAGCTACCAAGCTCCTCAGGTGCTAAGGTCTAGGTATAGCAGAGGAGGTTTTAGAGAGCATATCATCATTTTAAAAAAACCCATATTAGAAGCAGCAAAATCATCATATCTCTGAAGACTAGTCAAAAACAGAAACAGTAATGTATGTAATAGGATATTTTGGAAGATTTCACTTTTTATGGAAGAAGTTGGGAATTTATGTTAGCTTTGTTCAAGTGCCAATAATAATTTTGCAAAACCATTTCCTGAAGTAGGACTCATCTTTGAAAAAATATTTTAAACACTGCACAGTGGTTGCAGCATTTACCTAAATTTAGGGTTCCACAATAAACAAGGTTGAGATAGGAGCTTTGCTGTTACAAATTATTTTCTGTTAAAAACAAAAAAGCAATGGCTATGATGAGATTTTCAGTGGGAAGGGTTAGGGGATTATGTCAAATATCACTTGGTAAACTGGAAGACAGTTTGTGAACCGATCCGTTGTGGTGGTCTAGGATTTAGAAGCCTTGTGTGTTTTAATAATGCATTGCCAGGAAACTGGCCTTTGGCAGTATGCCACTGAAACTAACTATTAAATTCTTACTGGTGAAATGTAGTGGCTTTGAAGCATGGGCAAAATGTGGGAGATTGGATTTCTGGTGTGCTTAAGGAACCTTAAGGTGTGCCCCTCTGAAAACATCTCCAGAGAGATTGGATTTCTGGTGTGCTTAAGGAACCTTAAGGTGTGTCCCTATGAAAACATATCCAGAAAGGGTGGGGGAGGTTATCTCAGTATGTCAAATTCAGGGTGTGTAATGGTTTCTGTGTTATGCTTTGGCTTGACTTATGGTGTGGGAATACAAGTTTGAAAAATGTCTTCCTGATGCTGTAACGTACAGCCAGAGATAAAGAGGCTCTTCTGGTGGCTAAAATAAATTGGCGTGATGGGGTTCTCAACTAGGATGTTTCATTTACTAGACAGTTAATGATTGGAGGAGGTGGGGAGTTTGCAGTCATTTCTTTGTGTTCTTTATTCCATTAAAGTTAATACAGATGAGGAGGAAGGCTTTTATGGATCCCTACTAGGAGTGGTATTTTTGAGGTAAAGTCTTACTATCAGATACTTAGTATGGGACATACCCCTCACTTTCCATGGAAAAGTATATGGAAGGTTAAGATTCCTTTTAAGGTAGCTTTTTTTGCAAGGACAGCAGCTTGGGGACAGATTCTCACGATGGAGAATCTTCGAAGCATAATATTTTCCTTGTAAATTGGTGTTACATGTGCGAAGATAATGGGGAGAACATTATGCTGTTGGAAACAGGGCTTTGGAGGACATTATGCTGTTGAGATCAGGGGGGCCCTTCCTTGTTGTGTGATGTGGACCATTTGGAGGGGGAGAAATCTTTGTACTTTTGATGGGATTGAGTTGAGTGTTTGTCTGGAGCTAAAATTGCATCTTTTACAAACATTTTTTGATTAGTTGGTTGCCTTAAGTGGCTATCACTTTTCTTTATTAGAGGAATTTTTAGATCTATGGCATTTTGATTTATACTTGTTGTATCTTAAGTACACTACCTGTGTAGTCGGGATTCTTTATTTTTCATTTTATTTTCAATGAAGCATTATTACTTATTGCACCCCCCCCCCCCCCCAAAAAAAAAAAAAAAAAAGAAAAAGCAATGGCTACGCATGCGCAACACACAGATAAAATACAAAATTATAAAAATAAAAAACTGTAAAGCATCCAGGTTAATCAGCAGCAACACGTTCCAATAATGCCATACAAAGTAACAAATCACAGATTGAGTCACATAATAGATGATTCTATGAATAATTATAGTGGCTTTTAACCCATGGTGTTTGGCTTCAACTTTCAAGAAAGAAAGTGAGATTGGGATAATTAAGTCCTTCATAGGAAAACAGAAGTTTCATCCTTTCATGACATAAGGCTACATTTTCTGGCTTAAGCATCTAGCTATGCATGAAACTTTGTGAACAGCCTATTGCTAATAGGGGTCTTACATACAAATCCAGGATATTTGTGTCGTCGTGGGTTCTAGTTTCGTATGTACTACTACAATTCAAATTTGATAGACCATGTCAAAAAACAATGGAGAGATGTATCCCAAAAGGAGCAAATACCAATCATTCACATTCAGTCATAAAAATTAAAATATAATAGAACTGGAAAAATAATATACATAAAAGTAAATTATTATTGTATAAGAGGGTCCGACCCACATGTACACCAAGAACTGGAAAAATAATAATAATTTGGAGGAAATACCCGATCATCAATTTAAGTACTAATGCAGGAAAGAACTAGAAAAATAATGGTAGGAAAAGAATTAATAAATCTATTCATCTTCAACATACCTCAGGCTCTACTGCTTCCTGTGTGGTATCAAAAATTATAGACCGAGCTAAAGCAACTCGTTTCTTCATTCCGCCAGACAATTCAGATGGTAACCGATCCTCAACTCCCTGAACAACACTCAGTTAGATTGTGAATAGATGTAATATTTGAAGTTTAGGTATCTTCAGTGGCAGGGGAGGAGTGAAGTGACTGGAGCTAGGCAAGCAGTGCTAGTGGTTGGCATAAATAGTTGAATGCAGTTTTTATGCATTGGCTGGAACTTGAACTCAGTTATATAACTAGAAATTTCAATTGGCATTACTAAATTAAGATTTTTTTTTTTTGATAGATATCACTAAATTAAGAATATTTAAGGTACATTAAATTACCACTCTCCAAATACAGTGGAAAGCAAACTAGCACCAAATGGCTAAATAGAATTCTTCTATTAAACCTTGGGAAAATGTAGATATAGGCAAAGCGAAAAATATCTAAAGAAAACTCATTTGGTTGAACATTTTTATGTGAAAACTACAAAAGATCCCCCCAACACACCCCCCCCCCCCCCCCCCTCTCACCCCAAAACAAAAAAAAAAATAAAAGATGGAAATTGAGCAGTATCTTAAAACTGATAAACTGCTGATCTAGTTACAATCACTCAAGCCAAATCTTTGAAGTTTGGAAAGACAGCCACGATTGATTCTATCGAGAGTGATAACTTGATATTTGAAGCATACCTTTAAGCCAACAGCAGCTAAGGTTTCTGTCACAAGCTCTGCAATTTTGTCGTCAGTCATGCTTGAGTTTTCATATCTAAGCAATTCACAGAAATTGGTCATTTCTTGCTTTAAAAAATAAGTCCCAAGGAGAAAATGATACAAGACAACACTACATTTCTAAAGATAATCTAGACAGCCTCTTACAAAAGGAAACCAACATTTTCACGAACAGTCAAAGAATCAAAAAGTGCTGCACTTTGAAACACCTGTAAGAAATATAGTATATAATTTAGAAGGGCCAATAGCTTAAGTCAATATAACTATAATTATATAAAGCTTAAATGCGAAATTTACAAGTCCAATTCGTAGACCAGTTATTTCCTCATCACTGATTAAACCAGCTCTCCTTCTACCTCGTATGTAAACCTCACCCTGTTTATTAAACAATGAATATCAGTCTACACGAGAGTACCTGAGGAGCAACAGATTAAAGTATAATGCTAAAAGCTTACTAAATGGATCAAAATAAACTAATTAAGCAATTTTAAGAGCATATGGAAGACACATCCAATCATATACCTTGTCCGGAGCAAGAAGTCCAGCAATGATTTTTAGAACTGTAGATTTTCCAGTGCCAGAGGGCCCAATTATTCCAACAGCTTCGCCATGTCTAATCTATACATTGGAAATAAAACGGAATTAATGCAACATAAACCAAAAATCAAGAGAATCAGAAATTAAATTAATCAAGCAAAGAATCCTTCCCTAGCTAGGAGGTATGGATACGTCAAATATCCATTATATCTAAATTTGATACAAATCCATACCATATATGCCGTTATAAAACGGTGTATTGCATACGAATTGAATACAAATCTGTAAATTTGAAATTTAACTTTTATCATGAATCTAGGATGATAAGAGAGGAAGAACATGGATACATTTCAGGGGGTGGGAGGTGATGATAATGAGACTAACAAAAACAGATTGGCAACATTATTATTAAAAATAGTATCATTATATGTAGCACTTTTGGAGATTGGGAGGCAGACACTGTTTATTCCTTTTTGGAGCTTATTTATTCCTCCTTGCCGAGGGGTGAGGGGGAGGATCACTGGGTTTGGAGATTGACCAGTCTGGGGCTTTTGATGTGCGCTCTTTTTATAAGCTGTTATCTAGTCCTAACATTGATGATTTTCCTTGGAAGGGCATTTGGTGTGCAAAGGTGCCTAAACGAGTGTCTTTCTTCCTATGGACAGCAGCTAATAATGGAATTCTCACCATTGACAATCTTGTCAACAAAGGTCGGTTTCTGGTTATAATAGTTGTTGTTTATGCTACTGTGATGGGGAATCAGTAGATCACCTCCTGCTTCATTGTAAGTTTTCTCATGCCTTATGGAGCGAAGCTTTTGCAGTGTTTGGGATCCAATGGGTAATGCCTAGGTCGGTCAGATCTTTTTTCTTTATGTGGAGAAACTGGTTTGGAAGGCACCGTTCAACCATTTGGAATATGGTCCCGGCATGTTTAATGTGGTTAGTTTGGCAGGATCGCAACACCCACATTTTTGAAGACAAGGAGAGAACATTAGATCATCTAAAATCTCTCATTTTTGGTACTCTGTTTCTTTGGGCTCATATTTGGGGGTGTACGAATTGTAATTCTTTATCTGAGTTTTTAGCCTCTAGTTCTTTTAGTTCTTGATTTTTTTGTATCTGTTTCTTGTTCAAAGTATTCACTATCGTGAGCATGATGTTCAATTTTTTCAATATAAAGTCTTATTACCTATCAAAAAAAATATGTAGCACTTTTGTGGGTGACGTTTTCTATAGAATCCCATGCCTAATATGTAGTAATAATAAATAACCATTTTTTCAGCATAATATGCTGCATATTTCTAATTAACAAACCATGCCCTCATGCACATGCACACACTAGTTTAGATAGTTAATCACCAGAATTTTTTTTTTGATAAGTGATAGTTAATCACTAGAATTCTTTTTTCTAAATTTCCTTTAGGTAATTTGTTGCACCCAATGGATCTTAAACTTCAAGATCTACAACTTCACCCTTCACCCATTTTTGTAGGGAGAGGAAATGCATTTTGACCAATCTCATTGGCTAATTACCAAGCAATTGATACACTAGAATCATCATGAAAATTAAGCCTGCAATATAAATCTAGATTTCATCTTTAGGATAATAATTTTTAGGTGATTAAAAACAACTAAAACGGTAAAATAAAAATAAAAAACAGACAATAATGATAATCAAAATATAAATATACATATATATTACATATCATGCATCAACCCACCCACCCATACACACACACAGACCGGGGGTATAAGTATTTCTCTTGATATAAAACCATTAAGAGCCACCCATAGATGCTCCTCATAGAAAAATTGAATATTTAATGTGGAACTTTCATATCATTATCCAGGCCCCAACATCACCGTCATTTAGTTTGGTCTACATTACTGGAAATGCACATAATAACATGAAATTAAATCTATTAAGATTCACCTTGAAGCTCACACCTCTCAATATATGCTTCTCGCCAAATGACTTATAGACATTTCTGCACTCAATAAGAACATCTGAATCGTCCTCAGGCTGCCGTACTGTGCTTAAATTCTCCGATTTAAATGAATCCTAGTCAGCCAACACAAAATGAAAATAAAATCCAAAGTTTACAAAGAAAAAGAACAGAATGCATAGTGAATTCTGGCAGTTGAACACAAAAGCAAGTCATTATATTACCCATAAGTCACGAATCCAACTATGAACATAGGAACTGTATATGTTCATCAAGAAAACTAGAAATTTAAAATTTATATGATTGCTAAATATAGGAAGTTAATTGAAGACATCTGTATCTGATTACAATACAAACTAATAAGAGACAATTTAACTAAATCTGACTGCAGTTGAAGTTAATAAAATGCAATTTGGTTGTCATCAATTAAGTCTACAACAACAACAACAAAGCCTTAGTCCAAAAATTTTGGGGTGGCTATTGATCCTCAACAGATTAGTTAGAGTCGGCCACATGTATTCTAAATCCAATAATTCAAATTGCTCAAGGATTTGGAAAAAAAGTGAAAGAATTTGATATTTACCCATACCAAAAAAAAAAAAAAAAAATCACAAGAGCACAAACAAAAAAACCTAAGAAGCATGGACACTACAAAATCCTCAGTCTGTCCAACACATGCCAGGGACACATTGTCCTTATTGTTTTGGGAGGAAATTTTTATTTTATTTATTTTAAAAATTCCTCTGATTTTTAGATATGTTTTCAAAGCTATAATAGTTGTTATTTATTTTGAAAACTTAAAAGTAAACATAAATTATGCCTATACATAAATCAGATATACCTAAAGATATGTTTTAATTAGTTCATTGTAGTATCCCCTCCACGTTGTGTCCTAATTTTGATTTTTGAAGAATTTCCGTGTCCTGTGTTGTGTTTGGATCAGTGTATGAGTTCATGCTTCTTAGCAAGAAACAGAAAACTAAAAATTTCAAAATAACTTTTAAAAGTCTAAACTACACAAGGAAGGTGTTTACACAAATAATGACATGTCTAAAGAAAACAACATAATGATATAAATGAAACCCAATGTGATAGTTAGCATTCACAACTGACAGATAAAACAAATTGCTTTTGCATATGAGCCAATTCAAAAAATAAAAATAAAAAAATCCCAAGTAACCAACAAAATGCAATACATTCAAACTAATACGAAATTGAGTAATCACAAATGCAAAGAAATACATTGAATTTGGTGGCTGAGGATTCATCACTTCTCAAGTTCTGTGGAAACGCCACGCAAGCACAAACAACCTTTCTCTGCTCCTTCCTTTGCTTATAACAAAACGAATTGATCCTCTTCCCACCTAAAACTGCAAATCTAGCGGACCGAGAATCCCCATTTGGTATAGTCAGAGGAAAAAGAGCCGAACCAGACAGCAAAACCATACTTTTTCAAAGGCGATCGAAACCTTTGGAAGAAAATTCAGGATCTGGGTATTGGAAAATTTGGATTTTGAAGCAGACCCAGATGGGTTTATTGGGCAAAAAGCAATTTGGAAGAAAATTTAAGATCTGGGTAATGGGGCATGGAGAATTTGAAGCATACCAATTGAATCTCACCACAGAAGGTGAACTGGAAATGGGTTTTCAATATGAAAGAGAGCCTTTGAAAGTAGAATAAACAAAAGAGTGAAAGAATGAAGAGAAAGGAATATAGATAGACTATTATTATTATAGAATGATGAGAGAAAAAAAAAGGGTAAATTGGTTGAATTTTCAAAGAGAAAGCGTGTTTATCAGTATCAGTGACCTCTTGTTGAAATGTTGGCGGCTGTATGCTTATTGTAGCCTTTGTAGGACGGTGTCTCTTAAGTGATTGTTACTTCAGCAGCTGGTTCTTTTCTTTCCTTATTAACTGATGCTTTTCTTTGGAGAGCGGAAGCACCTTCACTTTCCTGAGGAATCGAATCAAGCTTGTGTTTGGTATGAAGCTCCTGTAAAACGTGCTTTTGAAAAAATATTTATCCCAGACAGAAATATTAATACGAATTACGAATTGTTTGGAAAGTATCCGATAACAACATTATAGTCAGCGTGTTTGGCTTCATTTTGATCCTAAAAAAAGAAAGTTCAACTCTTTTAGATAAACTCTCCTTCAAAAAAATGCGCACGTTTGTTTAAATAATAATTTTTAATTTTTTTAAAAATTGTTGTGAGTAAAAAAGTATGTGAAAATATGTGTAATGTTGTTTAAAAATTGAAAACATATGATTTCTTTCTAGACAAGTCATCTTTTTCAAGATATACATCTACTTTTAGTTTTACAAAATGAATAAATAAGAAGTTCTAAAAATGTAATAATAAATATGATTGACGACACATTAACGTGTAAAGATTACATAGTAAAATTTATATTATCTCTAATGGTACTCAAAATAAATAAAAATAGGTTGATGAAAGTAAGTTCTCTCAAATGCACATAAATAGCATTTCTATTCTTGAAATTTAAGGTAAGTTGACTTTTGATCCATCAAATTTAAATGGTTTGGATTTGATCCCTAAAAT
This sequence comes from Quercus gilva, assembly GCA_023621385.1. NCBI lineage: Eukaryota > Viridiplantae > Streptophyta > Magnoliopsida > Fagales > Fagaceae > Quercus > Quercus gilva. Next base: position 54,163,906 of record CM042473.1, on the reverse strand, counting down.
TTAGAAAAGGAAATAATTTTATCTAAGAAATGTGTTAAGCTCAATTTTGGGTTTGTTTATTTTTACTCCCTTATACACGTGGTTCAATTTGACCCCTCAAAAATAACCAAATTGTTCCCTTTTTAAATTTTAGTGCCCAAATCAAAAGTTTTAAAATTGAGGAATTGAAACGAGGACAAAGTTTAGTTCTAAAATTGATTGTAGATTAAGTTTACTGTGGGTGAGAAAGCTCGACGCCACATGATGGGCCTGAGGCCCAGTTCAAATGCGACTCACTGTCCGAAGAGGTTAAATGTATCAATGCTTTGCCACCCTGGTGGAAGCGCAGCCCATAGGGAACAAACGCTCTGTCCGAAGACAACCTGGTTGGGCCGAAGGGACCCTACCCAACGGAGCCGCCCAGAGCTTGATCGAGTAGACATGCTAAAGATCTCCCTGCCAGGGCTGATCTTCGGACATGTCTAACTGCGTAACTATCATGAAATGTCTTGCCAATAAAGCTGCCACCGCCACATTTAATGCACTGCAGCAACTTTCCTGGCCGCATTTATGTGGAGAAGACACTTGAACAGTGCGTCTTCACCCACCACCACTCACAGCAAGTTAAAGCAAACGGCTGATGTGACTAGTACTCAAGTGGGTGCCTAGATGAAGGACAAGTGTGCGGTGAAGATGGGAAAATGGTGTATATATAAGGGAAACAAGTCTCACAGAAACGAGGAGGAAAAAATTTGTATTCACCAAGCCTTTAAATAGAAAACCTCTTCGGACTACAGGGATTTATCCCGTTGAAGGCTTGACTCAATCCATTTCTTTATTATTGCTTTTTGTTCATCTGGACCGTTGCTAAATCCACCATTAGCCCAGTTGTTTAGCCCATTCTCTACAAATTATTGTGGGAAATTTGGTGGGCTCATCATATAGAGTGTTGGTGCCTGGCCCAACAAATTTTGACCCTACATTTACAATCTCACTTAATATTTTTTTTATTAGAGGTGAACTTTGATAAATCCATCACTAGATTATATTTTTTTCTTATATCCTTCATGTTTGCAAAATTTAAAGAAAATTAAAAATCAATAGCTATGTCATCAATAAATTGTTTAAATTACAAATTTTTGTAGTTTAAAATTATGCATAAAATATAATATTTGATTGACACAAAATTTAATATGTGTATTAAGAGAATAAAGAACATATAATCCAACTTCCAACAGTTATATTTTTTAAAAAACGTAGTAATGTTAATGATATTGAATAAAGTTGTAGTTTTAGATTACAATCAATTTTGTAACTAAATTTTATTCTTGAAATAAATTGGCCCGTAGGGAGCAAAAATATAATTTACCCTCATAGTTATCAACACTGCCTAGCTTGAGCAAATGTACCTGTGCAAACAACCATTAATATATATATATATATATAATTTTTTTTTTTTTTTTTTGGGTTTCTCTCTCTGTTATCCTGATTCTCTTACACTACTTGTGCTTACGAGGTAGTGATCAGGTGTGGGAAGTGTATAAGGTATATCGAATTGCCACCAATTATTAGAATCTTTTTACGTGTGATTGGTATATTTCCTAAGATGTCATTCATACTTCCTTGAACCAATCAACAACCTACTCATAGTAATACTCCAATTGCAAAGACCTTGTTGTCTAATGCTGCGGAGCTCAAGGCTTATTTTGCTAATTGTTATTTTTGTTGGGTTAAGAGAGAATTTAATGATGTAGCTCATGCTCTAGCTAAGGTTATTTCTCCCTTTTCTCTTGTTTTCAAGTGTAATAATTATCCTCTCCCTTTTGATGGAGAAATTATACCATCTTTTGGTGGATCACGTCACTTGTCCATTATTCTACTAAAAAACTTCCACTTGTTTAAAATTGTTGAGTCAGTAATTAGTTTTTGTTTAAAAAAAATTTTTAACTCAGCAATTTTAAACAAATTGGAGTTTTTTAGTGGAATAGTGGACCACGTCACTTATCCACCATAAAGACCTTATAATTTCTCCTTTTGATGAGTGGGAAGCTTAGGAAAGAGACATGTTTTTGGTAAATTCTATTTCTTTGGCTAGTTAATGAAATGGAATGTTCGTTTATCAACAAAAAAAAATCTCCAATTGTCTCTAAAAGAAGATTCATAAGAGATGAACTCTCACTCCAACCATACTACTGCACCCAATTGTAGTGCATGAGGAGACTTCTTTAAATGTGAACAATATATGCCAAGAGTTTTGCAGTTAAGTAGAATAGCTTGCATTTCTTTATTAAGAGAACTAGGGTTCAAATCCTCTCGTCCCACATAATTGTTACTATCTAAAAAATGTGTGCAATATCTATGCAAGCCAATTATAGAGTCCTTTAATTAACAACTATTCCCTCTTCCTCCAAGTAGGTCTTAAAAATTACAGCTCGTTGCTTGGCCACATTTTTGAAGACATCAAGCTCAATCTTAGAGGAATGCAGGTTCTATCCCTTAGTTGGGTAAAGAGAAGTGGAAACATGGTAGCTCATACATTGGCAAAACATGCTAGGAATTTAGTTGATGATTTGTATTGGATTGAAGATATTCCACCACCTGCAGCGAATGCTTTGTATTTTGATTCTTCACATATCAATGAATGAGTAACTGCTTTGCCTTCAAAAAAAAAAAAAAAAAAAGTAGGTCCTAAAAACCTGAATAAATTACATAATTCCTGCATAATTTGGTATATTTTCAAACTAAACCTAAGATTTTAAAATATTTGAATTATTGTTTAAATTCACACCAAAACTTGCACAATAAAATTGTATGCGCTCCTATGTGTGTGCATATATATACACATATATATAAGAGCCATGGCCTACACATTGTGGTTGCGCCAAGTAGACACCCTCCTTTTTTATTTAAATGAATTTCCCCCATTTTTGTATCTTTTATGTTATGTGAATTATTATAAGTATATTGATTAACATATATGCTCTAATTAAAACTTAATTTCCAATGGTTTCAATTTTCAAAACGTTTAAAAAATATTACCTTGGTTAAAATTTTACTACCAAGCGTTTTTAAAATTTTAATTTCATAACCTACCTTAAGCTTTTGTTATAATAATAAAAGTTGAGGCATATACATCATGATTGTACTATATCAATATAAAAACTAAATATTACAAGTACGACATACTTTCACCGTGTGACTCCTTATAAGTACATTGAAATCAGTAACAGAGTTTACTTTGAAACTCTATTATTAAAGTTTTATAAATTAAAATTCTATTTCTTTCATTAAATCTCAATTAACAAAATTTCAAGATATTTAAAAGAAATTTCATTAGAGGTCTTTATTTGAAAAATACAGGATGCATCTTTGAAGTTGAAAGTTCAAATAACTTATAAAACACTAATGAACGTTTAGACCCCCAATTACAAAATATTAACTCAAGCTTATAATCAAACAATATATGTGCGAAATATAAAATATAAGTTATATCCAAATTGATAACACACTCTAAACTATAATTAATTACAAACGCAGCAGCAATTAAAAGGTAAAGAGAAAGGAAAGAGAGATGCAAACACAAAGATAACATGGCGATGTGTTATTGAAGAGGAAACCGAAGTACTCGGCAAAAAACCTCTCCATCGCCCTCCAAGCAGTCAATAATCCACTAGAGAATGAAGTTGGGATACATGAATAGTAGAGGACCCTTCAAGCCTAATCTAGCCAGTGCACCTAAGCCCTCCAAGCTTTTTGCTACAACAAGGTTATGTTAAACCTTGTCTTTTCTAGCTTACTGGATCCCGCAATAAGCCCATTGCATCAACCAAATGAATTGGTCCTCTCTGAACTGCTTCCCAAACACCAAAACACCTCCTCACTGATATGGGTATGGTGAGATAAGAATTTCGCAAATGTACCTCTCAAGGATATGTTAATAAAGAGGATGAGAGTAGAGGAATTTGGATAATCAAATGATAAATATTGTGGATGAATCAATCTTGTTTTTATTTAGGGTTTCTCTCTTAAAATTCTCTCTGAAAACTCTCTACATTTCATGGGTATAAGAGTAGTTATAGTAGTGTGTATGAGGAATGCAAAAAGTTAGTTTTCATCAAACAGGGCATCCTGGCGACTCAACCTTGCGACTGGAACGAGTTGCAAGTCTGAGTCGCGAGGTAACTGCCTAGCCAAACCGGAAGTTTTGTCCTGTATTGCTCCAGCTGTCGTGACCCTTTAGTTTCCTTGCATGCTTCACATATGTGCCATTCTGGTGACTTGCTAGTCATGAGCCAGTCACGAGATCTAGTCGTGAGACTCATTTGAATTGCACACATCTTGAGTTTTCTTCACACTCTCTTACACACTACCCTTACATAAATCCCACCTAATTACAGGGTATGTAATTGCTAAATTATAAGCAAATTTAGCACAGAATAAAGCCAACACATGATTGAATAAATTCAACCTTACAATCTCCCAATTTGGCTATTCATTGACAAAACCTTAAAACAGACTTTAGGCTTAACATGTGAGTTGGGAACAGTTGCCAAAACTCACTCGCACCTAGGGGTGGCAAATGGGCGGGTTTGGGGTGGGCATAATTGGGTTGGGTATATAAAACCCATTTACCCATTTAAAACCTATTTAACAAATTGCTTCTAACTCAAATCCAACCCAACCCAATTATTATGGGTAAACCCCAACCTACCCAATTACCCAATTATCAAAATTACTAAAATGCCACTAAAGTGAAAATGACCAAAGTACTCTAAAATCCTCAAAAAAGACCAAAATACCCCCAAAAACCTAAAAATTACCAAAATACCCCCAAAACCCAATAAAATGACCAAAATACCACCGAAACCCAAAAAATAACCAAAATACCCCCAAAACCCAAAAAATGACCAAAATACCCCCTGAAACCCAAAAATTACCAAAATACCCCCGAAACCCAAAAAATGACCAAAATACCCCCGAAACTCAAAAATGACCAAAATACCCCCTGGAACCTAAAAAATGACCAAAATACCCCAAAAACCTTAAAATTACCAAAATACCCTCCAAAACCCAAAAATGACAAAAATGCCCCCAAAACCCAAAAAATGACCAAAATACCCCCTAAAACCTAAAAAATGACCAAAATACCCCCGAAACCTAAAAATTACTAAAATAATCTTGAAACCTACAAAATGACCAAAATACCCCTAGAACCCAAAAAATGACCAAAATACCCCTAGAACCTAAAAATTACCAAAATACCCCCAAAACCCATAAAATGACCAAAATATCCCCAAAACTAAAAAAATGACCAAAATACCCCAGAAACCTAAAAATTACCAAAATACCCCTAGAACCCAAAAATTGACCAAAATACCCCTGAAACATAAAAAAATTACCAAAATACCCCCAAAACCTAAAAATGACCAAAATACCCCATAAACCCAAAAAATGTCTAAAATACCCCTAGAACCCAAAAATTGACCAAAATACTACCAAAACCCATAAAATGACCAAAATACCCCTGAAACATAAAAAAATGACCAAAATACTCCCAAAACCTAAAAATGACCAAAATACCCCATAAACCCAAAAAATGTCTAAAATACCTCTAAAACCTAAAAAATTACTAAAATACCTCTGAAACCTAAAAAATGGCCAAAATAACCTCGAAACCTAAAAATTGATCAAAATAACCTTGAAAACTAAAAATGATCAAAACACCCCCGAAACCTTAAAAATGGCCAAAATAACCACGAAGCTTAAAAATTGACTAAAATAACCACAAAACCTTTAAAATGGCCAAAATAACCACGAAGCCTAAAAATTGACCAAATTAACCTAGAAACCTAAAAAATGACCAAATTATCCCCTAAACCTAAAAAATGATCGATAGACCTTCGAAACCTAAAAATTAACTGAAATACCCCCTGAAACCTAAAAAATGACCAAAATACCCCTAAAACCAAAATACAACCAAAATAACCCCTAAACCTTAAAATGACCAAAATATCCTCAAAACCTAAAAAATGACCAAAATACCCCGAAACCTATAAAATCACAAAAAAAAAGCCCCTTAAACATGTAAGTGGATAAAAATACACCCTAAACTTAAAAAATTACCAAAATCCCTCTTAAAACTAAAAAATGACCAAAATACTCCATAAACATAAAAAATGACCAAAATACCCCCTAAACCTAAAAAATGACTAAGATACCCCAAACCCTTATTTTGGTAATTTTAGAGGCTTCAGGTGTATTTTGTTCATCTTACAGGATTAGTTGTATGTTGGTCATTTTAGATATTTTAAGGGGTATTTTGGTCGTTTTATAGGTTTAGAGGTATTTTGGTTGTTTTAGAGGTTTCAGGGTATTTTTGGTAATTTTAGAGGTTTCACGTTGTTTGTGGCCATTTTAGAGGTTTTGGGTTTATTTGGGTCATTTCAAAGGTTTAGGGGTATTTTCGTCACTTTAGAGGTTTGAGGGTATTTTGGTCATTTTTTAGGTTTCAGGGGTATTTTGGTCACTTTTTAGGTTTAAGGGGTATTTTGGTCATTTTATAATTTTAGGGGGGTATTTTGGCCATTTTTAGGTTTCGGGGTTATTTTTGTCAATTTTTAGACTTCGGAGTTATTTTGGTTATTTTTGGGTTCCAGGGTTATTTTGGTCATTTTTAGGTTTTTAGGTTTTTTTGATCAATTTTTAGGCTTTGGGGTTATTTTGGCCATTTTTTAGGTTTCGAGGGTATTTTAGTCATTTTTTAGGTTTCGGGGGTATTTTGGTCATTTTTTAGGTTTTAAGGTTATTTTGGTTATTTTTTAGGCTCTGGGGTTATTTTGGCCATTTTTTAGGTTTTGGAGCAAGCCCAATGCGATCAAGTAGTAAAGAATATAGCAAATAAAGCATGGCTTAACCAAACAAGAACAATCACTATAATTAGTGATCACAATGATCATTCACACAAGGAATGAACATCCGGACATGCAAGCTAATAAACTCAATGCAAAGTATCATTTTCATGTCCAACACTCAACCGATACAAAAACACACAGTAGATGCATCAAGGATATAAAATCCAACAAGGGCACAAGAGTAATGTACTAAAGAAAATGCATAACATTAACTAAAAGTACTAAGCTACAAAGCAAAGGTACAAAATAACGCATAGTTTAAATACACAACATAAACCCTGATATATGATAATAAGAAGAAAAATATTAAGTGTTGGCCTTTTCTTTCACTTGCTCTTCAACTTCAATACTCCCCGTTTGATCAAGCTTTTTCTTCCCCTATCATTACACTCCCCCTATCATGCACCATCTCCCCTTTTTTGTCATGGAATAGCTAGTCGTCATTTTCTTCTAGCTTTCTTTGAATTTGGTTAAAATTTAGTTTGGAAAGAATTAACTTCGTATCACAATGGATGTTGTGAGAGTACAAGAGAGAGGCAAAGTCGGATAGCTTAGTGCTTATGTCTTGGACGAATGCCATAATGTTGTCTAACTTCTCATCACATGAGTGTGAGCTAGACCGTGAACCACCATGAGGAGCTGGACTCTTTATCTTGATTCCCTTCCGACTATGACCAATGCTAACATTAAGTGTACGAATGTTGATTGGACTCATCTTCCAATGGATGAATGCCTTTGAGTTTCAACATTTTTGAAATGAGGCAGCAAAAAGGAATGCAGTTCCTTGAGGTAGTTCTCGCAACAGTTTTGCTCAAGATATGGAAGATATAAGCGCAAATATCGATCTCTTCATCAGTAATCAAGTCATGAAGGAATAAGGCTCTACCGAGATTCATGTATCCGGTGCTTGAAAGAGGATAGAGATTGCGGAACATGATTGTTGTAAGCACCCTCAATTCTGGAGATAGTGAAGAAATACTAATTGATTTCCCATTTGGAGAGAATTCCAAGTTATCTCCAAGAGTGTCCCGAAGTAAATCCTCCTCTAGATACAAGTCATCATACACTGGTAGCTTTGGAAACATTAGTCTATTGATGTGCAGAATGTTAGCAAGATAGTAAGGTGTTACTGTGAAGTGCTATCCTCGAACCCAACATTTCAACTCATCCCTTTCAGCAATGGCGTTAGCATAGAATTCTTTCACCATTTGTTCATACGGTTCTTCTAAGCTGGATAGAAGGAAGTTCCAATCCTTATTAGCAAACTATTTTGGAATGTTCGTATCCAGAAGAGAACCCTGCTCAAGCACCCTTTCCACTAACATGGGAGCATCCTTGAAGTAGTTCTCATAAGCGTGTGATGTTGCATATGATTTGAGCTTGCTAACATCATAGAATCCTATTGATGATCAAGACTTCTTGGACTTAGGAGTGAGGCTCTCAAGATCAATCACTGGTTCCTTTCCTTTGCTACTAATTCCTTTCATGTCTGATTTCTTGAACGGAGACATTTCTAAGCTGTATCATGTAATATCAAAGAGAAAGGGAGACCACACATGACAAGAAACTTTATTAGCATTAAGTTAGTCCCAAATCAGAATTTTGAATAAAACTCTCAAATCATGACATTAAGGTCTTAATTGTGTCAAAGAGTGTGTGTGTGCAACAAATGGCACCATGTGTACCCTAGGGCAAAAGGTAAAAACACATAATCAACAAAACCCATACATCAAGTTCAACAAAAGAAGTAAGCCATATTCAAACATCATATTTTCAGATCTCAACACAAACACACAATCTGAGAAATCTAGGGCTAGAATTGTGAAATACATTGAGAAAAAGATAAAACCCATACCTTTTCTTGAAGATTAGTGAAGAAATGATGAAGAAAGTGGAGGTTTTGTGTGTGAAAATGATGATTTTGGAAGAGAGAGGGACGAACAAGGCGATGAATAGGCATGAGATGCAAGGGAAAAATGAAAAGTTTTGGAAAACTGCCTTAAAAATAACCCTTAATGTGCAAAACATGTGTTTTTCGCAACTGGAATGAGTTGCGAACAAGTCACCAGTTCAAGTAGCCAAAATCCCGAGTGAAAAATTGTGAAAATTTGTCTAAGTGTTTTTCGTGACTGGAAGGTCCACTTGCGAGGAAGTTGCGAAGGGAGTCGCGAAGCATTCTGAGTAAACCTCGCGACTGGAGTTTCCACTCGCGAACCAGTTGCCAAATTGAGTCGCGAAAATCCTAAAAACCCAGATTTTTGAAAATTTTCTAAGTCTTTTTCGCGACTGGGGGCTTGACTCGCCAGAGAGTTTCGAAAGCTTCTGAGTAAGCTCGCGACTGGGGTCTTGCGACTTGCTTGACCCGTGAGGTAGAGTTGCCAAAACAGAGTTGCACAGTTTTTGAAATTTTTCAAAACAAAAACACTTTCCAAAAACAATTAAAACACTCAAAAATATTTTTGTGTTTGATCAACATATGATTGAGTAAGTGCAACACATTTAAACAAGTACAATCACACAAAGTAATAAGGTATTCATTGAACATAAACATGTGTGATGTGTATGGGTACCAAAGATGAGATTGTCCTTAGTCTAATGTGAAGTTTCAATGATCAATTCAACCAAGACATACACAATTAGCACTAGAAAGAGTGACCAATCTCAATTATAGAAGTATGCACATATGACCTCCCACAAAACTTGATTATATACTTTTGAAGCTTTTCATTTGGTTTTATCATAACATTTGATCATTTTGAATCAATACATCTCATTTTGAGATTGATACCTGAAATTTTTGATATTTCAATTTGATGAACAAGCCTTTGGCTTTTTGGGCATCATACATTTTCATATAAGTTGCCTCCTTTTTTTCTAGTTGAATACTAGTATGTGCGACGACTTTTGCAGCTCATTATTTCTTTTCAGTTTGAGATTTACATTCGTTAAGCTCTTTAAGCAAAGAAAATAAAAGAATAAGAAGATAGATAGGCACAAGTCTATGCAAGTCTCAAGATCAACAAAACCATTGACTAGTCATTCATGACAATGTAAAAGATCTATTTACAACAGTCACATAGATGTCAAGATTTTTCCCACAATGATATGAGTGCATAAAGAACTAGCTACGCTCGTAAATGCACAAAGCCATTTGTACGAAGGTACAAGGCAAAACATGCATATGACAAAACATAATAATGCTGATCAAACTTTTTGGATTTTCTATTTTTTATGTGTTTTTGGATTTTTTTTTTGACACAAAAGATTGATAAAAAATAAAAACATTCAAAGCAAATAACAAACAAACAAACAAAATTTTTTCAAAACATGTTATACATGAAACCAACAGAGTAGTGTGTGCTCTACACTAGTGAGATCAAATCAAGATAAATAAGTAAAGCACACATCACACATGAGATTCAAGGAATTGTATCAACGTCGATGATCTTACGGAGTGATTACCGTGGACCATTGAGAGGTTTGGTGAAGATGTTCGCCTTTTGATTTTCTGTATGTATGAATTCGAGACACACAACTTTATCTTCTACCAAATCCCGGATGAAGTGGTAACGTATCTCTATGTGCTTCGACTTTGAATGTTGAACCGGATTCTTAGAGAGATTTATAGCACTGGTGTTGTCACATAATACACACATTGTATCTTGAGGAATCCCATAATCGTGAAGTAACTTCTTCATCTAGAGAAGCTATGTGTAGCAACTTCCAGCAGTTATGTACTCTGCTTTCGCCATAGAGAGGGACATTGAATTTTGTTTCTTGCTCATCCAAAAGACAAGATTGTTCCCAAGGTAGAAACAGCCACCTGAGGTACTCTTTCGATCATTTACACTTCTTGCCCAATCTACATCTGAATAACCCGCGAAGCATGCATTAGAATCCTTTGAGTACCACAAGCTATAATTTGGAGTGCCATTGACATATCGTATGATTCTCTTCACCGCAGTCAAGTGGGATTCCTTTGGAGCAACTTGATATCAAGCACAAACTCCCACGCTAAAAGCAATATCTGGTCTACTAGCCGTAAGATAGAGTAAACTCCCAGTGATGCTCCTATACAAAGTTGGACTCACTTCTACCCCGAAAGGATCAAGATTAAGATTTGTAGATGAACTCATGGGAGTAGAGGCATGCTTTTTGGAAATTAATCCAAACTTCTTGACAATATTTCTAGCATATTTTTCTTGTGAAATGAATATGCCTTCCTTCTTTTGTTTGACTTGAAGGCCCAAGAAAAATGTAAGCTCCCCCACCATACTCATCTCAAATTCTTTCTTCATCTCCTCAAAGAACTCTATAGCTCGAGCATCTATGGTAGCTTTAAATACTAAGCCATCAACATATACTTGAGCCACGAGAAGGTAGTCCTCATCATTCTTGACAAATAGAGTCCGGTCAGCATATCCTCTTTTGAATCCTTTTTCCAAGAGGTAATTTGTAAGTCGATCATACCAAGCTCTAGGAGCTTGTTTCAAGCCATAAAGAGCCTTCTTCAATCTCAGCACATGATCGGGGAAGTAAGGGTCTTGGAAACCTTGGGGCTGTTCAACAAACACTTCTACATTTAGGTATCCGTTGAGAAATGCACATTTCACATCCATTTGGTAGAGTTTGAAGTTCATAGTGCATGCAATTGACATAAGTTTGCGGATAGACTCAAGCCTTGCTACGAGAGCGAAGGATTCATCAAAATCTACTCCTTCCACTTGAGTGTATCCTTGAGCTACCAACCAAGACTTATTTCGTATAATCTCTCCATCTTCACCGGTATTGTTTTTGAAGATCCATTTGGTGCCGATGACATGAACATTTTCAGGGCTAGGAACAAGTTCCCCTACATCATTTCTTACAAATTGATTCAATTTTTCATGCATCAACTCAACCTAATTTTCATCTTGAAGAGCTTCTTCTAGCTTTTTCGGCTCAAAGTGGGCAAGGTAGCAATGGTATGTTACATGATTGGCCAGAAGTATGTTTCCCTTTCTAAGACTTAGACCTTCATCTAGAGACCCAATGATGTTATTGTCTGGATGGTTTTTAACTACTTTTGATGATGGCTTCTTTGAGGTGGACACTTCATCATTTCAGGAGATAGAAGGATGAACTTCTGGAGGAGTAAGAGGACTTGAAGTTCTAGACATTGAACTTGTTTCCATTCTTGAGTTCACAGGAGTCGATTGCTTTTTCGGTGTAAGTCCTTCTCCTTCAATATCTTTGGCTTCAACCTCAATAGTGGGTCCTTTGGAGCTTGGTCCTTCTCCATCATCATCAATCTCTACTTTTGTTATAGCATCATCAATTTCCACATTAATGGGCTCCATTACCCTTTTTGTTCTCTTGTTGAAAACTCTATATGCCCGGCAAGTAGTCGAATACCCAAGGAAGATGCTTTCATCACTTTTTGCATCAAATATTTCAAGGTTCTCCCAATCATTTAGAATGTAACACTTGCATCCGAATACTCGGAAGTACTTCATTTTTGGCTTCTTTTCATTCCAAATTTCATATGCGGTCTTCTTTGTTTCGGCTCGAAAGAATATTATATTACCAATATGACATGAAGTGTTCACAACCTCTCCCCTAAAATTTTAAGGAATTTTCTTGTTGAGTAGCATAAATCTTGCCATTTCTTGAATCACTCGATTTTTCCTCTTAACCACCCCATTTTGTTGAGGAGTTTTAGGAGGCTGAAAATTCATTTTTGATCCAATTTTTCTCACAAAAAGACTCAAATCTTTCATTCTTAAACTTCTTGCCATGATCACTCCTTATCTTGACAATAGGAGCCCCTTTCTCGTTTTGAAGTCTCTTGCATAGAATTTCCAGTTTCTCACATGCTTCTAATTTTTCTCTAAGAAATTCCACCCAAGTGTATCTTGAGAAATCATCAACAATGACCATGATGTACCATTTTCCTCCTAGGCTTTCAGTTCTTGTGGGCCCCATTAGATCAACATGAAGAAGCTCTAAACAACGTGAAGTAGCTATCACATTCACCTTGTGATGACTTGCCTTTGTTTGCTTCCCCATTTGGCATGCCCTACAAATGGTCTTCTCCACCTTTCCAAATTTTGGAAGTCCCTCAACAGCTTCAAGTTTAGATACTTTAGCCACTTGTTTGAAATTTGCAAGCCCAAATCTTTGATGCTAAAGTTCCAACATGTCAACACAAGCACTTCTGCAAGAAATCTTTGACGTAGGAACTACTCCGTAGCAATTGTCGATAGTCCTATTTCCCTCCAAGACTTGAATCCCTTCTTCGTCAATGATTACACACCCCTTCTTTAAGAATTGAACAAGGAAGTCCTCATCACATATTTGAGTGATGCTTAAGAGATTCACCTTAAGCCCTTTGATGTATAAGACATCCTTCAATAGAGGTAATCCTGGTATCTCAATTGTCCCTTTGCCAAGTACTTGAGCATGACTTCCATCGCCAAATGTCACATAGTCACCGACCTTCTCTTTGAGTGACTTAAACGGTGATTTATCTCCTATCATATGGCGAGAGCAACCACTATCAAGATACCATAAACATGAATTAAATACCTTCAAAGAAGTGTGCACAAACAATCAAGCATGGGACAAGCACTCTTGACCTTTAAATAGAAAATTGTCTTCATTTTCCACACTCATGTTAGATTGAAGTTTCTTTTTAAGATTATTAACCTTATCACACAATATTCTATTACTTCTTTTATACTTCTTAATTAAAGAATTTGACTCACATAGACTATTGTGTAGAATATGATTTTCATTTTCAAAAAATTTAAACATGTGAACAAACATTCTAGCATGTTTCTTTGTTTTTAATAACTCTAGGAGTTCATTGTAAGGACAATCTTCAAACATACTCATAGAGTCATTATCACAAACATTTAAACCACAATTCAACATAGCCTTTTCCATCGCTTTATCCATAGCTAAGGGGTCTAGGATCACACTTAGGTAATTAAACTACAGCAAGTGCACCTACTCTGATACCAATTGAAAGTTCAAATAGTGTATAAAAACACTAATGAACGTTTAAACCCCCCAATTACAAAATACCAACTCAAGCTTATAATCAAACAATATATGTGCGAAATATGAAATATAAGCTATATCCAAATTGGTAACACACTCTAAATCATAATTAATTATAAACACAGCAGCAATTGAAAGGAAAAGAAAAAGGAAAGAGAGATGCAAAAACAAAGATAACACGAGCGATGTGTTATCGAAGAGGAAACCGAAGTACTCAGCGAAAAACCTCTCCGCCGCCCTTTAAGCAGTCAATAATCCACTAAAGAATGAAGCTATGATACATGAATAGCAAAAGACCCTCCAAACCTAATCTACCCAGTGCACCTAAACCCTCTAAGCTTTTTGCTCCAATAGGGTTATGCCGAACCTTGTCTTCTCTAGCTTACCAAATCCCGCAATAAGCCTATTGCATCAATCAAATGAATTGGTCCTCTCTGAACTGCTTCCCAAGTACCAAAACACCTCCTCACTGATATGGGTATGGCGAGATAAAGATTTGACAAATGTACCTCTCAAGGATATGTCAATGGAGAGGGTGAGAGTAGAGGAATTTGGAGAATCAAATGATAAAGATTGTAGATGATTCAATCTTGTTTTTCTCTAGGGTTTCTCTCTCAAAATTCTCTTTGGAAACTCTCTACATTTTGTAGGTATAAGGGTATTTATAGTAGTGTGTATAAGGAATACGAAAAGTCAGTTTTCATCAAACAAGGCATTCTGGTGACTCAACCTCGCGACTGGAACGAGTTGCGAGTCTGAGTCGCGAGCAAACTGCCAGGCCAAACTGAAAGTTTTGTCCTATAGTGCTCCAGCTGTCGTGACCCTTTAGCTCATCTGCCTGCTTCACAAGTGTGCTATTCTGGCGACTTGCCAATCGCGAGATCTAGTTGCGAGACTCATTTGAATTGCATACATCTTGAGTTTTCTTCACACCCTCTCACACACTACCCTTACATAAATCTCACCTAAATGCAGGGTATCTAATTGCTAAATTACAAGCAAATTTGGTATAGAATAAAGCCAACACATGATTGAATAAATTTAACCTTACAGAAGCGCCTGTGATACAAATATTTTAATTTTTACATTGAGTTACATGGTGCAAGTATGATGTATATTAACCTTTTGTTTTAATAATAAAAGTTGCTTGTACTGTGTAACTTAATGTAAAAACTAAATATTACAAGTACGGCATAATTGCATCTTGTGACTTCTTATAAGTACATTGAAATCAAAATTTATTTTAAAACTCCATTATTAAAGTTTTAAATATTAAAATACTATTTTTTTCAATTAAAACTCAATTATCAAAATTTCAAGATATAAAAAAAATTCATTAGAGGTCTTTATTTTTTTAAAAATAGGGTGCCTTTTTGAAGTGCCTGTGATACATGCAAAGCCTATGTAATAGAGGTCATGTTTTTAATTTTGATAAAAACATATTTCTCGTTACCAAAAAATAATTTTTTTAAAAATTTTTTACTATTAAATATTAATTAAAATAAAGAGGATGCTTTGTCATATTGTTGTTAGCTGGTTTAATTACTTTTTTCTTAGAAACGCCTGGTTTAATTACTTAATTCTTCATTGCATCCTTGTTTACTACTAATGAAGGTAGTTAAGTTTGAGTTTATGGAGGTTTATATATCATAAATACAATTAACTTGTAACCCCATTTATATACATGAGTACATTTTAAAATATGCAGTTAGATGCAATTTATAATTCCTACATGCTAAATATGGTCATTATTATATTTTGTTAACTCCTAAAAAAGCTTTGTAAGAATATTCTTTAATAGAGCCAATGGTTCATGCTTATGTATATTATTTTATATAAAAAAATATATTATTTTGCTTATTAACTTTTTTATTATTATAATGCAATAAATTTATTTCATTGTGCATTTTTTAAATAAGATATGAATAATCAACTTCTAGAACATAATATACTTTTTCATTGAAATTTATATTTTAACTAATAATAAGTTTTTGTATGAAAGTTTAAGTTTTAAATAGATTTGAAGTAATTTCAAATGGGACTTAAATAGAATGAGTTAGAGGTAGTTTTGATCAAGTAATTTTAGATGGACTTAATCTCATTGATGGAATTCCTTTGCCTTCTAATGATTGTGGAAAGGTAGAAAAACTTTGTGTTTCAGTCCCCCTCCTTCATCCAAAGCTCCCTTGACTTTTTGTCACCAGAGGTCATTGAAGTTCTCCAAATTGCCTTGAGATGCGACAAATGAAGTAGTATAAGTAGCAACGAAGTCCAACTAAAGACACAACTTGCAGCAACTGTGGACCATGCTTGAGACGTGCGACCATTCCATGACCCATTGAATGTCTGTCTCTTTGATGTGACCTATAAGCTCCATGTACGCCTCAAAGCTCATGTCGTTTTGGTGAAGTTGATGGTCCTTAAGATGCCTAGGGAGGTACATGCTGAGGGGTATGGTGGGAGGTTGAAGCAACCGAAACCTCTCTTGTAGCCATAAGTGAAAAAAAAAAGGAAAGAGAAGGAGAAGAAAAAAAAAAAAAAAAAACATAAAGAGGGAGCATGAGTGAGAAAAAAAAAATGATAATGAAAGACGATATAAGGTGCCTCGATGGGTTGAAAATTGAAAGACAATCCATACAAAATTAGAGGAATCCTACTAGGTTTAGAACCTAGGCAAAAGTTAGGGATTATACCTAGAGAAGAAGAGGACTTCTTGCAAAGAAACTTGCTTCCTTCCTATGAAAGGCATCCAAACTATTGAGTGAGAAAAAAAAATGATAATGAAAGACGATATAAGGTGCCTCGATGGGTTGAAAACTGAAAGACAATCCATACAAAATTAGAGGAATTCCACTAGGTTGAGAACCTAGGCAAAAGTTAGGGATTATACCTAGAGAAGAAGAGGACTTCCTGCAAAGAAACTTGCTTCCTTCCTATGAAAGGCATCCAAACTATTGAGGGTTTCTGCCGAGATTAAGCCCACCAGGTTACCTCTCTTTAGCTCATAGTCCACCATGCACATCCGAGGTCCACACAATATTACCTTTGGACCAAGAAGTACCTTGCAAGAGCACATAAGCAAAAGGCACAGAGAAAGTATGAACGTGGCCTCTCACCCACGAGAAGGGCTGACCAGAAAAGTGTGCAAAAACCAAGCTAAGGTTGAGTTTGCCAAAGACGCACCACCTATTTTCCGTGGCAAGAGGGACGCCTAACATAACTTGCAGCAAGGAAGGGAGATCTCCACCCATTGTATGGAAGATGACATCGTCAATCTTTGGTTCACCCATTATGGCACCAAATTCTTCGATTATAGGGCATAGCTCTACTTCATTGAAGCGGAAAACATGCCAAGTAGGAGCCCAATAATTGGCAGCAGCATGAAGGAGAGGCTCATCTACCTTTGTTTGATGGTATGGAAAGACACAAGAAAGACCATATGGGGCAATGAAGTCCATAAAATCAGGACCAAGCCTCCTAATCCAAGTCGAGACATCAAGTGGAGAGTTGTCTACCATTGGGGGACCTTAGAAAAGTGCTCTTTGAGTTGAAAATACGTTGGTGAGGGTTTTGGGACCCAAACGGCTACTTTTATACTTAATTAGGGCCGTTAGGGTTTCCTCTGATTCGCGGCCCATGTACGCAAGGTCAACCTTGCGTACACAAAGTCAAAGTTGTGTATGCAGGCCTATCCCCACGTATGCATAGCGCTTGGCAGAAGCTTATTCTCCCCTATTTTAAGCATGGTTGTTCCACTCCAAGGCATCCCTAAGGTTCCTACAACCTAAAGGATCACTCAAGACATATCTCAAGCGCAAGACTTCTAGCATCAAAGAAGTAATGTTGTATAGAAACATACAATTAACCATATATCTTGTAAATTAAGTACTAGTCCCAATTAAAAGCATAAGTGTAAAAAGATGTTCTTAAGTACAACCCTTTGTCTCAAACTAAATTCAAACGTTTGCTAAAGGGAAAAAAAATAAAATAAAAGCAACAGAGATTAGATGTTTGCAGTCTGCATGGATTGTACAGGGGTGAAAGCCAATCACGTGTGATTAATTGAAATTAATTTTGATTGGTTAAACAATTAAAATTAATTAAATAATTGTGTGATTGGTTGTTGGTTTTTATCAAAAATAAGCTTGGTTGCATAGGAATAAAATGGATAATCAGATAATAAGGGAATTGTTGATAATTAAGTCTTTTTAGAATATTTATCTATCAGATAATTATTTTTTAAGGACCTGATTATCAAAATAAAAGGGATTAATTTTAGAATACGAGTTAAGAATACATCTAGGTGCAGTTCCCAACTTAGAAAGTCCCTAAAAGAGAGTCCAAATTGAACCAAAATTGGGAATTAGGCTCGGCACTTGAGAAGGCCAATTGGCACAGCTTTGAGGCTAGGCCCATAAATGTTCTGATCAAGAAAAAACACATCCATTTCGAATTTTTAGGGATAAGAATGCAACCTAATTCGTATTTGATCCAATCCAGCTTATTTTTTAAGCATCAAACCTCTATAAATAGGGAACAAAAAATAGAAATTAGGACCCTTTCTTTTGACTTCTAGCTTTGCTTTAGGAATTTCTTTTCCGTTAAGAGGCTTCACTTAAATCCTTAGAAATTCAGTCTCTTTGATCTCTACGATAATTCTCTGTTGGTGGATTATATTCATGCCGGTATGATTCTAACTTTGTTTCAATAACATGCTTTTATATATGCTTTATTTTCATGAATGTGATGTTTTTTTTTTTTTTTTTTTTGGCGTGTGTTTAAATAACCATGTTGGTCACAAGTTATTACATGTTCTCTTTTGCTTTCAATAATTTTCACATGATTAATTGATGAACATGCCTAGATCTAGGGTTGAATCTTTCCTTAAGGTTTTAGATCTGCAATTTTTCTCCATGTTTTTCAAAAGTAAAATCAAATTTGCAATTTTTCTAAATGTTTTCAAAATTAAAATCAAATCTGCATTTTTCTATATGTTTTTTCCAAACTATAACTAGATATGTATTTTATTTATAAAATCTGATCTGTATTTTATTTATAAGATCATATCTGTATTTTATTTATAAAATCTTATCTATATTTTATTTATAAGATCTGATTTGTATTTTATTTATAAAATCTGATCTGTATTTCATTTATAAAACCAGATTTGCATTTTTCCAAACAAAAATCTATCCCGTTTTTAATAAAAAAAAAACCAGATCTGCATATTTCCAAACAAAAATCTGCCTTGTTTTTAATAAAAAAAAAACTAGATCTGCATTTTTTCAAACAAAAATCTGCCCTATTTTTAATAATAAAAAAAACTAGATCTGCATTTTTCTAAATAAAAATCTGGTCTGTTATTGATAAAAAAAATCTGACCTGCATTTAAAAATAAAAATAAAATCTAACCTTTTTTTAAGTAAAATCCAGATCTGTTTTTCTTTCATAAAAATTGGTGTTTTCAAAGAAAAAATCTATTTTTTTTTTCACATTTAAAAATCCAAACCAGATCTGAATTTTTATTAAAAATCCATTCTTTTTATTTTATGGAAACTCAAAATTAAATTTTTCATTAATTGTTCTCATCAAATTTTTTGCACAAAATAAATTGTAGATCTAAGGTTCTTGAATAGAATTGTAGGATTTGATATGGCATGTGTTGTACATCATTTGACATTTTTTTTTATGGGTATTTAATGGTCATTTAAAGTCTAGAAGACCAGACTCTATCTGGGCAGGGTGAGTGCCTGACACCTTCCCAACCTGTAACCTAGCCCCCGAACCTCAGAACTTTAGGTTGGTAAATTTAGTGTCTTATTTTTATTTTGGGTAGAATGTAACTAGGAAACAAGGCTTTGTATTTTTCTTTTTATTAGATTGTACCTAGGAATCAAAGCAATGTAAAGTTCTTTATACCAAGATGTAATCAATAAAGATGCATACTATTCAAGATATATTGTAATTTGTAAAGTTTTCTTATTTTACTTATAAAATAAGTGGCGACTCCATATAATCTTGAAAAGAGAGGGTGCCGATGCCTACACCCTTTTTTGAGAGCACCCAAATTTTCTGGTCTCTCATAGCGGTAAAATAGAAGACAAGGAATAGGAGCATAATAATCATTTTGGACAAAAAAATAAGCAAAAAAAATCAAATTGGGAAAAAAAAATAGAGTTTCTCAGTCTCAGTATGCATACACACGGCCTATGTAATTGTACGCATGGCCCGTGTATGCGTACGCATGCGTCTGTTTGAACTCATGAACATGAACATGTACGCATGAAGATTGAACGCATACGCATAGAGCTTGGCCACGCACACATGCACGATGCATGTGTTCGCATAAATGCGGATAGAACAAGTTCTTCGACATTTCTGACCCACTATGGATTAAAAAACTCATCCTAAACATGTTCCTAGCCCTCCTAGGACATCAAGTTTTCATCTAAACCCATCCTATAGCAAAACCCAAGCATTTTCAAGTCTAAAAATTAATTAAAATAGAAATTAGAGTAAAACTTGAAAAATGAGAAAATTTTGAAAAACTTACCAATCCGGTCCGTGCATTATCTAAAAGATGATTTGGTGGCCTATAGATTAGTGGAGAGGACTAAGTTAGCCTTGTGGCTCCAACCCAATGGGTGAGGTTGAAGACTTAATCAATGATCACATAGGAGGTCTTTTCGGTCTTGGGTGCCATTGAAGAAGATGATAGAATTTGAGAGAGAATGAGATTTTTAGATTGTGAAGGGATGAAGAAATGAGGGAGAGGCAAAAAATTTATGGAGAAAGAGAGGGAGTTGAAGAGTTTGTAGAGAAAATGAAAAGATGAAGAAGATGAAGAGAATAAGAAGAAAAAGAAATGGTTGGTAACCATTGAGAAAATGAAGAGGCGGGAAAGACATTTGATGACTAAACTATGTGTAGTTTAGGCCCCCACTAAACTACGTGTAGTTTAGTAATAAATAAAAATTAAAAAAAGAAAAAGAAAGAGAAAATCGTTTTAAGCATCCCATAGTGGACTCCCAAAAAGTGGAAAATGAGAGACGAAAATACCCCTCAGCGAGTTAAAAGGCATAAAAATCCTAAGGACGTTCCCCTAGTGGATTAGAAATACCAAGATCCTCCCCAGTGGATTAGAAATCACCAAGGAAACTCTCTCATGAGTCAAAACCACCAACAAACTCCACAGAAAGTCATGAAAAGAAGAGTTTTTCCCCAGTAGATCTGAATCATCAAGGACTTCCCTGTAATTTTTCCAGTAAGTTAAGAATTACTAAGAAAGCCCCTTCATAAGTTAGAGTCACCAACACAAACTCCCCCATGAGTCATAAAAAGAAGAATGTTTCCTAGTGGATCATACATCATCTGAGACTTTCTCTTAAGTCAAAAGCTACCTAAAAAAACTCTCTCGTGAGTTAGAATCACCTAAAAGACCCCATGCATGATTGGGAAGCCCCTCAAGTGAGCTTTCCACCAAAGATCACCACCATACTTGTGCACATATCCTCTAGCAATTGAATATGCAAGCATAAACCCCCAAGATAAAGTTAAAGAGAAGAATATGGAATTTGAGTACATATCATTCTTGGAATTGAACATTGTGGACACAATGGAAATGTTGGGAATTGCCACCTAGTTTTACAATGGACTAGGAACCATATATATAGCGTCTTCTCAAGGAAGGGCCATTGATCTTACTACTAGAGATATGGATTTAGAGTTAAGGTACGGTCTTAAGAAGGTGTTAGGCACCTAAAACCGCCCAACCCTAAGGTTAGCTTCCTCTCATTGTGTCTTATATCTTAACCCTATTAAAGGCACACTTGACATTGCATCTATACTCACACACACACACACACACACACACACACACACACTAACATTCATCTAACAATTAACATGGCATCAATCATTCCTAACCATACATCTATCATGGCAATCAACCAAAGCCTATCATTCATCTAATCATGCATATCATCACATCATAGACAATAACATTCATCCAGCATGGCATCCCTTAACATTCATCTAGCATACATGTCACATTATCCTAGCATTCATCTAGCATGGTGTAACATAAACCTTAGTGTGCTACTATCATCATGTCATCATATCTCATCCAAGGTAGAAGCATATGAAACATTATATCAAGGCAGAAACAAGACAAACAAAATCATGTTATCACCCAAAGCATTAAGAATGCAATCATATCATCAAACCTAAGCAAGATCATATCACAAATAAATGCATGTACATTGTGAATGAATGACTTACCTCACTTACTTTGTAGCAACTCAGCACCTGTGGCATTTATGCATGAGCATGTGAATGCGTGATCATGTCATTAAAATAAAGAAAACATAAAACAAACCCTAATCTTAACATGTGAGAGAAAAAAAAAATTAAACATGTGAATCAGAAGCTTAAAAGCATGAAAACATGGAAAAGAGTCTAAACAGAATTATTGCATGTGAAAACAGAAGCAAAAATAGATAAAACAAAATTAGTGTTTCTAGGCTAGTTCATGCGCAAGTATGAATAACCCTGCATACGCATAATCAAGCCTATGTGCGTAGGCAAGATTATACGCACGTGGGTTTTTGCCCAGAAACCCTAGAAACACAGCAAGCTTTAAAGCACTAAATCTAACATCTTAACATGCTTTTTAGACATATAAATACACAAAACTGGACTACATAAATATATTAAAACATAAAACAAGCAAAGAAACAAACAAAAAACTAAAGAAAATACAAGAAAAGTTTAGAACTATATCTCAAAGAAAAGCTCTTCAAGATTGATTTTTGACCGTTCCCCTTAGTCAAATCTATTCACAATTCAATAAAAGATTGATTAGTAATCTTAAACTCAAAGATCAAGCCCAGAAAATCCCTAATCAAAAGAAAATTGACTTGAGGATGTTTTGTGAAAAACTCTCTCTTTGATTCACTATTTCTAGTGAGTCTTAGTGTTTTCTCGTGGGATTTCTATGTGTTTTGAAAATATACCATGTAAGACTACTTATAGTGTGAAAATAAGGGTTTAGACAAATGATGTAGGATTCGTTCCAAACCTTAACATTAATGCAGAAAACTTGCCTTATTTATGTTTCTGGAATTCGCTATGCATGCGCAAGATCGTGCTTGTGTGCGCATGTAGAAAGCTGCGTGCACATAGCGAGGGTTTCCTTGGCTTTACTTTTCCAAAAAATAGATTTATTTACTCATTAAAAGTTATATTTTCCATTTTAACATTTCCAAAGTCAATTTAACATCTGATTGAGCCCTAAACCAACATTAGGTCTTAGAATTGAGCATCATTGGGGAACGAGGGCCCGAGTTGTAAAGGGTACAAAATGAAGTGTCTACAGATGCCCCTTTTTTTGATTTGTGAGCTTTGATAATAGAATCAAAAGAATAAGAGACAAAACATTTTGTTTCAACGTACGGCTCAGGCCCAACCCACACACATGACATTCATCTCACATACATGGGGCAGGGTGCAACTCCAAAGAGTTGCATGGGATTCGTATGTCCAAATTCCCACCTTTGTTGCCCGAGAAATGAGCAACGATATTTTCACTATCCCAAAACCTGTTTTGCCAATTGCAAGCAAAATGTGAGTGACTCACTATCCTAGAGTCACTCAAAAGAAAAACAAACGAATGTGCTCTTACGAGCTCAAACAAACAACGATGCTCTTAGGAGCTTTAAAAACCAAACAAGGGTGCTCTTACAAGCTTAAAAGGACATATATCTATGGTGTCCATTTGGGGCTCTTACCTCAAACTTCTCCAGGTGGTACTTGTCCTCCATCTCCATCTCTATTTTGTTTTGGTAAGGCTCTTGCCTCGGGATGACCTTGGTCTCTTTCTCTATCTCTACCTCTACCTCTTCTATTGCAGTTGCATGTTCAATTCCCGTAGAATATGTGCACAAATTCTAACTTGTATAGGATCTTTGCTTGCATAATCAATTCCCGAAGGATATGTGCACAAGTTATGTGTTCTTTCTTTCTGATTTGTATGGTGTTTCGAGCCTACATGTTCAATTCTCGTAGGATATATGCATGAATTCTGTATTCTTCCTTTCGGATTTGTATGGGGTTTTGTGCCTGCATGTTTAATTCCTATAGGATATATGCATGAATTCTATATTCATCCTTTCTTGACTATTTTTGCATGAAAGACCCATTGAGGATGCTGAAGGACTTACTGGGAGTATGATTTGCTGAAAAGTGTGTTGATGATGATTCTGACCTACCATGAAGTCTTGATGGTGTACGGCCCATTGGGGAGGGTTAGCTTGTTGGGGATTCCTAATGGTGTGTTGTTCACTAGGGAACTTTCTTCCATTGGGGAATAATTATCTTCTCCTTTCTTGTGACTCACTGGGATTGATGTTGACTCCACCCTCGAGGGGATGTTACCAAGCTCAACCGGGGAAATTTTGTTTTGTAACTCTCGAGGGAGCTGCCTCTGTGTCTTTAACCCACAAGGGAATTCGTTTGTGATATTGGATTTGCCTAGGATTTAGTTGATGATCATGACTCATGGAGGAGTTTCATAATGATTTTTGATCCACCGAGGGATTTTTTTTATGCTTTCGACCCACTAGGGATGCTCTTTTAGGGTTTTTGTGTTCTCACCTCTTCATCTTTTTTTTCTCCAACGATTACCAACTATTTCTTTTTCTATTCATTATCTTCATCTCCCTCATCTCTTCACATTCTCTAACTTCCTCTACAAAAGCCTTCTGCCACTCCCTCACAAACTGACTCTCATTTTCTCCTTCAATCTCAACTTCTTTCTTAAACTCTCTCATCTCCTTCAATGGAACCCAAGAAGAGTTCCCACATCCTCTCCACTAATGCCTTCCATCTCACTTGCTAGAATGGAGCAGTAGGCTAACAATGGCTCCTTCCTTGACCTACAGATCACAACAACATCTTTCGAAGGGTGCAAGGGCCGGATCAGTAGGTTTTTTCAAACTTTTCTCCTTTTTCAAGTTTTCCTTTGATCTTATGTTTTAATCGATTTTTAGGCCTGTAAATGCTTAGGTTTTGCTATGGGATGGGTTTAGATGAAAACTTGACACCTTAGGATGGATAGGAACACGTTTGGGTTGAGTTTTGGTTGAGAAAAGCTTAAGAATGTCGAAGAACACCCTTTTGTGTTCATTCCTGTGTGCACAGGTTCGGGCTTGCATGCGTAGACATGTTCTTGCGTGTGTGTACCTGTTCTTCAGTTTATGCACTCATAGGTTTTATCTTGCGTACGCGCCCAGAATTCTGTGTATGCAGGATCTTTCCTACGCATGCATGGTGCCAGGCAAAAACCCTAGTTTGGGCATTATAGCTCATTTTTCACCTGCTTTTCTTCTTTTTGCAATTTTAGCATCATCATTCACCATTTTTGCACTCAAATACTTATCCCATGTCATATTTCATCATATTTTGAATCCAATATCACTTTCCCACCATTCTTTGCACTTAATTATGAATTTAATTCCATTCTCTTTTTGCAGGTTTTAGCCCCATATTCCGGTAGAGGAAGTACTAGTCGGGTCCTGGTGTGGTACAACATCCTTACTAAGAAGACTCGAGGCCATATCTGTGCCGCAGGTTTTGAGCTAGTTATCCGTTTGATGCCTAAGAGGTCTGCCAGTGCTATCTTGGCATAAACCCTAGCCGAAAGGTGGTGGGACACTGCCCATACTTGCCATATTGCTGATCGAGAGATAACTATCACTCCCCACGACTTCCACCACATGACTGGCTTGCAGTTTAATGGGGCCTCGATTAGTTTAGAGGACAAGTCGGGCATTCAACTAGGTGCAAACCTGTTAGGGAGGAGGTATGCTACTGAGACGATTCACTATACTGATCTTAAGAAGGACTTCATGCATCGTCCACAGGGGATGGCTGAGAAGTGCATTCGGATGGCTAAGGTCTTTCTGCTGTACCTGTTGGGGGCGTACCTATTCGCCAATGGTGGGCAAACGGTGTCCTTGAGGTGGTTGGCCCTTTTCTAGGACTTTGAGAGGGCTCGGATTGCCAACTAAGGGTCGGTATGCTGGGCTTACTTCTACTCGTCCTTGGACAATCTTAGTTGGGGGACACTGCGCCAACTAGTGAGGCCTTGGAAGCTCCTCAAGGTTAGTTTCTTTCCCTTTTCTCTTGTAGCTCATGCATTCTTATCCTTATAGTCATATATCCACATGCCATCTAGGTTAAGACTATGTACCATTTTCTTGCTAACTGCATTCATACCCATATCATGCAAACTATTACCCTATAAACTGCCATATTTATGTCTTGCAAACTGTACCATATCTAAACCTTGCAAACTATCATCTTGCAAACTGTACCATAATCTCTTGCAAATTGTCATTTTTGAATCTTTGCAAACTGTCTTATCTTTTCAGTGCCGGGATATGGAGTATGATCTCAGTGCTCGGGGGACTGCGGTGGACTTGAAGAGTGTCACCTCAATTCGGGCCCACCTTTACAGGCTCTCTCCCGATTAATATGCCAAGAATGTATTGACCTCTTTGGTAAATTAATCAATTAATTAGCCAAGTTAATTAATTAGATTCAATTACATGTTGAATGTTTAAAATGGGTATGAAACACCCTTGAACGTTTAAACCCTAAATTACAAATTATCAATTCAAGCTTATTATCAAACAATTAATGTACGAAATATGAATATAAGCCAAACACAAAATTGATAAACAATCTAAGCCAAATATAAACACAACCACAACAGTAAATATAAGGCAAAGATAAAGGGAAGGAATATGCAAACACACGGACAACACACGATGTGTTATTGAAGAGGAAACCAAAGCCCTCGGCGTAAAACCTCTCCACCGCTCTCCAAGCGGTAAATAATCTACTAAAGAATGTAGTTGGGATACATAAACAGCAGAAGACCCTCAAAGCCTAATCTACCCAATGTACCTAAGCCATCCAAGCTTCTTTCTCCAACGAGGTTGCGCCGAACCTTTTTCTTCTTTAGCTTACCGGATTCCGCTACTAGACCATAGCATCAACCAATGTGAATTGGTTCCTTCCTAACTACTTCCCAAAGTACCAAATAAACCTTCTCACGGATATGGGTATGGTGAGAAAAGGATTTGGCTAAAGACCTCTCAAGGATTTAACAATGGAGAGGAAAAGAGTAGAGGAATTTGAATAGTCTCTAAGGTAAAAATTGTGAATGAATCAATCTTGTTTTTCTCTAGGGCTTCTCTCACAAAATTCTCTCTGGAAGTTCTCTACATTTTGTGGGTATAAGGGTCTATATATAGTGGGGTGAGAAAGGAATGCGAAGAGTCAGTTTTTCCTAAACAGGGTGGTTTGGCGGCTTGGCCTCGCGACTAGTCTGAGTCGCGAGTTCCAACTGCGAGTTAACAGGTTGGCCAGCCTGGAACTTTTGTCCTGTAGTGAGACAGCTAGCGTGACCCTTCACTTTCCCCGTGTGCTTCTCACGTGCCTGCAGTTGGCAGCTCCCAGTCGCGAGTCACCCGCAAGTCCTAGCCGCGAAACTCTGCATCTTTGCAAAATCTTGAGCATTTCTTCACATCTTCTCACACACTACCCTTACAAGAATCTCACCTAAATACAGGGTTACTAATTGCTAAAATACAAGCAAATTTGGCACGGAATAAAACCAACAAGATGGTTGATTAAATTCAACCTTACACATATAATAAGCGTGGTAACACAAACAAATCACCAAATAACTAAATGCAATAGAAATTAAATTTGACATGGGTGATTTGTTTATAAATGGGGAAAACCACTAAGACAAAACCCAACTAGGAGAATTTAAGGTCACCACTCCCAAGAATCCACTATTATCAAAACAAACGGTTACAAGTAAAAAGAATCCCAGTACCTAATACCAACCTACAATTGAACCTTTACCCCAATACCTAATTAGACTTGGAACGTATTAACAATCTCTCCTTTCAATGCACGGCTCTAAGTACGTGACTAATCAATCGATGCACGAATCCAAGTACGTAACTAACGCACCAACTTAAGAAAGATGTTGACTACAAAGTTCTTCAGTTCATCCAAACGATGAAGATTAAGAAGCTCCTTGGTTACAAAACCCTTGGCGCAAAGACGTAGCAGCTTCTACAAAGAATATGATGAACTAGGACAATTTTGTCTCCGATCACAATATGCGTGCAATAATAATTGCAACAACCTTTGCATCACCTTTGACGGCCCTTAAAATAATCTTATATACGTTTAGGGTTGTGAGAAAAGAAACCCTACACAAATACACTTGGATATACATGAAAACAGATTTGGAAATCTGAATTTCGTAATTCTCGATAGATACTGTTTTTGTCAAGCAGTTGTTGAGCATCAACATTAAACCTCGATAGATATTGAATGTTCAAAATGGGTATGAAACACCCTTGAACGTTTAGACACCAAATTACAGATTATCAATTCAAGCTTATTATCAAACAATTAATGTGCAGAACATGAACATAAGCCAAACACAGAATTGATAAATAATCTAAGCCAAATATAAACACATCCATAGCAGTAAATATAAAGTAAAGATAAAGGGAAAGAAAATGCAAACACACGGACAACACACGATGTGTTATCGAAGAGGAAACCAAAGCCCTCAGCGTAAAACCTCTCTGCCGCCCTCCAAGAGATGAATAATTCACTAAAGAATGTAGTTGGGATACATGAACAGCAATAGACCCTCCAAGCCTAATCTACCCGATGTACTTAAGCCCTCCAAGCTTCTTGCTCCAACGAGGTTGCGCCAAACCTATTTCTTCTTTAGCTTACTGGATTCCGCTATCAACCATAGCATCAACCAATAGACATTGGTTCCTTCCTAACTGCTTCCCAAAAGCATCAAATAAACCTTCTCACGGATATGGGTATGGTGAGGAAAGGATTTGGCTAAGAACCTCTCAAGGATTTGACAATGGAGAGAAAAAGAGTAGAGGAATTTGAAGAGTCTCTAAGGTAAAGATTAGGGATGAATTAATCTTGTTTTTTTCTAGGGTTTCTCTCGTAAAATTCTCTTTGGAAGATCTCTACATTTGATGGGTATAAGGGTCTATATATAATGGTGAGTGTTTGGAATATGAAGAGACAGTTTTTCCCAAATAGGGCTGGTTGGCGGCTTGGCCTCGCAACTGGTCTGAGTCGCGAGTTCCAGCCGCGAGTTAACTGCCTAGCCAGCCTGGGTCTTTTGTTCTGTAGTGCACCAGCTGGCAAAACGCTTCAGCTTCCCGCATACTTGGCACGTGACTCTTATTTGGCAGCTTGCACCCACGAGCCACCTGCGAGTTCCAGTCACGAGTCTCTGCTTCTTTGCACATTGAGGAACAATTCTTCACACTTTTTCTCACGCACTACCCTTACAATAATCCCACCTAAATACAGAGTTACTAAATGCTAAAATATAAGCAAATTTGGCACGGAATAAAGCCAACAAGATGGTTGATTAAATTCAACCTTACAGTTTTGATGCTGAAGTTTCAGTTTTGATTCCCATTTTACTATGACCAATGCTCGCGTTGAGCATACGCATGTTGATTGGACTGGGTTTTGTACAGGGGGTTTCATCTTCAGATGGATGGATCCCTTTGAGCTTTAAAATCCTAGAGATGAGACAACAGAATGGAATATATATCCGGGACTTAGTTCGCTGAACTGTTTTGCACAAAACATGAAAGATATGTGCACAGATGTCAATCTCAACATCAAAGATCAGATTATGAAGAAACAAAACGCGACCGAGATTCATGTACCTAGTGCTGGATAAGGGGTACAAGTTATTAAACATGATGATTGTGAGCACCCTCAATTTCGGAGGAAGAAAGGAAACAATGACTAAGTTCCCGTTTTGTGAGAATTCCAAGTCTTTGCCAAAGGCTTCCCGAAGTAAGTCCTCATCCGAACACAGATCGTCATACACTGGTGGATTTCCAAGAATTGGCCGATTGATGTGTAGAATCGCTGCTAGGTATGCGGGAGAGACAAAGAAACTTTTTCTCCTATCCCAGCACTTAAGTTCATCACCTTCAAGAATTGCATTTACATAAAATTCTTTGACCAAATTTTCATAAGCATCATCAAGGTCAGAGAGAAGGTAATTCCAATATTTGTAAGCAAACCATTTTGGAATGTTGGTGTCAAACAAAGAAGGTTGATCAACAGCCCTTTCAATTAATGGTGTAGCATTTCTGAAATAATTCTCATGAGTCTGAAAGGCAGCATAGGATCTGAACTTGTTTGGGTCAAATGCACCTGATGGTGAACGGGTCCTCTTTGTGCGAGGTGTGGGATCATCGACATCAATGACAGGTTCCTTCTCTTTGCTATTGCCCCCCTTCACAGCAGCTCTCTTGAATGGAGACATATCCACTATGCATCATGGATTATCAAAGAAGAGGAAACACCCAACAGAAAAATACCAAACATGATTAGCATAGGGTTAGAATCAAAGCATGAGCATTTGGAAGAACCCTAAGAAATTGGGATTTTGGATCCAAACATGACAATGGGTGTGTGTGGGTGTCAACAATAACACAATGAACTCACCAAAAAGGAGTAAAACATAATAAACCCAAAGATCTCTAACAATATCACCACACAACTAGAAACCCATATCCGAAGAGAAGAGATATCAACAGCACAGATCCACTTAAAACTTCAAAGCAACAACACAGGACACAGATCCAAGAAAATAATGTTCAAATCATGAATAGGGAAGTAAAAATAGAAAAACCCATACCTTTTTCTTAAAGATTGGAGTAGAAATGATGCAAAAATGGTTGATTTTCGAAAAGAGACATGGAATATGTCAGAGATAGAAATGGGAAGATAATAAACAGTTACAAAAGTACGAGGGAAAAACTGAAATGTTTTTGAAAACTGACTGTATAGCGTAAAAATCGTGTTTTTCGTGACTGGATTAAGCCGCGTGCAAGTCGCTAGGTCCAGCCGCAAAACACTCAAAAGAAAAAGTTTGAAATTTTTCTAAGTGTTTTTCGCGACTAAAAAGTCTACCCGCGAGGGAATCGCAAACTAAGCCGCGAAAATCTCTGTGTACCCCTTGCGACTGGACCTTCTACTTGCGAACAAGTAGCCAAAGATTACCCGTGAGAATGTGACTAGGGCATGCGACTGGACCGACCTGTGACTGAGTCGCCAAAACAGGGTAAAAACTGTTTTTGAAATTTTTGACATTTTTGTTAAAACAAAATACTTTCCAAAAATAACTAAAAACACTCAAAAATCTTTTTATGTTTAATCAACAAAGATTGAGCATGTGAAAACACATTTAATCAAGTACAATCACACAAATGAATATGACATTCATTGAACATAGACTTGTGTGTTATGTGTGGGTATCAAACATGAGATAGTCCTTAGTCCAATGTGAAACTTCAATGATCAATTCAATCAAGACATACACAATTAGCACTAGATAATGTGACCTATCTTAATTATAAAAGCATGCATATATGACCTCCCACATAGACTTGATTACAATTCTTTGAAACTTTTCATTTGGCTCCATATCATATCATTTGAACTTTTTGAATCACTACATCTCATTGTGAGATTGATACCTGAAATTTTTTATATTTCAATTGATGAGTTAGCTTTTGGCTTTTTGGGCATCATACATTTTATTTTGGTCGCTTTCTCTTTTTCCTAGTCGAATACTAGTATGTGCGACAGGCTTTTACAGCTCTATATCTCTTTTTATTTGTAGATTTACAATTGGAGAGCTCTTTTAAGTAAAAACAAACAAAAAAATAGTGGGAAGATATAGGCATGAGTCTATGCATGTCTCAAGATCAACAAAACCATTCACTAATCATTCATGACAAGGTTGAAGATCTATTTACAACAGTCACATAGATTTCAAAATTTCTCCCACAATGATATGAGTGCATAGGAAACAAGCTAAGCTCGTAGATGCACAAAGCCATTAGTACAAAGGTACAAGGCAAAACATGCATTAAGACAAAACTCAACAAAGTCGATCAAACTTTATGGATTTTCTACTTTTTATGTGTTTTTGGATTTTTCGACACAAAGGCAGTAAAAAGTTGAAAAAAAAATCATATGAAGGAGTGCTAAAAAAAAAAAAAAAAAACAGAACATACTACAAAAAGCACATATGGAAGATAGAGTTTAGGGAATGATACTGACACCAATGGTCTTATGCAAGGATTCAAACCTCGGGCCATCAAGAGGTTTAGTAAATGTGTCAGCCTTTTGATTTTCTGTATTGATGAACTCCAAACACACTATCTTGTCCTCTACCAAGTCTCGAATGAAGTGATATCGGATCTTAATATGCTTCGATTTACAGTGCTGAACTGGATTCTTTGACAGATTTATGGCACTAGTGTTATTACAGAATACACACATAGTGTCTTGAGAAATTTCATAGTCATGTAGTAGCTTTCTCATCCATAACAATTGTGCACAACAACTTCCTGCTGCAATATATTCAGTTTCAGTTGTTGAAAGGGAGACTGAATTTTGCTTTTTGCTCATCCATGAGACCAAGTTATTTCCAAGATAGAAGCAACCACCAGAAGTGCTTTTCCTATCATTAATGCACCCAGCCCAGTCTGCATCTGAATATCCCGCCAAACACTCATTAGAATCTTTTGAATACCAAATCCTATATTTTGACGTGCCATTGACATAGCGAATGATTCGCTTAACTGCTGTTAAGTGGGATTCTTTAGGGGTAGCTTGAAATTGAGCACATACCCCGACACTAAATGCAATATCTGGCCTATTAGCTGTGAGATAGAGAAAACTGCCAATCATGCTTCGATAAAGTGTTGGATCAACATCAATACCAGCTACATTTATGCTTATTTTCGATGAGGAACTCATGGGGGTAGAAGTGTGTTTCTTAGAATCCAGGCCAAATCTTTTGACAAGATTTTTGGCATATTTCTCTTGAGAGATAAATATTCCATCTTCCCGTTGTTTTACTTAAAGCCCTAAGAAGTAGTTCAACTCTCCTACCATGCTCATTTCAAATTCCCGTTTCATTTCTTCTGAAAACTAATGAGCTAGTTGATCAATTGTAGAGCCAAAAACAATATCATCCACGTACACTTGAGCGACAAGGAGGGATTTTTCATCTCTTTTTACAAACAAAGTTCGATCTGCTTGGCCTCTTTTAAACCCACGATCCAATAAGTAATTGGTGAGACGGTCATACCATACTCTTGGTGCTTGTTTCAGCCCATACAAGGCTTTCTTCAATCTCAGCACATGATCCGGAAAGTGAGGATCTTGAAACCCTTTTGGTTGTTCAACAAAGACTTCTTCATTTAGGAAACCATTTAAGAAGACACTTTTCACACCCATCTGGTACAACTTGAAATCCATAATGCATGCTATGGATAGGAGAATTGGAATGGACTCTAATCTTGCTACCGGAGCAAACGATTTATCAAAATCTATGCCTTCTACTTGAGTATACCCTTGTGCCACCAATCTAGACTTGTGTACTTCACCATCTTCATCCGTTTTGTTCTTAAAAATCCACTTGGTGTCGATCACATGTGTATCTTTAGGCCTTGGGACCAACTCCCATACATCATTTCTCACAAATTGATGTAGCTCCTGGTGCATAGACTCTACCCAATTCTCATCCTTAAGGGCTTCTTCTACCTTTTTGGGTTCAAATTGAGCAAGATAACAATTGTATGTCACATTGTTAGCAGTATACTTTGGCCCCTTTCTCAAACGAAGTCCCTTGTTTACATCACCAATGATATTACTTGAAGGATGATTGAAAGTTACTCTCGACGAAGGTTTCTTGGAAGTTGATGGTTCCTCATCACGAGAAATTAGGGGTTAAACCTCCAGAGGTGTGAGTGGACTTGAGGTTTCTTGGAAGTTAATGTTTTTTAATTGAGCAAGAACCTCCAGAGGTTTCTTGGAAGTTAATGTTTTTTAATTTTTTGAATTTTTGTACTTTTTTTTTGGAATTTTCTATACCAAGTCGAGTAGGAATGGAACGGGTCGAATTTTTTTTTTTTTTTTTTTTTTTTGCCTCTTTCTAGGCCTTTCTTGGCTCGTTTTCACTTGAAATAAAGCCAGAATGATTTTTTTTAATTTTCCAAATTTTTGTACTATTTTTTGGGAATTTTTTAACCGAGTCGGGTAGGAATGGAATCGGGACGAAATTTTTTTTTCCCTCTTTCTCAACCTTTCACTGCTCTTTTTGGCTTAAAAAAAGGTCGGAATGATGTTATTTAATTTTCTGAATTTTTGTACTATTTTTTGGGAATTTTCTAAACAGAATTGGGATGGAATGGAACGGGAAGAAAATTTTTTTTCTCCTCTTTCTCAACCCTTCCCTGGCTCGTTTTGTTTGGAAAAACAGCCTGAATGATGTTTGACAATTTTTAGAATTTTTGTACTATTTTTTGGGAATTTTCTAAACCGAGTCAGGTGGGAATGGAATGGGGTGAAA
Organism: Quercus gilva; assembly: GCA_023621385.1. Classification (NCBI taxonomy): domain Eukaryota; kingdom Viridiplantae; phylum Streptophyta; class Magnoliopsida; order Fagales; family Fagaceae; genus Quercus; species Quercus gilva. The sequence goes on along the minus strand of CM042473.1, from coordinate 54,129,448 downwards.
AAAAAATTTTCCATCTTTCTTGGCCTTTCAGGCTCCTTTTCGCTTGAAAAAAAGCTGGAATTATTTTTTTAATTTTTTGAATTTTTGTTCTATTTTTTGGGAATTTTTGAACTGAGTCGGGTAGAAACAGAATCGGGAAGAAAATTTTATTTTTCCACTTCCTCAGTCTTTCGTTTTGGATAGAAATAAAGTCGGAATGATGTTTTTTAATTTTTTTGAATACTTATACTATATTTTTGGAATTTTCTATACCGAGTAGGGTAGATACGGAACGGGACGAAAATTTTTTTTTCTCCCTCTTTCTCTACCTTTCCAAGCTCGTTTTGGCTATAAATAATGCTGGAATGATGTTTTTTAATTTTCTGAATTTTTGTACTATTTTTTGGGAATTTTCTAAACTGAATTGGGTAGGAACGAAATCAGGACGAAAATTTTTTTTCCCTCTTTCTCGGCCTTTCCTGGCTTGTTTTGGCTTCAAAAAAAAAAGGTCATAATGATGCTATTTAATTTTCTGAATTTTTGTAATATTTTTTGGGTATTTTCTAAACAGAATCGGGGTGGAACGGAACGGGACGAAATTTTTTTTTCTCCTCTTTCTCGACCCTTCCCTGGCTCGTTCTGTCTGGAAAAACAACCGGAATGATGTTTCACAATTTTTAGAATTTTTGTACTATTTTTTGGGAATTTTCTAAACCGAATTGGGTGGGAACGGAATCAAGACGAATTTTTTTTCCTCTTTCTCGGCCTTTCCCAACTCGTTTTGGCTAGAAATAAAGTTGGAATAATGTTTTTTAATTTTTTGAATTTTTGTACTTTTTTTTTGGAATTTTCTATATCGAGTCGAGTAGAAACGGAACGGGGTGAAAAAAAAATTTTCCCTCCTTCTCGGCCTTTCAAGCTCTTTTTTGCTTGAAAAAAAGCTAGAATGATTTTTTTAATTTTCTGAATTTTTGTTCTATTTTTTGGGAATTTTTGAACCGAGTCGAGTAGGAACGGAATCGAGACGAAAATTTTATTTTTCCACTTCCTCAGCCTTTCATTTTGGATAGAAATAAAGCCGGAATGATGTTTTTTAATTTTTTTGAATACTTATACTATATTTTTGGAATTTTCTATACTGAGTAGGGTAGATACGGAACGGGACGAAATTTTTTTTTCCCTCTTTCTCGGCCTTTCCTGGCTCGTTTTGGCTTAAAAAAAAAGTCGGAATGATGTTATTTAATTTTCTGAATTTTTGTACTATTTTTTTGGAATTTTCTAAGCAGAGTCAGCGAGGAATGGAACGGGACAAAATTTTTTTTTCTCCTCCTTCTCAACCCTTCCCTGGCTCATTTTGTATGGAAAAAAAACCGGAATGATGTTTGACAATTTTTAGAATTTTTGTACTATTTTTTGGGAATTTTCTAAACCTTTCTCGACCCTTCCCCGACTCGTTTTGTCTTGAAAAAAAGCCGGAATGATGTTTTTTGATTTTTAAAATTTTTTTACTTTTTTTTTTGGAATTTTCTAAACTGAGTTAGGTGGGAACGGAATCGGGACGAAATTTTTTTTTCGTCTTTCTCAGCCTTTCCCAGCTCGTTTTGGCTAGGAAAAAAGCCGGAATGATGTTTTATAATTTTTAGAATTTTTATACTATTTTTTGGGAATTTTCTAAATAGATTCAGAAGGAACAAAATAGGACGAAATTTTTTTTTCTCCTTTTTCTCGACACTTCCCTGGGTCGTTTTGTCTGGAAAAACAGCCGGAATGATGTTTGAAAATTTTTAGAATTTTGTACTATTTTTTGGGAATTTTCTAAACTGAGTCGGGAGGGAACGGGATCGGGACGAAATTTTTTTTTTCCTCTTTCTCGGCCTTTCCCGGCTCATTTTGGCTTAAAAAAAGGTCAGAATGATGTTATTTAATTTTCTGAATTTTTGTAATATATTTTGAGAATTTTCTAAACAGAATCGGGATGGAACGGAACGGGACGAAATTTTATTTCTCCTCTTTCTCGACCTTTCCCTGGCTCGTTTTATATGGGAAAATAGTCGGAATGATGTTTGACAATTTTTAGAATTTTTGAACTATTTTTTTTGAATTTTCTAAACCAAGTCAAGTGGGAACGGAATAGGGACGAAATTTTTTTTTTTCCTCTTTCTCGGTTTTTCCTGGCTCGTTTTGGCTAGAAAAAAAAGCCAGAATGATATTTTATAATTTTTAGAATTTTTGTACTATTTTTTGGGAATTTTCTAAACCGAGTAGGGTGGGAACGGAATGGGGACGAAATTTTTTTTTTTCCACTTTCTCGGCCTTTCCTGGCTCATTTTGACTAGAAATAAAGATGGAATTATATTTTTTAATTTTCTGAATTTTTGTATTATTTTTTGCGAATTTTCTAAACAGAGTCGAGTGGGAAAGGAATCGGGACGAATTTTTTTTTTCCCGCTTTCTCGGCCTTTCCCGACTTGTTTTTTTTTGCTAGAAATAAAGCCAAAATAATGTTTTTGAATTTTTAAAATTTTTATACTATTTTCTAGAAATTTTCTAAATTGGGTTGGGTAAGAACGGAATTGGACGAAATTTTTTTTTTCCTCTTTCTCTGCCTTTCCAGACTCGTTTTGGCTAGAAATAAAGCTGGAATAATGTTTTTTAATTTTCTGAATTTTTGTACTATTTTTTGGGAATATTTTAAACCGAGTCGGGTAGGAACGGAATCGAGATGAATTTTTTCCTCTTTTTCGGCCTTTCCCACCTCATTTTGGCTTTAAAAAAAAGCTAGAAAGATGTTTTTTAGTTTTCTAAATTTTTGTACTATTTTTTGGGAATTTTCTAAACAGATTCGCGAAGGAACGGAACTGGACGAAATTTTTTTTTCCTCTTTCTCGGCCCTTCCCTGGCTCGTTTTGTCTAGAAAAAAAGGTGGAATGATGTTTTATAATTTTTGGAATTTTTGTACTATTTTTTGGGAATTTTCTAAACGGAGTCGAGTGGGAACGGAATCAAGACGAAATTTTTTCTTTCCTTCTTTCTCGGCTTTTCCCAGCGCGTTTTGGCTAGAAATAAAGCTGGAATAATATTTTTTTAATTTTCTGAATTTTTGTACTTTTTTTTGGAATTTTTTTTACCAAGTCAAGTAGGAACGGAACGAGACGAAATTTTTTTTTTTTTGCCTCTTTCCTGGCCTTTCCTGGCTCGTTTTCGCTTGAAATAAAGCTAGAATGAATTTTTTAATTTTTCAAATTTTTGTACTATTTTTTGGGAATTTTTGAACCAAGTAGGGTAGGAACAGAATCGGGACGAAAATTTTATTTTTCCTCTTCATCGGCCTTTCTCGGCTCGTTTTGGATAGAAATAAAGCCGGAATGATTTTTTTTTTTTTTGAATATTTATACTATATTTTTGGAATTTTCTATACCGAGTAGGGTAGAAACGGAACGGGACGAAATTTTTTTTTCCCTCTTTCTCAACTTTTCCTGGCTCTTTTTGGCTAGAAATAATGCTGGAATGAAGTTTTTTAATTTTCTGAATTTTTGTAATATTTTTTGGGAATTTTTTAAACCGAGTCGGGTAGGAACAAAATTGGGATGAAATTTTTTTTTTCCTCTTTCTCAGCTCGTTTTGGCTTAAAAAAAAGTTGGAATGATGTTATTTAATTTTCTGAATTTTTGTACTATTTTTTTGGAATTTTCTAAACAGAGTCGGCGAGGAACAAAACGGGATGAAATTTTTTTTTCCTCCTCTTTCTCGACCCTTCCCTGGCTCGTTTTGTATGGAAAAAAAGTCGGAATGATGGTTGACAATTTTTAGAATTTTTGTACTATTTTTTGGGAATTTTCTAAACCTTTCTCGACCCTTCCCCAACTCATTTTGTCTTGAAAAAATGCCGGAATGATGTTTTTTAATTTTTAAAATTTTTGTACTTTTTTTGTTGAATTTTCTAAACTGAGTCTGGTGGAAATAGAATCGGGATGAAATTTTTTTTTCCTCTTTCTTGGCCTTTCCCGGCTCGTTTTGGCTAGAAAAAAAAATCTTGTATGATGTTTTATAATTTTTAGAATTTTTGTGCTATTTTTTGGCAATTTTCTAAACCGAGTCGAGTATGAATGGAATCAGGACGAATTTTTTTTTTCCACTTTCTCAGCCTTTTCTGGCTTATTTTGGCTAGAAATAAAGATGGAATGATGTTTTTTAATTTTCTAAATTTTTCTTTTATTTTTTGGAAATTTTATAAACTGAGTTGTGTCGGAACGGAATCGAGACGAAATTTTTTTTTTCCACTCTCTCAGCCTATCCTGGCTTGTTTTGGCTAGAAATAAAGCCGAAATGACGTTTTTTAATTTTTTGAATTTTTATACTATTTTTTGGAAATTTTCTAAACCAAGTTAGGTAAGAATGGAACCGGACGAAATTTTTTTTTCCCTTCTTTCTTGGCCTTTCCCAGCTCATTTTGGCTAGAAATAAAGCTGGAATGTTGTTTTTTAATTTTTTTACTATTTTTTTTGGAATTTTCTATAGCAAGTCGGGTATGAACGGAACGGAGCGAAATTTTTTTTTTTTTCCCGTCTTTCTCGGCATTTCCTGGCTCGTTTTGGCTTTCTTGGCCTTTCCCATCTTGTTTTGGCTAGAAATAAAGCCAGAATGATGTTTTTTAATTTTCTGAATTTTTGTACTATTTTTTGGGAATTTTCTAAACCGAGATGGGTATGAACGAAATCTGGACGAATTTTTTTTTTTTCCACTTTCTCGGCCTTTCATGGCTCATTTTGACTAGAAATAATGATTAAATGATGTTTTTTAATATTATGAATTTTTGTTCTATTTTTTGGGAATTTTATAAACCGAGTCAAGTGGGAACTGCATTGGGACGAAATTTTTTTTCCCTCTTTCTTAGCCTTTCCCGGGCTTATTTTGGCTTGAAATAAAGCTGGAATGATTTTTTTAATTTTTTGAATTTTTATACTATTTTTTGGAAATTTTCTAAACCGAGTTGAGTAAGAATGGAACCGGACGAAATTTTTTTTGTTCCCTCTTTCTCGGCCTTTCTTGGCTCGTTTTGGCTTAAAAAAAAAAAAAAAAAGCCCAAATTATGTTTTTAATTTTCTGAATTTATATACTATTTTTTGGAAATTTTCTAAACCAAGTTAGGTAGGAAGGGAATTGGGATGAAAATTTTGTTTTTTCCAACTTCCCAGCCTTTCTGGGCTCGTTTTGGCTAGAAATAGAGATAGAATGATATTTTTTAATTTTCTGAATTTTTGTACTATTTTTTGGGAATTTTTTAAACCAAGTCGAGTTCGAAAAGATTTGGCACGAAATTTTTTTTTCCTCTTTCTTGGCTTTCCCAACTCGTTGTGCCAAGAAAAAAAGTTGAAATGATGTTTTTTAATTTTTGTACTATTTTTTGGGAATTTTCTAAACAGAGTCGGGAAGGAACGGGATGGAGCGAATTTTTTTTTTTTCCCTTTTTCTCGGCCCTTCCCAGCTCGTTTTGGCTAGAAATAAAGTCGGAATGATGTTTTATAATTTTTAGAATTTTTGTACTATTTTTTGGAAATTTTCTAAACCGAGTCGGGTGGGATCGGAATTGAGACGAAATTTTTTGTTTCCTTTTTCTCAGCCTTTCCTATCTCATTTTGGCTAGAAATAAAGATGGAATGATGTTTTTTAATTTTCTGAATTTTTGTACTATTTTTTTGGAATTTTTTAAACCGAGTCGGGTAGGAACGGAATCAGGACGATATTTTTGTTTTTCCTCTTTCTTGGCCTTTCTCAGCTCGTTTTGGCCTAAAAAAAAAAAAAGCTAGAATGATGTTATTTAATTTTCTGAATTTTTGCACTATTTTTTTTGAATTTTCTAAACAGAGTCAGCAAGGAATGGAACGAGATGAAATTTTTTTTTTCCTCTTTCTCGACCTTTCCCTGGCAAGGAACGGAACGGGATGAAATTTTTTGGAATTTTCTAAACCGAGTCGGGGGGGAAAAGAATCAGGACGATTTTTTTTCCTCTTTCTTGGCCTTTCCCGGCTCGTTTTGGCTAGAAAAAAAAAAGCAGAAATGATGTTTTATAATTTTTAGAATTTTTGTACTATTTTTTGGCAATTTTCTAAACCAAGTTGAATGGGAACGGAATCGGGACAAAACTTTTTTTTTTCCCCACTTTCTCAGCCTTTCCTGGCTCATTTTGGCTAGAAATAAAGATGAAATGATGTTTTTTAATTTTCTAAATTTTTTTACTATTTTTTTGGAATTTTTTAAACCGAGTCGGGTAGGAACAGAAATGGGACGAAATTTTTTTTTTCCCTCTTTCTCGACTCGTTTTGCCTAGAAAAAAGCTGGAATGATGTTTTATAATTTTTGTACTATTTTTTGGGAATTTTATAAACCGAGTTAGGTGGGAACGGAATAGGGACGATTCCGTTCCAACTCGACTCGGCCTTATGCGGCTCGTTTTGCCTAGAAAAAAAGCCGGGATAATGTTTTTTAATTTTCTAAATTTTTGTACTATTTTTTAGGAATTTTATAAACCGAGTCGAGTGGGAACGAAATCGGGATGAATTTTTTTTTCCTCTTTCTCGGCCTTTCTCGGCTTGTTTTGGATAGAAATAAAGCCGAAATGATGTTTTTTTGTTTTCTAAATTTTTGTACTATGTTTTGGGAATTTTTTATACCGAGTCGAGTTGGAGCGGAATCGGGACGAAATTTTTTTTTTCCCTCTTTCTCGACTCGTTTTGCCTAGAAAAAAGCTGGAATGATGTTTTATAATTTTTGTACTATTTTTTGGGAATTTTATAAACCGAGTCAGGTGGGAACGGAATAGGGACGATGTTTTTTTTTTCCTCTTTCTCGGCCTTTCCCAGCTCGTTTTGGCTAGAAACAAAGATGGAATAATGTGTTTTTAATTTTCTGAATTTTTGTACTATTTTTTTGAGAATTTTTTAAACCGAGTTGGGTAGGAATGAAATGGGACGAATTTTTTTTTTCCCGCTTTCTCGACCTGTCCCAGCTCATTTTGGCTAGAAAAAAAGTCAGAATGATGTTTTTTAATTTTTTGGAATTTTGTACTATTTTTTGGAAATTTTCTAAACTGAATCGGGACGAAATATTTTTTTTTTTTCCACTTTCTCGGCCTTTACTGGCTCGTTTTGGCTAGAAATAAAGATGGAATGAGGTTTTTTAATTTTTTGAATTTTTATACTATTTTTTGGGAATTTTTTAAACCGAGTCAGGTTGGAACAGAATCGGGACGAAAGTTTTTTTTTTTCCTCATTCTCGACCTTTCCCAGCTCGTTTTGGCTTAAAAATAAATGCCGGAATGATGTTTTTTACTTTTCTAAATTTTTGTTCTATTTTTGGGAATTTTCTAAACAAAGTCGGGAAGGAACGGGACGGGGTGAATTTTTTTTTTTTTTTCCTTTTTCTCAGCTATTCCCGGCTCATTTTGGCTAGAAATAAAGCTGGAATGATGTTTTTTAATTTTCTGAATTTTTATACTAATTTTTGGGAATTTTCTAAACCGAATCAGGTAGGACCGGAATTGGACGAAATTTTTTTTTTTCCCACTTTCTTGGCCTTTCTGGGCTCATTTTGGCTTGAAATGAAGTTGGAATGATATTTTTTAATTTTTTGAAATTTGATACTATTTTTTGGAAATTTTCTAAATCGAGTCGAGTAAGAACAGAACGGGACGAAATTTTTTTTTCCCTCTTTGTCGGCCTTTGCTGGCTCGTTTTGGCTAGAAAAAAAGTTGTAATGATGTTTTTGAATTTTTTGAATTTTTGTAATTTTCTAAACCAAGTCGAGTGGGAACGGAATCGGGACGAAATTTTTTTTTCCTCTTTCTCGGCCTTTCCCGGCTTGTTTTGGCTAGAAATATAGCTGGAATGATTTTTTTAATTTTCTAAATTTTTGTACTATTTTTTGGGAATTTTTTAAATTGAGTTGGGTTGGAATGGAATCCGGACGAAATTTTTTTTTCCCTCTTTCTCGGCCTTTCCCAGCTTGTTTTGGCTAGAAATATAGCTGGAATGATTTTTTTAATTTTCTAAATTTTTGTACTATTTTTTGGGAATTTTTTAAATTGAGTTAGGTTGGAATGGAATCGGGACGAAATTTTTTTTTTCCTCTTTTTCGGCCTTTCTCGGCTCGTTTTGCCTAGAAAAAAGCCGGAATGATGTTTTATAATTTTTACAATTTTTGTACTATTTTTTGGGAATTTTCTAAACCGAGTAGGGTGGGCATGGAATTGGGACGAATTTTTTTTTTTTTTTTTTCTCTTTCTCTGCCTTTTCTAGCTCGTTTTGGCTAGAAATAAAGCTGGAATAATGTTTTTTAATTTTCTGAATTTTTGTACTATTTTTTGGGAATTTTTTAAACCAAGTTGGGTAGGAACGGAACGGGACGGGACGAAATTTTTTTTTTTCCTCTTTCTCGACCTTTCTTGGCTCGTTTTGGCGAGAATAAAAGTCGTACTGATATTTTTTAATTTTCTGAATTTTTGTACTATTTTTTGGTAATTTTCTAAACCGAGTCATGTATGAACGGAATCGAGACGAAAATTTCTTTTATCCCTCTTTCTCGGTGTTACCCAACTTGTTTTGGCTAGAAAAAAGCCAGAATGATGTTTTTTTAATTTTTTTTCAATTTTATATTATTTTTTGGGAATTTTCTAAACTGAGTCAGGTAGTAACGGAATCGGGACGAAATTTTTTTTTCCCAGTTTCTCAGCCTTTCCTGGTTCGTTTTTGCTAGAGATAAAGATGGAATGATGTTTTTTAATTTTCTGTATTTTTGTACTATTTTTTGGGAATTTTTTAAACCGAGTCGGGTAGGAGCGAAATCGGGACGAAAATTTTTTTTTTCCTCTTTCCCGACTTGTTTTGGCTAGAAATAAGGCCGGAATGATGTTTTTTGATTTGTTGTATTTTTATACTATTTTTTGGAAATTTTCTAAATTGAGCCGGGCAGGAAAGGAACAGGACGAAAATTTTATTTTTCCTCTTTCATGGCCTTTCTCGGCTCTTTTTGGATAGTAATAAAGCCGGAATGATGTTTTTTTAATTTTTTGAATATTTATACTATATTTTTGGAATTTTCTATAACGAGTCAGGTAGGAACGGAACGGGACAAAAAAAAATTTTCCCTCTTTCTCGGCCTTTCCTGGCTCGTTTTGACTAGAAATAAAGCTGAAATGATGTTTTTTAATTTTTTGAATTTTTGTAATATTTTTTGGGAATTTTTTAAACCGAGTCGGGTAGGAACGGAATCAGGACAAAATTTTTTTTTCCTCTTTCTCGGCCTTTCCCGACTCGTTTTGGCTTTAAAAAAAGCCGGAATGATGTTATTTAGTTTTCTGAATTTTTGTACTATTTTCTGAGAATTTTCTAAACAGAGTCGGGAAGGAATGGAAAGGGACGAAATTTTTTTTCCCCTTTCTCGACCCTTCCCTGGCTCGTTTTGTCTGGAAAAAAAGCCAGAATGTTGTTTTTTAATTTTCTAAATGTTTGTACTATTTTTTGGGAATTTTCTAAACCGAGTCAGATATGGACGGAATCGGGACGAATTTTTTTTTTCCCACTTTCTCGGCCTTTCCTGGCTCATTTTGGCTAGAAATAAAGACGGAATGAATTTTTTAATTATATGAATTTTTGTACTATTTTTTGGGAATTTTATAAACTGAGTCGAATGGGAAGGGAATCGGGCCGAAATTTTTTTTTCCTCTTTCTTGGCCTTTCCTGGCTTGTTTTGGCTAGAAATAAAGCTAGAATGATGTTTTTTAATTTTCTGAATTTTTGTGCTATTTTTTGGAAATTTTCTAAACGGAGTCGGGTATGAACGGAATCGGGACGAATTTTTTTTTTTTTTTCCACTTTCTCAACCTTTCCTAGCTCATTTTGGCTATAAATAAAGATGGAATGATGTTTTTTAATTTTTTTAATTTTTGTACTATTTTTTGGGTATTTTATAAACCGAGTCGAGTAGGAACGGAATCGGGACGAATTTTTTTTTTCCCTCTTTCTCGGCCTTTCCGGGCTTGTTTTGGCTAGAAATAAGCCATAATGATATTTTTTAAATTTTTTGAATTTTTATACTATTTTTTGGAAATTTTCTAAACCGAGTTGGGTAAGAATGGAATGGGACGAAATTTTTTTTTCCCTTTTTCTCGGCCTTTCCCGGCTCATTTTGGCTAGAAATAAAGCTGGAATGATGGAGGGAGAATCAACTTTCTTATTCAAGGAAAAATTTTCTTCCACTCATCTATATTATTTTTATATAATATTTGTGAACATTTTTGTTGTAGCTTGAAAATGTAAAAATGGTGAGCTGTTAGTCTGACCGCAAAGGGAAGGAAGACTCTGTTCAATATTCAACAAAGCAAAGTTCTAAACTTCCATTTCAACCCAAGAAACCCTTACGCGCTGAGCATATGGGAGCCATTATTAGTGATTGACTCATTTTGGGATAAGTATAAATGCTGTTGTGTGCGTCCCTTCGCAGCTGAATATTTTTGGTTTCACCACTAAAAGAATTCTTCACCCTATAGTTAGATGGCCCACCGCAAGTCGCTAGATATTTCATATACCAAGCCATAAGGTAGCGACGTTCCATACGCCAAGTCTTGAAGTCATACGAGCAATTAACAATCGTCAAAGCACGCTTAAGCTAAGGCTCTCAAGCATTATCTTTGCTAATTAATTATTTTATATATCGTTTAAACCATTTCAATACTCTAGACTTGTTGCCAAAATATTTTCTACAAGTCATTTGTATTAATGTTTAGCCATGACTATCATTTACTAATATAAATGATAATTACACTAGGGGACAAAACGGAAATCTTCTTAGAGCATCAGACAAAGAAGGAAAGTCGGACTCGATTCCCTCTCACCAAAGCAGTGACACGCGCATGCATTCTAAGCCATGAAAAGGTCACACATCCAAAATCATGGTCGATCTGCGCACGCCTAGCCATAGCATGTTCATATATCTCAAGTTATGACAAGCCATGCATTCTAAGCCATGACAACGTCTTAATCCTTCTTGAATTTGAGATTATACATGAAGATTGAAGTTCAAATGTTGCCATCATCAAGAAAATTGTTCTTGTCACTCAATTCTTGCAATTGAAATCCGCAACCAAGCCAACTAATAAGGACAGTTCGCACGCACCTTTGAAGAATGCTTTACTAAAGCTCGCTCTAAACATTGATGTCAAACAACTTAAAAAACACAAGCTAGTTACTGGAAATCCATTCCAAAGATTTTCAAGTGGGATCTTAGTATTGATGTGAAAGCTCAATATAAGTGGCATTGGCCAACGAAAAAAATTGTTGTGCTAGGGATGCGACAACCCTATACCGACATTTCTAATGCTTAGCCCATCATTGTCCGAAAGTTAGAAGCCAAGCAAGCAAAGTATAAAGTCGCTGTCTGCGGTACCATGTATCTTTGACAAAGAGGCTAACCGAAGCGTGGAAGAAAAACAGTTGTGTTGGGAATGAAACAACCCTATACCGACATCTCCAATGCTTAGCCTATCATTGTCCCAAAATTAGAAGCCAAGTTAGTTGAGTATGGAGACGCTGTCTGCGGCACAACAAATCTTCGACAAAGAGGAATTATATTCTGCCTTCTATATAGCAAATGAGGAACTCCATTTTTGGAATTCATCTTGGAGGAATATGCTGAGTACGAAGGGAGGAATAAATCCCACCAACAACTCTCGACGATAGGATACCATTGGTTCGGCATAACCAAATTCGCTAAAGTCGCCACACTTCTGAGTGCACTCCAAGCTTATACCCACACACCATATAAGCCTTCAAGACGTGAGTGCTCCATAGTCTTTTATACTCAGGGGCTTGATCTCATAGGACCTATCCATGCACCCTTGAATAAGTACATTCGAGTCTTTGCCACCACTAAATAGTTCACTCAGTGGGCGGAAGCAATTTGACTCAAGAAAAGTGATGGGAATAGTTGTTGCCAAACTCATCAAGAAGTATATCATTTGTTGCTTTGACATCTCGTTCATAAGCAACAACAATACATCTCGCTTATACCAATTTTCGAAGGCAAGCCCTATGAAATACTAGGAAGCCGACGAACTATCATGTTATCCAAGCATGGTAAGATCCTTACATGTGAAGGTGCAATGCCTTCAATAAAGTGGAGAAAGCTAACGCTTTCTTCTAATGAGAAACCTTGCGAAGCAACAAGAAATCCAACAAATTACTTTTATGGCAAAGCCTCTACATGCGAGGGTAAAAAATACTCTCAATAAGGTAGGAAAAGCTAAAGCTTTCTTCTAATGAGAAACCTTGTAAAGTGCAAAAAAACCAACAAATTACTTTTACGGCAAAGCCTATACATGCGAGAGTAAAAAATACTCTCAATAAGGTAGAGAAAGCCAAACACATACTCTCTCAATGGTAAGCCCTATCAAATGGCTAGGAAGCCAATGAGACATTTTATTATGGTGATACCCTTACTTGTGAGGGCACGACTAGCCCTTAACAAGGTAGGGAAGCCAATGCATCCTTAAAGGAAATCCCTACCGAATGATTAGGAAGCCGGCGAGATGTCATATCATTCATATATGGCAAGACATGAACTTAGCCAAAGCCTATTTGCAAAGACATGGCAACTAAGCAACATGTCTCCTGACTTGCTCTTGCAAAGGCAAAGTCATATTCACAAATTATCCAATCAACCACAAGTCATTCTCAAAAGACTAAGTGCATATAATCTATCGAAATTATGCTACTTCATCGCAAGGTGCAATCAACCCTTCCAAGCAAGCTTTTCTCAACATATTCAAATGGTCATAGCCACACAAGAGTTGTTTTTGCAACAAAAACATGCTCATTTCCTTTTGAAGAAAGGTGGAAACTCATTCTCAAGGTACAAAATACAAACTATTAACATCCTTGAGGTACAAATTATTCTTTTCATTCCAAAATTCAAATTACATGTTGAGATATCGTATATGTGTTTCTTTGTATAAAATACAAATTGTGCCTACTAATCATGACAGTACAAACTCAAAGTGACACCAACAAAGGTTCAAAGGTACCATCCAACAAAGGTTCAAAGTGGAATGGACTCAGTTTCCTTTAAACCAAACCGAGTCCAATTAACTCGATTTCTATGTACAAAAACCAAGTAAAATGGACTTGGTTTCCTATAAACCAAACTGAGTCCAATTAACTCTATTTTTTTTTATATAGTGACCGAGTAAAATGAACTCGATTTATGAGCCTACGTACACACTTTTGTCCAGCTCAACTGCTGGCAAAATAGGAAACTCGTCTCTAATATATTCGATTTTATAAGCTGAAAATCGACCTCTCTAGACTCGAATGGTTAAAAACGAAATTAATTTGAAACGCTACCTAACTAATGATATTGTTTGGGTTTTATGGATATTTAAAAAAAAAATCGCAGCAAATTCTGCCATCTGTATCGTCATCCTTCTTTTCTGTGATTTTTTTTTATAATTTCTCTCCGTTCCGTTCTGTTCTGGTCACTCTACAGTCTATATGCAGATATACTGTCTGTCTGTATGTATATAATAGAATATACATTCTGACAAATCAGGGGTTTTTAGGGATTATCTATCTCCAGTCTTAAATTTAGGGTTTTGACTCCATCACAGCCACAGGTAAACAATTTTGTGATTTTCTCTCTCCTAGGGTTTTGCTCTTATACTCAGTTCGGACTTCGAATTCAAGAACTATTAACTCAAACTTTTTTTTTTTTTTCAGTGAATCTTCACCACCATGAGCAGCAGTAACAGAGCCAAGAACTTCCGCCGCCGCGCCGGAAACGATAACGACGACAACCAAAACGACGACGCCAATCTCTCCTCCTCCTTCACCACCACCACAACGACTGCCCGTTCCGCCAAACCTAAACCAAAAAAACTCCTCAGCTTCGCAGATGACGAAGACGCCTCCGCCGCTGAAACGCCCTCCTCCACCTCCAAGAAAACCACTAATAACTCCTCTTCTCGCCCAACAACCAAACATAAAATCACTTCTCTCAGAGACCGCCAATCGACGACCGCCACAACCACGTCCTCCAATGTTCAACCCCAAGCCGGCACTTACACCAAAGAAGCCCTCTTAGAACTCCAGAAAAACACTCGAACACTTGCGCCTTCTCGTCCGGCCGTGGCGGCGTCTGAGCCCATCGTAGTCCTCAAAGGCCTCGTCAAACCTTCCTCTGAACAAGAATTGGACGACGAAGAAGAAGATAGGCGTAATGCTGAGGATACTGAGGCGAAATTGGCTTCGTTAGGGATTGGAAAACCTACGAGGGACTTGTCGTTGTTTCCTGATCAAGCTACTATCAATGCTATTCGTGCCAAGAGGGAGCGGTTACGGCAATCGCGTGCCGCTGCGCCTGATTATATCTCATTGGATGGAGGCAGCAATCATGGTGAGGCTGAAGGGTTGAGCGATGAGGAGCCAGAGTTTGGTGGCCGAATTGCAATGTTTGGGGAGAAGAAGACTGAGACGGTTACAATGAAGAAGGGCGTGTTTGAAGATGTGGATGAGAGGGGAATTGATGTGAATTTTGGGAAGAAGGATAGCGGTGAGGATGACCGAGTGGATGAGGATGAGGAAGAGAAGATATGGGAGGAAGAGCAGTTTCGGAAGGGTTTAGGGAAGAGAATGGATGATGGGACGGGTAGAGTGGCTGTTGTGACTGCTACTAGTGTTGTTCCTGTTGTTCACAGTGCGCAGCAGCAGCAGCAGCAGAAGTTTGTTTATCCTGCGGTGACGAGTGTGTCAGGAGTGCCAAGTATAGGTGGGGCAGTTGGAGCCTCACAAGGTTTGGATGCCATGATGTCGATACCGAAGCAAGCTGAGATTGCTAAAAAAGCTTTGCAGGAGAATGTGAAGAGGCTCAAGGTATGGAATACTTGTCTCATTGCCAAATTGAACCTGAGAATTGTTTAAATATGTAGTGATATATTATGTTCTTATAGTATTTTCTTTTTGTGCTGTATGCTAAAACATCAGAGCTAGTAAGTTTGATAATAATTGGTCATGAGTGGCTTATTGTTGTTGTCTGATAAAATCGGTTTCTTATTTATGAGTTTTTCACATATGAGTGCCTTTGAGAAGAAAAAAATTGTAGAATATGTAAGTTTAAGAGTATAACCTTAAGAAGAAAGAACTGGTTAGATGCAAAATACATATTTCCGTTTGAAAAAGAAGCAAATTAACATAGTAGAATTTCTTTAACATTTAAGAAGTATTCTTTTCATCTCAGCCTGTAGATAAGTGATTATATTGAAGTGACAGCAATAACTCCATAAATTAAATTCTTTACAATCAACACCTAATAATTTTCAGAAATTTCTGTAATCATCATGCATATACATTAGTTATGCATTGTTGAATTAGTTGCCATTTTGAAGTTTCTGGCAGTTAGAAACAGCAACAAGGTGCTGTGGCAGTTTTATAACCTATTATAGGTTTAGAGAGGCGTCGGAAGCTCTAGCTGTGTAGGCGAATGGAAAATGGAAATGCTACTGGAAATAAAAATCTTCATCTCATTAGACAAAAAAGTTTGTTTGTTTGTTTTTATTTTATTTTTAATAATTCGATTGTGGGGGGTGTGGGGATTTGAGCCCTAGATGTTTCATTGAAATACCTGAAGGTGCCAATCAATTGAGCTGCAAGGCTCTTGGTGCCAACCATTAGACAAAAAGTGAATGAACTTTGAGGTAACTAAGAATGGGGTGGAGAGTATGGTTGTGGGTTTAAGACCCATTAGATGCATGTGTAACTTACAAAACCAAATTGTAGCCGTTCATTTGTGGCTGTCATTAGGTCATAAATAGCTAGGCAACTGCTGTACTAATCTCTATTATGTTCAGAGATGGCTGGAGAGTTTTTGTTGGTGGTTGGTGCCATGGGTTAGGTTATATTGATGCATGCTAATAGCACCCACTATATAATGAGACTTTGAAAGAAAAAGAAAACCAAGTATTTGAACAGACTTGTCTTTATCCAGGCTCACTTAGATAGAGGTGAAGAACTCAATAGTTGGGAGATGGTGGGTTTGAACATTGGATGTGTTTGTTGGATACATCAGGAGGTGTCAATTGAGCTACAAAGCTCTTGTCTTGGCCTTCAAATATTTTTTTTTTGATAAGTAATAAAGATGTATATTCAAAAATAAACTACCTCATGCAGAAAGACATAAGGCAGGGATAAAAGGTATAGAAAAAGATGATAAAAAACAAAAAGAAAAGATACTAATTACAAAGAAGGGAGTTAAGGAAAATAGGGAGAGAATCACTAGAGGTGAGTCCCCAAGCTCTAAACCAATCAAAAAGGGAGCCACTGAAAGAAGCCAATAGCTGATCATCAGGACTATCCATGTTGTCAAACGTCCTCCAATTTTGCTCCCTCCATAAATGCCACATTAAGCACAGCGGAGCTAAATTCTAAATACTAGATGAATGCTTCCCAAACCAATCCCACCAACGAAAGAGAGTATCCGCAACAGATCTGGGCAAGATCCAAGAAATCCCAAAAGATCTAAACACCAAACTCCACAACCGGTAAGCCTTACCACAATGCAGTAGCAAATGATCCACTGTTTCACCATTATAGCGACACATAATGCACCAGTCTACAAAGTCTAGCCCTCTACCTCTCAAATTGTCACCTATAAGGATTTTATCCCATACAACAGTCCGCACAAAGAAGGAAACACGCTGAGGGGCCTTAACCTTCCAAACACTTTTCCAAGGAAAAATAGTGGGCACGGGTCCTCTAAACTTATTATAAAACGAGCGGATATCAAAATTCCCATTCTTCGTCAACTTCCATCGCATACGGTCTCCATTCTCAGTTGGAGGTAAATTAGAGTCCAAAGTACGAAGAAACGCATCCACATCACCCATTTCCCAATCATTTGGTCTCCGAATAAAACGAACATCCCAACTTCTCCGTTCTTCTCTCCCTTACCGTTTAAGAGAAGGCCACTGAAGCCCCTTTATTGGAGGCAATCTCAAACACAACCGGATAGGTCAATTTAAGTGGAGAGTCCCCACACTATTGATCTGTCCAAAGCTATCCCCCACCCCTACCTCAAATTGAATATTTTTATTAAAAGCTTCCCAGCCCATACGGATACTTCTCCACAAACCACACCCATGTACCCCTCTATCTAGCTTGGAAGTCTCCCCACTCTTCCCCAAACTTTAGAGCTACTACCCTTCTCCAAAGTCTTGTCTCTTCAACCCCAAACCGCCATAACCATTTTCCTAGTAAGGCTTTATTGAGAGTAGTTAATCTCCTTACTCTCAACCCACCATTTTCCAAAGGTGCACACACCTTATCCCAACCCACCGGATGTGTATTGGAATTCCTCCACAAAAAATCCCTTTGCAACCTCTCAATCTTTTTGGCGACATGCGTATGGATTGTAAAAAGAGATAAAAAGTAAGTCGAAAGACTAGATAATGTACTCTTAAGCAAAGTCAGTCTTTCACCTTTGGACAAATACAAATTCTTCCAACCAGCCAACTTACGCTCAATTTTCTCTAATATAGGATTCCAAATAGTAGGGGACTTGTGGCATGCCCCCAGTGGCATACCAAGATAGGTCATAGGCAAAGACCCAATCCGGCAACCCAAGATCTCTACCAAGACATGAATATTAGGAACCTCCGCACGAATTATCTCACTCTTCAAATCATTAACCTTTAAACCTGTCACAGCCTGGAAACAAAGAAGGAGCATCCGAACATGTAGAATCTGCTCCTCATCTGCATCACAAAAAAGAATCGTGTCATCCGCAAACAAAAGATGTGAGATACATACCCCTTCACCCCTTCTACCATCTACTCTGAAACCTCGAAGTAAACCAGCAACTTTAACTCTTTTCATCATCTTACTAAAAACCTCCATCATAACCAGAAACAGCAAAGGGGATAGCGGGTCCCCTTGTCTTAATCCCCTCGAGCTCCCAAAAAAGTCAGCTGGAGCCCCATTGACCAAAACAGAGAATTGGACAGTGGTTATACATGTACGGATCCACCTACACCACCTCACCCCAAATCCCATTCTCTTCAACAAATTTAGAAGAGCCTCCCAATTCATATGATCATAGGCTTTCCTCAATGTCTAGCTTACAAATAACCCTTGGAATCTTACTCTTCACCTTACTATTCACACACTCATTAGCAATAAGAACAGAATCAAGTATTTGTCTACCACTCACAAAACTGTTCTGAGACTCAGGTATCAACTGATCCAAAACCTCTTTCAAGTGGTTTGCCAAAGCCTTAGCCAAGAGCTTGTATACACTCCCCACCAAGCTGATAGGTCTAAAATCTCGGATATTGGAGGCACCATTCTTCTTAGGGATTAGGGCTATGAAAGTTGCATTAAGAGATTTTTCAAACTTGCTATGTTGATAAAACTCTTTAAACACAGCTAAAACATATCTTTCCGCAACTCGCCAACAATGGTGATAGAAGGCCATGGAAAAACCATCAGGACCTGGAGCTTTATCTCCTTCCAAATCATTAACAACACAAAGAATCTCCTCCTTCTCAAACCTCTTTTCAAGCCAATCTCTCTCCAACTCTTCAATCTGATCAAACTCCCAACCTTCAACAAAAAGCCTCCACTCCTCTGTCTCCTTGTACAAGTTTTTATAAAATTGTACTACTTGGTCCGTCATCTCTGATTCATCCTCATAAATAACCCCATCCACCTCTAGCATACTAATATGATTATATCTTCTCCGGGAGTTGGTCACCTTATGGAAGAATTTGGTATTATTATCTCCTTGCTTGATGCAAAGCATCCTCGATTTCTGTCTCCACGAAACTTCTTCCAAAGAAAGAAGGTTCTGTAATTGAGATCTCAGTACAGCCCTCTCATCTATCTCTACTTCAGAAAGGCCAAACTCCTCTTCCTTAGCATCCAATAATTTCAAGGCCTCCAACAACTCTTTCTTTTGACGACCTACATTTCCGAACTCACTACGGTTCCACTGAATAAGGTCTCTTTTCAGAGCCTTTAACTTCTTAGCAAGCACAAAACTGGGAGTACCTGAGAAAGACTATTGATTCCACCACGAATGAACCCTATTTGTGAACCCCTCTGAACATGTTCTCAAACCTAAAAAGGTCTCTTCCCCCTTAATATCCTCCCTGCCTCTTCTAATATAGGGAAGTGGTCTGAGATAGGACGAGGTAAGATCTGCTGGATCACATCCGGATAGTGGTCCTCCTAATCATTAGAAACCAGAACCCTATTTATCTTGGACTTCAAAGTCTAATCCGAGCCACTAGAGCAAGTATGACTCCCTCCTTCTAATGGCAAGTCAATCAAATTGAGCTCCTTAATGAACTCAGAAAAATTCTCCATAGCCAGAGTAAGGCGCAATCCTCCTAATCGTTCACTTGGGAAACGAACAACATTGAAGTCCCCTATGCAAAACCGTGGAACATCCCAAAGTTGCTGAATTCCAATCAGCTCATCCCATATCTGTCCCCTTAAGTTATTATCATTTGGGCCATAAACCCCAGAACAAGCCCAAATAAAACCATCCTCCACACCCTGCCACCAAACCGAAATGGAGAAGTAACCCACCATTACCTCCAACTTTTCTAAAGCCCTCTTATCCCACATCATCAAAACCCCACCAGCTGTCTGATCTGCATCCAAAGCCACCCAGTCAACATAAGGACAACTCCACAAACTGCAAACCAACTGTCTATCCATACTAGCAAGCTTAGTTTCTTGAAGGCAAACTACATCACAATTCCACTCTTGTAGTAAATTTCTAACCACCAAATGTTTCCGTGAATCATTCAATCCTCGGACATTTCAAGAAACCATTTTCAACTTCATTACAATTGTTAACTCCCTACTCCAATCTCAGTATTGCAGTCAAAGAAGACTATCTACCATCATAATTAACCAAGGAAATTAAATTCCTCAACTCTCTCTTCCCTTTGTCCTTGGACATAGCTTTTCGGTGGGTTGCATCTTTTCTGTTTAGTAGATTGGCAACCTCCATCTCCCTCTCAAGCCCTTGTAAAATCTTAATACACTTCTCCTCATGTCAACCCAGAGAAAGCCCCATCATTTTACTAAAAGCAGGGAGTTTATGTTTCACCCAATTAGAAATTTTCAAAGTATTTTCAAGCCCCAAAGCCTCATTACCACAGTTCAACTCAGCCGGCACATCCAACCCCAGAGGAGTGATAGTCATCAATGGGGAGGGACTATCCACATCACCCAAGCCCATGTCTGCACTAACCACTTCTCTCTCCGTCGAAACTCTCGCCTCAAGATAACCCCAATCTGTTGATACCACTAATTGGTCTGCCTAATGGGGAGTCTCTATCCCCTGAGCAACCCTTGCAAAATCAACCCAACCCCCTTCATCTCCACCCTGGACACCCAATTCTGCTATCCTAGCTCTCGATAAACTCAGAAACAAATTGGACAAAAAAAGACTCATTGACACCCTATCACTCAGCATCGTCACCAATGAATGAGTTTGTACTGTATTGGCCTTACCCGGTGTCATTGGTGACTCCTCGACGTGAAACCCACCAGAAACAAAGCCATCGACCTCCCTCGCAGGCTCTGCAAGTAGACCCAACATCTCAGTCTGAGTAATAGAGATGTCATGACTTGTTTTGGAGCTTGCTGCCATCACCGGCTCGTGGGCTTCATGTATAAGGCTACCCATAAGCGCCGGTGAATCCTTGGCGTGAAACCCACTGGAAAAAGGACAAAGGTTCACCACCGCTACCTTTGCAGGACAAAAGTCTATCACAGATTGACCCACCGGGCTTGATGTCGACTTCGAGGCATGTTGTCTTGCTATGCTGGCCATTACCGGTGGCGTCGGTGACTCCTCAGCGAGAAAAACATCAGCTCCTTTGACGTCCTGAGCATCCGATGCTGCGTGAGGTGCTTTGGGCATCACCGATGCATGGGCTTCCTTATTTAAAGGTCTCAGGTCACCCACAGATGGGCTTACACCCTCTTCCATCCTAGATGGGCTAGTGGGCTCTGGAAAAGGGATCATTGGAAGGCCCACTTGAGAATCATCTTGGTCTAAGCCCACCACAGGTTTGTGAACCTGTGAAACACTAGAAGAACCCACCACGTGATTCCTCTGACCGCTTGAAACCCAAATAGAACTCCTCAGACCACCTTTTTTCCATGCCACACTCCTTTTTCTTTCCCTATTCACTTCTATCGTCAAGCTCTTTCCTGTCCAGTCTCACTTCCACAATTCCCCTTTTTTTCCACAAACATGTTCAGTCCAACTTGATTTGAAATTCAACGGAGAACTCCTTTTATTTCCTACTGGATATATCTTTCCAAAATTAAGGTCCTTTGTATTGCACCGAGAACCCACTTCTGTACCTCCTAGAGTCGCTGGACCTAGTAAGTTCACCGCCGTTTCACTTAGCAAGTTTTGCTTCTCCCCCTTATTATCCCCTAAGAACCATTTCCCTTTATCATGGGCGCTTAACCGGTCAGGCTGATTACTGCCCCTTACTTGCACCTGATGCCCACGCACCGTGTCGGCAAAGGATTTAGAAGGTTGAACCCCTGATCTATCCTTAAGAAGCTGGGCCACAAATTGCCCAGTCTCACTATTCACATAGTTTTCAAGTTTCAATATCTTCCTTAACTCTAACTCAAACTCAAAAACTCTCCATCTATTCTTTGCTCTGCCTATTGGAATAATAATAGATCTCCTAGGTCTGCCAACTATAAATTCAGTCAGCAATAGGAACAAGCCAAAAGAATTGGAGCTCTATTGGAGGGTGTAGGCTAAATCACATTCCCTGAATGTATAAAAATACTTTGGACTGAACCCAACAACAATCTGTTCTAAACTCTTCATCAGCCAATGTGCCACATTCTTACCCATGAAGACCGACTTCATGAAGTACCTACTCCGCTCAAAAATCCTTAAAGAAAAATACCATCCACCTTCCTCTACCACTAGTTGAAAAAGTTTGAATTCAATAAAAAGGCTACAAACACCACCCATTAGCCTAAACAATTTTTTGGGGGATATGTTCAACAATGTATAAACAGATCTACAAGATACAGAAAGGCATTCTAAGAAAATAATTTCACGTGCCTAGGAGCCAAACATGGCAGCATTTGGATGGAAAAGAAGAAGAGAAGCCATAGGAGCAAAATGTGTATTGGACTTCTCCATTAATCCAACCTTATGATTTTTGCACGTGCTGATTTGCACTCAATTGGAGTTATTCAAGCAGATATAACAGAATTCAATCAACATGCTGGAATCAGCTAATTCCTCTAAGAGTGAAGTTTTCTTTTCTGGTCTACGAGGAAATTTAAAGCAACAGATCCTAAATATTCTTAAGTTCAAGGAAGGCCACTTGCTAGTCAGGTACCTAGGTGTCCCTCTTATTTCTGGTAAACTCAAGCATCAAGATTGCATCCCCCCTTCAAATATTGCTTGAATGGTGTCTTCATTTTTTATTTGAAGTAACTTGTTTGTTGCATAATGGAAGATGGTTAACCTTGGACCATACATATGTACATTTTTCCTTTTTTTTTTTTTTTTTTTTGGTGCAAAATTGTCCATGGGTATGAAACGAAGTGTTGAATATATATTAACAATGTTCTATGCTTTTAGTCTATGCATATATCTCCATACTTTAAACTTACTTTCTTTTTGTTTGTTTCTTTAATAAGGAATCTCATGGCAGAACCATGTTTTCATTGACAAAGACTGATGAAGATTTGTCTGCCTCATATGCGAATATTACTGCTTTTGGAAAGTCCCTGTCTATTGCCAATGATAAGTTCATTTTTATGCAAAAGCTTCGCCAATTTGTTTCAGTTATATGTGACTTTTTGCAGGTATGAATTTATCAAATTCTGTCCAGAATACTTGTGTGCTCAACTTTTCTTCTTTGCCTTGTACAGGATAACAAATTTTTTATTTTTATTTTTTAAATATAATTAGTAAACATTTTTTGATAAATTATAAGAATAGTATTAATGAAGGAGAAAAAACGAATAAAGCAAATGCAAGGTGTTCATGACAGTGAACACAAGAAAAAGCAACAAACAACAATAAAGAGCAACTTATGGGACAATTCTAAGAGAAGAAAGAAACTCAATGATGGAAGAACAATTCGAAGAATCCCAGCACCTAGACCAATTAAAAAGAGTTCTTTGGCATATAACAACAAAGATAGAAAAAGCAACTTATGGGACAATTCTAAGAGAAGAAAGAAACTCAATGATGGAAGAACAATTTGAAGAATCCCAGCACCTAGACCAATCAAAACGAGTTTTTTGGCACAAAGCTTGTAACTGAACAAGCAATTTCTCTTTTTTTTTTGATAAGTAATAAAGATGTATATTCAAAAAACTACCTCATGCATAACGGCATAAGGCATATCAAAGATTATAGAAAGAGAAAAGAAAAAACAAAGAGAAAACTAATTACAAAAGAGAGAACTAAGAAACACGGGAAGAGAATCACTAGAGGTGAGTCCCCAAGCCTTAGACCAGTCAAAAAGAGAGCCGCTAAAAGAAGCAAGCATCTGGTCATCAGTGCTTTCCATGTCCTCAAACGTCCGCCAATTTCACTCCTTCCAAATACACCACATTAAGCACAACGGAGGTAAATTCCAAATGCTAGACGAATGCTTTCCCAACCAATTTCACCAACCAACTGCCACCGATCTTGGCAAAACCCATGAAATCCGAAGATCTAAAAACTAAACTCCACAACCGATAAGCCTTTCCACAATAAAGTAGCAAATGATCTACCGTCTCTTCATTACAACAACACATAATGCACCAGTCAACAAAATCAAACCCTCTACCTTGCAGATTGTCACTTGTAAGAATTTTGTTTCATACGGCAGTTCAAACAAAGAAAGAAACACGCCGAGGAGCCTTAACCTTCCAAATACCTTTCCAAGGACTTACCAAAAAAAAAAAAAAAAAAAAAAAAAAACCTTTCCAAGGAAAGATAATAGGTAAGGGACCTTATAGTTTATTATAAAACGAGCGGATACCAAAATCCCCATTCTTCGTTAACTTCCATCTCATACAGTCTCCATTCTCAGTTGGAGGTAAATTAGAATTCAAAGTACGAAGAAAATCATCCACAACACCCATCTCCCAATCATTTGGTCTTCGAATGAAGTGGACATCCCAGCTTCTCCGCTCTTTCTATTCCCAACCGTTCCAAACAAGAGGCCATAGAGGCTGCTTTATTGGAAGCAATCCCAAATACAGCCGGAAAGGTCAGTTGGAATGGTGAATCACCACACCACCTATCTGTCCAAAACTTCACTCTATCCCTCACCCTTACCTCAAACTGAATATTTTTGCTGAAAACCTCCCAACCTATTCGGATACTTCTCCACAAACCACACCCATATACACCTCTACCTAGCTTGGATGTCCATTCCCCCCACTTTTCCCCAAATTTCAAAGCTATAACCCTTCTCCAAAGCCTTGTCTCCTCAACCCCAAACCGCCATAACCATTTCCCTAGTAAGGCTTTATTAAAAGTAATTAATTTTCTTACTCCTAAGCCACCATTATCCACAGGTGCACACATCTTATCCCACCCTACCAAATGTGTCTTGGAATCCTCCTACAAAAAATCCCTTTGCAACTTCTCAATTTTATTGGCCACATGTGTAGAGATAGTAAAAAGAGATAAAAAGTAAGTTGGAAGGCTAGATAATGTACTCTTGAGCAACATCAGTCGTCCGCCTTTTGACAAATATAGCTTCTTCCACCCAGCCAACTTACATTCTATTTTCTCCAAGATAGGATTCCAAATAGTAGGGGATTTGTAGGAAGTTCCCAAAGGCA
This sequence comes from Quercus gilva, assembly GCA_023621385.1. Taxonomy (NCBI): domain Eukaryota; kingdom Viridiplantae; phylum Streptophyta; class Magnoliopsida; order Fagales; family Fagaceae; genus Quercus; species Quercus gilva. Next base: position 54,104,573 of record CM042473.1, on the reverse strand, counting down.
TACCAAGATAGGTCATAGGAAAAAACTTAATCCTACAACCCAAAATTTCTGCCAAGGCATGGACATTCTCCAATGAGAACCATCTCACTCTTTAAGCCATTAACCTTTAATCCTGTCATAGCTTGGAAACAAAGTAGTAACATCTGAACATGTAGAATTTGCTCCACATCTGCATCACAAAACAGAATCGTATCATCCGCAAACAAAAGATGCGATACACATTCCACCCTGCCTACCATCAGCCTTAAAACCATGAAGTAAACCAGCACCTTCAATTCTTTTCATCATCCTACTGAAAACCTCCATCATAACCAAAAACAATATAGGAGATAGCGGGTCCCCTTGTCTCAATCCCCTGAGCTTCCAAAAAAGTCAGCTAGAGATCCATTAACAAGGACAGAGAATTGAACTGTAGATATTCAAGTACGAATCTACCTACACCACTTCACACCAAATCCCATTCTCTTTAGCAAATCTAGAAGAGCCTCCCAATTCACATGATCATAGGCTTTCTCAATATCCAGCTTACAAATAACCCCTGGAATCTTACTCTGCACCCGATTATCAACACACTCATTAGCAATAAGAACTGAATCAAGTATCTATCTACCGCCCACAAAACTATTCTGAGACTTAGATATCAGCTGATTCAAAACCTTTTTCAAAGCGATTTGCCAAAACCTTAGCCAAGATCTTATATACACTTCCCACCAAGCTAATAGGTTTGAAGTCTCGGATATTGGAGGCATCATTCTTCTTAGGGATTAAAGCTGCGAAAGTTGCATTAAGAGATTTTTCAAACTTACTATGTTGATAAAACTCTTCAAACACAGCTAAAACATCACTTTCCACAACTCTCCCAACAATGGTGGTAGAAGGCCATAGAGAAACCATCAAGACCTGGGGTTTTATCTCCTTCTAGCTCTTTGACAACTTGAAGAATCTCCTCTTTTTCAAACCTCCGTTCAAGCCACTCCCTCTCCAACCCCTCAATGTGATCAAACTCCAGGCCTTCCACAAAAGGCCTCCACTCATCTGTCTCCGTATACAATTTTTTATAAAACTGTACTACTTGGTCTGCCACCTCTGAGTCTTCCTCATAAATAACCCCATCCACCTCCAACATATTGAGATGATTACACCTTCTCCGAGAATTTGCTACCTTGTGGAAGAACTTAGTATTGTTGTCTCCTTCCTTAATGCAAAGCATCCTCGTTTTCTGTCTCCATGAGATTTCTTCCAAAGAAAGAAGGTTCTCTATTTGAGATCTCACCACAACCCTCTCACTTATCTCCACTTCATAAAGGCCAAACTCTCCATCCTTAGCATCTAATAATTTCAAAGCCTCTAATAATTGTTTCTTTTAACGACCTACATTTCCAAACTCACTACGGTTTCACTGAATAATATCTCCTTTTAGAGCCTTCAACTTCTTGGCAAGCACATAACTAGGATTACCTGAGAAAGAATATAGATTCCACCAAGAATGAACCCTATCTGTGAATTCATCTGTCTTTAACCACATATTCTCAAACCTAAAAGGACTCTTCCCATTCGTTATCCCCCCTGCCTCCACTAGAATAGGAAATTGATATGAAACCGGGCGAGGTAGAACTCGTTGGATCACATCCGGGTAGTGGTCTTCCCAATCATGAGATGCTAGAGCTCTGTTTATCCTATACATCGAAGGTTGATCTAAACCATTAGACCAACTATAACTCCCTCCCTCCAATGGTAAGTCTATCAAATTAAGCTCCTCAATAAACTCATAAAAAGTCTCCATAGCCGAAGTAAGACGTGATCCACCCAATCGTTCACTTGGGAAGCGAACGATGTTGAAATCCCCTATGTAACACCATGGAACATCCTAATATTGCTGAATTCCAATCAGCTCATCCCATATTTTCCCCCTCAAATTATTATGATTTGGGCCATAAACCCTAGAACATGCCCAAATAAAACCATCCCTCACATCCTGCCACCGAACCAACACGGAAAAGTAACCCACCATAACCTTTAACTTTTCTAAAACCCTCCTATCCTACATCATCAAAACCCCACCAGTCGTTTGATCCGCATTCAAAGCCACCCAGTCCACATAAGGACAACTCCATAGGTTGCAAACCATCTGTCTATCCATGCCCGCAAGCTTAGTTTCTTGAAGGCAGACTACATCACAATTCCATTCTCATAGTAAATTTTTAACTACCAAACGTTTTTGCGAATCATTCAATTCACGAACATTCCATGAAACCATCTTTAACGTCACAAAACTGTTAACTCCCTACTGCAACCTCTGTATAGCAGTCAAATAAAACTACCTACCATCATAATTAACCTAAGAAATCAGATTCCTTAGCTCCCTCTTTCCTTTATCCTTGGAGACAACTTTTTGATGAGCTGCATCTTTCTTGTGCAATAGATTGGCAGCCTCAATCACCCTCTCAAGCCTTTGTAAAAGCATGATATACATCTTCTCATGTCGACCCACAAGAAGCCCCACCAATTTATTAAAACCAGGAATTCCATGTTTCACCCAATTAGAAATATCCAACGTATTTTCAAGCCCCAAAACCTTGGTATCACTGTTCAACTCAGCTGACACAACCAGCCCTTGAGGAGTGATGGTCATCAAAGGGGAGAAACTATCCACATCACCCAAACCCAGGTCTGTAATAACCCCTTCTCCCTCCGTCAATACTCTTGCTTCAGGATAACTTCAGTCTACTGACATTGCTAACTGATTAACCTGATGGGAAGTGTCTATCCCCTGAGCAGCACAACCAACCCGACCACCTTTGTCTCCATCCTGGGCACCCAAATCCACAATCCCAGCTCTTGATAAGCTCTAAAAAAAATTGCACAAAAAAAGGCCAATTGATGCCCTATCACTCTCAATTTCTGCATTTCCCAATGCCATTGGAGGCTCATTGGCACGAAACCCATCGGAAAAAGGACATTCAACCTCCATCAAAGCCTTCTCGGGTCGACCCATTGTATCAAGCTGAGGTACAGAGCTCTCATGAGCACAATTGGAGCTCGTCACCACCATCGAAGGATGTATCATCACTGTATTAGCCTTACCCGGTATCATCGGTGACTCCTTGGTGTGAAACTCACTGGAAACTCTACTGTTGACCACCGTTGTAGGCTTCGCAAGTTGACTCAACATCTCATTTTGAGTAGCAGAACCATCGTGTTGTGTTTTGGAGTTCACCACCATTGCTGAATCATGGGCTTTGTGGGTTGGTGGTCTCGAGTCAGCCAAAGAAGAGCTTTCACCCACTTCAAATCTGATTGGGTCTGTTAACTCTGGGATATTTGGAAGGCCCATGCACGTGTCACCATTTGGGCCTAAATCCGACACTGGCTTCTCTAGACCTCTTGTGTCACCATTTGGGCCTAAGCCCACTATGGGCTTCTCATCCCGTGTGACCCACTTAAAGCTTTTTAAGCCACCTTTATTGCTATCCCATGTAACACGCCTCTTTCCTTCCCCATTCACCTCCACGGTCAAGCCCTTCCCTGTCCAACAAGAAATCCTTAAATCGCGTTCTTTTCCATAAATAGATTCATTCGAATTTGAACTGAATCTTAATGGAAATCTCTTTTTATTTCCTCTCGGATTTCTCTCTCTTATATTAAACTCCACATTAATACATTGAGAACCCACATCTCCTCCTCCAAATGCCGTCGGACATGGTTTGCCTGCCAGAATTTCGCTCAACACCATTTGCTCAACTTCTGGATTCTGCTTCACCACCCTATCCTCCCCTAATTGAGATTTTCCCTTATCGTGGGTGCTTAACAGATGTGGCTGATTTCTGCCCCTGACCTGCACCTGATAGCTACGCACTGTCTCAGCAAAAGTTTTAGATGTTTGAATCCCTGATTTATTCTTATTAGGGTGAGCAACAAAGTGACCAGAGCCACCATCCACATAGTGTTTAGGTTCCAACATCTTCCTTAATTCTAACCCAAAAACCCTCCACCCATTCTTTACTTTGCCCTCTGGAATAATAATAGACCTTCGAGACTCGCCAACTTTGAATTCAGTCAATAATAAGAACATGCCAAACGAGTTGGAGCTCCGTTGGAGAGTATAAGCTATATCACCTTCCCTGAAAGTAAAAAATTGCTTGGGACATTACCCAACAACAATGTGTTCTATAATCGTCATCAGCCATTGGGCCGCATTCTTCCCCATAAAAACTGACTTCATGAAGTATTTTCCCCACTCAAAAATCCTTAAAGAAAAATATCGTCCCCCTTCCTCTACCAATTGGAAAAACTTGGACTCAATAAAAAAAAACCACGAGAACCACCCATAATGGATAGATCGAAAAGAAGAAAAGAACAAAATATCTGGCTAATTTGAGGGAGCAGGGCCTCTCTCAATCAATGACCTCACAAAGCCAGATTTGAGTATATTATCTCAAAAGAGCGCTGATATCTTTCCATCCAAACAATCCATATTAAACAGCCAGGAACTATATTCCATATGTTCGAATTAAATTTCCCCAGTCAATAACTCCAACAAAACACCAAACTTTCCACAAAACCTGGCATGACTCATTGGATCCCGAATACCTAAAGCATATGCACCCATAACGAGTGAACTACAGGACAATGGAGGAGGAGATGATCTATAGATTTCTCGTTACAGCAGTACATACAACACCAATTCTCCAAAGAGGGACCTCGGAGCATCAAATTATCCAAGGTAAGGATCTGTTACAAACTTATGTGTAGAACTCACCCTTGAAAACCGGCTTGCAAGTAGAGGGTGTCCAAAAGCTTATAAACACATGGTTAAACTTATACTTAATCCATGAGGGACACTAGGATCATAATAAACCACCACGCTTTGCAACTGACGTCTACGACGACTTACTTTAGCGACATTGATCCGATGGTAATCCATTCTCTTTTGGTGGGTCCACTCGCTTATCAATTGTTTTAATCTAGTCTCTAGGTCACCCCTTTTGGGATCCGACCGCAAAGCCGCAACTTATTTTATCTCATACTCAATGAGCTACGCTCGATTAATCGAGGTGGTTGTTGGCTCTGATATCAAATGTTACAAACTTATGGGTAAAACTCTCTTTTGAAAACTAGCTTGCAAGGAAAGAGTGCCCAAGAGCTTATAAACACATGATTAAGCTTATACTTAATCTATGTGGAATGTTAGGATCATAACATGATCCGACCATGAATTGCTGTCCACATGAAGAAAGCCGCTCTTTTAGGAACCTTTAACTTTCCAAATATCCTTCTAAGGGAAACTAGGGATAGAAGCACCCCGGATCTTATTGTAATTGGACCAAATATCAAACTTACCAGTCCTGTTAAGACACCAATGGGAACTATCACACCCAATACCCTTAGAAATTCGAGATTGAATGAAATCAAGGAAAGAGACGGCAACTTCTAATTTCTTATCATTAAAGGCTTTATAAAAATCTTAAATTCCAAATTCTATTATTTCCACCCTCCTGATAATACAAAACATCAGAAATGCAAGTTTTCTTGTCAATTTGAACACGCATATAACTGAGGGTAGAACATTTTGAGTGCGATATTCCTAACCCACCTATCATGCCAAAAAAGAATGTGAGAGCCATCACCCACCACTAGGGCCAAATGTTTGGAGAATCTCTCCCAAACTTCATTAATACTACGCCATAGACCACATCTGTGGGCTCTTTTGCATACTTTATTATTCCACCCCCCTTGACCCTCTCCATATTTAGTGGCAACAAATCCTCCACCAGAGATGGGTTCCTTATTATGTAAACCTCCATAACCATTTTCCTAATAGAGCTTGATTGGAATGCACTAACTTCCTAATCCCCAAACCACCCATCTCTAAAGGTGAATACACCTTCTCCCAAGCTACCAAAGAATATTTGAAACACGTTCCAACCTATTAGCCATAGCTACGGGGATGGTAAATAAGGATAGGTAGTACGTAGGAAGACTAGAAAGGGTACTCTTCAATAGAGTAGGTCTACCACCCTTAGACAAATAAAGATGATTCCAACCTGAAAGTTTCTTCTCTATCTTCTCCAAAATAGGATTCCAAATGGATGTTGTCTTAAACAGAGTACTCAATGGCATTCCCAAATATTTCATAGGCAGGCTACCCACCCTGCATTGGAGTGTATTAGCCAAAGCATCTATATTACCAACCTCCTTAACTGGGACAATCTCACTCTTCCCCACATTTACTTTCAAACTAGTAAAAGCTTGAAAACAAAACAAAGCCAACCTAATGGACAACAACTGTTCTCTAGAAGTATCATGGAACAAAATGGTATCATTTGCAAACAATAAATGTGATATGCGTACCCCAATGGAGTTAACTGGTCCCACATGAAAACCACGAAGATCTCTCACCTTAGTTTTCTTCAGAATCTGACTTAATACTTTCGTATTCAAAAGGAAAAGAAGAGGGGACAACGGATCACCCTGTCTAAAACCACGAGAACTTCCAAAAAAACTTGTCGGGGATCCATTCACAAGAACAGAGAAACGAACAGTAGTAATGCAAGCCTTAATCCACACCTTCCACTTCATCCCAAAACCCATCCTATTCAACAAATAGAATAAGGCATTCCAATTCACATGATCATAGGCTTTTTCTATATCCAACTCAAGGGAGTCAAAGGCGCCCTTAAGGTGCCAAGACCTTGTATTGCCTGAGGTGACGAGGCGCCAAAAAGGTGCTAGCCCGAGTGAAGCGAGGCGCCAAATTCTAAATATAGTTATTTTACATATAGGGTTCCAATCTAATGTATTTGATGTATAAGAATATTATATAAACAAATCTGACTCTATTCCTAATGGATAGGAGCTAGTCTATAAAACCAGTTTTTGGGTTTGAATCCCAACTAAAAAATTAGTCTCCATCCAAATATCAACTAAATCTGAATATTAAATCAAAATATTGTTCATAACTTCATATTTGAAAGAAGAAAACTCCTAAACAAAACATTGAACTTCATGACTATTCATGACAAAACAAAAGCATTTGAAGATTGAACATTCTGATAGGCTAATAGCTTGAATGTGGTTGTTAGTTTTAATCTAAAGGTCATCATTAGACTCTTCACTCAAGTTTCCATTACTTTCAAAGCCACTTGAACCAGATTTATAACCATCAACATTCTCTTTCTCGGTCTCATCAGAATCAACATCTTCCTCTTCAATATTTGGTTGTGATGTTGAGGCCTTTGAGCTTGCCCTTGATTTTGTTTAGAATCTAGTATTCTTCCTTGGTTCTCCAACACCAGCAGCTCTTGCCACTACACCCCATGTCAAACCATCATCATCATTATCAAAAACCAGCTCATCTTCAATATTCATAGATGGTTCAGACCCATTTCCCCTAACAACCACTCACTACTTTCATCTATATCATCTAAGGAGATGGGATTAATAACATCACGCTTATCATATCATGCCTTGATCTTTTGATCATACTTCACAAAGACCAGATCATTTAGTTGTTTTTGTGCAAGTCTATTCCTACTTTTTGTGTGAATCTACAAGCATTTATGAAAACTAAGTATTGGACTATTAGTGAATAATTAAACCTTTGGAACTTTCTATGAAATAAAGTAGTTCATCAAAGGATAAAATCTATTATTTATACTTAAAAACTCCCTTGCTCAAACACATTCCAATTATGCTCACAACCACATGCACTACAAGTCAAGCTCAAGATTTTTATAACTAACTGTTGCAAATTCGGAGTTGAGCTCCCATACAAACTCCACCATGCAGCTATGTTACAAAGATAAGTATGAGTAACGATATATGATATATTATATAATTCGGATTTTTTATTCTTAAAAAGTGCCACTGTTCTGGTCATTTTAAGTTAGATATAAGTGCTTTCTTACCTAGAGTCCTTGTCTTTCTTGATCTTTCCACTAATGGAATGCCAAAGAGTCCTTTAGCTTTCTTATACATGGATAGCTCAAGCATGATCTTGTCCTGAATTTCAGTTCTAGGAACTAGTTTTTCTATATAAGCATACAATCTTGCTATAATTTCTTCATTTTTCTCTATCTCAAGATCAAAATAGAAATACTCTGGATTCAGGAAATGACCCGCTACATGCAAATGTAGATGTAGTTGACATTTCCATCTCTCATCAATGATTTTAAAAATATTTGAATACCTTTCTTCATTCTCATTAAAAGCTTTTATAATAGCTTCTTTAGCGCTATCTATTGCCTCATATGTGTAACCCATAGCTGGTTTCCTCTCATTCAAGGCGTAGAACTCGAACAAGAGGGTCCATAATTTTAAGAATGTAAACTATAGTATTCCAAAAAGAAGGCATCAAAATCATTTTTGCTACTCGTTTAGCCTTTGCTTCCTTTGCCCATTTACTACGAACCCACTCCTTAGAAGTAAACATGGCCCTTAAGTTATGCTTTTGCTTATAAATGGATTTTAATGTAAGATATGAAGTGCAAAACCTAGTTTTCCCAGCCCTAACCAGCTCTTTTTGGTTTGTGTATTCTCTCTCATCATATTTAACACACCCCCATGGTTGTAGATATATCCAGTCAATTGAATGACTCTTTCTAAAGATTTTGCAATTCTAGGAATTTTCCCAATGTCCTCCAATATAAGGTCAATGCAATGTGTAGCACGTGGAGTCTTGGCCTTTTTGCTTACAACAACTTCTTAGCCAACACATAATTAGATCCATTATCTGATATTAGTTGGGCTATATTAGCCTCCTTAATCTGATCTATAAATGCATCAAGTAATTTGAAAGTTTTTTCCCCAGTTTTCATAAAAGATGATGCATCAATTGACTTCACAAATATGGTTCCAGATGGGCAATTCACCAAAAAGTTCATTAAGGTCCTATTGGTTCTTCTAGTCCACCAATTAGACATAATAGAACAACCATATTTCCTCCAAGATTCCTTGTGATCACTCAATAACTCATTTGTGTAAGCCACCTCCTTTTTGAGAATTGGAACTCTTAACTCATGGTAACTAGGAGGCTTCATATTTGGACCATACTATTATTGCTAAAGTATTGGCTAATAGGTTGAAAGAGGTGATCGGGGATGTTATTTCGGAGTCTTAAGAATAGGTAGATTCTAGACTCATGTCTCATTGCAAATGAATGTTTGGACAGTAGGCTGAGACCAGGAATTCTAGGGGTGTTGTACAAGTTGGATGTGGAGAAGGCTTATGATCATGTGAACTGGGGTTTCCTAATGTACATGCTTGAGCTGCTTGGGTTCCCAGAAAAATGGAGAAAATGGATTTTTTTATTGTATATCCATGGTCAAATTCTCAGTTTTGGTTAATGGAGCTCTATGTGGTTTCCTTGAGAATTATAGAGGCTTACGACAAGGTGAACCTTTGTCTTCATTATTATTATTTGTTGTTGTTATGGAGGCAGTTAGCAAAATGATGGATAAGGCGGTGACGGAAGGTTGATTGTCTGGATTTAGAGTGGGAACCTCCATAGGTGATCACTTACAGGTATCTCATCTTCTCTTTGCAAATGATACATTGGTTATGTGCAATGCTGATATCGACCAGATGTTGTTTTAGCGCTTGATTTTGTTATGGTTTGAGATTGTATCGGGATTGAAAATTAATTTGAATAAGTTTGAACTGGTTCTTGTGGGAGTGGTTCCAAATTTTGAGATGTTAGTAGATGCATTGGGTTGTAAGCAGGGCTCACTTCCTATGAAATATTTAGGCCTTCCATTGGGTGGAAAATGGAAAGATAGAGCAGTTTGGAATCCCATCATTGAGAAGGTGGAAGGAGGTTAGCAGGATGGAAAAGATCGTATCTATCCAAAGGGGGGAGACTTACTTTCATAAAAAGTACTTTATCTAATTTACCTACTTATCTCCTTTCCCTTTTTCCAATTTCAGTAGACATAGCATATCGTATAGAACAACTTCAACGAAATTTTCTTTAGGGTGGTCTAGGAGATGATTCTAAGGTGGTCTAGGAGATGATTCTAAGCGTCACTTGGTGAATTGGTCCAAGGTATGCTCTCCTATCCAGTCTGGGGGTCTAGCAATTTGAAACTTGAGATACTTTAATGAAGCACTATTTGGAAAATGGTTGTGGAGATTTGGGTATGAGAGAGAAGTGCTATGGAGAAGGGTTATAAGGGCTAAATATAGAGCTGAGGAGGGAGATTGGTGCTTTGATTCTGTTCTAGGCTCCTATGGGGTGAGTTTATGGAAAACTATTAGTAGTGGTTGGTCTACTTTTTCTCGCTACATTCAGTTTCAAATTGGAGATGGGACTAGAGTGAAATTTTGGCATGATTGTCTGGTGTGGGGATAATCCTTTGAGTATATGTTTTCCAGATTTATTCAAAATCAGTAATGATAAGGAGGTTTATGTGGCTGATCTCATGCAGTTTCCTAATGGGGTTCTTTTTTGGGACTTAGAATTCCTACGAGAAATTCATGATAAGGAATCAGATTCTGTCTGTTTTTTGGAATGTTATATATGAAGTCTCATTGAGGGGATTGGTGAGGATAAGATGTGTTGGACACCTGCTAAGAGCAAGGGTTTTGAGGTGAGCAGTTACTATCAGGCTTTGTTGGGTGTATGTGCTTAATCCTTCCCTTGGAGGAGTATTTGGAAGCAAAAGGTTCCTTCTAGGGTTGCATTTTTTGTTTGGACTACAGCTTTAGGAACGATCTTGACTATTGATAATTTACATAAGAAGAAGGTGTTGATTCTAGATTGGTGTTATATGTGCGAAAGTAATGGAGAATCGGTAGACCATCTTTTACTACATTGTCCTATTGTTTATGAGTTGTGGTCTATGGTGTTCACCTTGTTTGGTATCCATTGGGCGATGCCAAAGACTGTAGTTGAGCTCCTTGCTTGTTGGCAAGGAAATTTTGGTCATCATCGTAATGGTGTTATTTGGATTTCTGTCCCTCCTTGTTTGATGTGGTACATTTGGCGGGAGAGAAACAACCAGTGTTTTAAAGATTCTGAAAAGACTAAAGCTAATTTAAAACTCTTCTTCTTTAAAACTCTATCAGACTGGATGTCTATCATAGGAAGTCATTCTATTTCTTCGGTCTATGTTTTGATGGATGCTTGTAATTTATGTATTTGATTATGTTGGTCCCCGGCTGGATACTTTCCATATACTCGGGTGACTCATTATTAAGTTCTTGAATAAAATTTCCTTTACTTATCAAAAAAAAAAAAAAAAAAAAAAAAAAAAACTAAAAAAAAAAAACTATTCAATGGCATGTCTCCACCCCATTGATCATGCCAAAATGAAACCATCTTCTACGACATATTGCATAAATTTTGAGAATAAATCCCATCCACTTCTAATCAAACCATCTTCTACTTCACATTGGATAAATTTGTTCCAAGATCTTTTCATTTATATTCAACTGTGTATGTTTTGGGCCTATTGGCTCTTGACAGCCTAGCATCCTCTACCATGTTCATATTCAATTTTAATTTCCCCAATTCCTTTACAAGTTTGCCTACATTGTTTTGGTCTTAATATGAGTGGATAATCCAGGGACTAGGTCCTCTGAATCTGTCATGAATTGCCTTACAGGTTTCGTCATAGCAGCCCTTTCAGGTTAGTCCCTTTCGACTTTTCCATACAAAGAAACACAACACCGAGGAATATTACACTTGCAAGCAAACCATATTTAGCTTCTCCAAAAGGTCCAAAGAATTCTCATTCTTCACATATTAAAAAAGAAAAGAAAAGAAGTATCATTCTTGACCACTTATGATGGTAGGGTAAAAGGCTCTGGGATACGTCCTCCAGGTTGTCTGAGAACCAGGTAGGAGATTAAATCCATATAAACTAGAGACTGTTTTACATGATAGTTCTTATTCTAAGTGTTGCCTCCATGATTTCGTGTGCTTGGTTTGGTTTCTTAATGAATATATATATATATATATATTAGTTCTAGGATGGGTGACCTCCTGGGAAGTCCTTGTGTTGCACCCTTTTTCTTTCTCAATAAAAAATTTATTACCTATCAATAAACACTTTGGTTAAAGGCTTCATGCATGCTCACTGTCTTTGCATTTTATCTTTCTAACCGGTGTGCTTCAGAGGTATTATTAGAACTGTGATATGGGTTCTCTTGTTATATCATCATCATTCTCTCTCACCCTCATCCTCTCCATCTCTTTTTTACTTTTAAAATTTTCAAAGTCTATGAGCGAGGTCCTGCCTTTTTATCTGTGTTTATGAGTGCGCTGTTACCCTTTACTTTCAGTATAAAGCTCCCTACATTGAGGAACTTGAAGAGCAGATGCAGAAAATTCATGAAGAACGTGCTTCAGCTAATTTGGAAAGGCGGGCTGCTGAAAATGATGATGAAATGGAGGTAGAAGTAGCTGTGAATGCAGCAACATCTGTTTTCAGTAAAAAAGGTAGTAGTGCTGAAATGGTTGCGGCAGCCACTAGTGCAGCACAGGCAGCATCTGCTGCTGTAAGAGAGCAAACAAATCAATCGGTAAAGTTAGATGAGTTTGGTAGAGATATGAACCGGAAGAAGCATATGGACACGACAAAGAGGGCTGACCGCCGGAAAGCTAGGTTTGATTCTAAGAGAATTTCATCGATGGAATTGGACAGTTCAAATCAAAGAATAGAAGGCGAGTTAAGCTCTGATGAGAGTGACAGTGAACTTCAATTATTTGAGCATCGCCAAAAGTCGTTGATCCAGATTGCTGACGAAATTTTCAGTGATGCTGCTGAGGAATATTCTCAACTTTCAGTGGTTAAAGAAAAATTTGAAAAGTGGAAGAGAGATTATTCAGCAAGCTACCATGATGCTTACATGGCATTAAGTGTTCCTGAAATCTTTTCTCCATACGTGAGACTGGAGCTGTTGAAGTGGGACCCTCTCCATGGGGATGTAGATTTTTTTGATATGAAATGGTATTTGACTAACAGCTCCTGTGCTAGTTTAAAAGTACGTCTTTTTTTTTCATCCTCTGTTCAGAAGGATTCGCCTTTCTGGCTGGGTTAAACTTGCTTGAGGCTTAAACCACTTGTAACTTTTCCCGTTCAATTAACACATCACACACAGATTTGTATTATATGAGTACTTGTTTTCTTCAGTCTGTTGTTTATATTCAGTGTTTCTTTGCTTCTTCAGGCATTCATTGTTATTCAATTATGGTGTGCCAAATGATGGAAGTGATTTTGGATCCGATGATGCTGATGCTAACCTTGTCCCTGAACTGGTGGAAAAGGTAGCACTCCCAATTTTGCATCACGAAATTGCCCACTGCTGGGACATGCTCAGTACACAAGAGACGAAGAATGCAGTTAATGCCACAAACTTGGTTACAAATTATGTTCCAGCTTCCAGTGAGGCTCTTTCAGATTTATTAGTAGCTGTTCGCACTCGTCTAGCTGATGCTGTTGCTAATCTAACGGTATAACTTATCAACTATCAAACTGTTTATTAATATGGTTTTTTCTTTTCTAATTTTGATTGTAAATTCAAGAAACCATGATATGTTCACTTCTAATGCTCTTGATATTGAATCTACCATCACTTCCAATTCTTAGGTCCCAACATGGAGCCCACTTGTATTGAAGGCTGTGCCAAATGCTGCACGAGTAGCAGCATATCGATTTGGAAGGTCTGTTCGTTTGATGAGAAATATCTGCATGTGGAAGGAAATTCTTGCTTTGCCTGTTCTGGAGAAGCTTGTTCTTGACGAGCTTTTGTTTGGAAAAGTTCTACCTCATGTACGAAGCATTACAACAAATGTTCATGATGCAATCACAAGAACTGAAAGGATCATTGCATCTCTATCTAATGTATGGGCAGGTCCAAATGTCTCAGGTGAACGCAGGTACATACAATTTTTCTCATCTTGCCTTAAAATTACCCTTGGTAGTGATCTCCACATATTACTTTTTATGCAAGGAGCACAAAGAAATTGTTTTGTTGATTTAGTTTTATTTAATTTTGAAGTCAATTATATTTTTATGACTGGTCAATTGGATTTTATTTATGGTCTTATTAGTTTATATGGTTATGAGTATTTTATTTAATTTTCTAAAGTCGATGTTATTTTAATATGAGTTGTGGTCTTTGGTGTGTTTTGCTTGTTTGGAATTCATTGGGTTATGCCGCATAGGGTTATCGAGTTGTTCGAGTCTTGGCAGGTTAAGTTCAGTCGACATTTCAATATTGGCTATTTGGATGCTTGATGTGGTGTATTTGGCGAGAATGGAATGCTAGAAGCTTCAAGGGATGTGAACGGTCTATGCTTGACATTAAGTCTTATTTCTTTCAAATTCCCCTTCAATTGAGTTTGGTTCTGCCATCTGTTTTTTGTTTTTCCTTTCCTGTTTTACATGATCTTTGTAATTTTGGTTTTTGATTTTTACCCCTATAGTACATTCCCAGTGTACTTGGGTTGGCTCTACTTTTTAATAAAATTTTACGTTACATATCAAAAAAAAGTAGCAACGTCTTCGACCTCCAACAACTCCAATAGACAATCTCGGGCCTTCCAGCCTGATTTGTGGTTCAATTACTTTTCAGTTGTCTTTTGATAATGTCATCTTAGTTGAGTAACAAAGTATTAAGTAACAATATAAAAGGCTTGTTGCATGATCTGCCTGTCAAGCCTACAACCCATGATTGGATCAGCCTTGGTTTTCTTGGGTGTCCAATCAATTATGCCTTTCATTCCTATCCTCTATTGAGGTAGCCTCTTGCAGTTAGAGAATTCGAGTTAGCTTGTCGTGTCGAGATAAGGGTATTCGGCTAAATGGCTCAACCCAAACCTAACCCATTTAATAATCGTGTCATAATCCTTTAACCCTACCATGACCTATTAATGAAGCGGGTTTACACGACTCACTTCACACGCTTAATAAACGAGTTATGTTGAGTTGACATAAATGTGACATGACTCATTTCAACCTGCTTAATATTAAACAGGTTGGGTTGACACATTCAATCCATTTAACCCGCTTCAAAAAAGATCTGGATTAATATTGTTATAAATGTAATAAACAAGAAATTTAATACAAATTCATAACATCAAAATATCTAACATACAATTTGGAAGTTAATATTAACATCAAATGCATTTTTTTTTTGATAGTTAATCATAAAACTTTTATAAATGATAGAAAAAAAAAGGAACAAACAACACAACAAACAGAGGGAAGTCAGGAAACTAAACTAAGGGAGGACAAAAACTCAAAGAGAGAAGAACAATCAATAAAACCCCAACACCGAGACCACTCCAAGAGACTACAGTGGCATAAAAGCTTTTACTCATCCAACGTCTTCTCTTTGTCCTCAAAGGATTGACGATTTCGTTCCAACCACACAATCCACATTAAGCACCTTGGAACCAAGTTTCAAATGTCCGGGTTATGCTTCCTAAGCCACTGATGCCAGCAAGATAACAAACCCGCCACCGATCCTGGCATAACCCAAACAATACCAAAGGCCTGAAGCATAAAAGTCCATAGGGAATGGATAATAGGACAATGAAGAAGAAGGTGGTTAACCGACTCCCCATCACAGCAACACATACAACACCTATTAGCCAAAGGCCGACCCTTAAGCATTAGATTATCCAAAGTGAGGATCCGACCATGTGTAGCAGTCCACAGAAAGAATGCCACGTGCTTAGGAATCTTTGGTTTCCAAACACCCTTCCAAGGAAACATAGAATTCGAAGCACCCCGGATTGCATGGTAGTAAGATTGAGTGTCAAACTTACCATCCTTTTTAAGCCGCCAGTAAAGAGTATCTCTCCTATTACCCCGAGGAATACGAGTTTGGATAAGCTGAAGGAGAGAATACGATGCAGCCAACTCCCAATCTTCAAAAACTCTATAAAACCTTAAATTCCACACACTAACAATACCCCTTTCTGGAATCCACAAAACCTCAGAGATACAAGCATCATTAACCGCTGAACACACATAGAATTCAGGATAGAGATCTTTTAGAGTATTGTCACCAATCCACCTATCATGCTAGAAGCGGATACGAGTGCCTTCACCCAATGCAAAAGACAGATGCTTAGAAAAGCTCTCCCACCCTTCATTAATGCATCTCCATAGGCCACATCCATGAGACCTACAAACATTAGTCCTCCACCCCCCTTGACCTTCACCATATTTAGTGGAGATAACTCACCGCCAAAGATGGGAAACTTCATGACCATATCTCCACAACCATTTCCCTAAAAGAGCTTGATTAAAAGGCACCACACTTCTTATCCCTGAACCACCCATCTCAACGGGTAAACACACATTTTTCCAAGCCACCAAAGGATATTTGAAACACCCTTCAAAAGAACCCTAAAGGAAATTCCTCTAAATACTTTCTAATCTAGCTGCTACAACTTTAGAAATAGTAAAAAGAGATAAAAAGTACGTTGGGAGGCTTGAGAGAGTACTTTTTAGTAACATGAGCCTACCACCCTTAGATAAATAGAGATGCTTCCACCCAGAAAGCTTCTTCTCCATTTTTTCCAAAATAGGATTCCAAATCGAGGCTGTCTTAAAAGAAGTTCTCAACGGCATCCCCAAATATTTCATAGGCAAACTGCCCACTCTACAATGGAGAATATTAGCTAGAGCATCTAGATTATTCATCTCCCTAACAGGGACAATCTCACTTTTCCCTACATTGACCTTCAAACTTGTAAAAACCTGAAAAAAAGACAAGACCAACCTTATGGACAACATCTTTTCCCTAGAGGCTTCACAAAATAAGATAGTGTCATCAGCAAATAACAAATGGAAAATTCTCACACCAATAGAGTTCCTAGCTCCCACATGAAAAACCCCGAACAAGATTACATTCCTCTGTCTTCTTCAAGAGTCTACTTAAAACCTCCATTATCAAAAGAAACAAAAGCGGGGATAGTGGATCCCCTTGTCTCAACCCACGAGAGCTTCCAAAAAAACCTTCAGGGGAACCATTTACCAGGACTAAAAAATGGACAGACGAAATGCAAGCCTTAATCCATCCCCTCCATTTCAACCCAAAACCCATCTGGTCCAACAAATAAAACAAGGCCTCTCAGTTCACATGGTTATAAGCTTTTTCAATATCCAGCTTGCAAGCCACACTCGGAATTTTGCTCTTCAACCTGCTATCCAGGCATTCATTTGCAATAAGCATTGAATCCATAATTTGCCTTCTGCCAACAAACGAATTTTGAGTCTCAAAGATGAGCTTATCCAAAACCACCCTTAACCTATTAGCCAACACCTTGGACAGTAGCTTGTACACACTACCCACCAAACTAATGGGGCAAAAGTCCTTGATGTTAACGGCATTACACTTCTTAGGAATTAAAGTGAGGAACGAAGCATTCATAGACTGCTCAAACATAGAGTGCAAATGAAAGCAGTGTTGTTAAAAGCGCTGAGCGCACTTAAGCGCAAAGGCCTCCTGGAGCCTAAGCGTAAAGCACAAGTGCGCGCCTGATCGATGTGAAGCGTACATTAAAAACAAAATTAATAAATTTTAAAAAAAATTATTAACGATCAATACAACAATCAAGTGATCAATTAATCATATAAATTACAATAAAACATTTTATATAATTTATATAACATTTATATAATTCTATTGTGCTTTGCAAAATATATGCAATCATGATATTTGATGGCCATGATTACAAAACATGGTTGAATCAAAATAGAAGTATAGAACCAAAAAGGCAAAGGGTAAAAAGTATTAGAATGTTAAGTAATGTTATCTTTGCCTAACAAAATATATTTGCCTAACAAAATATATTTGCCTAACAAGATTTGTAGCCCTCATCATTTTCCTCATCATCTTCATCTCCATCATGAGGAGCATGTTGTGAACTAGAACTTGAACCTGTAGCTTGTCCTAAAGGTCCCATTCTTGATCTGAAGTTGAATCTTTCTTCTTCAACTCCAAAAGCTCTAGCAACATTGCTCTATGTCAAAATATCATCATTAAACACAAGATCATCTTCAGCAAATTCTTCTACTTCATCTTCTTCTACTCTTCCAATCAACCACTCATTGCTATCATCTACATCTTTCAAGGAGATTGGATCAATTGTGTCACGCAAATTATATCTCTGCTTCAAGGCTCTATTGTACTTAATATATACCAAATCATTCATCCAGGATTGTGCTAACCTATTTCTTTTCTTGCTATGCACCTACACAATCCATATAGCCATATATTAATATGCATAGATGATGATATTATGATAATTAAATATTGAAATAAATTTCACAATTAAGTCCTTAACTTTTTAGTCACTCACATGTTCAAACATACTCCAGTTCCGCTCGCACCCTGATGAACTACAAGTTAGGCTAAGAACTTTTACAGCAAATTGTTGTAAACTTGGAGTTGAAGCTCCATAAGCAGACCACCAATCAGCTGTTAAAGAAAATAAAAAATGGTCTTAACTCTCAAGTCTTAACCTTAACTAAAACTTTATACGAACTAAATAATTTTTCCATTTAATAAAATGGGCAAACTAATAAGTAACAACTAACAAAAGCTAACAAAGCAAATACCTGGTGCTTTTTTCTTTCTCTGCCTCTTAGCCATTTCCAACCCACAGAGGCCTTCTTCTCTCTTATATGATGTCAACTCTTCAAGAATCTTATCTTGTTGATTAATGTTTGGAACCAACCTTTGTATGCATTTGTATAGGCCAGCCATCACCTCTTCATCTCGCTCAATTTCAGAGCAATTATCATAAAAAAATTTTGGATTCAAGAAATAACTAGCCGCATGCAAAGGCCAGTGGAGTTGACAATCCCACCTTCGATCTATTATTTCAAATACTTCTTTGTATCTTTCTTCCCTTCCATTAAAGATTTTTCAATTGCTTCTTTAGCTCGATCCATAGCCTCATAAATGTATCCCATAGCCGGCCTTTTCTCCCCATCAACCAATCTAAAGCACACGAACAATAGGACTTGACACTTTAAGGCTATAAACAACAGTGTTCCAAAATGTGTATATTAGAACTATTTGAGCCACCCTTTTTCCTATTAGCTTCTTTGCCCACTTGCTACAGGTCCAATTCTCTGAAGTAAACATCTTTCTCAAGTTTTCCTTTGACTTATGTATACTTGATAATGTGAGAAAGGATGTAGCAAATCGAGTTTTAGCAGGCCTAAGCAAGTTCCTTTGCCCTGTAAACTGTCTCATCATGTTTATGAGACCAGTATGATTATATATATAACTAGTAAGCTCAATTGCCCTTTTTATTGTTCTCATGATTGTAGGAAGCTTTACAATGTCTTCCAACATCAAATCCAAACAATGGGCAGCACATGGGGTCCAATACAAATGAGGTTTTTTTGTCTCCAATAATCGTTCTAATAATGTAAAAATATAAGTATGACAATTAAGAAAAAAATAAAAATAAAATATGAATGTTATTTCCTAATTTCATGAGATTAAGATTTATAGTTCTATATATAACTTCTTACTTGCCATCACATAACTTGAGTCATTATCAGTTATAACTTGTACAACTTTGTTTTCTCCAATTTTCTCCACCATACTATCAAGTAGTTAAAACATCCTTTCTCCGGTCTTCATATGTCTTCATATATGAAGACGCATCAATAGACTTGATAAACATGCTTCCCTTAGAGCAATTCACCAAAAAATTTATCAAAGACCTATTACTTTTATCTTTCCATCCATCAGACATAATGGAACATCCAGTTCTTGCCCATTCTTCTTTATGGGTCTTCATTATATCATTGGTGTAGACCACTTCCTTTTTCAATAAAGGAACTCTCACTTCATGGTAACTTGGGGGCTTCATACTAATTCCATATCGTCCAATGGATTGAACTGCAGCATTGAAACTATCATAATTAACAGCATTGAATGGAATTGCTGCTTCATACATCCACCTTGCTATATCAACACAAGCCTTTTCTCTTAACTCTTTCTTGTAAGCATCATTAATTGTTGTTTGGACTCCCTTTCCACTCTTTCCCATTTGTGCAAATTTAGGAGGAGAGACAAATGCATCCATAGGATCTATATGCCTTGGTTTCTTTTTACTAGTGCCACTGCCACTGCCACCTACATTTTGCACTCGTTTGCCACGAGCATCAACTTCAGCAACCTTATCGTCCTCTTCTTCATCAAAAGCCACATCATCAAATTTAGCCGTCAAATTTACTTGCTCTTTTTATGTTTTTTTTCTCAGCATATATTGAATAACTTCTTTCACATGTTCAGGGCACTTTTGACAGCCAACAATAGCTTTATAACCTCCAACCAAGTGTTGCTTAAGTCTATAAGCCCCTCCTTTTGCAACTTTCCCACAGAAATTGCAAGTTAAATCATTTTTATTGTTTTGATTAGCTAGATATGCATACTTCCATGCAATATCTTTTCTTGAATTTGAATCTCCAGTAGCCATAATGCATTAATGCCCTATAACTAATTACTAATGTTAGTTAACAATTTAATCACTTAATAAATTTAAGAAAAATTCAATATGAGTGTAAGTGCTATGTTGACATCTATTAAAGTAACTAAAGTTACTAAACAATTAACACATAAATAATTTCATACATTCATACATGTTTTTTTTTTCATGAATGACCCAACTAAGAAAGAGAGGAGCTTTGGGTTTCATTAATGAGGGAAAAAAATGGAACAGTTTTTAAGGGGGGAAAAAAAAAAAAAAAAAAAAAAAAAAAAAAACAAAGGAACTCTGTGACTGGGTCGTGGGTTTCAAAATGAGGATAGAGAGAGAGAACAGAACAGGTTTAAGAAAAGGGGGAAAAAAAAAAAAAAAAAAACAAAAGAAGAAAGAGGAGCTATGTGACTGTGTCGTGGGTTTCAGAATGAGGGGAAAAAAAAAAGAGAGAAAGAGGAAGAGAAGAAGATTGAGGATTGGGTTTCAAAAAGAGTAAAAAAAGAAAGGTTTAAAAAGGAAGAATATAAAGGAGAGAGAGAGAGAGAGAGAGACGTACCTGGTACCTTTGAATCTTTGAGCTTGATACTGAGAGAGCACTGTGATTGGGAGGGAGCAGTGGGGTTGGGAGTGTCTGATTTGTTTGTTTGTTTGTGTTTGTTTGTGTGTGTTTGGTTGGGGTTAAAAGTTAAAAGATATCTAAAGAGAAAGTTTAGGAGTATAGTAGCACACCATACTATTAGTTCATTACATTAGATCAATGACTTATATCAAATATATTTAGATTTAAGGGCTAAAAATCAAATCAGGATTTAAAAAAAAAAATACAAAAAGCTCAAAAAAGCGCGCTTTGAGCTTAATAAAAAAGCGCAAAAAAGCGCGCTTTTGTGAGGGGGCTTTGCTTTAGAGGAAAAAAGCCCCATGGGCTGTGCGCTCTATGCTTTGCGCTTAAGCGCGCTTTTAACAACACTGGATGAAAGTTATCAAAAAAATCCATTAAATCCTTTTCCACAACACTCCAACATTTTTAAAAGAAAGCCATGGTGAAACCATCAGGACCAGGGGCTTTATAACCCTTCATCTCCCTTAATACTTGGATGACTTCCTCCTTTGTGAACTCCATTTCTAAGGATAACCGCTCATCCTCTTCAATACAATCAAAATCTAACCCATCCATAGCAGGACGCCCCACCTCGGTTTCCTTATACAACCCTTGATAAAAGAGAACTATGTGAGAGCACACATCAGACTCATCCTCATAAAGAACACCATTCACCTCAATCCTTTTAATTTGATTAGTCTTTCTATAAGAGTTTGCTAATCTATGAAAAAATTGAGTATTATTATCGCCCTCCTTCACAAACGAGGCCCGAGACGTTTGCCTCCAGGAAGTCTCCTCAAGAGAAGCCAACTGTTCTATGTCTCATTTGAGTTGAAGACGCCGAATCTGTTCCTCATTTGAAAGACCCACTAACTCCTCTCTTGCATCTAAACCCAACAGCTTAGTCGGCTTGTTCTTCTTTCTAAAAGCCAAATTACCAAACTCCTCCTTGTTCCACTTTTTTAAGTCTACTTTCAGAGCCTTCAATTTTTGAGCCAAGATGAAACTTGGAGAGCCCCCAAATGCATAAAACACATTGTCCAAAAGTTCCAAATAACATCAAAGTACTTAATAAATATTAAGTCCATAATGTAGTATCATCCATCTCTCTTATTTTCTTTTTAAGTTTAAAATATAAGTTGGATAAAAAAGGTATTTGACAAATCTAAAATAAAATGAATATTTATTTGTTATATGAGTTAAATGGGTTGTGTTAAATAGATTATTTCGGGTTGAAACAAATAAATTGACATGTTAAACGTATCACTTGCGGGTTGACCTGCTTATGACACGTTTTTTATCATGTCATTTTCGGGTTGACCCGTTTATGACCTGAAAAAGGTCCAACCCTAACCCATGTTGTGTTCGTGTCGTGTTCACAGGTCGTGTCAAACATTGACACCCCTACTTGCAGTTACATCCTGGGAGTGCTACTGAAAGCCAAAATGGTTATTATGTGAATTAACAAGATATCATATAAAAAACACAAAGTGAACCTTTCTGACCATAAAATCTAGAACAGATGTGTATAATTAATTATACATTGGCTGTTATTTGCTTTTTTAATATCGTCTATAAAAAAGAAAGTTTGAATTTTTTTGATAGGTAATATATTACTGTTCAATATCATTGAAGGCTATGCTAAGGTTCCTAATCTTTTTTATTTTTCTTCTTTTTATTAATTTAAATATCCAGCCACAAGTTGCAAGCACTGGTTGATTATTTGCTGCTACTTGGAAAGACCCTGGAGAAAAGGCATGTGATTGGTATTACTGAGAGTGAGACGAGTGGGCTTGCTCGGCGATTGAAGAAGATGCTGGTTGAGCTCAATGAGTATGACAATGCTAGGGACATAGCCAGGACCTTTCATCTGAAGGAGGCATTGTAATATTTGAGAAGCTTCTCTTGTGTTACACAAATGGACTACAAGGTTTGCTCATAAGATGAAATTGCAGGATAAGCTCAAGAAAAACATTGAAGGACAGGGCCGTGTGTCAGACTCAACATTCGGATGAGGCATTTGAGCAAGCACATTGCCCTTAAATATTAACGAGGCACTCTGTACCCTCATTTTTCTAAGGTACTTTGATCAAAGGCCTGTGTCTGTCTTGACCTTCAATTCTCATAGTGGTTTTTGAGGAACCCTCTCCCTCATTGTGCCATGGTACTTCATTTGAACTGTTGGCTGCCCGATGGTTCCTAGAATTGTAACTTGAGGCATTCATGGATGTATCTATTATTTCCTCTAATCTTATTTCTATTCTGGCGATAGAGGTAAATGTTACAAAATTTTTTGAGAGGCAATAATGTGATTCTTTTGTACTTATCAAAATATCAAAAATAAATAATAATAAAAAAATTACAAATTAGGCAAGATAGCTAGGCAGCCATGTGATTAATAACATGGACTTGACTCTACCAGATTGGTGGACGGTTGCCCATGCTAGGCCTAGACCCATAATTATATGAAAATGGCGAGTGAGTCACCAGGTCCAACTAAAAGTATGTTGTATTCATGATGGAATTATCTCATTTTTCTAGCCTTGAGCCTTTAGTAATAAAATGGGAACAAAGTTTCTCTCTAAAATAACCCTTCAAACTTATCATATATTTTTATATTGATTGTGAAATTTGAAAATCTAACCGTTAGATTGCATGTTCTTATTATATTCTTCATGTTTGCAAAATTTCAAGAAAATCAAATATCAATTGTTATATTATCAAAAAAATGTTAAAATTTTAAATTTTTGTAATCTAAAATTGTGTATAAAAAATAAATTTATTGATCGAACAGTAAATAACATTCGAATTCGAATTGAACGGAGTTTGACATACATATTAAGAATATAAAGAACATAAAATTCAATGGTCAAATTTTTAAAATTCACACTCGAAAAAGAGATATATGATAAGTTTGAAAGGTTTAGCTCTAAATTAGTTTGGAGAGAAACTTTGTTCATAAAATAAAAAGGCTTATTATCATTTTTGTGGACTAGGATTTAAGGAAATCTTGTTCTGCATGGTATTATGTAAAGATCCCACAAACATTGAGACTAAAGTAGAGGAAAAAGAGAATGATAGTGTATCAGATGCTATAAATACCATCAACATTGATTGTGATGAGAATATTCGTTGAAAATTTTTATCCGTGTTGACCGAGATTGTTGTCCACCTCAGTCAACGGAAATACACAGGAAATATGACAACAACATATTCACTATTAGCTTGACATTATTCATTATTATTATTATTATTTTGCTGAATAGACATTATTCATTATTTTTTCTGATGAACATAGACATTATTCATTATTGAGCAAAAACAAAAGGTTCTTGTACATTATCACCCTTGATGAAGCACAAAGTCACCTCGTTAGTATGTTCTTTGTCAATGTTGATGGATGAAGCCAATTTCTTGTGAAGAGCAAAGAGAGTAAAGGTGAAGGACACCGGGGTGGTGCCAGCCAAGGGCCCTTCGATACTTAAGTTAGATAATCTCTCTTTAGGAATCTATAGCATACTATAGTATGATGTGTGAGTGAGTTCACTTACTTGAGTTAGTTGGCTTTATATAACCAGTACTCGAGTTAATGTGTTTGTCCATTGATCTCCCCTGCACCTAAATGAATTGTAGCATTAATGGCAATGAATTCTCCTCTTAATTCGTAAAATCTGAGTGGCGACTCATCAAGGCTTCTGTAATAGCCCTCTTGCCATTACTTATTGCTAATTGGATTGGTAGAGTTATTTCTGACTTTAATGTGCTTATGGTTGACCATTTAATCATTACTTGTCAGGTAGAGTTATTTCTGACTTCAATGCTTATAGTCGTCCATTGGAACGGACAACCATTTAATCACTACTCGTCAGTTGCCCCCTTTGTTCCTTTGTCGTCCAGAACTCAGATGAGTATAGGAATATGATCAATTGTGATGGTTCGTATTTTTTTGTTTCCTGATACTCTTTTTTTTGCCATAAATGCGAAATGACTTCTTCTTCAGATGACGGCACGTGTTTTCCTTCTACTCATGGTACGTGAGAAATCTCCTAGATTTTGGGGTGTCTTAACTTTGGGTTTCCTTTTTTTAGAAAAAATCATTCCCTTTCTTCTGCCTTATTTTCTATGCGCTTAAAGCTTTGAGGAATTTCAAACTTCAAATCTTCTTTTTCCCTAGTAAGGTCTCTTTTCTTTATGTTCTCTTGATGGTTGATTTTGATTTTGTTAGACAAGAGTGTCCTTCTATCTCCTTCTTCTTTGCTAGATTAGGTGTCTACCTTGAATACTTTTCTGGTCAGCGTCCACAAGCAGGTCTATTCATGTCTCGTTTTACTGCTTTCAAACCTGTTTTGCTTACCCTTTTTCCTTTGATTCGCCGCTCTCTAATCAAACACCATTTAGAGATGACCATTGTAGAGGGAGGGTGATGTTAGGTCGAGTGAGTTGGAGACAAGGCTATCATTAAATGCTGAATCCCTGGGTAAAGAAGTCGACACGGCTGTGTCAAAACTGCCCTCATCCTTTTCTTCAACCCCCTTACCTGCCCTCTCCGAGTCTTGCTCTTTAAAAGGAAAACACTTGAAAGGTTTTAGGAAAAGATTTCAATTTTCCAAAGGTACCATCACTCGCTTGCCTCATTCTGGCGAAAAGGCTTGCACTTTTGCCCACGATGAAGTGTGCTTCTATGAAGCTGCCTTTCGTGTGGCTTTCACTTTCCCGTCCATCCGTTGATCATGAAACTTCTTTCTTATTTCCACGTTGCCCTAGGTCAACTTGTCCCTAACACTTGAAGGGCGATTGTAAGTTGCATGTCAATTTGGATGTTTGCCTGTGAAGGGGACATGATAATGTTGAATGAATTTTTATATTTGTATTGTCTAAAGCCTTCTACCTATTATGGGTATTTTGAGCTTTTACCCTGGGATAGAAAATCTAGGGTCGTCTCTAGGTTTCCCTCCTTCTTTTGTGATTGGAAATCACGATATTTCTTTATCTTTGGAACTGGCTAGGAAAACATGTCTGACCACCTATGGGGCAAAGTCCCAAGGTTATTCCGGAAATGGGAAGTTCCACCACTTGGTGCGTACTTTTTATTTTATTTTATCATTTCCTCGATTCCTTCATTTAACATTTACTTGTATAACATTGTTTCTCTTTTGGTTTTGCAGCTTCTGATCGTCCTAAGTTGGAGAATCAATACCGCGACAGAGTTCGGATTGCCCTTGCTTTTGCTCGAGAGATCGAGGATTTTGACGACTTGGTCAACCCTCGTCATTTGTTTGATTGTTGCCTTGGACTTGAACCTATTGAGTACGTGTTAGAGAAGATTTACTAAGAAGACAAAAGTAAGTTCGTCTTTATAAGGCTTCTCGTCTTTTCCTCCCTCTTTTCTCTAATTACTCATCTTTCCTCTTTTATTAGCAGAGATGGCCACTAGGTACAGTAAAGAGAAGTATGCCCGTATTAAAGGGATGAAAAACGAGCCCTTGTCCTAGCTTGCCGCGGATCCGAAGAGGCGAAAACTGCATGACGAGAAAGGTGACATGGTGGTCTCTTCATCCATTTAGATTATTCCATCATCCCCAACCTCATCTCTTGAAGTCACGACTTCTACTCCCCCTATTACTCGCTCGAAGGGAAAGAGCAAAGTTGGGAAAAGCGTTTGAGATGATCTAGCAACGGTCCTTGGACGAGCTCACAATGTGATTACAAATGACAAGCTCAACCTGACGTCCATTCCTTCCCATAAGCTAGTTAGCTGTCATATCCACAAGCTGGTGCAAGTATAACATTTTGACCTTATTCTTCAAGATCAATTTCACTGTAGTCTCTATTTTAACTTTGGAATCCTTCCTCTAGGTTCTCATAGAATCCTTATGCTTGACCACATATTACCTCAATAGTGAAGAGAAAGTCATGGTGGCCAACTCTAAACTTGAATTTGTTGAAGAAAAATGTTCAAAGCTAAGAAAGGACCTGATTGAAGCTATGGACGAGACTAACAAGGCGAAGGAGAAGATCAAAGAGCTTAATGAGGCCTTGAGAGTAGAGAAGATGCTCGTCGTCCAGAAAGACAAGGAGATTTAGGTTGCTCTTTTAAGGACCAGTGCTGAACGAGAGAGGGTCATTGAACAATTCATGAAGTCTGAACATTTTTCTGACCTTCTATTCATTTAGTACTACAAGGGCTTCGAGCTTCTTCGTAGGTGGATGATGAAGCATCATAGCCAAGTCGTGGACTTCTCCAAGCTCGAATTTGAAGCTATTGATACTAAGGTTCTTGCTGACAAAGCTAAAGAGCAAGAAGAAACAATAACTGCTGCTGCTACTAGAGGGGAGGATGCTGAGGGAGCAGATCCTGGTCAAGGGGACAAAGCTGTTGCTCTTTCTATTTAGTAACATTTTTTTTTTGAACAATGGCTGCCTCCTTGTTTTAAGGCTTTTTATTATTATTATTATTATTATTATTATTATTATTATTATTATTATTTTAAGAACATTGGTTGCCTCTCTATTTTAAGGCTTTTACTTGCCTACTCCTAACTGCGTATTTTGTCTAGAAATTGATGATTTCTTTTGAGTATTTTATATCAGTTGAGCTTTTTGTTTACTGACGAAATTTCCTTGGAATTTCTCACATGATTTAAATCTGCTTGTTGAATTTACACCTTTGATTCTTCATGACATACTCAAGGTTTAGCCTTCGAGATTTAAGCTCGTCTACAGAGTTTGTATCTTTTAGACTAACTTGGGCTCACCATTATTGGAGGCCTAAGCTTGCAATGATTTAGACGCGTTGGTAGAGTTTTCATGAGTTACTCAGAACTTCACGCTTTGAACTTGCTTATAAGGATTTTGGACTTGCTGCTTATTAGCGAAGTCCTTACCACTGATACTTATGATTTTAACTCGTCACTTACAAGTGGAGTTTTCACCACTGATAATTATGATTTAAACTCGTCACTTATGAGCAGAGTTTTTACCATTGATAATTATGATTTAAACTCGTCACTTGTGAGTAGAGTTCTTACCATCAAACATTATGATAACTCGTCATTTTTGAGTTTTTACCATTGATGATTTAAACTCGTCATTTGAGAGTTTTTACCATTGAACATTATGATTTAAACTCATCATTTTTGAGTTTTTACCATTGTTGAAATCTTTCAGAGACTTCGTCAATATGCTTATTTATGCATAGCTTGTGCTTAGTTATTAGGTATGCATGTTAAGACTTGGTCTTTGGAAAGAAATGGCTTAGAGACTCCTTATTTGCTTTATTCACCCTTGCTTGCGAATGTATTACAAGGGTATAACTTTAACAAAGTAAAAAATGTGGAAAATAGAAAATACTTGCATGAAAAAGTAAGGTCTCGCTTATCTGTTAGTGAGTAAGATGAAGTATTCTAGGTGTTTGGAATTTATTGGCGTCAGTACTTTTACTAGTAGTACTTCTTGAGGTGTTTACATTCCAAGGACGAGGTAAAAGACTCCCGTTGAGGTCTTCCAAGTAGTAACTTCCTCTTCTCGAGTAACAGATGACCTTGTACGGATTTTCCCAATTAGGTCCTAGCTTTCCCTAGGTTCGGTCTTTGGTGGCCCGTGAAACTTTTGTAAAACCATATCTTCGGGATTAAACCTTCTAAGCTTCACCCTTTGATCATAATATTTTGACATTTTTTGCTGGTATAGAGCCATCCTTTGAGTCGCATCATCTCTGACTTCAGACAAACAATCTAGAGCCAATTTCAACTCCTCGTTGTTGTTGTAATTCTCATAATAAGCTCGCCTGAGGCTCGACATCCCCACTTCAACGGGAATCACCACTTCAGTACCAAATGCTAATTTAAATGGTGTTTCTCCCACTGGTGTTCTTGTGGTTGTTTTGTAAGCCCATAGGACACCTGGTAGCCTTCAGGCTGTGCTCCCTTTGCCCCATCAAGTAGAGCTTTGATGATTTTGAGTAGAGTTCAATTTGTGACTTCTATTTGACCATTAGCTTGTGGATGCCCGAGTGAAGAATAATGGTTCTTTATTCCCAAATCCCTGTAAAATTCCCTGAATTTGTGGCTATCAAATTGTCGTCCATTGCCATTATCTTGGGGATTCCAAACTTGCAGATGATGTTCTTCCAAACGGAATTCTGTATCTTGGCCTCTATTATTACTGCCAAAGGTTCTACCTTGACCCATTTTGTGAAATAGTCAATAACAACAAGCAAAAATTTGACTTGCTTCTTACCTTGTGGTAGTGGACCAACAATGTCGATTCCCCATGTTGAGAATGGCTAGGGGGATGAGATACTCATCAAGTGCTTTACTGGAACATGTTGCACATTCCCAAACCCCTGGCACTTGTCACACTTCTAAACGACCAAAAATATCCTGCTCGTACCACCTTCCCTACCAGTGATCGTGGACCTGAGTGGTTTCCACATATGCCTTCATATATCTCTCGTAACACATACATTGCGTCTTCTGAGTTTAGGCACTTTAGGTAGGGTAGCGAGAATCCCCTTTTGTATAGCTCGTCATTCAAGACAGTGAATCTGGATGACCTACTTTGACCTTCCTGGCCTCTGGTGGATCTAATGGGAGTTTTCTGTCTCTGATATAGGTCAAGATTGGGTCCATCCAGTTATTTGCAAATTGAATATAAGAGACATGTAACATTTCTATACTCGGATCCACCTGCTCTTCCATGTATAATCCAGGCCTTTCTATATTTCCGTTGGACGAGGCTAACTTAGCCACTTTGTCGGCTTTTAAATTCTCCCCCCTTGGTACTTGGTCAATCCTAACATCATCAAAGTGAGAAATAAATTGATTAGTCAGTTTTAGGTACCTTTTCATTCTTTCTTCCTTCGCTACATACTTGCTGGTTATGTGCCCTACAACAACCTTTGAGTCTGTATTTAGCTTCAAGTTTCCTGCTCCTAGAGCTCTCACTATTCTTAAGCTGGTGAAAATTGCCTCATACTCTGCTTCATTGTTTGTAGTCGGGAACTGGAGCTGGACCCCATATCTAAGAACATCCTTCTCAGGAGAAAAGATGATCACGCCTACACCCCCATGACCTGCAGCAAACGACCCATCTGCATATATGGTCCAATACTCTACCTTCGAGTCTGGATCCGTCATGGTGAACTCAGTAATGAAGTCTGCTAATGCCTGAGCTTTGATAGTAGTTCGTGGCTTGTACTCAATATCGAACTAGCTTAGCTCAATGGCCCATTGAACCATTCTCCCCGCCGCATTGGGCTTGCTCATGGCTTTCCAGATGGGTTGGCCTGTTATGACCAAGATGGTGTAAGCCTAAAAATATGGACGAAGCTTCCTTGACGCAACAATTAAAGAGAAAGCCATCCTTTCTATCCGTGGGTACTTTGCCTCAACACCTTGAAAGGCTTGGCTTGTGTAATAAACTGGTCGCTAAACTTTGAGCTCTTCATTAATCAATGCCAAGCTGACAGCTGTTTGGGATATAGCTAAGTAAAGGAACAAGTCCTTCCCTTCCACAGACGGGCTTAAGAGTGGTGGTTTGGACAAACACTCCTTGAGGCTTTGGAAAGTTGCTTCATACTCTTTTGTTCACTGGAAGGCTTGCTTTAATGTTTTGAAGAAAGGGAGGCACTTATCTATTGCTTTGGAAACAAATCTGTTTAGGGCTGCTACCCGTCCAGTCAATCTCTGCACCTATGACCTTTGAAACCCCCCCCCCCCCCTTTTTTTTTTTTGTTTTTTACACTTTTTTGTGGATTTTTGGGGAAATGTATGGCTTTTGTGATAAATTTTTATTTTTTCCGTGAATCTCCTCCTTACATTGCTTTCATAGATGTTTTATTGATTTCATAGATGTTCTATTGATTTCATAGAGATGACACAAAGCATAGTATCAACTTACATTACCAAAATATGTGGGCATTTGGAATTCTCCTCCATCAGTGTCAACTAGGATATAGTCCTCTATGAGTTAGTGCAAACTTTCCTTTGGAGCCGAGCAATGACGTATCCTTCTTCTCAAATTGCCTTGGGTGAACCTTTTTGTTGAAGGCTCGAGCTATTTTGTAATGGCGATCATGTGCTCTTCCTCCACCATGTTTGGCTGTTCAAAATGGGTGTGGACCCACTTAACTTCTTCTAGGTCCGTCTGGTCCTGAATTTGGGTGAATGGCACGTTGACATCTACTGATAGCAACATCTCCGTCCTATACACTTGTAATAGGTATGGTGCCGTCTAATATTCTGACTAAGGTGCTAATGGTGAAAGGTTGTGCCAATCTTTGTATGTATTGGTCCTCCTTCTCAACACTTTCTAGAGTTATGATCGAGCTGTGACATCCTTCTACTTCGCAAATATCATGGACAAAGGACATGTCCTTTTGAGAATTTGGAGCTGCCCTAGGAACAAATGTATGCGATGGAAATGAAATAACAAGCACAGGGGTTAGGCAAGTAATATGTACAAGATATAACTAAAATACCTCAATTATTATAAATATGGAATGTAAAGATAGTTTGCATAAAGTGCTCAAAGTAGGGAATCCTTAATTACAAACTGATACTAAAATAAAAATGCATGATAAAGTAGAAATGATCTTTATTTAAGCAAAGGAAAATTGAAACACTTCACGGAAACACCCCTTACTTAGCCTGAAAACCAAGCGTTGTCTTCAAATGCCAGGTGGTCCGACAACCGGCAACTTTCCAGGATTATTATGAGGATTTCTTTCCACTATTAGCCATCTTGAATTTTATGCTCTGTACCAAACGGAGAGCATTGGCTTCTTGCTTGAATGGATTCTCTAATTGGCCATCTGACTCAATTCTTTATTAACTCATGGTTGCGAAGAGTAAGTCTGGACTTGGCTTCCTCCAGTAAATTCTGGGGATAAGGTACTATTAGGATTAATGCCCTTAAATCTTATTGTGTGATGCTATGTATGACATTATGTATGACTTAATATTGTAATTAATAAAATTGTTTTATTATTATCTAAAATAATGGTAACATGAATAATTGGACATTATCATATAGTCCATGAATGCATAGTATGTGATTTATGTGATTTAGTCACAGAAGATATAAGTCACAAGTTCTTTGTAAACTCAGAATTTTAGTTCGTAGTCGGTGATGAAATTGGGCATTTTATCTGCGAAGACTATAACATATCAACTAAGATGATTTGTCTTGATCATGGAAGTGGAGACTTCTAGTTGATATGTTGATATGTTTTAAGAGTTAAGACATATTGAACTGGACTATTGTGAGATTTATTATTCTCCTAACGACTGTCAAATGAATAATAAATCTCACGACTTTTATCTACATAAACTCTTAATCTTGAGAGAATAATTGACCTGATCATGAAGTGTAGGTTGCTTTGATATATCAGGAGTGAGATCTAAAGTTACGATCAAAACCTCAGTATGTTGGGCAGCCACATTTAGTGTTGATGAAACATATATTCTCAAGATGAAATTCATAATCTCTTAACGTAGATTTAAAATATTCCTTTGAAATAAGTTTAATGGGTTTTGGTTATTCAGAGTGTCAGGCCTAACCACTTTAGTAAGGAGTTACTAAAGTATATATTTATGAAATTGAATTTCATAAATATATGATAAATAACTTAAAGGATTAAACCAGGTACTCAAAGATTAAGATGTAGTAATATTCAAAGTGACAGTCAACCTACATGACTTTGTATTACTACGAATATTTTATGAAGGGGTTGCATGTATAATAAAGTTTTCGGATATAATTTATTAATAAGGTCTAGAGTGAAATTATATTTATATAGTGGTATTAAATATAGTTAATAGTAACTTTGGACTTGTCAAGAGTTGACAGAAAAGCTCAAAGCTCATTGAAGCTAGAGTCTTATTTGTTTCCTCTTGGTCCCACTCCAATCCACATACTAAAGCCCAATTGGAATGGCCCAAAAGGCTAATCCAATTAGATAATTAGTTATAAGGAGAGAAACATACAGAATTTTGTAAGAGAATGAAATGGTTTGTATGTGAGTGTTGGACATTCTCTTATTCTCCCTTGAACACATACATATAAACTGATTGAGAGACTACACTTCTTGGGCACAAGTGGAATTGGAGCGAAGATTAAGAGTATTCCCAAGTACTTCTAATCTCTTGTTTTGAATTTCACCACACCAAGGTACACTATCATATTATTATATTATGAAATTTACATAGTACATGTTATCAATTGCCAATGAAGTAGATCTGTTAATTTTTCGCTACGTATGTTTTGTATGCGATACAAACATGTGTTTTTCCAACAGACACACCTTATGGATATGGAGAAACAAGAAAACCTTCAACGGATGGTGATGTATTGATGGCATTGAACAAGAACTTATTATTGTTAATAAGGTCTTGGATCTTGTTCTTGAGTATCTGGCTCATCAAATGGTGCACATCATCAAACTTCTTTTCTAGATGCTTTGTTCTTGCCTCTAACCCATATGACTCTTTAGAAGTCATGCAACACTCGGCCACCTGAGACTTCCCATGGTCAATTAAGCTTTGGAGCTCTTTTTTGAATTCTTCACAATCTCTTAAAGAGTTTTTTTTTTGCCCCTGAATGGCATCTACAAGTTTCATCTAAGTTTCCTTGCCCATTAGGCTCTTTTAGGGATATGTATCCTGCACACATCAGTGATTCAAAAAGGAGGTTCATGTATCTGTGTAGATACTTCAAATCAGGATGGTTATCTCCTTCCTCGGTTATCACGTTCACTTCTTTACCTTTTTCATTGGAGGTTGCAATGGTGGTGGTTTGAGATGGTGCAGTTTTCTGAAAGACTATGGCCCCATTATCAATCAAATCAAGAATGTCATAGCAAGAGATAGTCTTCTAGTGAATGGCCTAGACTATCACAGTGAAATTTGCAAGTCTTCGAGGGATCATAATCCTCAGGGAGGTTAGTGATTGGCTTAGGTTCACCCAGAGTGATTACACTGCCTTTCAACAGAATTGGGTAAAATGAGCAACTGGCATAGGAAGTTGGTGGTACTCTGCTAGTTTCTTCTTTGAAATTCCTAATTTTTCTTTGGTTTTCTGGATTGAGGGCAGCTTAGTGGATTCCATCTTGCTTAGGCCTTTGATCACCGTATGCACCTCATTTTCTTTGCCTTTGGAATTGACCTCTTTGGATTGTTCATAGTGGACCACAAAGGTAGCCATGTCCATGAGCTTCTTACTTTTAATACCATCTTCAATATGACTTCCTATGGGTATGAGGTCGGTGAAAAGCCGAGCTGGGGTCCCAATCATTCTCTCAAAGAATGAAGGATCGAGAGTATCAATAAAGGTCTTGATCATCTCTCCTTTTGTCATGGGAGGTAGGACTTGGATAGCTTTCTCCTTCCAACGCTGTGCATATTCTTTGAAAGATTCATCACTCTTTTTCCTCATCCATTGCAAATTGGTCTGATCGGGTGCACAACTCATGGTTATGGATGATTGCTGTATAAAGGCTTGTGCTAGATTCTTCCATCTGGTCACCTTCTTGAGCTTTAAAAACCACATAGCTGTAGGGCCTGTCAAGCTATCTAGAAAGAATGAAATGAGCAGGGGCTCATTGCTCACATGGTCAGCCATCTTATGGGAATACATGTTATGGTGTAACTCGCGGTCGCCCGTCCGGTCGTATTTCTGGAAACCGGGGACTTTGAACTTATGTAGGATTTCCATCTGGGGAAACCAAGATCTGGTGCCAAAGTCAATGTCGCCATAGGTGTTGTAGCCTTGTAATTCCTTGATCTTTTCCTCCAAGCCTTCTATCTTGGTCTCTACTTGGTGGATTCTGGCAGCAGGGTCTCCCTTAGGCTTGTCATCAGTAATATGGATGACTTCGGGCTTCTTTTCATTATCCCCAACTTGGTCTTATGGGACCTTTGGAGGTTGATCATCAGCTTTGGAATGAAGGAGGGTTTGTATCATTTTCATCAATTTCCCTATTTGCCCTTTGAGGATGACAATCTAAGCAGCATTTTTCCATTTCTGGATTGATGTTAATAGAGGCCATTTTGTGTGACCTTGTCTAGATTGGGCTTCAGGCTACTTGGGTTCTCTTGCACCTTTTGATAGCAATCTTTCTCTACCTAAAAAGAGTGAGATAGGAAGGAGAAAGGGATGGTAAGGAAAGGGGGAAAACACAAAAACAAAGTGTGTGAGATCATGTAAGAAAAGGAGAAATATGTTCCAAACATTTTTCAAATAATGGGAAAAAGCTCCAACAATTGGGCTATTTATTTTAAGTGAGTTTTTAAGAATGATTTATGATACATTAATGCAAGAGTGACAAAGAATTTGTGTTTTATACAACAACCCTGAAAAATATGAGAGTAAGATTTTACAAAAACAGGACCAAAGGTTGAACTTATTATTTAGAAAAACCTTAGGGTATGTTTGGCAACTGTTTTTTCTTCTTATTTTCTTTTTTCAAAAACAATTTTCTATTATTGAGACTAAAGCTGCGTTTGGTTCAATGTAAAATGATTTCAAGATGTAAAATATTTTCAAGTGAAAATATTTTTCGGAAATGAAAACGATTTCAGCTGTTTGGTCCCATTACAAAAAATATTTTGGAAAATATTTTAAGGTGTTTGGTTTTGTATCTGAAAATTCTCTAGAAAACACATTTTTTCACATTTTCTCATCTTCCAAACAAATATTATAATAGGAAATATGAATATATAAACCAAATCAACAATAAAACATAACAAAAAAAAAAATTCAGTCTTTCTCAAATATAAGCACCGATCGTCAGAGAGGGAGAGGGAGAGATAGATTGGTGAGTAGGTTTGAAGAAGGCGAGATGGGCGGGTGTGTTTGACAGTGGCGAGATCGGCAGCTGGGTCTGACAGCGGCGAGATCGGTGGGTGGGTCTGAAAGAGGTGATGAATATGAGATTGGGTTGTAGATCAGAGATCGTGGGTGGGTTTGATTAGAGATCGTGGGTGGGTGGGTGGGTCTGTGGCGAAGACGATGACGGTTCGGTGAGGCTGAGGCATGAACCTACAGCGCGATCAGACCGGCGAAGGTTGGGTTGTCCTCTTCACTTTCACTTCTAGCTCTCTCTCTGTCTTCGGGTGTGTGAGTCTGCGTGGAGGGGATGAGGACGGTGATCTGACCAGCGAGAATGTGCTTGGGAATCACTTCAGGTGGAGTGTTCTCTCACTCTCGCTCTTCGGGTGTGTTTTCCGGAAACTCATTGAAGGTAAAATAAGAGTGTAAACGATTTTACACTCTTAGGGGGTTATTTTCCATTGACCGTGTACCATATTTTCCGTAGGTACCAAACAGCCACAAGGGTGTAAAATAATTTCCTGAAACCAGTTTTAGGTGAAACAAACGCACCCTAAAAAACTAGTTTGGCAACCTAAAATGGACAGAAAACAAAAATTGTTCTCAAAACTCAATTTGTGAAAAAAATAAAAACATGCAAAAGGCTGTTTTCAATTTCTAACTTTCAAAAGTCGATGAAAACACGCACATAATTTAATGAATCCATCTCATTTAATGAGTTTTTTTCTTTAAAAAACTTTTTTTTTTATTTGAACTAACCAATCATGTTTTTGATTTCAAAAATACAAGAATTTTTTTTTTTTTTATATTCCCAAAAACAAGTTTTTGAAAATAGAAAATAAAAACTGTTACCAAACATAAAACACGATTTTTGAAAAGAAGAACATGACATGCATGAGCTTTTGAAAATTTTTTGAGAAGGAAATTACATCATCATCATATATTATTATTATTTATTTTTAAAAAAGAAATGCATAATGGAAAAGGATTTTTGAAGAGTTTTTGGAAAATAGTGCATATGCATGTTTTTGAAAAAGTATTGTAAAATCATTGTTAAGGGTCATTTTTTGGAATCCGAATAGAAGGAAGAAAGCCCAACCCAGTAACACGGGCAACAAAGAATTGGCAAATATAGAGCAAAACCATTGAGCCTAAGCGGCAGAAATAATGGATCACAGGCCCATAATAAAAACAAATGGGTCTTGAGGAGGAAAGTGGGCTTAAAGAGGTTTGGAAAGAGAGAAATAGCACTCATAGGCAATATATGATATGGAAAAGT
Source organism: Quercus gilva (assembly GCA_023621385.1). NCBI lineage: Eukaryota > Viridiplantae > Streptophyta > Magnoliopsida > Fagales > Fagaceae > Quercus > Quercus gilva. Next base: position 54,067,406 of record CM042473.1, on the reverse strand, counting down.
GAGAATGGGCCACTACAGGCCCAAAGTAATGCAAGCAAAGAAAATAAGGGGTTAATGGCAAGCCCATGAGCCAAGCCCATGAGCCCCAAGGATGAGAATAAGATAATTGGGCCAGGGAAGCCCAATGAAGTTAGTAAAAGTCCATGGAAATGCAGAGTTAGTAAAGGATCCAAGAAAGCCCAAGGAAAGCAAATGGGCCAAGAAGGCCCAGGAGAAAAGGGACACAGAAGCCTATGAGTAGGAACACCAGTGGCCATGCTAAGCCACTGGGGGAAAGAGTAAACGGCAGGCCTAAAGAGGCCCAGCAGGAGTAAGTCATTACGGCAGGAATGACGGGTGACGTGGCAGGAAATTAGAGCAATCAAGGAATGGGCTGAAAGAAATGCAAAGCCTAGTATCAGATAAAGCCCAGTCCTTGAGGGAGTGGGAAATCAGAAAGCAGCTCACATAAAATATAAAGAATAGGCGGCAAACTGTGCAGACGAAGCCTCTAAACCATGGCAGACGCATGAGCAGCAAGCAGATTTTGGACACATATGTAAAGAAGGCACGCGTAAGGCCCAAACACCACCAGCTTGTACCCAGCCAATATGGGACATGGTGAGGTTATGGGTCAGAGGTAAGAGAGCATGGTTTGGCAGTGGGGAGAGGGGAAAACCTATTTTGGGGTTCCTGCTCAAAACTCTTTTGGGGGATACGTCCTGCTGGGATGACATACCTCCTAAAAGAAGTAAGGCTGAGTGGGAACCACTAGGTGCATGCCATGAGAGATCGAGAGAGAGAGAGAGTACCTACGCCGTGGCAAGAAAGAATGCCACGACGGACTAACAAACAAAATAGTCCTTTTTGTCTAGTGGTAGGGAGTGGCATACAGAAGGTCTAGTGGTGGTTGGCAAGTACACCCAGACTAGACAAAGATGGTTAAGTGCTAAAACAGTAAAATTCGGCCATGGCAGGTGCTATAAATGGAGATCCTTGCCATGCGCAAAGGGAGAGGAACAACACGAGGGAATCATAGTAGAAACTAAGAGAAATCACAAAATAAAAAGCAAGAACAAAAGAAAAGAAAAGAAAGATAAGAGGAAAACGAAAACAAGGAAAGAAAGAAAAATAAAAAAAAACATAAAGTTAGTGCGGCAGGCATGCACCAATAGGTTATTTTCTCTTTCTCCCTCTCAAAATCCTGCTCTCTGCCAAAAGCAAAAGGATTTCTTCGTGGTACCAACCATTCAGGCTAACTCCCCTCAAGGTGATTAATTTCCACAGCAGGATTTTCCCTGGGAGATTAGTTGCGTTGAAAAGGAGCGTTCTTCTCTCTCTGGTTTTCAGTCCTGCAAGCTGAACTCACTCTAATTTCTTTCCTCTTTTGATTGACCCATATGCTGACCATTTATTCTCTCGCTTTATTTATGAAAGTAATTGTTGCTATTATGATTATTCCATTTGATTAAGGGGTAATTGATTATATTAATCAAGAAATAGAAGTACTTTGTTTTGTCTTATTGTTATCATGTCTATCGGCCACGATTCACCCAGAATAGCTCTGCCTGCCGTAAGCATGTTCTTGGTAGACGAGGCATAGTTTTGTGCACAAGCTGACCAAGTTGAGTTACAATTGAGCCGGTCTCAACTCTCTTACTCAGAACATTCGGGCTTAGCACAGTTCAATACAACAATAATACTGTAGGAGACAGCCCAGCATAATGCACAAAAAGCCCACAGCAATCATTTGTTTTTTTCTTTGAAAAAGGATTTTCTTTTGACAAAAATTCCACATATATTGAAAATTTTTTCAAAAGAACGATTTAAAAAAGATGATTTTTTTAAGAAAGGTACGTATGCTTTTAAAAAGAAGATGGTTGAAAAATGGTCATGCCATGATTTTTTTTTTTTTTCTTTTTAGAAAAATGAAAGCAAAATGCATGATTTTTGAAAAATGTGTCACTCCTTTTTGGAAAAAGATTTTCTTATTTCGAAAAAGTTACGAGGTAGATTTTGAAAAAAGGAGGGGACTGAAAAAGTTTTTTTTAGAAGGTTTTTTTTTTTTTTTTTTTTGCCATCGTGACTATATTCTTTGAAAAATGATGGAGTTTTTTTAAAAGAAAAACATGATGGTGATCTTTAAAAAAAAAAAAAAAAATTGAACATAGGATTTTTTGAAAAGTGGATTTTTGAAAAACCGCAAGAGTATTTTTTTTTTTTAAAAATGGTTTTTTTTTTTCTTGAAAAAAAAAAAAAGGGATATTATAACGGTATTTTTTCTAAAAAAATGAGTTTTTTTTTTGAAAGGGTATATGGCTTTTTTATATAGAAAATTTAGGGTATTTTTGGAAATTTATTTTGTTTTGATTTTGAAAAAGGTGAAGGACTTTTTGAAAAGGGCTTTTTTTTTTTTTTTTGAAAAAGGGACAGTGTAACGATGTATTTTTGAAAACAACATATATTTTTGAAAACAAATGGTGTTTTTGAAAAAAATTTTATTTTTATTTTTGAAAAATGGGTATATCCTTTGAAAAAGAGGTGATACATGAGTGAGAAAATGCATTTTTCTAAAGCATGGATGCATGAACGCATGTACGTATTTGCGTAGGTACATTTACATGTACGTACGTATATACTCGCATTCGTGTTTTTGAAAGCTATGCGACATATTTTTTAAAAAATTGGGTCATGACCTTTTTGGAAAACATATGATGTTTAGAAATGCTTTTTGTTTGTTTGTTTGTTTTGTTTTTGTTTTTGTTTTTTGTTTTTTTAAATGCTTTAAGAGAGAATGCATGTATTTTTTTTGGAAAAGGGTTTTTGGTTAAAAAAAAAAATCCATCTTTATTTTTATGAAAACAAGTGTACATACACGCATATATACATCCGTATATCAATATACATGTATGTATATGGATATATGAGTGTATATATGCGTATATATACATTTCGAAACAAGTTTATGTTTTTGGTGAAAAGAATGAGTTTAGCTTTTATGAAAACAAGTGTACATACATGCCCATATACATCCATATATCAAAAAAACATGTATGTATACAGACATATGAGTGTATATGTAGGTGTATATACATTTTTTGAAAAATATTTATTTTTATTTGCCATTTTTTTAGGGTATGACACATGGATGTAAGCGCAAGCGCCCGCGATGTGGGTTTCATCCTCCTTTGTGGGAAGTACGCCTTGGCCTAGAGTGGACCATGGCGGATGGTGTAAATGGAGTCGCCACCTAGTTAGGTCTAAGAACCATAAATATAGTGTCCTTCGTGGAAGGACTGATCTTTACCAGAGTACATGTCCAGAGTTTAGGTATGGGTATAGAAGGTGTTAGGCATCCAACCCTGCCCGACCAATGGGTTGGCTTCCACTCATTTTGTTCCAAGTCTTAATCTCGTTAAAGGCATATTTAATTAACATACTGTTCAAACTCATACATACACCAGCATGCATCTAAGAGCAAACAATCATGGCATAGTCATCTCAAACCTAACATACATAGATGTATAAAGATGTGAAAATTAGGTTAAACAGAGGATAACATGTAAATAAAACGAAATTAAACAAACAGAAAACAAATATAGGGTTTCCCAACTGTATGCGTGCGCATCCCAACTGTATGCATACGCATACTACGAGTATGCGTACGCATGCAAACTACGTGTGCACGCATAAACACCTAAAACCCTAAACCCAAAATACTAGAATGGAGAGCACAGAAAACACAACAAAAAGAAGAAATCTAATGACCTACATGCTTCAAACACAAACGCGAAATAAACCTAAGCTAAACAAACATATTAAAGCAATTAAAAATTATATATAAACACATGAACAAAGGAAGAGTAACGAAAAGCGAAGAGCCAAAGTTAGAAACTTTACCTTAACACTAGAACTCTCTAGAGCCTAATTTTTTTCCGTTCCCCTCAGTGAATCTATTCATAATAAAATCAAAGACGGATTAGCAAACTTAGAACTCAAAGATCAAGACCAAAAAAGGTCCTAATCAAACAAAATTGACTTGAGGATGTTTTGTGAAAAATTCCCTCTTTGATTCACTATTTTCAAGTGAGTCTTATGCATTTTACCACTGAAATTCGTCCTATTCCAAAAAGTACCTTTTATGGCTCTATATAGTCTGAAATAAGGGTTTGGGGCAACTCCCAGATGATGTAGGATTCATTCCAAACCTAGTTTAAATGCAGAAAACTTGCCTTTCGTTGTTTTTGAAACTCTAGCATGCGTGCACATGCACGTGTATGCATACGCATGCATGAAACATGCACACGCAGAGCTTGAGCATGCGTACGCATATGCATACGCGTGTATGTGTACACACGCCTGTAGACACCGCATTTTGTACCCCTTGCGACTTGGGCCCTTGTTCCCCAATGATGCTCAAACTCTAAGGCCTAAGGCCAATTTAGAGCCCAATCAAATATCAAATTGATTTGAGAAATGTTAAAATGGAAAATATAACTTTTTAAATAAGCAAAAATCTATTTTTGAAAATAAATGACCAAAGTGGTACTCAGGCACATTCCTGTGTACGGAGCTAGGGTTTCAAAAGCATGGAAAATGAAAGTTTTCTACAATAATGGTTGAGATTTGAAATGAATCCCACATTGTCAGGGAGCCATTCCAAACCCCATTTTTTTCACTATAAAAGAGCCTTACATGGTACATTTTCAAAAAACATAGAAATCCCAGGGAAAAACCTAAGATTCACTAGAAAGTAGTGAATCGAAAGGGAGTTTTTCACAAAACACCCTCAAGTCAATTTTATTTGATTGGACCTTTTTTTGGCGTTGTTAATCACTTGTTTAATGACTGTGATAGATTTGACTGAGGGGAGTGGTGAAAATCAAAGCTTGGGAACTCTTTTTTGAGCTATTAAGCTTCAACCTTTCTTTCTCTTTTTAGTATTTCTTTTGCTGTTTAATATGTTTTTGTTGCTTTGTTTATGTTAAAACATGTTTTCTTAGTTTAGTCTTATGCTTGTTTGATGTTTTTAAGCATGTTTAGCTACTAGAACTAGGATTTTCTTTTTTGCTTTGTTTTTTTGCTTGTCTGTTTCTTGGTTAGGGTTTAGGTGTGTCTACGTATGCATACTTTTGTATGCACACGTAGGCTCGAAGTATGCGTATGCATGCAACTGGCCTGTGTGCGCAAGCCCGTGTATGCACACGTGTACTTGTGTCCTAAAACCTTATTTTGATTTTCTTGTTTCTTTTGCTTTGTTTGTTTTACCTAATATGCCTCTGTTTTAACCTTCTTATATGCTTTTGATCTACTTTTTTCTTTGTTACATGTTTGTTAGTTATTGTATGCTAGATTAGGGTTTGTCTTCTTGTTTCTTAATCTTAATGTCATGGACATGCATTCATATGCCCATTCATGATGTCATAGGTGCTGAGATACTGCAACGTAAGTAAGGTAAGTTATGCATTCACATGAACATGCATGTTGATTGTTTAATCCTCCCTTGATATATGTGTATGAAGTTGATGCCTTGTTTTGATTTATGATATGATTTGCTTTGCTGCCATGTTTAGGTTGTTGCTTTGTCTTGAGATGTATGATAAGGTTTCACATGCTAGGGTTTCTTGTATGTGTTTGGCTCTTTATTGTTTTATGGATAGATTAGTATTTTGGGATGAATGATGCCATGTTGTATATTAGATGCATGCTAGTGTGTGTGTGAGTTAGGATACAAAGTGTTGAACATGTTTTTAATAAGTTTAAGACGAAGACACAATGATGGGAGGCCAACCTTGGGGTTAGGCGATCTTGGGTGCCTATCACCTTCCCAAGAATGTACATAAACTTTGAACCCATACTCTAGTAGTAAGATCAAAGGTCCTTTCTTGAAAAGGATGCTATATATATGGTTCCTAAACCATTGCAAAAACTAGGTGGAAACTCCAAAAATAGTTTAGGTGGCCTATCTTTTCCAAAAATAGTTTATTTCCTCCAAAAATAAGTTATATTTTCCATAAAAACTTTTCTCAAGTCAATTTTCATTTGATTGGGCCCTAAACAAACCTTGGGCTTTAGTATTCTAACATCATTGGGTACAAAATGCGGTATCTACAGATGCCCTTCTTTTGATTCGTGAGCTCCGCTAATGGAATCAAAAGAATAAGAGACAAAACATTTTGTTTTGACATACAACTTGGGCCCAATCCATGCATATGACAAACAACACGCATACATGGGGCAGGGTGCAACTCTGTAGAGTTGCATGGAATTCGAATGTTCGAAATCCCACAGGTGTTACTTGGGAAACGAGTAATGACAGGTTCACTATCCAAGAACCTAGTTTGCCAATTGCAAACAAAAGATGAGTGACTCACTATCCTAGAATCACTAAAAAAGAAAAGAAAAACAAACATGGCTAACGATCTCAACCATCAACCAAGCAAACAAGGTGCTTTTATGAGCTAAAAGGATACATATCTGTGGTGTCCATCTAGGGCTCTTGCCTAAAACTTCTCTGGGTGGTTGTTACCTCTAGGTAGTTTCTGTCTCCATCTTAATCTCTTCTATTTTGAATGGCTCTTACCTCTGGGTAGTTTCTGTCTCCATCTCAATCTCTTCTTTTCTAAGTGGCTTTTGCCTCTGTCTCAACCTTTTGTATTTTGGGTGGCTTACGCCTCAATTCTGGTGTACATGTTAAATTCCAAGAAGGATATGTACTCAAGTTCAATATTCTTCTTTTCTCTTCTTGTCTTGGGGATTGGTGCCTGCATATTCAATTCCCGAAGGATATGTGCACAAGTATGGTGATGATTTTGGATGGAAAGCTCACTTGTGGGCTTCCCAACATGTATGGGGTTTTCTTGGTGATTTTGACTCACAAGGTCTTTCATTGGTAACTGTCAACTTATGAGTAAGTCCTAGGTGACGTATGATCCATTGGGAAAATGACTTGTGGAGGAGTTGGTGCTGGTGGTTTTAACTCACTTAGGTGGCGCAATCACTTTATTGTCTATTAGGTCTTGAATTGCATGACGAAGGATAAAACAACGGTCAGTGTCATGACCAGGTACTTGGTGGTAGACATATCTTTCATTCAAATCAAATCTTGAGGGCAAAGGGTTTGGAATTGGTCTTGGGTCCAAGGGTTTCAGTAACCCTTTTGCCTTTAGCTTATCAAACACTTGGCTCATGGGCATGTATAACTCATGAAATTCTCTCTTGGGTCTAAGCCCTTGGGGTATTTGCACAAGTGCAATGGGTGCAATCAATTGATACGAATCATTTCTATGAATATTGGAAACCTCTGCAATCTTAGAATTAGATCCTAGATTATTTCTAAACCTTGGAAGGTCATCAATCTTTATAGTACCATTGTTTATAGCATCTTCAATTTGAGTTCCGGCAGCAATTAAATCTTTAAAATTAGGGAAATACTGTGCAAGCAAATATTTATGGTATATAGGCAATAAGTTCTTTACAACCATGGCTAACTGTTCTTCTTCACTTGTCCTACTCATCATCTATGCAGCCTTGGCTCTCCATTTAGTGATGAAAGTAGAGAAGGATTCTTTCGGATCTTGCTTGGTAGTCTCAAGGTCTTTTCTTGTGATGTCCACTTCCATATTGTACTTGTATTGCTTGAAATTCTCGGCAGATGTCCTCCCAACTTCTTGCTTTTGCATCATTCAGGTTGAGGAACCATCTAAGAGTGGCTCCGGTCAATGTGTTTTGGAACATTTGAGCAAGTACTTCCTCGGTCGCACCTAAGGGCTGCATAACTCTCATATACATCTTCAGATGAGACTTTGGGTAGCCAGTCCCATCAAACTTGTCTAGATTTGGCATCTTGAGCTTGGGTGGTAACCTTGCATTGGGGAATAGGGAAAGAGAATCATAATCCATAAGTTCCTCCATCTTGCGGGCTCTTTTAATCATCTCCTCCATTTTATTCATCCTTTCATTGATCTTCTTCTCACTCTCTAGGGCTGGTGGATCATGATCAGTATTGTCCCTCTCTTGATTGTTCTTTAAATTTTGAAACTGTTGCATCATATGGTTCATATCTTCCCTTAGCTGAATCTGACTAGCTACCATAGTGTTGAGTGTCTCTTGGGTGTTTATGGGTTCCTCTGTGTTTGGGTGTTCTCCCTTTTCTGCCATGTTCCTAGCAGCTTCAGACTTCTTGTGACTTGAACTGTCTTGGAGGTCGAAGATGGGGTTGTGATGTTGCAGCAATAGGGTCTCTTCTATGCTTGAAGGCTTCAGTATTGTGATGGGAGTGACAGGCTTGGAGCTAGAGCTACTGGCTTGAGTGTCAGACTTTAGTTCTCTTTGTAGCCTTCCTTCAGATCTTGACTAGATTCTCCCCTAATGACAGGCTTGGTCGGGTTAATCAAAGCTAAAACCCCATCCACATCCATCAGTCAATCAAAACAAACACACACATAACATGCAATGCAATTTTAACCAGGATCGACCTAAGGATAGGTTGTAAGGCATTATGCTGTAGGGTTTGTTTGTTGTTTCATTGTTTCCCATAGCTAGGACGTTACACCTCCCAACTTTTAATGTAATGAACATTGCATTGGTCCAAGTGACATGGTTTGTCCTTTACAATCAGCAAGAAATGATTCAATGACTTTAGGCTATGAGTTGGTGAGTTCGCCACTAGGTACCCGAATCTAATGAAGACCGGTGATCCATGGTTACTACTACCACAAAATTGTTGAAAGGGGTGCATACACACACTATGACAGTTAGGGAAAGATTTTAACAACCAAAACAAACAACAAAACATCATTCACCAAAATACAACATCCCATCAAACATAAATAAATAAAAAAAACAACTATATCATGCAAGACCATGCAAAAGAAAAGTACATATTTGGTCACTTAAGTCTAATATGAAGCTTAGCATTTGACATCCCCAGCGGAGTCGCCACTGTGAGAGACATGTCCTTCAAAAAAGAGATTTTGGTACCTTTTGGGGCACCTCTCTTTTTGGGTAAGTGGTATAGAGTTGCCACTTATTTTTCTTTATACAAAAAAAATAAGAAAAAAAATACTAATTACAAAACACATGATTGAATAGTTCCATTCATATATTGAATAAAAATTACTGGAAAATTGAAAAGTTACATAGCTTTGGGTCCTAATTACAATCTACCAAATATTTACATGACTTGTTGTCCTAGTTACATTCTACCCAAAACAAATGAAGACAAAGCTAGATCTACTAAACCAAAAACCTAAATCCGGAGGCTAGGTTACGGAATAGGAAGGTGTTAGGCACCCATTCTGCCCAGACAAATTCTGGTCTTCTAAACTTTTGTGACCAATGTACTATGCTATGCATGTCATGCATGATATGTTGAACATGTGATTGAAAAATTAAATCACACAAATTTATGTATGGATGAAATCTCTTCTTTTCGTTAAAAAAATCATATCTTTTTTTATTGTTAAAAAAAAATTATTTTGATTTGTCAAAATATCAGATCTGCTTTGTGGGATGCAAAAAAAAAAAGAAAGGGTTTTGTGATGACAAAAATTCAGACCTGTTTTGTTATATATAAAAAATAAAAATAAAATAAAAAGTGATTTTTGATGACAAAAATTCAGATCTGTTTTATTATATATTTAAAAAAAAGATTTTCTAAGAAGAAAATTTCACTCATAATCTAAAATTATGCAATCATGAATTAAAATAAACACAAACACAACAATACATAATCTCTTTCTTTATTTCAACAATTTACATGTATTAAGAAAATCAGATTTGGGAAAAAAATTAGATCTACATCTCATAAAGATGCAGATCTCTTTTTGTTTGAGAAAACTCAGATCTACATCTTAAGAAAGATGCAAATCAGTTTTTTTATTGAGAAAAAATTCAGATCTACATCTTATAAAGATGCAGATCTGTTTTGTTTTAAGAAAAATAATTCTTCAAATGCAAATTTATTGACATTCAAGAAAAAGATTATAACATTCATATAGAAAATATCATGCTTTAAACAAAAGGACAATTAACAATTCATAGATATCTGAAAAAGAAAGATATATAATATGCATCATCACATCACAAGAGAAGGGTGAAGGAAACAACCTCTTGCATGAGCACATTTTGTTCTTGAGAGGATATTTTAGGGTTTAAAGAAATTTTTTCAATTCTCTTTGAAACCTAAAAACCTTAATTTTGCAACAACACTCAAAGAGAGGATCGAAAAATATGTGTGGTTTGAGAGTAAAAAACGTATTCTTGTCAGAGCGTAAAAAAAAGGTGTTGAATTATGAGGTTCAGTCTCAATTTATAGAGGCCAGAAGACTAAAAAATAGGTATGGATGATTAGGGTTCGAATCCGACCGCATCCTTTTGCGAAAAGATCAAAGATGGTGTGCATTATCATCACATGAAGGCCGTTGGGCCAAAGCCCAACCAAGGGAAATTCGGCCCTTTTAGAGTGTCGTTCGGCACTCCAAAAGTGCCAAATTGGCTCTTGGAGGCCGAATGTACTTTCGTGTTTGGTTGCCATTTGGTCTCTCTTACTAGGGTTTTTTGGCCGGTCCTTGTACCTAGACGTGTTTTCAACCTCCATTTATGATTTTTTTGTCTCTTTTTTGGATAATTCAGGCTTTTTTAAGAGTAATTATCTTGAAGATAAATACCTTAAAATAAATCTTGATAAAGTTCAGATTATCCACAGTTTTATTGTTATCCAATCATCCCTTTTATTCCCATGCATGCATCCCTATTTTAAACACAAATTATCAACCAATCAATATTAATTTAAATTGATCATGTGTGGTCGATTCTACCTAGACACAATGCATATGGACTGTGCAAACTTGATTATGCGATATCTTTCGATTTGATGCTCCGATTTGGAAACCGAAAACACCGTTGCAACTGTTATAATCTCAAGATCATTTTTATGATATGTAATGAATGAATTAATGCATACAATGCAGGAACAAATTTATGCATGTGATGCAAGAACAAAATGATGCATGTGATGCAAAAATAAAATGATGCATGTGATACAAGAATGACCTTTTTTTTTTTTGGTACATGGATGGTCACTCCAGTCATCTTCCTTGATTAAATCATGGGTACAAAATTGAGTGTCTACAGGAGTTTAACTTGCTACTTACACAGATTGAATTAATTGTAGGAAACAAAACAAGATAAAATGAAAAAGAAATGTTATTGTACATCAAGACTAGATGAATTAATTATCTGGTTTAATTTGTGCTACAACACAAGAAAGTATCCAAAACATCACAGCAGTACCATAGCAAAATTCTATGGCGGAATATCATGGCAACATTATAGCAAAACAATGTTGCAGAATTCTATGGCAGAATATTTCAGGAACATTACAGCACGACAATACCGTAGCAGAATTTTGTGGCAAAATGCAGCAACGTTACAGCGGGACAATACCGTAGCAGAATTCTATGGCAGAACGCAGCAACGTTAAAATAGAATAGTATTATGAGCAATATGCTATGGTAGAATATTACAACAAAATGTTGTGGTAGAATACCACAATACCATAGTAGAGTTCAATGGCATTGCATCAAAACGCAGTAGCAAAATATCACTACAACATCATAGAGTTCTACAACAGAAATATCCTGAGAACTTTATAGTGGAAGGCCCTTACAATAGTTGTAATATTTCCTATACAAAAAAACTAATAAGGTCAAGACACTTAGTCCTATCTTTTAAATGACACTTGTTCTCCTTGCCATGCATGTGAGATATATGGCAAGCCACCTATTCAAACATGCAAAACCAAAACTTCCACCACTTTTTGCTCTCATTTCTGTTAAGGAAACACCAGAAGCTTTTTAAACTCATTCCATCCTCACCTTCGAGTCCAGCATTTACAAGAAAAATCCCTTCATCCCCTTACAAGGTTTCAATAATTTTTTTTCATGCTAGTGATTCTAGCTCTACTTCCCCTTAAGAACCAAAAGCTAGAAATAAAAAAAATGAATATATAGAAACCAAAGGAAAACTTTCATCATTACCATACTGTTGCGAATCACTATTTCCTCCACGAAGTATCCCTTAATAGACTTTTCCAGAAGTGCAAAATGTCCTGCTACAGAAATTTCGTAGCAGAAAGTGCAAATCCTTCAGCAAATTGTTCACAGCAGAATCTGTTGAATTTCAAAAGTACAGAAGGTTCATCTACAAAATATTTTATAGCGAAAAATTTCATAAGCCAGAATGTAGATTCTTTACAGCAGAATCTACTGAATTCCAGAATGTTCATTGGTAGAATATTTCGCATTAGAATCCCAAAAATGCAGAATGATCATCAGCATAATATTTCACAATAGAATCCCAGAAATACAGAATGTTCATCGGCAGAATATTTCATAGCGAAAGGTTTCTGTAGACACTCGATTTTGCACCCATAGTTTAATCTAGGAAGATGACTAAAATGACCAAGTCATATACCCAAAAAATCATAGTTGTATTACATGCATTAAATCGTTCATTGCATATCATAAAATGATCTTGAGATTCTAACGGTCGTGACGGTATGCCCAATTCCCAAATCAGACCGTCGGATTGAAAGATATCACACGATCAAATTTTCACAATTTACATGCATTTTGTTTGGGTGGAATCGATCATGTGTGATTAATTTAAATTAATTCTATTTGGTTAAACAATTAAAATTAATTAAATAATTTTGTTATTGGTTGTTGGTTTTTGTCAAAAATAAGCTTGCTTGCATGGGAATAAAATGGATAATCAGATAATAAGGAAATTGTTGATAATTAAGTATTTTTAGAATATTTATCTATAAGATAATTATCACTTTAAAGACCTGATTATCAAGAAAAAATGGAATAATTTTAGAATATGAGTTAAAAACTCGTTTAGGTGCAATCCCCGACTCAAAAATCCTAAAAAAAAGAGTTCAAATCAAACCAAAATTGGAAGAGAGGCTTGGCATCCAAGAGGGCCAGTTGACACTCTTGGAGTGTCGATCAGCACTTCCCAAGTGCCAATTGGCACAAATTTGAGGCCCAGCCCGGGAACCTTCTGATTAAGATAAAACCTATCCTTTTCGAATTTTTGGGGATAATGACGCATTCCAATTCGTATCTGATCTTATTCAGCTTATTTTTCAAGCATCCAACCTTTATAAATAGAGGGAAAAGATCAGAAATCAGGGCCCTTCTTTTTCTGGCTTCTTTGCTCCCCTTACGTTAAAGATGTTCTGAAAGCCTTGGCTTTAAGAATTTCTTTTTTGTCAGTAAAATATTTTAGATCTCAAAGAAATGAAATTTTCTTTGATTTCTAAAGTATTCTTTCATTGAAGGGTACGTCCATGCAAGTAGGTATTTAATTTTGTTCTTGTGTTTATTTTGTTCTTTAGTCTTAACTGATATATTTGTGTTGTTCATGGCATGTTTTTTTTTTTTATTTTTTATTTTTTTATGAATATGTGTCTGATGTTATTCTCAATATCATCTTGTTCACAATTTATATATGACATGTTTGTATGTTTAGTTGGAAAATTATTTAGTTGATTAACATGCTTATGATTTAATTCTTTTTTAATTTCAAAGTTTGCAATTAATCACTAAAACATTTTTTACTAAACAAACACAGATTTGTATTTCCATTAAATACAAAACTGAAAATTTTTCTAAATAAAAAACAGATTTGTATTTCTGTATTTACATTAAATACAAATCTAAAAATTTTTCTGAATCAAAAGCAGATCTGTATTTTCATTAAATATAAATCTGAAATTTTTTTTGAATAAAACAAAAACTGATTTGTATTTTTATTAAATACAGATCTAAAAATTTTTTCAAATAAGAATCAGATCTATATTTTCATTAAATATAGATCTAAAAATTTTTCCAAAAAAAAAAAAAAAGGATTAGTATTTTCATTAAATACAAATTTGAAAAATTAATTTGAATAAAAAACTGATATGTATTTTCATTAAATACAGATCTGAAAAAATTTTCCAAATAAAAAACTAATCTATATTTTCATTAAATACAGATCTGAAAATTTTTCCAAACCAAAAACTGGTTTGTATTTTCATTAAATACAGATCTAATTTTTCAAGCATACAACACTAATATGTATTTTCATCAAATACAGATCTGAACTTTTTTATAATAAAAGATGGTTTTCTTCTTAAATAAAAATTGCAGATTTTGAATTTTTAAAAAGTGAATTAATATTGAATTTAGGGATTTTCATATGTCATTGTAGTATCATGCATCTTTTGAAACAGTATATAATGGTCATTAAGAGTTTAGAAGACTAGACTTTGTTTGGGCAAAATGGATGCATAACACCTTCCCATTCCATAACCTAGCCCTTGAACTTAGGTTTTTGGATAGTAGACTAGTGTATTATCTTTTGTTTTGGTAGATTGTAACTAGGATCAAAGCTTTGTAATTTTTACATAGATTGTATTTAGGACTGAAGCCTTGTAATATTACTCTACCAAGATTGTATTGACATAATTAATGAAATTTGATGTATATTTATGTTTTTCTTATTTTGTGTAACAAAAAATAAGTGGCGACTCCATGCAATTACCCAAAAGAGAGGTGCCTTAAGCACCCAAATCTCTCTTTGAGAGCACCCTTAGGAAGTTCTCTGGTCTCTCACATTGGTGACTCCGCTAGGGATGTCGAGGGCTAAACTTCGTGTTAGACTTTAAATGACCAATTATATACCCTTGTTTTTTGTATGATGTTTTTTTTGTTTGTTTGTTTGGTTGCTTATGTCTTAATATGTTTGTATTATATTTTGTTTGAATTTGCCATGTTGATTGTTAAAAGTTTTCCCTAACTACCATAGTGTGTGCCATCAAAACAACAAATATGTATGCACCCATCTCAACATATGGTGGTAATAACCATGGATCACCGCTCTTCATTAGATTCGAGTACCTATTGGTGAGCTCACTAACTCATAGCCCAAAGTCACAGGATGATTTCTTGTTGACCACAAAGGATAGACCATGCCATTTGGACCAACGTAATGTTCTACACATTACATGTTGGGAGGTGTAATGTCCTAGCTATAAGAAACAATGAAACATCAAACCCACCCTGTAATGTAATGACTTAGAACCAGTTCTTAGGCTGGTCTATCTTAAAATTGCATTGCATATTGTGTGTGTTAGGGCCATTGTTTGAGCTGTGGTGAGGCCAAGTTCAACACTTGGGCCCATCATGATTGTTTGAATGTTGTGTGCTTTATAAACATGATTTTGTTTTCCTAGAAAGAAATGTATGTCATGTGTATATGCAATTTGAGCCCAAGCTTGCTAAGCCCAAAGTCCATCAGGCTCATCAACACTTAAGCCCATCAAGTTCATAAGTTCATCAAACTCAAGCTATCAAGCTCAATGAGGATTCAAGCCCAATTCCATCAAGATCAAGTTATCGTCCTCGAGGTTTAGGCCTACCAAGGTCCAATTTTCAGAATTTCAACTCAAACATCCACAATGGACCAAGAAGAAACAAGCAACTTGACTTTGCCCCATTTCACAAGTGGTCAAGCCATATATGGGTTTTTAGGATCATTGTTCATCTTAAAGTTTTTTTGTTTACTACATGTTTCAATTAGAAAAATATTTGTTGAAGTTTAATGTATTTTTGTTGATTATCACATTCCATGCATTTTGTTTATAAAAAAAAAATCCAAAAAATCCAAAAGAAAAAATGAAAAAAAAAAAAAAAAAAAACCAAAATTTTCAAAAACTTTTAGAAAAAAATTTTCAAAAAAAAAAAAAAATATATTTCAAATATTTTGAACTAGGGGCACTGGGCCTTCAAGTCATTTCAATTCATTTTCAAAAAAAAAAAAAAAAATATTTAAACTAGGGGCATTGAGCCTTCTTAGTAACCTTTTTCTAAAAAACTTTTTAGTTCTTTTAAAGACTCCAAGAGTTTTCCAAAACATCCTTTCAAAGACTCCAAAATTTTTTCAAAAGCCTTCTTTTCAAGAGAATACAAGATGATCCATTTGACAAAGTTTCTTCCAAATCATGATGATTAATTGTTCTACCAATCAATTTGTGCCAATGAGGGATTTAACTTCATTTAATACATGTAAGGACTTTTGCTAAACATTCAAAATATGATAAGAAAAGGTCCTAAAAGGCAATCAAAGAAATTCATCCATTCATCCAAATTCCTCAAACCACATACACTTAATCCCAATCTCTATAGAATTTTTCACATTGTTGGAGCATTTATACTTCTATTCCAACAATAATTTATTAAAAGAGCTTAAATCACTGTGCTTACAAGAAAGCATCAGTAGGGATAGGAGGCTGCCTTTGGTAACCCACTTTATTCCTTGACACCTATTACAATAATTATTCGTTACTAGCCAACTTGAGCCTTTAAATAGTTAGCCTGTTTTTCAATGAACCCACTAAAAACTTAAACCTTGGGTGGGAAAATTAAGTATGCATGCTTAAATCTTAAGATGAGGAAGTGTTGGCCATATGGATTCAGCACCACTTGGTAAGGTCCTAAATGTAGACAATGAGACTGGTTCAGAAGAAGGAAAGTTCAATTCATTAAGCTAGGAAAAAAAATTCATCAAGGAAAGATAAGATTTTGAGAAAGCATCAAACTGTGAGAAAAAAGGGAAGACCATCAAGCTAGAAAAGACTTCAACCAAAAAAGAAAAAGAAAAGTGAATGCAAGAATTTTCATCAAATTGTGAGAGAATACTGATTCATCAAAAGACACAAGGGACATGAGATTCCATGAAAGATCATTCAAGTTGAGAAGGATGAGCAAAAATGAAGATTCATCAAAAGTAAAATTCAATCAAATTGAGGAAGATGAGGAAAAGAAAAAATAAGATACATTTCATCAAAAAAGTGTGTTCAGTCAAGTCAAGAAAAATGAAAGTGCATTAGAAAGGATAAAAGGGTATCAAGAAGAAATGAAAATTCATCGAAGAAAGATGAAAGTCTGTCAAATTGAAAGAAACAAAAAATGCAGTTGAGTGAAAGCCAATAAAATTCCAAAAAAAAAAAAAGGAGAGAGAAAGCCTACAAGGCTGAAAACCCAAAAAGGCGGTCTAGGAAAAAAAATTAGGGCCTTAAAAAAAAAAAAAAGCCCACTAGGCTGAAAACCTGAAAGGGCGGTCTAAGCAAAAATTAGGGCAAAAAAAAAAAAAACAAAAAAACAAAACAAAAAAACAAAATTTTTTTTTAAAATATTTTAAAAAATATTTCAAAAAAATGAGAAAAACAAAAATGAGAGTTAGTAATTTGACCACAAGATAGGATGCTAAGAAGACCGAAAAGAGGAAGTTTTCAATCTAAAAAAAAAAAAAAACCAAGACCAAATGAAAGGAATCAACGAAGACTGATGAGAAGATGATGAATATGATGAGGATTTTAGCACAACAGTTAATGATGAAAGATTTTGAAAACTCTTCCAATGCTTGAATTTAAAGTATTGCATACTTAGGGAAATATCATAAGGGTTTTCCTTCCTTTCAATAACTTGAGCTCGGCCTACATTACAACCTTTCAATAAAGACCTCATTGAAGTCCTGCTGATTGAAGGCACACATTTAGCTCTTGTAATATTTTCTCTTGGATTAAGAAGGAAAACTGCTCGAGATTATCAAGCCCCACTTGCCGATATCTTCCAAAGACAAAATTTCACAAATTCTCAAGTGACTTAAAAAAAAAAAAAAAAAAAAAAAAAAATCTAAGCTCCAAACACTCCCTTTGTTTGCTTCCAGCAAAAAATAACTCTCATGAGCACAAAATTTCCAAATTCTTAAAAATTTTCAAATCTTCAAACTTGGGATTTTTCCCTTTCTTGCTTGTTTCCCAACATATATGATTCCTAAGCACTTCATTTCTTTGATTGTCTTTGAAGACTTAACCTAAAAGTTTTCAAAATGAAGAAGCAAATTTAATTACATGTTTTTAATGATTTCAAATACTTCCTAGCCAATGAGATCGAGTTTACAATTGAGCGTTATGATTGGTCAAAGCGGTTGTCCAAAGGATCACCTTTTGTTTATTTGAAAAAGATAAAATTTCAAAAAAATCTCATTCTAATTAAATTTATTTTTCCCCCCCCCCCAAAAAAAAAAAAAAGACTCATTTTTTTTTTAAAATAAAAAACTTCAAAACTTCTTTTTCGAACTACGTTTAGACCTGATCCTTTATGAAAAAGGTACGTAGGCAGCCTTTCCAAAGGCCCGGTCACAATCACTCAAAAAACAATTCGAAGGCTCAAAATCAAGACATTTCTTTGTGTGAATTTAGGCTAGGAGCATCTATTTTGGATTAAGCATATCATCAATTTTCTGTGTAAGCATGTCTAAACTAGGGGCATTGGCCCAAAACATTTTTATAATAACTGATTACTAACTAGCTTATGGAAAGAATCTTTTGCAAGAGGTTGACATGGATCTTTCATCTACTCAACACTCACCATCAATCTTCAGTTTAGATGCTACCATATGTCCTAGAAAAAAAAAAGGCTAAAAATGCGACAACTAGACAAGGCTCAAGATGTGCCAATCGGCACTCCAACGGTGTCGATTGGCCCATCATTCCAACAGTCCTTGTTTTACCCAGTTTTGTGATTTTGATCTTGTTTTACTCAAATTTAGCTTTATTGAAGGTCCCAACACAATAAGATTTTTCAAAATTCACATTGATTGCTGAATTAAGGGCATTCGGCCATGCCTCATTCATTTTCAAAAAAAAAAAAATCATCATCATCATCTTTTCAAAAAAAAAAAATCAAGATTTACAAAAATCATGCATCCATTTCTAAACTAGGGGCATTCAACCATGCATTATCCATTTTGTAATAATAATAATAAAAAAAAATCATCTTTTTCTCAAATATCAAGGTTTCAAAAGCCATGCATCAATTCGCAAACTATTGGCATTCGGCCATGCCTCATTCATTTTCTCAAATAAAAAAAAAAAAATATTGTCATCACCTTTTCAAAAAACAAGTCAAGATTTCCAAAAATCATGCATCCTTTTGCAAACTATAAGCATTCAGCCATGCCTCATCCATTTTGAAAAAAAAAATGGTCTTTTCCTCAAAAGTCAAGGCTTTCAAAATCATGCTTTAATTTGTAAACTACAGGCATTCAACTACGCCTCATTCAGGTGAGATCACCCATGTGAAGACCTTCCAAGTAAGTTCAAAGTTTTGAGTAACAAGGTCGCATCAAGTAAACTCTAAACTTTTTTGAATCAAGTACAATTTTCTTTCAAATAAGTTCATACATGCTATACACTATAGGATCGACAATAGCTCTCCTACCTTCAAGGGATACCTTAGTTCTCCAAAAACACATAGGATCGACAATAGTTCTCCTATACACTCTAGGATCATAAATAGCTCTCCTAACTTTAAGGGATCAAATTTAGTTCTCCTCCTATACATTAGGATCGACAGTAGCTCCCTTACCTTCAAGGGATCGACCTTAGTTCTCCTAAAACTCATAGGATCGACAATAGCTCTCCTACCTTCAAGGGATCAACCTTAGCTCTCCTAAAACTCAAAGTATCGACAATAACTCTTCTACCTTCAAGGGATCGACCTTAGTTCTGCTAAAACTCATAGAATCAACAATAGCTCTCCTATACACTAGGATCGACAGTAGCTCTCCTACCTTGAAGGGATCGACCTTAGTTCTCCAAAAACTCATAGGATAGACAATAGTTCTCCTATACACTAGGATCGGCAGTAGCTCTCCTACCTTCAAAAGATCGACCTTAGTTCTCCCAAAACTCATAGGATCGATAATAGTTCTCCTATATACTATAGGATCGACAATAGCTCTCCTACCTTCAAAGAATCAACCTTATTTCTCCTCAAACTCATAGAATCGACAATAGCTCTCCTACCTTCAAGGGATCGACCTTAGTTCTCCTAAAACTCATAGGATCGACAATAGCTCTCCTACCTTCAAGGGATCGACCTTAGTTCTCCTAAAACTTAAAGGATCGACAATAGTTCTCTTATACACCATAGGATCGACAATAGTTCTCCTACTTTTAAGAGATCGACCTTAATTCTCCTAAAACTTATAGGATTGACAATAGTTCTCCTATACACTAGGATCGACAGTAGCTCTCCTACCTTGAAGGGATCAACCTTAGTTCTCCTAAAACTCATAGGATCGACAATAGTTCTCCTATACACTAGGATCGGCAGTAGCTCTCCTACCTTCGAGGGATCAACCTTAGTTCTCCTAATACTCATAGGATCGACAATAGTTCTCCTATATACTGTAGGACCGACAATTGCTCTCCTACCTTCAAGGGATAAATCTTAGTTCTTCTAAAACTCATAGAATCTACAATAGCTCTCCTACCTTCATAGGATAGACTTTAGTTCTCTTAACACTCGTAGGATCAACAATAAATCTCTTACCTTTAAGGGATCAACCTTAGTTTTCCTAAAACTTATAGGATCAACAATAGTTCTCTTATACACCATATGATTGACAATAGCTCTCCTACCTTCAAGGGATCGACCTTAGTTCTCCTAAAACCCATAGGATCGACAATAGTTCTCCTATACACTGTAGGATCGACAATAGCTCTCCTACCTTTAAGGGATCGACCTTAGTTCTCCTATACCATAGGATCGACAATAACTCTCCTACCTTCAATGGATAGACCTTAGTTCTCCTAAAACTCATAGGATTGACAATAACTTTCCTAACTTCAAGAGATTGACCTTAGTTCTCCTAAAACTCATAGGATCGACAGTAGCTCTCCTACCTAAAAGGAATTGAACTTAGTTCTCCTAAAACTCAAAGGATCAACAATAGTTCTCCTATATACTGTAGGACCGACAATAGCTCTCCTACTTTCAAGGGATCGACCTTAGTTCTCCTATAACTCATAGGATTAACAATAGTTAATTCACTAGGATCGATAGTAGCTCTCCTACCATCATGGGATCAACCTTAGTTCACCTAGAACTCATAGGATTGACAATAGCTTTCTTACCTTCAAGGAATTGATCTTAGTTCTCCCAAAACTCATAGGATCGACAACAGCCCTCCTACCTTCAAAAGATTGACTTTAGTTTGTCGAAAATCATTAGGATTGACAGTAGTTCTCCTACTCTCCCCAGGATCGACATTAGCTCTCCTACCTTCAATGAATTGACATTAGTACTCCCAAACCTTTGAAAAAATCAACCTCAATTCTCCTGATCTCTTGATTGATAATTTCCAAATTTGAATAATTTAAATAATCTAAATTCTCAATCCTCATAATTCTAATATAAATTTTCTCGTCTATGGCAGGAAAATTTCAAACTTCAAAACACAGATTGGGTGAATAGAGTTCTCAATCATTCAAATTCAGACAGAGATAGAGAAATCTCTTAGTCACCTTAGATTCAAACTGAGATAGAGAAACCTCTCATTTGCCTCAAAATTCAGACCGAGATAGACAAACCTCTCAATCGCCTCAAATTTAGACTGAGATAGAGAAACCACATAGTTGCCTCAAATTCAGACCAAGATAGAGAAACCTTTTAGTCACCTCAGATTCAGATCGAGATAGAGAAACCTCTTTGTCGCCTCAGATTCGGACTAAGATAGAGAAATCTCTTAGTCGCCAGTCACCCCAGATTCAGACCGAGATAGAGAAAGCTCTCACTCACCTCAGATTCAGACCGAGATAGAGAAACCTCTCAGTCGCCCCAAATTCAGACCGAGATACAGAAACCTCTCAGTCACCTCAGATTCAAACCGAGATAGAGAAACCTCTCAATTGTCCCAGATTCAAACCCAGATAGAGAAACCTCTTAGTCACCTCAGATTCAGACCCAGATAGAGAAACCTCTCAGTTGCACCAGATTCAGACTGAGATAGAGATAGCTCTCAGTCGCCTCAGATTCAAACCGAGATAAAGAAACCTTTTAGTCACCTGAGATTCAAACCAAGATTGAGAAACCTCTCAGTCGCCTCAGATTTAGACCAAGATAAAGAAAGCTCTCAGTCACCCCAAACTTAGACCAAGAGAGAGATAGCTCTCAGTCACCTCAGATCTTCAGATTGAGCCAGACATAGTTCTTAGTCAACATTTCAGCTCGAGCCAATATAGTTCTTGATTGCCTCATCAGCATTCAACATTTGATTCAGGTTCATCAATTATAAAGAAGATCAAGTATTCAGTTTTAATTTTTATAAAAATAATAAAACAATAGTTCTATGTCCCAAGGTTTTAGGTTCTAGGACTAGGAAATCTTTGGAAAGTCAACCTCAATTAAATCAAGGTCACTAAAATCAGTGTCTTTGTTTTACATTGACATTCCTTTTGCAAGCTTTGTCAAAAAGGGGTATTCTGTAGATACTCAATTTTGCACCCATAATTTAATTTGGGAAGATGACTAAAATGACCAGTCATATACCCAAAAAAAAAAAATCATAGGTGTATTCCATGCATTAAATCATTCATTGCATATCATAAAAATGATCTGGAGATTCTAATGATCGAAACGGTATGCCTAACTCCAAAATCAGATCGTCGGATTGAAAGATATCACATGATCAAATTTTCACGGTTTGCATGCATTTTGTTTGGGTGAAATCGATCACATGTGATTAATTTAAATCAATTCTGATTGATTCAACAATTAAAATTAATTAAATAATTTTGTGATTGGTTGTTGGTTTTTGTCAAAAATAAGCCTGCTTGCATGGAAATAAAATGGATAATCAGATAATAAGGAAATTATTGATAATTAAGTCTTTTTATAATATTTGTCTATCAGATAATTATTACTTTAAAGACCTGATTATCAAGATAAAATGGGTTACTTTTAGAATATGAGTTAAAAACGCATCTAGGTGCAATCCCTGACTCGAAAATATAAAAAAAAAAAAAAAAAAAAAAGTCAAAATCGAACCAAAATTGGAAAAGGAGCTTAGTATCCAAGAGGGCCAGTCGGCACTCTTAGAGTGCCAATTGGCACAAATTTAAGGCCCGGCCTGGGAACCTTCTGATTAAGATAAAACCTATCCTTTTCGAATTTTTGGAGATAATGACGTATTCCAATTTGTATTTGATCTTATTTAGCTTATTTTTCAAGCATCCAACCTCTATTAATAGAGAAAAAAGATCAGAAATCAGGGCCCTTCTTTTTTTGATTTCTTTGCCCCCCTTACGTTAAAGACGTTTAGCCTTCATTTTAAGAATTTCTTTTTTGTAAGTAAAATATTTTAGATCTCAAAGAAATGAAAATTTCTTTGATTTCTAAAGTATTATTGCATTGAAAGGTACATTCATGCAAGTAGGTATTTAATTTTGTTCTTGTGTTTATTTTGTTCTTTTCTCTTAACTGATATATTTGTGTTATTCATGGCATGTTTTTTTTTTATGAATATGTGTATGATGTTATTATCAATATCATCTTGTTCACAATTTATATAGGCCATGTTTGTATGTTTAGTTGGAATTTTCTTTAGTTGATTAACATGCTTATGATTTAATTCTTCTTTAATTTCAAAACCTGTAATTAATCACTACAATTTTTTTTTTCTAAACAAACACAGATTTGTATTTTCATTAAATACATATTTGAAAATTTTTCTAAATCAAAAACAAATCTGTATTTTCATTAAATACAGATCCAAAATTTCTCTAAATCAAAAGCAGATCATTATTTTCATTAAATACAGATCTGAATTTTTTTTTGAATAAAACAAAAATAGATTTGTATATTCATTAAATACAGATCTAAATTTTTTTTCAAATAAAAAACAGATCTGTATTCTCATTAAATGCAGATCTAAAAATTTTTCCAATTAAAAAAAATCTGTATTTTCGTTAAATACAGATTTGAAAATTTTTCTAAATCAACAACTAATCTGTATTTTCATTAAATATAGATCTGAAAAATTTTTCCAAATCAAAAACTGATCTGTATTTTCATTAAATACAGATCTAAATTTTTCATGCATACAAAAATGATCTGTATTTTCATTAAATACAGATCTAAACATTTTTATAATAAAAGATGGTTTTCTTCTTTACTAAAAATTGTAGATTTTGAATTTTTAAAGAGTGAATTAATATTGAATTGAGGGATTTTAATATGTCATTGTAGTGTCATGCATCTTTTGAAACGGTATATAATGGTCATGTAGAGTCTAGAAGACCAGACTCCATCTTGGCGGAATGGTGCCTTCTCATTCCGTAACCTAGCCCCCAAACTTTGGTTTTTGGATAGTAGATTAGTGTTTTATCTTTTGTTTTGGTAAATTGTAAATAGGATCAAAGTTTTGTAATTTTTACATAGATTGTATTTAGAACCAAAGCCTTGTAATATTACTCTACCAAGATTGTACTTACATAATTAATGAAATTTGATGTATTTGATGTAAGTTTTATATTTATGTTTTTCTTATTTTTTGTAACAAAAAATAAGTGACGGCTCCACACAATTACCTAAAAGATAGGTGCCTTAAGCACCCAAATCTCTTTTTGAGAGCACCCTTAGGAAGTTTTCTAGTCTCTCACAGTTTCAGAAGACAAAGTGCAAATCCTCTGGCAAACTGTTCACAGTAGAATCTGCCGAATTTCAGAAATGCCAAATGCTCATCAGCAGAATATTTTGTAGCAGAGAGTTTCAGAAGCCAAAGTGCAGATATCTCAGCAGACTGTTCACAGTAGAATATTCTGTAGCAGAATATTGTATTGAATTCCAGCAAGTCTTTTTGCAGAATATCCAACCATAAAATTCAGTATTGAACTTTCTAAGTGCAATCACAAATCCAACGTGATTATCTTCTACAACAAAAGTGATCATTGCCCCATTAAGAATTCATGGGAACACCAACAGTGTGAGGATGTGTAAAAGGGTAGTGGACAATCTTGCTACAGCAAAAAATTCGAGTCTAGATCTTATTCAACAATTTTGAGACTTGTTCTCAAAGCAAGAGAGATGCATACAAATCCCTCCATGTTCACTTTTGCTGAATCAATCTCTTGCTACTACATCAGCAAATATATCAGTATCAATGAAGAGAGGATGGAGAAGTAATCAATTCGTCGATATCAAAACATCCACTTTCAACCAAAGAATACATTGAAGGCATGTGACAGAATGGTGGTATGTCCAAATTAAATCCATACCTTGGAATGAAACCAATTGCTCAGCTTATGCGTACTCTCTATAAAGAAGCCCAAATCTACAAATAGCTTACAAACTACTCTTTGCCCATTACCGGGTCTAGCAAACCGATTCAACAACATTGAAGAGTTAAGAAGTTTTCTTTGAAGCACCTCAGAGGATTTATGCCTAGAGCGGCATCATTGATCATGATCTTTATGATATTTCTAAGAAAGAATGTATCAGATCACTTGTACTACAAACTACACAACTCCACCATCATTTTTCAAGTCTTGAAGCTCATTGATGCCCATGTCTCATCCTAGAAGAACGTGACAGACAAGGTTAGATGAATTACTCTCGTACCTTTGACACTACCATCACCGTAGATTTGGATCTGATCCAACGGCGGGAGAACCTCGGAAGGGTGTGTGTTGTCGTGGTATGGCCAAGAAGCAATGGAATTACAACAAATGTAAGTATAAGGTATACCGGACTCCTCAACCAAACGCCGAACCCTGCGCTTTGCTTCATACATGATGAGACCCGGTTCCACCGGGTCAGCCCTGTCCACGTCATGCCCAAACTCTGATGGTAGGAATCTCTGCCACATATTTAGAATATATTCCCAATTAGGAACACACACACATGACTATATATATATATATATATATATTTATTTATTTATTTATTTTTTCTAAGTAGCATTATAATTATATCAAATACAATCAGTTCTGTTTTTTTAGAGAGTTTTAACTTATGGCGTCCGCTCTTGATGATAACTCTTTATCATTAGACCAAAACACCAATCAATTTTTGGTGTAAACGGGAATTGAACTCCAAATCTCTTATACAATAATCAGAGACTTTACTAGTTGAGCTAGCTAAAACCTCCTAAACAATACCGTTTTAAATTCTTTTTTCGCCAGGTTTTGGTAGCTTTACCTTATGGTACCAATAGTTTTAAAGGCTTCGATTAAGGTGAGCTGGTCTAGTATGTTTTCACCTCCCACAGCTGATATTACTATATCAATCTCATGCTCTCTCAGTATTTTCTCTATGAATTCCTTATCATTAACCAGTCCCTGAGAACATTACAAAAATACCAATTAGTACGTTCAACCAATACTAACAACAACAATAATAATAAATAATAAATAAAAACCAATCAAAAAAAAAAAAATATATATATATATATATATGTGTGTGTGTGTGTGTGTGTGTGTGTGTGTGTGTGTGTGTGTGTGTGTTTCATGTGGTCCACATTGACGACTCTGTTAAGGGTTAACAAAATTCTGGGCACTATACTTTGGGTTTTGTTCTTACAGATGTGTGTGTGTAATGAAGCTCAAGTGGTTTGTCTCCACTCTCCAGTAATAGAGTATTAGTTAGTTAGTAGTGGGGTTAATATAGTAGTGGGGTTAATTGTACAGCTGGACTATTGGGAAATTAGTTACTAAATCTGGCTCCCTATTGGCAGTTGTAAAGGTGAGCCTAGCTTAAATACTGGGGATTGACCTTTTAGAGAACATAAAGAAATAAGACTACAATTTGTTTCCTCTTCTTCTCCATGTTCCTTCTCTATGCTCTTGGAGGGTGACTCCCTTGAACCAGTCAACATTCTTCTTCCCTTTCTCCATTAATTCCCTTTCAATTTCTATTCTACTGCATTATTTTGCTGCACTATTACTAGAAGGTTCACTGCAATTGGTATCAGAGCAGTTCCGATCTTACAATGGCTAATGGTCCTAATACAAGGTATTCCCAACTTGCAGATACAATTACTGGGGTTAAGCTACAGCAAGATCAACACCAAAAATCCATGGAGATCATTACACAGCAGCTTGTCCAATTGTCTGAAGCTGTCAAGGAAATTCGAGCAGTTTTGCCCACCAGGCCTCTCGACAACAATAACAGAGTCAAATCTTCTGTATCTAATGGAGGTAAGATTCCAATCCCTAAGCAAGTAAGATTAGAATTTCCTAAATTTGATGGAGAAGATCCCATTGGATGGATTTATAAGGCAAATCAGTACTTTAAGTACTATGAGATTCCGAATCATGAGAGAATTCTCATGGCTTCCTATTATATGGAAGGCCCCGCCTTAGTTTGGTTTCAAGATGCTGAGCATGATTTTGATGGATGGGAATCTTTTCTAAAATTACTGCATACTAGATTTGGTCCAAGTGCATATGATGATCCAATGGAATGCCTTACCAAACTTAAACAAACTTCCACTGTGTTGCAGTATAAGTCACAATTTGAGGTCATTTCTAATAGAATTAAAGGGTTATCTGAATCACATAAATTGAGTTGTTTCTTAAGTGGGTTAAGGGATGAGATTAGATTACCTATTAGGATGCTAAATCCCACATCCTTGCATCAAGCTTTTAGGTTGGCTAAAATTCAAGAAGAATATTGGATTAGCACTAGAAGGGCTTCATTTAAAACAAAAAACAAGCATGGAAGTGGGCTCTCAAGCTAAGTCCTTCATTCTTGGTCTACCTAAACCAGATCCTAAGGCTAGAGTAGCCATCCAGAAAATTAGCCTTACACAGATGGAAGAAAGAAGGAAAAAGGGGTTGTGTTATTACTGTGAAGAGAAATGGAATTCAAGCCATAGATGTAAAACTAGTCCAAAACTTTTTCTCATGGAAACAGTTCTCAACGAAGAGGTTCAGCCAGGGGTACCATTGGAGGAATTAGACACAACAGAAACAACCGGCGGGGGGAAGGAAGAAAATCCTGTTGCTTACCCTGAAATATCTTTATATGCCCTCTTAGGAAGCCCAAATCCTGGAACCATGAGGTTAATAGGGTTCATAAAGGGAGTAAGGGTGACTATTCTTCTTGATACTGGTAGTAATCACAATTTTATTGATCCAACTATTGTGTCCAAGGCTACTTTAACAAAGCAATTATCGGTTTTGGAAGTTAAGATTGCAGATGGGTCCGTGATAAGAAGAGGGAATCTGTCATGGGGTAATGATAAAAATGCAAGGGCATGTGTTCCAAGTTGATTTATATTCTCTAGCTATGGATGGTTATGATATGGTATTAGGAATACATTGGCTTAGAACTTTGGGCTTGATTCAATGGGATTTCCAAAACCTTATTATGAGATTTCTATACGAAGGGCAACAGATTCTACTAAGAGGGGTGCAATCAAAAGGGCCTAGCTTCCAAGAAGGGATGAATTCTTCAAGAACTCTCCTAAGAAAGGTTTGGTACTCCAAGTCATGATGCTGGATTCACCTCAAGATCAACCTCAAACCAATTCAGCCTTGAAAGAGTTGCTGCAACAATTTAACTCTGTGTTTAACACTCCAAAAGAATTACCACCAAGCAGGGGGCATGAGCACCAAATAGTGCTCAAAGAGGGCACTCAACCTATCAATGTCAGACCTTATAGATATCCTTTTTATCAGAAGAATGAAATAGAGAAAATTGTGAAAGACTTGTTGGAGACGGGGGCAATAATGCCTAGTAAGAGTCCATTTTCTTCACCTGTGCTCTTGGTCAGAAAGGCGGATGGTTCCTGGAGGATGTGCATCGATTACAGAGCTCTCAACAAGGAAACAGTGAAAGATAAGTTTCCTATTCCCGTTGTGGATGAACTTTTAGATGAGCTATGTGGTGCTAAAATTTTTTTCTAAGTTAGATTTAAGGTTTGGCTACCATCAAATTAGAATGAAAGAATCAGATATTCATAAGACAGCATTTAGAACACATGAGGGTCATTATGAATTCTTACTAATGCCCTTTGGACTAACCAATGCCCCATCCACCTTTCAAAGCTTAATGAATGTAGTTTTTAAACCATTTTTAAGAAAATTTGTCTTGGTATTTTTTGACGATATCTTGGTTTATAGTACTTGTTTAGAAGCCCATCTACTGCATCTTCAACAGGTACTAGAAGTTTTGCAACAGAATCAACTCTATGCAAAACAATCCAAATGTCACTTTGGTTGTGAGGAAGTTGAATATTTGGGGCATATTATTTCTGGAGAAGGGGTACGAACTGATTCAAAGAAGACTGAAGCTATGCTCAATTGGCCTGCTCCTAATTCACTCAAGTCTTTGAGGGGTTTTCTTGGCTTAACAGGATATTATAAAAAGTTTATTAAGGGTTATGGCCAACTAGCTAGTCCTTTGACTAACCTCTTACGAAAGGATGCTTTTCATTGGGATGCAGCTACTCAAAATTCCTTTGATCAACTTAAGGCAGCAGTGGCTAGTCCCTCAGTTCTGGCCTTACCTGATTTTTCAAAAACATTTCTTATAGAATGTGATGTTGGTGGTCATGGTTTGGGAGCTGTCTTGATGCAAGAAGGTAGACCCATAGCTTATCATAGTCAAGCTCTAAAAGGAAAGAATATTCATTTATCTACCTATGAAAAAGAGCTTCTAGCTCTAGTAGTGGCTGTAAAAAAATGGAGGCCTTACTTATTGGGCAAACCCTTCATCATTAAAACTGATCAATAGTCCTTGAAGTTCTTATTAGATCAGAAAGTTGGCACTCCAACTCAACAGAAATGGATAGCTAAGCTAATGGGATACATCTTTCAAGTTGAGTATAAAAAGGGGAGGGATACTAAAGTAGCTGATGCTTTATCTATAAAAGAAGATCCACCTCAAACAGCCATGTTTTTACTTTCCTTTCCACAATTGTCTTGGTTAGATGAATTACAGCAGTTTTATGCTACTGATCCAGATCTCAACAAGATCATTCAAGGCATCCAAAATGGAAATTCTAGTTTCCAAGCTTATTCCTACAATGGCAATGTCTTAGTGTATAAGGACAGAGTGGTTCTAGGCCAAAATTTTCCTTTAAAGTCCAGGGTACTGCATTATATTCATGATAGCGCCTCTGCTGGTCATTCAGGCTTTGAGAAAACCTATCAAAGAGCTAAGAGAGAGTTCTTTTGGAAGGGAATGAAAAAAGACATTAAGAAGCATGTGAAGGAATGTGACACATGTCAGAGACAAAAGGTAGAGAACTTGGCTCCCATGGGACTCTTGCAACCACTGCCTATTCCTGAGCAACCTTGGGCAGACATTTCTATGGATTTTATTGAAGGATTGCCAAAGTCTCATCACTTTGATGTCATTTTTGTTGTGGTGGATAGACTTACTAAATATGCTCATTTCATTCCCCTTTCTCATCCATATACTGCTGCCAAAGTAGCTTCCTTATTTTTGCAACATGTCATCAAACTCCATGGCATACCCAAATCAATTGTCAGTGATAGGGATCCCACATTCATTAGCCATTTTTGGGCTAAACTCTTCAAGTTACAAGGTACTGCCTTGGCCTTGTCCTCAGCTTATCACCCACAGACTGATGGACAAACTGAGGTGGTCAATAAAGGCCTAGAACGCTATCTTCGATGCTATGCAGGGGAACAACCCAAACAGTGGTCCTCTCAGTTGGCTTTGGCTGAGTTTTGGTATAATACTAATTTCCACACTTCTACCAAAACCAACCCCTTTAAAGCTCTCTATGGCTATTCTCCTCCAACATTACTGCAGTATATACTTGGTACCTCAAGGCTAGAAACAGTTGATGTCCACCTAAAGTCCAGGACAGCAGCATTGGCTTTACTGAAACACAACCTAGTTGCAGCTCAAGAGAGAATCAAATCTCAAGTTGACAAGCATAGAACTAATAGAGAGTTCCAAGTGGGAGATTGGGTATTCTTACGACTCCTTCCGTATAGACAAAAATCCTTGGTTACTAGGACTAATCTCAAGCTCTCTCCAAGATTCTATAGGCCATTGCAGATTATCTAAAGGATTGGCCAGGTAGCTTATAAGCTGAATTTGCCCTCTACTTCAAGACTTCATCCTGTTTTCCATGTTTCTTGTTTGAAACCTAAGTTGGGAGCTCAAGTTAAACCTCTACCAACGCTACCTCCAGTGGATGCTGAGGGTGTTCTTTGCCCTGAACCAGAAGCTATTCTCCAAAGAAGAATGAAGAAAATTCACAATCGAGCTGTCACTGAGGTCTTGGTTCACTGGCAAGACACTCCTATTGAAGATGCAACTTGGGAGCTTTTGCATAATCTCCAACAACAATATCCTCACCTTGTGGGCAAGGTGCTTTAAGAGGAGGGGTATTGTAATGAAGCTCAAGTGGTTTGTCTCCACTCTCCAGTAATAGAGTATTAGTTAGTTAGTAGTGGGGTTAATATAGTAGTGGGGTTAATTGTACAGCTGGACTATTGGGAAATTAGTTACTAAATCTGGCTCCCTATTGGCAGTTGTAAAGGTGAGCCTAGCTTAAATATTGGGGATTGACCTTTTAGAGAACATAAAGAAATAAGACTACAATTTGTTTCCTCTTCTTCTCCATGTTCCTTCTCTACGCTCTTGGAGGGTGACTCCCTCGAACCAGTCAACATTCTTCTTCCCTTTCTCCATTAATTCCCTTTCAATTTCTGTTCTACTGCATTATTTTACTGCACTATTACCAGATAGCAAATGTTTGTCGGTTTTGTCTTTTATTTTGTTTCCTCGTTTACAACAAATGGGGCAAGGTTTTTGTACTTAGGGGGAATTAATTCAACCATTTCATTGAGTTACAAACGGTTTTATGTATATTACATAAGAAACAGATAGCTTACATGTAAGATGATGGCGCCTTTGTCTTGGAAAGCCTTGATGATTTTGGCCTTGGAAGGGCCACAGGCACTAGGCCGTACAAGAACATAGGTGGATCGGCCGGCGTCTAGGCTGGATTCCGTGACAAACTGACCGATGAAACCTGTTGCTCCGAAGGACACGGCCCTTGGCTGAGGAAACAGAAGGTGTGACAGTCATGCTTGGCAGTGATGAGTTTGTCCTTTGGTTTCTTTTACACAAAGGCCAAGTTTTAGTTTTGATCCTTAGTTTTGTTTTACAAAGGCAAGGCCGAGGTTTCTACAGAGACACAGGTTTGGGAGAGCCAAGGTTGGCACGGCTGCTATGTACAATGAAGTGCATGAATTCAAGTCTACCTATATATAATCGAAGTTTTGTGGGGCTGAGCACCTTAGATAAAAACATATGAGAGAGAGCTGATAATAAATATTATCGGGATGCTAAGGGTACTATGTTTTCAGCTACTCTTCCACAAAAACAGGACAATATTCACCATAGCCTTCTTGTTTGTGCTATGGTAAAAATCCACTAGTTGAAGTTTAGCTAAAACCAATTTTTGATGCCTTTGACTGATAGCTAAGAACCTCGTGCGAGTTCATATCTTTAAATCGGTTGATTCGTTAGGGATAATACAAGTCCTTTCTTTAAAAAAAAAAAATTAAATTAAATTATATATATATATATATATATATTCTATTGTTGATTAGGGATCATTAATTCCAACAAAGTATCAACATAATTAAATATATGTATAACAAGAACAGGTCGTTCTAAATTAGTTGGTAGAGCACCTCAGCTACACGCATACCAATATTTCTTAGAGGAGTCTATCATATATTTAAAATGGTTGAAAATTATGTAACTTAAATAGAGAAAAATCCATCGTTGATTGAGTCTGTTATTTCCCATGATGTAATGAATTTATCTTATTCTTAAAAAAGTTACAAGTTTTTTATTAAAAAAAAAATGGTTGATTTAATCGAGAAATTTTTGTTGTAAGGACTAAAATTGACCCTCAGCCTATGAGAAGTGAGTGATGGCCCAACAAGCCCACAACAATAAATTTGTTAGAGAGTGGAGTTTACAGATGAAAACTTAATGAATCAAGTGTGGGCCACAGTAGATTGGTTTAGTGTTAGAATGATTAAGAAGTATAATTTGAAGAGAAAAACACTCCTTGGTCAAATCCAAGGAAGATAAGTTCTTATCTATATTACAACTTTTTCTAAGTACAAAGAGTTCTTTCTTTCTTTTCTGCAGACCAGATACCCCTCTTTCATGGAGGCCCTCCCCTTATATAGTCTTCCCCCTCTACCTTCATCCTACCCTTCCACTTGTTGATCATTTAGATGATTTCTTGGATGCTTGTCCCATCAGAACCCTCCTAGAAGCTTTGGATGTATCTGTAAGACTAAATATCCCTATTCTGGCATTATTTCCACATAAATGCGGTCAGGGAATTAGGTGCAGAACATTTAATGTGGTGGTAGCAGCTTTCTTCTCAGATATTTCTTAGTTCACTGTTGACTCCTTTCTTTGAAGCTTATCCTAAAAAACATGGTTACCTCTTGCACAGTATTCTCTAGGCGGCCAGACTCCACCCTTCCACAACGCATACCGAGGAGGTTCGGATCCTTGGGAGACACCATCTATTCGTCACTATTTGTCCTCGTCCTCGGCCCATTAACCCACATGCTTATCCTATTGTCTGAATATCCTCAGGTTCCTTGGCATCCTCAGGCATGGCCCACGGCCCAATACTTATACTCAGTTCTTTTATCCCCACATATGTCATACTATGTAGTTTTAGAAACAAAAGGTTAACTCTACTTAGGTAAGAATTAGGGCAAATGCGATTTTGTTTTCTAAAAACCGAACCGAACTGCTCCTCATACTATATATATATATATATATTATATTATATATTTAATTTATATTAAATATATAACTAAAATTTATATTAAAAATTACTAGAATTTTCACAACTGTAGACATTTTCACAACTAAAAACTTGTTGGGCTACTCTTAATCAACTTAAAACAAAAAAAAAAAAAGACATTCGGGTTGGCTCAAACCAACCCAAAATAGGAATAAAACACCCCAACCTAACATTGACTGAACAACACAAAACTGCATAGTGACTAATCAATTTAAGGTGAGGTGTGATGAGGGTTTTGGGCAAACCGCGTCTAGCGGTGCAATGATAAATATGGCCCAAACCACACTAAATTGCACCATGTACCTCTCTAGCAAGAATCATCTTTTGTAGTAGTGGCATGGAACGCCCCTCTCAGTAATTGTAAATCCTATAAATCATAACCTAACAAAAAGTTCAAACTAGTTTGACAAGGATGATCTCATGTAAAAAAAGATCCACAAGGTAGAAGAGTCCAACTGTGTTGGAATTGCGTATGCTCACACAAGTAAGTTCTACTATAGGTAGCAATACTAGGCTTTGGGATATTTTGTATTGTAAAATTCCATTCTACTATAATAGATTCTTCAAGTTGGTGGTAAGGTTTAAACCATTTGGGGTTTTTTTTGTTAAGATTTTCCTCATCGTAATTATATTGCCATATCAAATTTATGTTCCACAACATGTAGATTTTTTGTGATATGGTTGTGCCCATCATAAATTAAATTGGACTTTTGCATCATTAACATAATTGATCAACTTGGGACTCTTTTTTTTCAAGTTGCCCGTTCCCATAAGTATTTCCACATTGGGTTCTTTGGCGACGTGTTTAAGTGCGTATGTGTTTCTAGGGTGAGGTGTGCGCGCGCGCGTGTGTGTGTCTTTTCTTATTTTTATTTTTAAGGAGTTGCCACCAACCATTGGGTTTTGTTCTAGGTGTGATTAGCCTCCTATTTGCCTAATTCATTTTACCTAATTGACTAAAAACCAATTCAAGGTTCTTTAAATTAATTAAGATAAACCAAAATCTCGAACCAAAGATTCTTGGACTCGGAATTTCAGCTATGGGTAGGGGAGGTGTTAGGCACCCCAGACTGCCTATCTAATGAATAGTACCTCATTTTAATTTAACATCAACATTCACATATAGGAAGACAAGAATTAAGCTTAATTGTTAATTTAATTAATCAATTGACATATGGATAAATAAACAAAAACACAATCTCAATCAACAATCAAGCACCTACATGAACACTGATGTGTTTATATAGGAAAAAATTCGAAAATTGGACTTCAAAACCTCTTTGGGGCTTATAGCACCAAATGGTCCACTAATTTAAAATAGTTGCAGTACATATCATTTTGCAAGGCCCTCCAAGATAAGTAATGACTATGTACTTGACTCTCCAACTCCTGCTCACAACCAATTCCTCAAATCCTTTCTCTTTGATTATCATCGAATCCACAAGTTGAGCTGCTAATCATATGATCAAGTCTTCTTAATCACTCCAAGGCCTCTTGGAGATTTGAGATTGTTTTCCAATTATTCTCAGCACCAACAAACATTCAAGAACTTTGGTGGTTACTTTGTATATCATGGATTTAATCTCCTTTCATCGTAATTGACAATTGGAGAGGGAGAAGGTAGAGAGAATAAGAAGGTAGGGATCTCTCTTGCTCTTCAGTGTGGGAATTAAGTCTGAATTTCATGGGAAGTGAGAAATATATAACAAGCCTAAAGGCTAGAACAACAAAGAAGTTCATAACAAAATTCTTTCAAGTTCTGTCAGTTTCATACAATTGAGAAAGAAGCAAATGAGTTGGGCTCACCCCATAATTTTTTAGGCCTAAAGTGACAAATAAAATGAGGCATTTTTTTATTCAAATATTAATTGAAATAATATATTTTTCTTAATATATATATATATATATATTAATTGATTAGAATAATTAAAACAAATTAAATAAAAGATAGATGAACAATTAATTTGTAGAGATGAACTCTAAAGCTAACAGTTAGGTAATGGAAAGAGACTCAAAAAGGAAAGACTTAAAGATTAAGATAAAAGATAGATGAACAATGTTTTATTGTTTATTAACTCTCCTCGGGCAGGATGTACGTTGATGTGATAGCAATACTAATGCTCACGTGTTCATAATAATCTCTATTTCTTAGGTTAAATTTTTTTCAGATCCCTTTAACATGTGGGACCTTTTCTTATTTATAGTTTCGTTGTTCCTATTTTAGCCGTCCATCTATAGGGTGGATGATTCTCTTGGTAAGATATTTGTCATATCTTCCACTTCCCTTCCTTTTGAGGTTAAGCTGAGTAGGTAACAGGCTGTTGGAACACTATTCAAAAGGGTGATTCAGCCATAAATGTAACATGATTGGTTGGTGTGATGCATTTAATGCAGATAAGACAGTGGCTTCATTAGGAAACTTCTTCCAACTTTCATTTGGGAAAATCATTGTTCTTTCTGCCAAATAGTATCCTAGGCCTGGCCTGACAATCTTTAGTCATCTGCCTAAGCTTCCAAGCTTTCCCTTCTCCTCAGCTCAAACATCAAATTTTTACCTTCCTCTGATTACTTGGTTTGGGCCCTGACCCCTTTTACTAGCATTCATATGGGCCTTCTATGGGTCTAGGCTTACTATTCCTTGAGTTCACCCTAGCTCCCACAGCCAACAAAAGAATTATACTCTAAACAAGGGAATTCTAGCATTTTGCCCTTATTTTTTTTTTAAAAATTTAGCAATATGTTCCTGTTTTGAAACTATTTAGGTTCATGCCCTTATTTTGAAACTCGATTTTAATAAAATTGAGTTTCAATCAAAAACTCGATTAGTTTAAAATCGAGTTATGCCAAATGAAACTTAAAAAAGAAAAAAAAAATTGTGGAACTTGAGTTCCATACCTATAGTTGTGTTCAGGGAGTCCTATAGTGGCGTTTTAAATGGAACTCGAGTTCCATGCAAGTTTTTATTTTATTTTATTTATTAAGTTTGATTGCCCCATACCAATAGCTGCGTTTAGTGAGTTTTATAGTAGCGTTTTAAATAGAACTCGAGCTCTATGAACTCAAGTTCCATGCAAGGTTTTTTTTTTTATTTTTTTAGTTTGATCGCCCTATACTTGATTTTCTATAAATCAAGTTTTACATTGAAAATCGATTTTGAGAAAATCGAGTTTCAAAACAGGAGCATGACGCTAAATAGTTTCAAAATAGTGATATATTGCTAAATTTTTTTAAAAATAAGGGCAAAATGTTAGAATCCTCCTCTAAACAATCTCCAATCACGTATTCACGCATGTGGCTTGATTTAAAAGCCAAATATATAAAGAGCAGCAAATCCCACCCCCCAAAATCAAAATTATATTTTATTTATTAAAAAAAAAAATGGAACGCGTGCGTAGCAGACATTAATGTGCTGCGTATAAGGGTTCACCCATCTATTGGTATCAAAAAAACCCCTGGCCGCCACAGCCACCCAGCTCTTTTGTAATCTGTTTCTGACCTTTTCTATTGGTTAAAAAAAAAAAAAAAAGAAAAAAAAAAAAAGAGGATATATAGATGAAGCTACAGACAGAAGCTTAAAAAAATTACTTTTTTTAAAGAAAAAAAAAAAATAGAGGAAGACAAAGTTTCTAGTAATGGCGAAGTTGCTTGATGGCTTATTTATAGCCTTAGTATAGCAGGTCCTGCGAGTGAGTGGCGAAGGTGCTATCTAACTAAAAAATTTCAAACTTTTGATTTCGTCTCTCTTTCGCCTGACACATTGAGTTTTGTAGGACTGGCATTCGGTAGATTCCAATTTCAATTTTCTGCACTTGACCTCACCAATTTATTAAAAATTTAAACTCGCAACAGTATAGGGATACAATGTAAAAATTGTACTTCAAATAATATACCCAAAACTTGTCATGGAGTTTTTCAACTCACTAAAGATCCTAACAAAAGAAATATGAAAAATAAGGATTAAGTCATAATTAATGGTAATAATATCTTCTATAGTGTCTCGTGTCTATAAATAAATATAAAAATATTTGGAAGTATGTTAAAGTTTGTTTGTTTGTTTTTTTTTATTTTTTTTATTTTTTTTAAGTGAAAAAAAAGTACCAAAAATACTAAGTTGACTAGAAGCCTCAAGCTATAAAAGACCAAATAAGGATCGTAGAAATAGTAAGGGGGTGTTTGGTACATGCATTTAAACAATAGTTTTTGTTCAAATATTGAAACATGTATTTTCATAATACTTTTTAACTTATACGTATTTTTACAACACTTAAACAATGATACTAGAAATCTCTAACTAATCCGCCTTAAATTGTTTTTGATCACATAAGTTTCTAACCTGTACAGGAAACTATCTGACCCAACCAATTTGTGATCTAGCTGGGAAACCTAATGCCTTTTTTTTTTTTTTTTTTTTTTTTTTTTTTTTTAATTTTTTAATTTTTATATATTTTTTTTAAATTTTATTATTATTTATCATCCATTAATGTCACTGGATTTGGGCTTAATTGGTTTAAAAACCCACACAAGAGTTACCAGAGACTTTGTCTGAGCAGTGATTATGGCAACGAGTTTATGATGTATGACTATGACCACTTGTTGGATACAATTCATATCCTGATACAATCATATTATTATTATTTTGATGAATAAAAGACTTTATATCACTGTCTATTCCAACTAATTAAATTTGGACAAAGCAAAGTAGGCTTTATTGACAATTTGACATGTAATGAAAGGATAAGGCTATGTGAATGTAGCTTCGATTTCACAATGTATAAGATGTGGGAACTCTTATTTTTAATTTTTTGGTGTGTAAAAGAAGGTAAGATTAGGATATGGATTCCCTTTATTTCTGGTTTCGGAAAGAATCGGACATTCACGACTCTTAAGCATTAGAATTATGATATTTGATGAAGCCAAAAATGGTCGTTAATTGATAACGGAGCTTATGATGAGGTAACGTTCCCTTCAAAGATGAGAGAGAAAGACATCGGAGTGGCGTTAGCCAATAATTCTCTGATGATTAAATCAGTAGAGTTCTCAATATCTCTTAGAGACTCAGAATGTAATTCTGTATGTTTGAATTTGTGTACCTTTCTCCTGGTGTTTGATTGCTTATTTATAGCCTTAGTATAGCTATTGGGAGCCTCATTATGAGCATAACTGTTGGGAGCCTCATTATGAGCATAACTGCTGGCAGCCTCTTCATGGCTCTCTTGGCTATTTTGTGTAACATCTGCCTAAGCTTCAATGGAAGGTTAGCTGGCTTATAATTGGCCTTTTTGACTGTTGGAGCTCGTCGGTTATGAAACAATTAATGATTGCGCCATTAATGCTGTATGGTCATCCTCTCATGGACGGCCCTATGGATTGTATGCTCATCATTTGTCTAGACGAACCTATAGATGTAATACTCGTCCGTTGCATGGACGAGCCTATAATTTAGCACTCATTAGTTGCCCCTTTATTCCTTCGTTGACCTTTTGGATGACATATTGACGATTTACACCTGTCTTGACGGGGATTTGCCTGTTTTGAAGCCATTCATGTCACATTAAATGCGCCTTATTTTGTACATCTAGTCGTGGCCATGTGTCGTTTTTTGATAGGTTGGATGTGCGAAGTCTGAGTCTCGGTTTTCCCGCGCTGATTTCACGTTTTTCCTTAAGAAACTATTCATTTTCACTTTATTTTTCTTCACCTTCTTCAAGCTTTTGAATTCATTCTTCTTTCTTGCGTTTCTCTAGTGAGTTCTCTTTCTACATATTCTTGATTCATGGTTGATCATACTGCTGTTAGGTTAGGGTCCCCTTTCGTTTTGTTTTTCTTCGCTAGGCTAGGTGTCTTCCTCGAGTTTTCTAGTGGTCGCTGCCCCCAAATGGGTTTATTTGTGTCTTGAGAGTGTGCCTTTAGGCGTGTCTTGCTTAAGCTTTACCCCTTGATTCGACATTCTCTAATTCAACATCACTTGGTAAGTGAGATGGCCAAGAAGGAGGTCGTGGGTACCGAGGTGAGGTTGAGAGAGCTTGATACAGGGTTGTCATTTAGCGACAACCCTGTGGGAATGGAGGTAGACACAGTGATGTCTAAACCATCTACATCATTTTCGTTAAAACCCTTTCAGGCTCTAATCGAGGAGTGTGTCTTGGAGGGGAAACACATGAAGAGTTTTAGAAAACATTTCCAATTTCCTACTGAGATGAAGATACGTCCTTCCTTGTCCAGGCGAAAAGGCTTGTGCCTTTGCCCATGACCATGTGTATTTTTATGAGGTCGATTTTCTTTGTGATCTTCGTTTTCCCATCCATCCTTTTATTCACGAGCTACTTAATTACTTTAAAATTGCTCCTGGTCAGCTCATCCCAAATGCCTAGCAGATCATGAGCATTATGTTGATCTTAATGTTCGTCTACGAGGGGAGTATGGTCAGTTTGAACGACTTTCTATATCTTTATTACTTAAAACCCTTGACCCATCATGGGTATTTTGAATTTCATCCTTGGGATAGGAAGTCTAAGGTCGTTTGTGGTTTCCTTTCTTCTTTTCGTGACTGGAAGTCTGGGTACTTCTTTGTCTATGGAAAGGAATGGGAAACTGCTTCTGATGAAGTTTAGGGTGAAGTGCCCAAATTGTCGCGTACGTGGGAGGTTCCCACACTTGGTGTGTTTTTCCCTTCCTTTGATTCTTTTCATCTTTTAAGTATGTGTATTTTTCTCATCCTAATCCTCTTCTTTTTATAGTGAAAGCCCGTCCAAGCTTGAAAAGAGGATATGAGGAACGGGTTCAAGTTGCTTTGGACTTCTCTTTTGGCATTGAGGATTTTGACGAGCTTGTGGATCCACGGTCTTTATATGACCATTGCTTGGACCTAAACCTTCAGCCTTCGTCCAGCAGTTGCTTCTTAGGGCAGAGAGGAGTAAGTTTTGATCATTATAACTTTACCTCGTCATTGTCTTTCCTTCATCATTCCCTTATGACTTACCTTTTGCAGACATGGCCACTTGCTTCAGCCAAGATAGGTATGCTCGTGCCAAGGAGAAGAAGAATCAGCCTTTGTCTAAGATTTCCTCACCTCCTCCGAAGAAGCAAAAGGTCGAGGGTAGTGGAGGAATTGTCATATCTAGCCTTGTTCGTACCCCTTTATAGTCCTCTCCAGCGGTGTCAATTGAAGAGTTGCCTTTTCCTCCCCATACTCGAAAAGGAAAGGAGAAGAAGCGTGAGAGCATTTGGATGGATCCTGTTACAGCCCTTGGATGGGCTCACAATATCATCTCTAATGACAAGCTCAAAGCTTTATCCTCTATTCCTTCTCATGAGCTTGTTAGTCATCATGTCAATAAGCTTGTGCACGTGAGTTTTTCTAAAATATTTTCTTCTTGTACATATGTATTTGTTTGTACTTACATATATTTGCTTTCTTTAGGTCCTTGGGGAATCATTGCGTCTGACCATTGACTATCTCGCGAAGGAGGAGAAGGTCATGATGGCTAATTCAAGGGCTGAAGCAGCTGAGGTTGAGAGTTCTAGATTGAGGAAGGGCCTGATTGAAGCGATGGACCAGGCGAATGAAGCCAAAGCCAAGATGAAGGAAGTTTTTGAACAGCTAAGGACATAAAAAATTCTTGAAATTCAGAAAGACGAGAAAATCTAGTTGGCAGTGCTGAAGATTGGTGATGAGCATGAAAAGGCTGTAGAGGACTTCAAGCGTCGAAGACCTTTGGTATCATCACCTTTGATGAGTTCTTCAAAGGCTTTGAGCTTTTGCGGTGATGGATGATGAAGCACCACTCTGCAGCCGTTGACCACTCTAACCTAGATTTCAAGGCCATTGACAAGGAGATGATGGCTGATGAAAGAGCTAGGGCCAACGAGTAAGATGGAGTAGAAGGAGGAAATGAAGGAGAAGGCCCTGTGGATGCACCAGTTGATCCTCTTGCTGATCTCGCCATTGATCCTATTGTTTAAGCTTTATTTTTATTTTGTTTATTTTGGTTTGCCCTTGTTTTTGGTCTGGTTCTTGTTTGTGTTTAGATGAGTTTGCTTAAGACAATCTTTCTTTTTTAAATGATTTGAAGCATTTGATCTTCACATGCTTCTTGTTAATCCTGATAATTAGGATGATTTGTTGATATTGTCTTCTTTTTATGACCTCGAGAATCTTGTCGAAGTTGTTATGGTCATCAGTTTTTATACTTGTGAGTTTAATCATGTGTCTCACCCTTGCTTTGAGGATTAGGTCATCAACATGATTTTACTCGGTTTTAATCTTGTGAGTTTGATCATATGACATATTCTTGCTTTGAGGATTTTTCACCGTCAATATGATCTTACTCGTTGATTTTAACCTTGTGGATCTAATCACATGACTTTACTCTTGTGATGAGAATTTGACTGTCATTATGATTTATCCATTGGTTTTTAACCTTATGAATTTTAATTGTTTGACTTATTCTTGTTTTGTGAATTTGATCGTCATTATGACTACAATCGTTGGTTTTTAACCTTGTGAACTTAATCATATGACTTACTCT
This sequence comes from Quercus gilva, assembly GCA_023621385.1. Taxonomy (NCBI): domain Eukaryota; kingdom Viridiplantae; phylum Streptophyta; class Magnoliopsida; order Fagales; family Fagaceae; genus Quercus; species Quercus gilva. The sequence continues at coordinate 54,025,161 of CM042473.1, read as the reverse complement.
CGCTTTGAGAACTTGATCATCATTATGATTGTACTCGTTGGTTTTTAACCTTCTAAATTTGATCACATGGCTTACTCTCACTTTGAGAATTTGATAGTCATTATGACTGTACTCATCAGTTTTTAACCTTATGAATTTAATCAAATGACTTACTCTCACTTTGAGAATTTGGTCGTCATTGTGATTGTACTCATTTGAATTTAACCTTACGTGACAAATTTTGTCCTTTATTAAGGATTTTTATCATCTACATGGTTTTACTCATTTGGATTTCGATGAATCTCTTGTTTAGAAACTTGTCCTTGGTGAAGTTGACATAACGTTTTTGTGGATCTTCCAAGAAAATACATTTATTCTTTTGAAGGAGCTTATGTAACACCCCAAACCCATACCAAGGATTTAGATGCATAACCTGTCTTATAAATAATACTCAACACTAATATAATGGAACAGAGCGTAATAAAATATCCACAATAAACTTCAAATAATCAAAATCTTTTCCTATGAAATCCATAAAAATAAAAGTTTAACAATAAAGTCTCCAAATACAATCTCAAAGAGTTCCACAAATGCCAAACTCACTATCCTAAGAAAATATACTAAGACAGTTCATCAACTATCATAGCTCCAAAAGAAGTCTTCAATCTATGTCTCCAATGATCTACCACCAAAAGATAATTCACTGCTCTAATATGAAAGGGTGGAGAAAGGGGGGGGGGGGGGGGGGTGAGCTAGAAGCCCAATAAAAGACTACATAACATGAGGATGTCTCTCAAACAAAATAATAGTATTTATGACAAAATGTAATCTTTACAAAACACTTGCATATAGATTTAATAGTAATATAATATATACTATAAAACTGTTAAAAATAAATCATTTAACTATAACATTGTAATCAGTAAATAAAATAATAACCACTTTAATATGCCAATATGCACTAAATAGGTAGAAACAATATATTATGACAAAAAACAATTTTTCACTTATAAAGATCAGCAAAAATAAAACGGTAGTTCGATATGGAAAACATTAGTTATTAGCCAAACAAAGACATAAACTGCTAAACACTCGGTGGGTGATTCCCATTGGGGACAATAACACTAACCTCAAAGAGGCAACACTGGCTCCGAAGAGCAAACGATAACACTGCATCACACCACAATAACACTACATCGGCCGAAGGCCAACACTTAACCCTATGTTGGCAAAGGTTGCAGACTGTCTAACTGACTGTTTGAAAACATTCTTAGCAAGTACAATTTCATAATAATATACAATAAATAATAAAATTCTAGTATATATTATGCATTTACAATGGTATAAGTTTTTGAAAACTCACTTTTGCAATTATGTATATATAAATATATTTTTACCAAATATATATATATATATATATATAAATATACACGTCTTGAGAGACGTCATGTTCTGTAGTCCACTTACCTCTAGTTGCTAAATCAAGCTTTACTTCAATTGTTCGAAACGATGTCAACGAGAACCTAAATCACACCAGAGATAGGTCCATCAATACACAATTTCTCACTTAAAAATCTATTTTCACAATTAAACGGTTTTATCTTAGACAATATTGATATATCCAAAATTCTTCATTTATTCACCTAACTATCCAATACCCTTTCAGCTTTGATCAGATTTTTGGACTTAAAAATACTATTGCCTAATCTAATTTTTCCATTGATATAATCATGTATATTCGTCAAGCTTCAGTATGGCTGAATGATATATATATGTATATATATATATATTTGATCAATCTAATATATATTGTTGAAGCCAATATTATTCTTAATATATATCAATCCCATTGTCAGCCCATTATTCCTTTAATACTGCCAAACCAAATGATGGAGCTGGACAAGTTTGAACATTGGCGGGCCCACGACAAAACATAAGATGGAATTGGCTTGAGCGTGGCTAGCCAATCCGAAAGAAACAAACCAACATGGTCATAAGCAGAAGCTAGAGTTATATCTTTTCGTTGGCAGACTCACCATACTTCTATAGGTACTATAATTATCTATCAAAATTAAAAGCTACAAGGTACCCATCCTGCCATATAACTATTTACATCACTCCTAATCTAATATAATAACAATATAGGACATCTTTTCCCTTAATGTAAGGATAGGTGGAGATTCATGAAACCAACGTCTCTTAGCTCCATTCCATGACACATGCCTATTTGTACCCGCCTAGTCTAAGTATGATAACAATCATAGGAGTCCCTTTTCCAATAATATAGTCATAGAAACCATACCTGTAGTCTCTACTCACAGCCACAATGGCGGAAGGCAAAGTTTAGCAGAGTGATGCGGCTGAAGCAAAAAAGCAGCCTCATAAGTTTATGCACGTGTAGCATAAGAGGTAAAAGACTAGGGTTTTATTTATTTATTTAAAAGCTTATCAAGGCTCATATATTTTCTTATGTCACTTCACTTGGGCTTCATATTCCATAGTATTTACTTATTTTTAATATCCTAAGCCCAAATCAATTAAATCCATTTAATTGTGGGCCTCTTTTTTAATTTACGCATAATAATTAAATTGGTGTAAAAAAATATGGGGTGTTACAACTTATCCCTTTATTCTTTCTTGCTTACAATATAGTTTGGCAGAAGAAAATTGAAAACATTTGTTAACTAACAATAATACCTCTTGAGGTGTTCTACATTCCATGGGCGAGGTAACTGTTTCCACCTAGTGATTTGAGGTAATAAGCTCCTCATCTAGAGTACTCGACACTCTTGTACTAGCCTTCCCAAATTGGGTTTAGTTTTCCTTGTGTTGGGTCTTATGTGGCTTTCGTTACTCTGCGCAGCACTAAGTCTCTAAGATTGAACCTTCTGGGCTTGACCTTTTGGTCATGATACTTCTTCATCTTTTGCTTGTACTTCGTCATTCTCCGTAGGGCGTCTTTTCTGACCTCGTCTAAACATTCAAGGTCTAACATGCAACTCATGTCATTGGTCTTCTCGTCAAAAGGTTCTCTTTCGAGGTTAGATAGACTAACTTCCATTAGGATGACTGCTTCTGTGCCAAAGGCTAGTTTGAATGGGGTTTCTCTTGTAGGAGTTCTTGTTGTCATCCGGTATGCCCACAACACACTAGGGAGTTCTTTTGACCACGCCCCTTTGCCCCCTTAAGTCAGACTTTGATGATCTTTAGTAAGGTCTGATTTGTTACATTTTTCTGTCCATTGGCCTAGGGGTATCTAGGGGAGGAGAAGTGGTTCTTGATTCCTAACTCGTGGTAGAATCTTTAAATTTGGAGTTATCGAATTGCCGTCCATTATCTGAGATGACGATCCTCGAAATTTTGAACTTGCAAATGATGTTTTTCCAGACGAAGCCCTGGATTTTTGCCTCCGTGATCCTGGCAAGGGGCTTTTTCTCGACCCACTTGGTAAAGTAATCAATTGCAACAAGCAAGAATCAAGTTTGTTTTTTACCTTGTGGGAGTGGTCCGACGATGTTTATTCCTTGTGTTGTGGCCATGACGAGGCAATGCTCGTCATATTCTCTACAATAATTCTCTGAATATTTCCAAAGCATTGGCATTTGTATCATTTCTAGACCAGGGAGTATGCATCTTTCTACATTGTTGGCTAGAAATATCCGGCTCTAACGACCTTATTTACCAACGATTTTGGGCTTAAGTGGTTTCCACAGATTCCTTCGTGGAGTTCTTTGAGTGCTTAGTCCGCTTCTTATGGGTTTAAGCACTTGAGAAATGGTAGTGCATACCCTTGTTTGTATAATTGCCCACTGAGAATAGCGAATCTCGCTGAACAAACCTTGGTTCTTCTAGCTTCATTAGGATCTTTTGGTAACTTTCCTTCCTAAATGTATGAAAGGATTGGAGTCATCCAAGTGCCTTTGGACTCTACACAGAGAGCTTGGATTTCTTTGATACTGGGCTTTGTCAATACTTCAATCATCAATACTTCATCCTGAGTCTGTTGTTTTGATGAGGCTATCTAAGCAACCTTATCTGCTTCTAAATTTTCTTCCCTTGGCACTTAGACAAACTTAATTTCATCAAAATGATTGGCCATTTGAATGGCTAACCTTTGGTATTTCCACATTCATTCCTCTTTTGCTTCATACTTATGGTTCATTTGTCCGATGATGAGCTTGGAGTCACTTTTGATCACTAAGCTTTTAATTCCCATGGCTTTAGCTAATCTTAAGCTAGTGAGTATTGCCTCATATCCTGCTTCATTATTTATGGCTGAGAATTGAAGCTATACTCCATATTTGAGGACGTCCTTGTCAGGGGATATCATGACGACTCCTTCGCCTTCCAGTTCTTTGACGGATGATCCATTGGCATGAACCATCCAAAACTGTTTTTGGATATCACTTGAAAATGTAATTTCAGCAATAAAATCTGCTAATACCTGGGCTTTAATTGCTGATCGAGGTCTGTACTTGATGTCGAACTGACTGAGCTCGATGGCCCATTACACCAGTCATCCAACTGCGTCTAGTTTATTCATGGCCTTCTTGATGGGTTAGTCTGTCATAACAATGATAGGATGTGCTTGGAAGTATGGATAAAGCTTCTTTGATGCTACAATCAATGCGAATGATACCTTCTCTAAATGAGGGTATTTTGCTTTTGTGCCTTAGAAGGCTTGGCTTGTGTAATACACTAGCCTCTGCACCCTGTTTTCTTTATTGATAAAAAACTCACTGCTATTTGAGAGATTGCAAGATATAGAAAAAAGGTCCTCTCATTTTACTGACAGGCTCAAGAGTGGTGGCCTCATTAAGTATTCCTTCAGGTTCTTGAAAGCTATTTTGCATTCTTTAGTCCATTCGAAAGCTTGCTTGAATGTCTTGAAGAAGGGCAAGCACTTGTCTGTACCTTTCAACACAAACCTATTCAAAGCTGTGTCTTGTCCCGTCAATCTTTAAACTTCTTTCACAATTTTGGGCGACGTCATTTCCAGGATGGCCTTCATTTTCTCAAGATTGGCTTCTATTCCTCTTTGGGACACCATGAAACCGAGAAACTTTCTAATGACATTCCAAAGGCACATTTTGCTGGATTGAGATTCATCTTGTATTTTTGGAGTGTTTCAAAGGTTTCCCTTAGATTGTCTAGATGTTCTATGTTTGTTTTACTCTAGACAAGCATGTCATCGGCATAGACTTCTACATTCTGCCCGATTTGCTTGCTAAACATTTGGTTCACCAGCTTTTGATATGTGGCCCTAGCATTCTTTAGTCCAAAGGGCATCACTTTGTAACAGTAGAGCCCTTGGCTTGTGACGAACGCCTTTTTCTCCTTGTCTTTTTTGCTCATGCAAATCTGGTTGTTTCCTGAAAAGCCATCCATAAACGTCAGTAATTCATGTCCTGTCATTGAATCAACTAATTGGTCGATCCTTGGAGGGGAGAAGCTATCTTTAGGGCATGCTTGGTTGAGGTCGGTGAAGTCAACACACATCCTCCATTTTTGGTTAGACTTCTTCACCATGATGACATTAGCCAACCACTCTAGGTAATAGACTTCTCAAATAAAACCTGCTGCTAGGAGCTTGTCTACTTCTTCCATAATGACTTTGTTTTGCTTAGGGGCGAATACTTGTCATTTTTGCTACACATGCTTCTTCTATGGATCAACGTTTAGACGGTGTTCTATGACACTTCCATCTATGACTGATAGAACTTCCATCTATGACTGGCATGGCTTTATAAGTCTAGGCAAACACATCCAGATTCTTTTTCAAGAAAGATAGGCTATCGTCTACTATTGTCAAGGGTTCATTTTACGTTTCTTGTACCTTAGACACGTGTCTTGATGTTATTGGACAACATTTAGTCTAGGATTTTTCTAAGAGGAAGTAGGGCCTGGCACTTCGCAAAATGGGCTCCAGAGTACCATTCTACCCCTGCCAGTTTGTGCACAAATGTTGAATCCAAAATCCAAGGGAAAACTCTGCAAAGTGGGCTTATCCTCTGTTTTTACCGCAGAAGGAACTTTTCTCCAGTTTTTGCCACAGGACTAACTTTTTTGCTGTGCCGTAAAACCTTTTGCTATGCAGTAAAACCTTTTGCTATGTAGTAAAATGTTTTGCTGTGCAGTAAAACTTTTTGCTATGCAGTAAAACCTTCTAGTGTGTTGTAAAACTTTTTGCTGTGTAGTAAAGTTTTCTGCTGCCCAGTAAAGCTTTCTACTGTGCAGTAAAACATTCTGCTGTGCAGTAAAGCTTTCTACACTTTTCTGCAACATGAATGACTACTCTTCATTTTTTATTGCTGAAATACTTTTCTACTTTCTGCACATAAACAAATCTAAAATCCAAAGAAAATACCCATAAAGTAATTGTTAGTTTACATGGGTTAGCATATTCTCAAATATATACATACATATATTCATATATATTCTTATACGTATTCACATATACATATATAAAATATATTTTGCAGAACATGATATACAATGTAAATGTATATATACTTATGGCAGGATAATGATTAGTTCATGTCAAGAGTAAAACATGTAATAACAAAGAAATAAGAAAGTCTCAACAGAAAAGGTTTAGCTAGTATAATAGTTAATACGATAAATATAATAAAAAAGGTGTTACAGAAGAATAACTAGTACAACAAATAAAGATACCGCAACAAGACAGCTGATGCAGCGAACGAGATAAAAACGTGCTATAGCAAACCGACTAGATACAATAGATATAAGTTCTAATGAGTGAAATCAAATAAATTTGTGATCGAGATTAAGTATTGAATCTTCCCTAGAATATGTAAACCAAGAAGGTGTTAGGATATGTGTCCTTTAAATCCTATTGTATAATGCTATGTATGACATTATGTTGTGTAATAAAGTTATTTTATTATTATCTAAAATAATGGTAACATGAATATTTGGACATTATCATATAGTCCATGAGATGCATAGTATGTGATTTATGTGATTTAGTCACAGAATATATAAGTCACAAGTTTTTTGTAAACTTAGAATTTTAGTTTGTAGTCGGTGATGAAATTGGGCACTTTATCTGCGAAGACTATAATATGTCAACTAAGATTATTTGTCTTGATCATGGAAGTGGAGACTTCTAGTTGATATGTTTTAAGTGTTAAGACATATTGAACTAGATCGCTGTGAGATTATTATTCTACTAATGGCTGTCAAATAAATAATAAATTTTATGACTTCTATTTACATGAACTTTCAATCCTGAGAGAATAATGAACCTGATTATTGTAGGTTGCTTTGATATATTAGGAGTGAGATCTAAAGTCATGATTAAAACCTCAGTGTGTTGGGAAATCACATTTAGTGTTGAAGGAACATATATTCTTAAGATGGAATTCATAATCTCTTAATGGGGATATAAAATATTCCATTAAGATAAGTGTAATGGATTTGGTTATTTAGAGTGTTAGGCCTAACCACTTTAGTAAGGAGTTATTAAAGTATATATTTATGAAATTGGATTTCATAAATATATGATGAATAACTTAAAGGATTAAATTGGGTACTCAAGGATTAAGATGTAGTAATCTTCAAAGTGGCAGTCAACATTCATGACTTTGTATTACTATGAATATCTTAATGAAAGGGTTGTATGTATAATAAAGTATTGGAATATAATTTATTAATAAGGCCTAAAGTGCAATTATATTTATATAGTGTTATTAAATATAATTAATGGTAATTTTGAGCTTGTCAAGAGTTGGCAGAAAGGCCCAAAACCCATTGGAGCTAATGTCTTATTTGTTCCCTTTTGGTCCCACTCCAAGTTACATACTAAAGCCCAATTAGAATGGCCCAAAAGGCTAGTCCAATTAGATAATCAGTTATATTTAAGGAGAGAAACATATAGAATTTGATAAGAGAATAAAAAAGGTATATATGTGAGAGTAAGCCACTCTCTTATTCTCCCTTGAAAACATACATATAAACTGATTGAGAGACCACACTTCTTGGGCATAAGTGGAATTGGAGTGAAGACTAAAGTGTTCCGAAGTACTTCTAATCTTTAGTTTTGAATTTTATCGCACCAAGGTACACTCTCTTGTTCTTAAATTCTGAAATTTACGTAGTACATGTTATCAATTGCGAATGAAGTAGATCCGTTAATTTTCCGCTGCGTATGTTTTGTATGCGATACAAACTTGTGTTTTTCCAACAGAAGGAACCCAAACCCCAACTTAAACAACCTTATCATAGGCTTTTGCTATCAAAGTTGTGCATTTTAGAGAATAAGCCTACATGGCTACTAGCTATTACTTTTGGGAGACTTCAAAGAGTGGGTTTACTAAGAGGGAGGGAAAAGATAGTCTATTGATGCATGCCCCTATTCCTGCTGCGTTTTCTCTCTTCTTTTTTCCACTTTCTTTCTTTCTTTCTCTTTCTTCTTTTTACTCTTAGTTTCTTACTGCTCACTTGCCGTAGGTTGTTCCCCCTTGAGTCTTTCCTTTTCTTGGGTCCCTATCTCCAGGTGCCTCCCCCTCTAAGTGCCTCTCTTAGGAGCTTACTACTCTCTTACCCTAAGTTCCTCCCTTTTCATCCATGGCTACCTTTTCCTTTTATAGTGAACTGATTCAATGAGATTTCTCCCTTTTACCCCTAGGGATTCACCAACTATTTTTGGCTTGTTGTGGGCATTCCTTCAAGATTGCCCACCAACCCATTGGTTGCCCAGCCACTACCACTGCTCAGTATACGTTTGCTGCATTACTACTCATTTCATGACAAAATTATCTTTTGTTTATTCTTGCTGTATACCTCTACCTCTAGGTTCAAATAGATAAGGATTTAGCTACCTCACTACCTACCTCTATGACATGCATCAAATGGTCCCAGCCATCTACTACCTCTTTTGGGTAAGATATCATCCCAGTAGGGTATATTCCCAAAAAAAGTCACGACTGGAAACCAAATATAGTCCCCTTTTTCCCCACCACTAAACCACATCCTCTGAATCCCCTTGACCATAGGCCCACCTCCTTTGTATTGGTTAGGTACATGTTAGTGGTGCTCCGGCCCTTGTGTGCTTGCTCCACTATCTTCCGTTTTTATCTTCTTTCATTCCCACGCCATTTCTGCAGTAGCAGATTAGCTTTGTTTCGTTCTGTTATGTGTCTCTGTCTTATTTCTTCACGCATTTCCTGCTGTGTCTATCATTTCCTTTGGTTTGGCTTTTCTTTCCTTTACACAATTGTTGCTGCTAACACTTCCTATTGTTCCTTGTTTCTTTTCATCATGCTTCTTCATATTAGTTTTCACACCTATCCTTTTATACAAAAGGATTTGGGCCTTTGTGGGCCAAATAATGTTGACTGGATCAAAAGGGTCTTGGGCCCAATTTGCCTTAATCTGTCGAAACCTTTCTGCTGAAGAACTATATTCTGTAGCAGATCTGTATTCTACTACAGATTTGTATTCTGCTGCAGATCAGCATTCTGCTGCAGATCACTTTCCCTTGCATTTCTTTCTTTGGGCCTTGCTTTTCATTGGGCTTTCCTCCGTATAGGCTTTTGAGTTTTGCTTTTTATTAGGCTTTCTTCCTCATGGGCTTTTGGGTACATATTTGCAAAAATGGGCATCAACATTCAGCCCCCTGAGCATATGGATTGCTTCTGCAATTCATATGCAAACACTTATGGAATTTTCTTTCGTGGGTTGTTTTACAACTCACATGCAAATACTTCTATTCTTTTCTTTGTGGGCCTTTTGACTACTGATCCTGCCATATCACTTCATTGTGCTTGCCATAACTTTACTTCTCTTTTTATTTCTTATTACCTTGTGGGCTTGCAAGCTGATGCTCTTGCCGTGCCAGCCCACTTCTTCATTAATCTTTTGCTCAGGGCTTTCTTGGCCCACTTTCTACATCTTTACCTCTTTTGGGCTTTATTGGCTAACATTCCTGCTGTGCCAGCCCATTTCACTACTTCATTCCTCAAGCTTCCTCAGCCCATTTACTTCATCTTTACCTCTTTTACTCCCATGGGCTTTTTGCTAGATTCTTTGGGCTTCCTTGGCCCAATTACCACATCTTTACCTCTTTTGGGCTTTGTTGGCCAACATTCCTACCGTGCCAACCCATTTCACTACTTCATTCCTCGGGCTTTCTCGATCCATTTACTTCTTCTTTACCTTTTTTACTCCCATGGGCTTTTTGCTAGATTCTCCTGGCTTCCTCTGCCCAATTACCACATCTTTATCTCTTATTACTTTTCGGGCTTATTGGCCTTTAAGCCAACCCAATGAGTTTGTTAATTCATTTCCCGAGCTTCCCCAGCCCATTTACTTCCTCTTTACCTCTTATTATTCCCATTGGTTTACTACTTCATTCATTGGGCTTCCTTGGCCCATTTACTTATTCTTTACCTCTTTTTATTCTTGTGGGCCCGCTGGCCATCAATCTTGCAATTTCAGCCTATTAGGCTTAATTCTTGGTTTGCTTTTTGAAAATTCCTTGTGATCTTGGACTTTTATGGTGGTACTCATTTCTCTATGTTTGTGGCAATTTGTATACTTATTTCTTTATGTTTGTGCAGTAGCACGTACTCATTTCTTTGCTTATGTGGCAATATGCTTGTTTCTTTACACCTTTGCTTTCTACGGTAATACGTACTCATTTCTTTGCTTCTGTAGGGATAAATACTCATTTTTCTGCTTCCGCAGAATATGCAGACACTTCTTGCAACTGGTTTCTTCACTTCTGCTACAATACATGGACTTATTTCTCCGCGTTAATACACCTCTTACTCTATTTCTGCTAGAGCAGCATCGATACTGTAGGAAGTTAAGGTTGTAGCAGATTCTGTGGTAGAGGAATTAGGCTTGATTGCTTCTACTAACTTACTTTTTTGCTTTCTTACTTTCCCCACGTATTCCTTAGTATCATCTCTTCATTCTTCCATAAGTGTAGTTGCTCTTTGAGAATGGTTAGGAGACACAAATGCCGTGGAATAACTCCTTGTTGGGTTCTTCTTCATTATGATGTTCTACATTTTCTCATCTCTGCAGAATGCTTAAAATTGGCTCTTTGGATTCTTTGACTCTTCTTTCTCTTGCCAACTTTGCAGAGCAAGGATCCTTCTTACAGTCTTCTTTTTTATTTTCTTTTAGCCACTTAAGGTTGCTTCATTTTGGCCATAGAGAAAGTGTTGTCTTCTACTACCTCGCATCTAAGGCGATGATTGGAAAGAGTTTCATCAAAATGCCACATTACTTTCTTCAAGTTGAGTTCTTTTCATAAGAGGAAAGCTTCCTCTAAGTGTGTAGATCAAAGAGTGGCTTCGCTCCCTTTTCTTGTGCCTTCTTCTTCTTTTTGCATTCACGTATCTTCATTCCTTTTGCTCATTTCAAACAAAGCACAAAGCTAACATTGCAAGCTCTCATCATAGTAGACTACTATTTCATTTGCTAATAATGCTTTTTGCTATGTTGAAGAACACATATATTCTTTGCCAAGATGAAGTTTCTGCGGAGAAGGATGTTGGGCCTTGTAGAAAGGCAAGTTTCTTTCAGTGATGATGTATTTATGGAGGACCTCCTTATTTGGAACTACTACTAACATGGGCAAATATATTGTTGCAATAGTAGAGGAAATTCTAGCTCTGAAGACCATCAATACTCTTGTACCTTTGCCGTTTGCATTGCGGGCTATTTTTTATTCTGCCATAAATTCTAGTTTTGTTGCAAAATTGATCTTTCCATAGAAGTGACTAAGGCTACCACTCATTTTTAGGTGCCTATAAGTGGTGCCACTATAGATGGTTTTTCAAGGGGCAATGAAGATGCTTTCATGAGAAATCTTCACTTTCTTTTCATTCTAAACATTTTCTTTGTCATTTTGCCATAGCAACTATTGATTCCTTCGTGTTTGCTTTCTTTCTTCTTTAACATATTCTTCTTGTTATTTTGCCACAGCCACTGCTGGTGACGATATCACTACTTCTTTGATGAAAAGGCATAGATGTTGTTGTAAACTAAATCTCTTAATTTTGTTGTAGTCTTCCTAGGTGAGTAGGATACACCAATCTTATGGGAAGATTAAATGCTGCTCAAGAAAAAATTCCTTGAAATTACCTCAGACCTTATTTCTTCCAATTCTTCTTTCTCATGTTGCTAAGCTTGGCAATGTCTTTCCAATTCTTGTGGAAGGTGGTCTGCCATTGAATGTGTTGCTAGAGAGATGTTTGCACTTCATCATTGATTTCCACCTTTTGTTTCTGTTGTGAGTTCCTTTGTTACTTAGCTGTTCTGTGGAGCACTCTTGAAGCCTTAAAGTCTCGCAAAGAGCATTTATTTTCTGCTACAGTGCTTGTTGGTTCACCTTTACGTATGTTTCTGTTGGAGTGCTTGTAGGCTTCCTCTTCTTGCTTCCTTTCTTTGCTTCTTTGACCTTTCTGCAGAAGCATTCCTAGATTTGCTGCAGAATGAGACTTAGCCCTCAGCATGTGAGACAACTGGATGGGCTTGATGTCATACTTAAATCACCTTCTCTTAGTATTGACACTACTGATAAAGCTTTTCAAGACAATAAGAGATCTTCTTTTGCCAAAATAGGCAGTTTTATAATAAGATCACCTCCGCCATGTGGTTCATGCATTCTTCAGTAAACATTTTTGGATGCCATGGATCTACAAGTTGCCACACTACAGAATTCTTTGTTGCTAGAAATTTTGAGAAAAGCTACTTCCTAGGCATGCTTTGGCTTTGTTCTACTATGAACACACTTGCTTCCCATGTATTTTCTACTACATGATAGGCCAAGAATGTATTGATCCCTTGCAATAAATTAACCAATTAATTAGCCAAGTTAATTAATTAATTCAATTAACATGCAATAACGCGTGGTAGCATAAACAAATCACCAAATAACTAAATGCAGCGGAAATTAAATTTAACACAGTGATTTGTTTACAAATGGGGAAAACCTCCAAGGCAAAAACCCCACTAGGTGAATTTAAAGTCACCAGTCCCAAGAATCTACTATTATCAAAACAAGCAGTTACAAGTAAAGGAATCCCAGTATCCTATACCAATCTACAGTTGAACCCTTATTATAATACACAATTGGACTTGTTCTGTAGTGACTATCTCTCCTTTTCAATGCATGGTTCCCAGTACGTGACTAATCAATCGATGCATGGATCTAAGTACATGACTAACACACCAACTTGAGAAGGATGTTGGCTGCAAAGTTCTTTAGTTCATCCACACGATGAAGATCAAAAAGCTCCTTGGTCACAAAACCCTATGGCATACAAACGCAGCAACTTTTTCAAGAGAAAGATGAACTAGGGCATATGTCTTCAGTCGCAATATGCTTGAATAAACCTTTGCATCAAATTGCATCAAGTGTGACGGCCCTTAAAATAATCTTTATATATGTTTAGGGTTGTGAGAAAAGAAAGCCTAAACACATACACGTGGATATGCGTGAAATCAGATCTGAAAAACTGATTTTCATAATTTTCGATAGATACAACTGTCGAGCTTATCTGTCAAGACTTCACATTTCAAACCTCGATAGATACATCTATCGAGCTATCTGCCGAGCTTTAAAATACAACACTTCTTCACTTGATTCTTGAATAGATTTGCATGGCTTCAATACTAGGACTTGAACTTCTTATTCCTTGAAGTATTAAACACATCCTAGATCTACCCAATTACAAGTAAAGTGCATTTTGTCAAAGGATAAGCCAATTCTAAATGACATATGTTCTTAACTTGATTCACATATGTCCTAACACTACATATGATTGTGGTTATAGCTCATTTGTAGACTTTTTCCAAAAACTATCAATCGTGGTTCCTTTGCAGGTTTGATTAAGTGTAGCCCCCATTATAAGCTTTTGCCAAGAACTCGCAATCATGGTTCCTTTGCTAGCTTTTAGCCAAGAATTCATGACCACGACCCTTTTGCTGACTTTCACTATTAAGACCCATATTTCTTGGGTTTCTTCTTTGCTTGCTTTGAGTGTAGGCATATTTAGATGGAGCTTGCTACGTCTCTTGCTTCATGGTTGGCTAGTAATAGCCAAGAGTCAGCAGCTTCTAATATAGAATTTTCCCATGATGTACCAACATCTTCTTGGGACATCATGCTTCTTTATTCTTGTGGCAGAAAGCCTTTGTAGCAAAATGCCTTCAATAAAAACCACGTAATAGTTTTCTGTAGCAATAAGATGAGTGACTCTATTCACAGCAGAATGTGTGTCAGCAATTGATCCTGCTATTTCCCTTTTGTACACAAGCCAAAAGAAGGAGCTTTGAGTTTGTCATTGTTGCAGAGAGACCTAACTAATTTTGCGGGTGCCACACAACTGGAAATTAAAAGAGAATCACTCTATTGTTAAAAATTTATTGGTCAAGCAGCTTTTAGAAAGTTTGAATAACGTTTTGTTTTGTTTTTATTTTATTTTTTTATTTTTTAGAAAGAGAGAGCTTGAATAACGTGCGTGTGGTCTCTAACCCATATACATTAGATAATTAAAGTTAAATTTTAATTTTTTTTAAAAAAAAAAAAACAGAAGTCTTACCATGAATGTTGACTAAGAAATTTAATCCAACATTTCAATAATTATAGGAGATTTGAAAATCATTAAGCCCTAAAAATTAAGAGATAGAGATCAGGATATTTATAATATGCTTTTCATATATAGAAAATTAAAACGAGTGTCTCACAAGCATGTGGATTTCACACTTTTACTAACTTGTAAGAGGAATGCTTATGAATCAAATGCAACAGATTTTTTTTTTTTTTTTAATTTCACATATATATCTTTTTTCTTTCTTTCTTAGTCCACTTGGATGGCTATTCAACTATTTCAAATAATAATATTTTTATTCTTTAAATTAAAAGTTTAACTCCTTTACATTATCTTCATCTTTTTAAAAAGCAGCTTTTAGAGAGCTTGAATAATGTGTGTGGTCTCTAACCCATACATTAGATACTTAAAATTAAATTAAATTAAGAGATTTTAACCAAAAACTTAAATCCAAACAAACAACCTAAAAAGTCTTCCTATGAGTGTTGACTAAGAGATTTTAACCCAAAAGCTTCATCGATTATAGGCGATTCGAAAATCACTAATCCCTTGAAATTAAGAGGTAAAACCATCTTATAATACTATTTTTTTAATAGAAAACTAAACAGGGGTCTCATAAGCATGTGAATTTCACACTTTCACTAGCTTATGAGAGAGATACTCATGAAATGGTTGTAAGTGATGCATTTTTTCACATAATTTTTTCTTTCTTAATCTGCTTGGGTTGCTATTTCAAGCGATAATATTTTTATTCTTTAAATTAAAAGTTTAACTTTGTTATATTATCTTCATCCTTTTTAAAATTTTAATAAAAATATTTCAACATTTTAAAAGAGTCAGTGGAAAAGTGAACAATGAAAGTAGCATATAATTCCAAAGATTCCCCAAATAAAAAATGCATGCCACAGAGCCATTTGTCAATCTTTCACTAACACGATCGAAGGAATTAAAACTTAAATAATGGACCACTTAAAAATTGAACGGTGTACAATGGCTATTGCCTATTGGATTGACAAGTTTAATTCAATGTAGTCGTTGTTAATCTCAGAAAGTTGATGTACCATCGAGTTGTTTGCACTATTCAGTTTTCAACATTTATCGATGCAACCCCGTCGGTTCGGTAAGTGGTATATGACTCTACGCCACACTTACACTTATGAGATGGTATATATATCACGTATCCGCTGTATGTAATGGGTCTCTTTCAATATGTGAATCCTACAAGTGTGTTTGACCCACTTCTTAACCCCTTTGTAATATATTTCATTTGATTTTTAGTTTTTTTTTTTTTTCTAATTAGTTTATCAATTCTTTATGTATTTTTTAGTCTTATTTTTTTTTTATAGATAAAATTATATTTTTATTATCTTTCAGTAAATAAGATTTTTTATTCTCGTTTATGCAAAACTGATCTAAACGCACATTTATAAAGTGAACACATCTAAACGCGCATCAATGTTTAATGGATGAGAATTTGTGGGTTGAAGAATCTTTTTTATCATTTGGACAAATGGGAGAAAAGTTAAATATTTAAAAGTTTTCTCTTTCTTTAACACAAGGTGAGCTGAAGAATCCTCTTTTTTTTTTTTTTTCTTTTTTCTTTTTTTATCGTCATATTTGGACAAGTTGGGAAAAGTTCAATATTTGAAAGTTTTCTTGTCCTTGAACACAAGTTGAGATACCAAATGAGTAATGTTATAGACACTCAGATTTCTATAATATTTGTCTTAACAATTCATTTGGCAAGTTTTTATTGATTCTTAACGAGATTAATCACTGACATCATTTTTTTATCTATTATTAACAACTTGTCATATAAACAATTATATATAATTATTTGTGAATTTTTATATTTATAAAAAATAAATTGTATAGGTAATTTCTAGTTAGAATAAAAGTTAAATCTGAAGGGGGACCGGGACCATCTGTTGAAAAAGACTTTTGGAGTTGCAATTGAGTTGAAAGAAAGAAGGAAAGAAATAGCATAAGGCCATAGATCTTATAGTTGCGTTTCTTTTGTCTTAGACACTTATATTGTTCTGTCACCAATCAATATAATTTTAGGATTTCCATCTCTATTTTTCCAAATTTTGAATACATTTCAATCTTAATGATTTTATCATCTCTCTCACTTTTAGTTTTTGTTATATTTAAATAGTTTATCCAATTTTATTGTATAGCAACAAACTTGATGCTAAGTCTAAAATATATTTTTTCATTGGCTATGGTGATGAGAAATTTGGCTATAGGTTTTGGGATGAACAAAACAGGAAAATCATCAGAAGTAGAAATGTGATATTTAATTAATAGGTTATGTACAAGGACAGGTTATCTGTAGTCTCAGATATTGCAGAGATAGATTAAAAGAAATCTGAGTTTGACAACTTAGATGGGTACTGTCCAGAAAAGGGGTGAAGAAAATAAGGAGAATGTAGATTCACAGATAGATTAGAGTACACATATAACTGAAGTCCGCAGATCTTCCAGGAACATTAGACCTCCACAGCATTATTCACCCGCTTTAAATTATCTACTATTGACTGATGGTGGTGAGCTAGAGTGTTATGATGAAGCCTTGCAAGATGAAAATTCAAGCAAGTGGGAGTTAGCCATGAAGGATGAGATGGATTCCTTGTTGGGGAATCAGACATGGGAATTGATTGAATTACCAGTAGAAAGAAGGCTTTACACAATAAGTGGGTATACAGAATAAAGAATGAGCATGATGGTAGCAAACATTACAAGGCCAGATTAGTTGTTAAAGGGTTCCAGCAGAAGGAAGGCATTGACTACACAGAGATATTTTCTCCAGTTGTGAAGATGTCAACAATTAGACTGGTGCTGGGAATGGTGGCTGCAGAAAACTTACATCTTGAGCAGTTAGATGTGAAGACGGCATTCCTTCATGGTGATTTGGAGGAAGACCTTTACATGATTCAGCCAGAAGGGTTTGTTGTTCAGGGACAAGAGAATCTAGTCTGCAAACTGAGAAAGAGCTTGTATGGCCTAAAACAAACTCCTAGACAGTGGTACAAGAAATTCGACAATTTTATGCATAAAATTGGGTTCAAGAGATGTGAAGCTGATCATTGTTACTATGTTAAATTCTTTGACAATTCTTATATCATTTTACTGTTGTATGTAGATAATATGCTCATTGCAGGGTCTAGTATTGAGGAGATTAATAATCTGAAGAAGCAATTGTCAAAACAGTTTGCAATGAAGGATTTGGGAGCTGCAAAGCAAATCCTTGGTATGAGAATCATTAGAGACAAGACTAATGGTACATTGAAACTTTCACAGTCAGAGTATGTGAAGAAAGTTCTCAGCAGGTTCAACATGAATGAATCTAAACCAGTGAGCACACCCTTGGGTAGTCATTTCAAACTGAGCAAAGAACAGTCACCGAAGACAGAAGAAGAAAGGGACCATATGAGTAAGGTGCCCTATGCCTCAGCTATTGGCAGCTTAATGTATGCTATGGTGTGTACAAGGCCAGACATTGCACATGCAGTGGGAGTTGTGAGCAGATTCATGAGTAGGCCTGGAAAGCAGCATTGGGAGGCAGTCAAGTGGATTCTGAGATATCTAAATGGTTCATCAGATACATGTCTTTGCTTCACAGGTGCAAGTTTGAAGCTGCAAGGTTATGTAGATGCTGATTTTGCTGGTGATGTTGATAGTAGAAAGAGTACTACTGGGTTTGTATTTACTCTGGGTGGTACAGCTATATCATGGGTTTCAAATTTGCAAAAGATTATTACTTTGTCTACTACAGAAGCTGAGTATGTTGCAGCAACTAAAACTGGAAAGGAGATGATTTGGCTACATGGTTTCTTAGATGAATTGGGTAAGAAGCAGGAGATGGGCATTCTACACAGTGACAGTCAGAGTGTAATCTTTCTTGCCAAAAATTCGGCTTTTCATTCAAAGTCGAAACATATACAGACAAAATACCACTTTATCCGGTACCTTATTGAAGATAAGCTGGTAATACTTAAGAAGATATGTGGATCTAAGAACCCGGCAGACATGTTGACTAAGGGTGTCACTATTGAGAAGTTGAAGCTGTGTGCAGCTTCAGTTGGCCTTCTAGCTTGAGGACAAGAGGATGAGTTGCAGGGATGAGGGATTGCTTTTGGAGGATAGCGGCTGATGTTGATGATTGAACTAGTCTCCAAGTGGGAGATTTGTTGGGCTTTGTGGAGCCTAGTTTATTTTTGGCCCGTTTTGTAGCCCATTGTAACCCTGTAAGCAAGATATAAAAGCCGCTTTTATAATTACGGTTTTTTACTACAACTGTTGTGTTTTTAGAGAGAGAAAAAAAACACTGTAGCCGCACTTTGTATTTTTTCCTGATAATAGTGAAATCCCTGCAACTCCGTGGACGTAGGCAAATTGCCGAACCATGTAAATACGGTCTAGTGCGTGTGATTATTTTTCTTTGACGCGTGTTTTCTCTATTTTTTTTGTTTCTCACAGGTTGGAATTTAGGTTGAATTCCCAACATTAAGTGTTTTAATTGTTGAGATATTTTTATTGGTTTTGCGGAAAGAAACAAAAAAGAAAATACTGCATTTTGTTTTCTTCAAATTCATAATTCAACATTTGGCTCATTTGAACCTGTCTAAAATTTTCAGCGGGTAAACTCTATGGTGTAGTAGATTTATTCTTTGAGCTATTTTGATTAAACACAAATTTTAAGAAAATGATATTAAATAATATATTTACTTTATCATAGGTTTATTTTCAATACCGTTTACTTTAAATTGATGTGATAATATATATATATATATATATATATATATTAGAAGAGTGATAAAAAAGATCGAGTAGAAAATGATCGAATTTTATATTTTGATTTTTATATGTAAACAAATGAACTTTTGGAATTGACAACATGAGTTAATCAATATCGACATATGAAAATCAAAATTATGTTATTTCAATCTTCCAAATTTGCTTCCTTTAACTGATGGGAATTAAATAAAATACGATGAAAAAATTTGTGTCCCACTTCCACCATGTTTAGAAATCATGAATTTTTCATTTTTCTAAATAAAATAAAATAAGAATCCTAATTCATAAAATTTTTGAATAAAATGAAAGGGATAAAATATAAAGGAACGAAAAATTCCTTTTCTAATGGTTTAAAAATTTTATAAAGAAAGAGAAGAAATTAAATTAACATATATAATTTTACCATTATATCAATTATGTTTACTTAAGTTTTATTTAAAAAAAACTATAACTAAGTAGAAGAAGAAATAGTTTGTAGAATGCATATGAGAAATGAATTGCAATGGAGTAGATAAGTAAATAGTAGGAGATGAAAAATGAGATTCAAACCATAAATATGAAATATTGTTAAAAAAAAAAAAAAACAAAGTTTAGCTATAAAATTGGTTGCAATCTTAGGTTACAACCTTACTCAATATCTTTTTATTAGATTTGAAATTTGACAAATCCACCATTTGATTACATCTTCTTCTTATATCCTCCATACATGCAAAATTTCTAAAAAATTAAAAATTAATAGCTATATCATTAATAAATTGTTTAAATTATAAGTTTTTGTAATTCAAAATTATGCATAAAATATAATCTTATAGATCATATAGTAAATAATATTCGGTTAATACAAAATTTGACATGTATATTAAGAGCGTAAAGAACATACAATTCAACGTTTAGATTTTAAAAATATGTAGTAATATTTATTTTATTGAATAAGATTGTAACCTTATACTACAACTAATTTTATAGTTAAGCTTTGTCAAAAAAAAAAAAATCATCAACATTATGTTGTTACTTGAACCCTTAACAAAATTAAACAAAAAGAAAGAATTTCCTTGCCATCTATGAGAGTGACCTGGCTTACTATACCTTGCATTCACTCTATCATCAATAATTCCATTAATGAATGAGGAACCAATTTTGGTGTAGACACTCACATTTGGGTCCCATTTTCAACTTGTCAATATACTCCTCTTTTCACCATCAGGTTTCTAATCCGATTAGCACCTACTTTTCAAATTCCCTTGGGGCCCGGGCCCAAAAAACTAAGCAAAATGTTCTCATCTTTTTGTTTTCTGTGTTGATTTTTTTTCCAATTTAATTTCCTTATTAATTTTTCTTATATCAGAAATCACAATATTAAGATAATTCAACTAATTAGTATTTTTTTGCATTTTTGACAAAGATACATAAAATTAAAAAAAGATCAAGACATTTTTTTAAAAATCATAATAATTCGCTTGAAGTCACTTTCTTCACCTACATCATAGGGATTCAGAATTACAAATGAACCAAGTTTATGGTCAACCAACTAACTATACACATTAATTTTGAAATATATTTTTTCTCTATAATAATCTTCTGACTGAAATGGAGATGATATGGTGAAGATTTTGGCAGGTGGTAATATTGTAACAAAATTAAATGATGGCAACTTTTGTGGGGATTTCATATCAGTATAAAACTCGTTTGCTGAGCTTTTGGGGAGACTCTGCACATAAAAAAACAAACGAGTACCAAACAAACAAATCTAACCGCGTCTCTTCTTCGACAAATGAGACGTGTTTGGTGATCCAAGGCTTGCCCTTACTAATAAATACGTAACATTTTCGGGTCACAACAACAATTGCGGGGTCCAATTTCAATGATATCTTCTTCACTAGCATGATTTGGCTGGATACTTTGAATAAAGTTTAAAATTATTTAGTACCAAACTCAGTAACTTTGGCTTATACAATTCTCTCTCTCTCTCTCTCTCTCTCTCTCTCTCTCTCTCTCTCTCTCTCTCTCTCTCTCTCTCTTTATAAAGGATAATAGGGTATGTCACTGACTTAAAAAAAACTTTTGACTATTCTTGTAAGAACTTGTGCCGATTCTTAACCTGTTACTTAATCATTTTTTATTCTTTAATCAAATAGGAGTAACAGACAACATAGAGAGGATGGCAAGTTGGCCCTCTTGAAAAACTCTTCTACAGTGAGCTTTGTAATTCAATTGACATCTGGTATTTTCAACGCAAACGTCTAGGGTTCAAGTTCTATTCTACTATTGTAACTATCTACTTATAAAAAAGAAATGGTGCAAATTTTGTTTCTTTATTTGGAAGTGTTATCATTCATTAATTCATGTTGGATGTTGTATTATGCAGCTTACTTTGTTGCTGGCATTGATATTGGAAAATTTACAATGAAAACTGTGGATGACATTCGAACTGTCAACAAAAGTGTGCATTTTTGACCAACTTCCAATCTGTGTAACATCAATGAGCTTGCATCTTTATGGGAGAAAAAGATTGGAAGAACCCTCCCTCGAGTGATCGTCACTGAAAATGACCTACTAGCTGCCGCTGCAGGTCCAATTCATCTAATAATTTCATTTTTTATACATGGTCTCAATTATTTGTTTATAACCAATGCAACCTTGCTATTTATAACGTTTTCGTTAGGTTCAATTATTTTATAGTTCCATTTTTTTAAATAATTTTTTTTTTTCTGATCACACAGGGTTATCAATCATTTCAATATTTTATAACCAACACCAACTTTGTCTAATACTTTCATTATTTTATATATGCAGCGAATTGCATACCTCAAAGTATTGTTGCATCATTCACTCATGATATATTCATAAAGGGTTGTCAAATTAATTTCACAAGCGATGGCCCTCAAGATATTGAAGTGGGCATTCTTTACCCAGATGAAACTTTCCAAACCTTGGATGATTGCTTCAATGACTTTCTTGCCAAATTAGGTGACAAACCTGTGAACACTAATAAAATTACTACCACAAATCCCGTAGTTGAATCTATGGCAATCACCGCATGATGCGCTTTATCATATTACAAGGGCAAAGTATTATTCCCCTTTTTTTTTTTTTTTCTTTTTTTTCTTTTTTTTTTTTCTTTTTTTGTGAAGAAACTGTTCAATAAATTGGGAGTCCATTGGTTGTTCTATGATTTATCTAGATTTCCTAGTGATTTCTGGAAGGCACATTTGTAATCTTACTTGTTTTGGTGGGAAAAAAATGGTCTTGATATGGGGTGGGGGAGTGGATTAAATTTTAGAGACATGTAAGTCTCATCTATATGATTGTTTATAAGTGTATCTGCTTCAAGTGACGTAAGTGATTAGTTCTTTAACTTATGCCTCCAAATTTCAATTTAATTATCCTACTCTATGTAAGATGACCTTATAAAAAGAATTATCATGCTCTGTACACATCTTCCCCCCACCCCCTTTTCCCCCATAGAAGGTAGATGAAAGTATTTTTATATAGTTCTAGAATGCAGATTAACATGAGTTATTTTTCTTAATTAGAAAGTAGATGAAAGTATTTTTATCGAACTAAATGGGCTATTATTCTTATGGTCCTTATGAACCCAAAATGGTCTGTATTTTTTTTTTTTTATAACAAATTAGGGAAAAAAAAAAAAAAAACTTTAACATACTTCTAATCTCATTTTTCATATTTCTTTCAATACAAATAAAATAATAACGAAAAAAATCAAAGATTAAAATGTCAAATAACAAATATTATTAAGTTTATAGTTTGCAAATTAATTCTAATAGGCTAATAGAAATCAAATGAGCATAGGAATAACTTGGCATCTCAATCCAATCCAACTGGCAATTAGCCATTGACCAACCCAAGCATACCCTGGCTAAGAAGCAATGTGGCCCTTAGAGAGTAATAGTCCTAATGAGACCTACATAGGAGCATTCAAACCTCAAAACCAAACTGCCAAAAACACAAACACCATTCAAGGAGCCATTAGAATTCAAATTTCAAAACCATAATGAAAATTCAAATTTCAAGACCATAATGAAAATCAAGGAGAAAATCATTCCCACGAATCGACGAGGAAAAGGTATGAGCAACATACTCCTGAATTCACACTAATTTCGTGGAATATTTTTTATACATCCTTTGACTTAGGCATTCGAGAGTTTTCTGTTGGCAAGATTTTTGACGTTCTTGTTCTTTTCATAGGTGTTTGTGTATTCAAGTCACCCTTGCAATCACTTGCAGCATCAACATGTACACATGTTATACAATGAAACATGAACTAAAGTCAAATCATCTATAAAAATAACTATGAATTTGAATTTTGATTTATTGCTATAAGCTTATTTGCTGAAAATTGGAAAAAGATTGTTGTATTTTAAAAATTGAGGCTTTAAAAAGTTGCACATAAGTAAATATTATGATAAAAAGCTATAAAGACTATATATATATATATATGTTGGAGGACTTTCGTCTCGGCCCCCAATCAGGTATTGTCCTCTTTCGAAGAGGACAATACCTGATTGGGGGCCGAAATGAAAGTCCTCCCACAAAAAGTAGCAGTACACTTATCCTTAGGCCAAAGGCTTATATGGCATGAGTGGGAGGTGTCTCTCCCCAATGTGGGATTGAGCAAATCCTTGAGGACTAAAACTCAACACTATTTCCGAAGAAGACAATACTTGATTGGAGGTCGAGACGAAAGTCCTCCCACAATATATATAAAGGCCTAACCCTAAACCCACAATAAATATATAGACCTTTAAGAATAAATTTAACAAGTTAGGTGAAAAAAAAAATGTATATAATTAAAAAGAAAATATATAATGGCCTTACAAAAATTTACCAAATGTAAGTATAAAAGATATGGCACTAAGGTTGCGTTTGGTATTGACTGAAGAATGCATCTTTTTTTACTATTTATCTTATTTTTGCTAATTTACAGCTTATTTTTGTTATTACTCATAGTCTCATTATATTTTTTGGTACTTTTTATGAGTCCTACTGTACTATTTCAGCTAATTTTTAGTTTTATCTACAGTACTTTTAGTAAAAAAAATTTGTTGAGGTTCAAAAAAGAGTTAAACAAGCCATAAATAGGCCCAAAGAGATAGAAAAGATATTGGGCCCGTTTCACAAAAAAAAAAAAAAGGGAAAGAAGATAATAAAGGATGGGCTCTCACAGTAAAGAAAAGAGAGAAGAAAGAAAGAAAAGGCCTAGAGGGCTAGGATCCGGAGGAAAGGCCCAAACAGCGAACCAGAGAAAGCCCAGGAAGAAAATATTGGGTCGGAATCCCAGAAGCCTCCCAGAGGTAGGGGATCCTTGGACGCACGAAGTAGGATTATGACAGAAAAATTAAAGAAAGATAAGAAGCAAAGGGCACGCGGACCTTATGACTCAGACGCACAGTAGAAGTACAGAACAAAAACGCAGGAACTTAGTTCCAACCATTTGGAGAAAGAGACAAGGAAGAGTACAACTGGAAAAAGCTGGGGCACTGAGAAGAAAAAGCCAAAATGCCGCAAGCCAGCCAACGGAAAAGTCTGGAAGTAGAAAGGAGCTGAGGGACTTTCATCTGGTCGCAACAAAAAAAGAAGAGGGAGCGACATGATTCTGGAGCAACCAGGCATGGCACGGACTTTGAAGGGCAAAACGGAGAAATCATTAGTTCCCCGAAAGCTCAAAGATGTGCTATAAAAGGAGGAAGGAATCCATGCTACAGGGCATTCATTCATTTAGAGAACGATCAGACTATTTCAAGCATTCACCATTGCTTCCTAAAGTCTTAGAGAATTGTAGAAAAGACTCTGTAATTTAAGGGGAAAACAGAGGAACCATCCCCGGTATCCCAAGACAGCCACTACTGTACATGCTCGGATTCAACAAGTTCAAATTTGGCAAGTCTTTGAAGCTTGAATAGCTATCAAAGTCTGTGATTTATGAGCTCAGTTGAACCCTACATCGCGTCTTAGTGAGCATTGTAATCACAACTAAATGAAATCAATACAATACACCTCACATAATTAGAGGATCCCTAACCTGTTCTTATGTTATATTTTCATTTGTCTTGTATTTTCCTTTACTATTAAATGCAAATGTTCTTGTTTTGTTAACTATTTGTATTGTAGGAAGTATGTTCTGTGCACCAATCGATTCTTAAAACAGCCCTTTAGCTGCGGAGGTTCGATCCCAGTCCACCAAGAACATCTCACACGGCCCAGGATTCTTGGGCCATAGTGCTGAAGAAAAAGGCTCTCTCACAATTTTCAATTTCAGCGAAATAAATTGTTCCTAAATGGACTCTAAAATAGTTATATTTGAGAATTACATGTCAAGCGACTAATAATGTCATCAGTATTTTCATCTCTAATATAAAAAATCTAATATAACTTTGGTATTCAAACATAAAATAAAAAGTAAACAATAAAAAAGTCAAATTCTATATTTTATTTTATTTTATTGAAATGGTTAGAAACCTCTACTCTATTACATGAAACCCTCCCCTTTCCCTCAACCCCTAGGTACTAAATACCTAAGGAGGTGCCATCAAACCAGTTGGGTCATTGGCTTCTAAATTTTATAATAGTGGCTGGTGACATGTCAAATATGGTCCAAGTTCTACCATGGCCAACTCACGTCAAGATCAAGTCTGAGTCAAAAACTAGTAGCAATAAAACAAGTAGCTCCCATTAAAAATAAATAAATGAAACAAGTAGCTATGCCTATTACAAACACCCTTTTTTTTTTGCTTGCAACGGTTGAGGCTGGTAAATTAATGAGTTTAAGTCCAATTTGTCAGGTCCAGTTTCTAGTTTTTTACTAATTTTATAAAATGTGTATTCTGTATTTTTTTTTTCCTTACATTTAATATCTCTGGCACACAATACTTGGTCATTGCGGTTGTTTCAGTTAGGTCGTTTACCTTGGAAGAAACAGAACGCCAAAATAAACAACCGACACTGTTTGACAATCTTGTCAGTGAAGATATTCTCTGTGGTGGACTAAAGTTGACAAGCTCTAGCCCAAAATTGTGTTATTTATTTATTCTCTTTTAATATGAACAAACCCATGATATAGTATGATTAGTATCCATTTCTGTTTTATGGATCTTGTTTTTCCGTCCAAAAAATTTAAAAAAAAAAAAAGCAAAGAAAATAGCGTAGTTTTGTAACAAAATAATATTGTCAAGACTTCCACAACAGCAGTGCATTCATGTATTGTGCACTACAAACCAGTGTGTGTATATATATATATATAGTTCTTGACATTATATATTACACTCGCAAGAAATGACAAAAATAATCACATTTGCCAGTTTCTCAGTGCTTGCTTAATTAAAAATCACAAGCAACAAAATTTAAGGGTTTTGGAGGAAGCCCTACTCCTGGCCTTGTTTTCGTCTGAGTTGAAACTTGAAACTACACATCATATACAGGCAATCGCTCTTGTATTGGGACACGGCAGATAGGGCACTTTTTACACTTCTCACAACAAGTGCTGAAATGCAACAAGGAGGGAAAAACAAAAACGAAAACAAAAATCATGCTTATTTATTTGACATGGAAATATAAAGAACCAATGTGATACCAGCGGGTAGGGGGTTTTCATTTATATACAACTCTTACTAAGTTCTGAAAGTTGTACATAATAAATTTCATCAACTACGAGATATTAAAGTATATTGAAGATTCTCTACTGTCTACCAAACTCTTGGTTTTGTCCCTTCTTCCTTTTGAAAGAATATGCCCGCAAAAGGAGAGAGGGATTAACATATGCAGCATAAATAATTTGATTAGATTCGTTGTCTGAATAATGTACGTGGATAAAAATGGCCATTGAACCCTAGCTTAAATGGCTCTTCCTCTCACTAGCGTGCATGTGCAGGTTACCGATAAATTACATAAAAATGGATCTTGGCAGTGTAAGGGTGGGCTGAATTTACCTGCAAAGGATGTGATGCCTGCATGGGAGAAGGACTACATCAATCTGTTCTTCAAAGCATACTCTACATAGGATCTTTTCCTGGTAAAATCATCAAATTAGTATGTAAGCATGGGTGGTAGATCCAAACACGTTAGAAAGAGAGTACTAGGAATAGATTTGACAAAAACATAAAAGAGCAAAAGCTTGTGGTTGAATATTTAAATCCATGTTATCACAATATAGAATAACATCGAACTCCATGAATATCAATTTGATAGCATCAGTAACATGAGTACATTTGTTGTAGTGACAGAGACTCATTTCATTTCCTTTTATAATCAATGCCTTTAGGAAATAAAATTGAATGAGATCTATAAGCTCTATTTGTAAGAAAATGCAAGTTTAAATGTTTTTTACTAATAGTTGATTCATCAGATCATTGTAATATTGAAAACCATTCATTTCCTTTTTTGGTATGTTATTATTGTCTAATATAACTAAATGGAAATAACTGATACAGGACATTTCCTATAAGAATAAATGTCAAAAGAGCCACTTATCAAAAAGAAATATCAAAAGAGATTTGTTATGATTGCTTTCGTAAGTCCTGAGAGTTTAATAATGCATTCCTAACCTTCTGGACTTTTGAGCCTTTGATTGTGGAGCACAACCAGCAGTTAAATCTGAGCGCCATTACTTTATTTCTAGGATCTCAATATATATTTACCAACAAGGGAGCTAGAAATCAATATCTTTTCATTGGATACATTAGCATTGAACTCTTTCAGGTTCTGGAGATGCTTATTTTATAGCTTGGTTTTACTTCATCCAATCATTATTTCTTTTTGCTTATAAGAGATCTCCTCTGACTGCAACTTCAGTGCTGTGTTCTCAACACACAACAATGGTGTTTCCCGCAGTCCTGTCTTTTGAATTTCTTGGGATTTGACTTTTCAAGGCCCTAGAGACTGAGTTGAAACTCCAACAAGAGCAAACCAGAGTCATTGAGAGGGAGTTAGATAAAGAAAGAGTGAATTTTTTTCTTTTTTTTTTTCAAAAAGGTGATTGGATAGATGTGTTAGGCCCATCTGTGCCAAGCCCCTCCTACTGAGATCTGTCATAATCCCACATAGCTCATGAGACAGCAGACCAGTTGCTTGCATATGGGCCAGCATGTGAGGCAGGTCCATACTGAATCTGCATCCCACCAGCTTGATTTCATTTTCTCACTAGGGCTATTCAAGGTCATTGCACCACCGACCATGCTGACCCAACCAAACTGTATTGGCCACATTTGACGGTCTTCAGTGGCGTCAGCAGTGGGTTTTGTTTTTTACAAAACCGACCTCTGCAACATGGTTGACAGTGGGGGATTTGCAAAGCCAACAAAACCGCACCACCCACGGCCTGAATATATTATTCCCCTTTGCTCCCCTCCCCTGCCCTTCCAATCTACACAGATCAGCCACCCAAGCCTAACACCACTGCATGTCACCACAAGTCTGCCACCCAAACTCCCACCACCACAAATCCAGAAATTCACAAAGAAGCCCAGATTGAGAAACCCACACCTAAAACTCATGTAAATTCTTTTTTTTTTTTTTTTTTATTATTATTATTATTTTATTTCCACTGATGTCAACTACTCAACACATTAGAGGAAAACTACTGCCGCCAACTTCAGCTTTCCATTCTCTACAATGCAGTGGCGGTTCTTATTTTGTAGAGACCAGTCTAATTGGTGCAGTGAAAAAATGCCTCCAAAAACCTATAGACCGCACCAATGAAAACCCCTAACTCTCACTCTTACGCCCAGGTTAAAAATAGCCTAGCTAGGTTCTTATTACAATTCTTTGTTTAAACTTAATATTCCAGTACACGATGAGGCACGTACATTTGATGGACATTGATACCCATGGATCTTCACCGATTGGTTATATGAGATGGACCAATTCTTTGAACGAATATGTTCATCAGATGATAGGAAAATAAAGGTTTGCCAAGAAGTGACTATAGGTAAAGCCAAAGAAGACTGGTAGAGTATCAAGAACCTCAACGTTAGACGGAGTTAAGTTTAACATAAATGATTTGGTTTAAATGAAATAAAAACTCAAAGAGAAATATCTACCCAAAGAATCAGGGTTACTTTTTATATCGAAGAAACAGTTTGAGACGGGGAGCAGACAATGACTGTTAGGTGTAGTTTCTTGTTCTGTATCGTAGTCAATCCAAGACCTGTCTGAAGGATTAGGTCAATGGATCATTCCCCTCAAAGGATGACTGATAGAAATGAAATTGCAGCTTCCCACATGGTAGAAAATCACGTTGGTAACAAGATTTTAGTGATGAAGAAACATCAAGAACCACCAAAAGCTACTGCTGAAAGAAAAGTACAAGTGCCAACAGATGTTGCTACAGCGCTAAACCAATGAGAACACACTGAAAAGTCTAGTGATGAGCTGGAATACTGTAAACATGCGTAGTAGACTTAATACAGTCTGTTGGAGAGGAAGGTATATTGCTTATCACTGAGAAGGAAGATTTCCCACTTCTTGATTATGAGAGAATTTACAAAAGAGGAAAGAATTAGAGGGAGCACATCATGTGAAAAATGAGTTTGACGCATCTGCTACTAATGAAACCACTTCAGGGTGCATAAAGTGGAAAACTTGATACGATGGTGCTTTCTTTGGATCAAAACAAGGCTACAAGGCCATATTGTTCGCAAAACTATACCACATTGATTTTATCATTAACTAATGATACAGTAGTGCATAAGGATTGTTTATTCTTAGTGTTGCCAAAAGTGCTTCAAAAGTAGTTCTTATCATTAAAGACTACAAAATTTGAGGCTAAGTTTTCTTCAGCCAAAAGAGAATGGTATCAGGAGTGTGAACAAAATTTTATTTTAATTTAGTTGCATTTAGTTTTAGGATTCAATTTTTTTACTATTGGTGTTGGTCCACTGAATTTTATTTCAGATTTTATTAGCCATCTAGGAATTAGTATTTTATTTAATTTCTTATGTCAAGTACATGTTGATAAAAGCCATGTGCAGTTAAAAACATACGCCTCATAGAGCCTAAATGCAAGGCACAGAATGTAAGCATGCTTCTTATTGAAGTAAAATGCACATTGTCCAAATATAATGTATAATAACATCTAAAAAAATTTTCATAACCTGTAAGGACAAGATAATAAACTCAAAATTGTATTATATTTTTCCTATGAGCTCAAATAGATAGCGCAAAAATCAAACAAAGTTTATGGGTTCAAGTTTTATATAAGTTATTTTAATTTTAAATTTTTATATAGTAAATTTCAAAATAAGTATCAATGCATAATATGATAATAATCTCGTTATATAAGGTTTAAACATGACATTTTATATAATTTTCTTGTGCTGTACAAAAATAAACAACTGTCATAGCCATGATCAAAATGAAATATATAGTCCAATCTAAATATTTCCAAAGGCAAAGACAAAAAGCACAAGAATCATAAATTATCTTGTTAGCGTAATTTGATATGTAAACAAAAAATTGTTGATATATTGCAGCACCTTAAGAATAGAGTTTTTATAATAAATCATGATCCACTTCATTTCCTTCAAGTTGAGTGGTTGATATTAATGATTCATATATTTTTTAGAAAACAAGCTTACTTCAACAAAGCAAAGCACTTAGACCTTGGGGCTTTTTGAGCTTTGGGCACAATTTCATCAACATTGGTCGAGATTATTTTTGTAATGCATTTATTGGGATTTGGCCTAGTAGTCATATACTCCAATGGAGACAATTTTTTATGGTAGACGAATAAATTTATGTTAGAATTTTTTCAATGGCTTCATGCTGATTCTAGGCAACCTAGGTGTTGATTTCTAGGTCTTCTATCGTGTTTTGCTGGTTCGAAGCAACACTAGGTGCCAATTCCTAGGTTTATGCATTTTTCTGTTTGTTTTCCCACAAATTACTTCAGAGAATTTTGGAAATGCTTATATTTTGGAAGGGTTTAAAATCTAAACCTTAAATACAATTGACTAGAAAAATGTGAGTATGGTAATTCTTGATAATTAATTCAACAGCGTGAAAAGGAGTGGATGTTATTGTAGTAGTTGTAGATGATTTTCAAAAAGCAGTACTCGGAAAAATTTACACGGAGATATTCAGTCAAGATTCAAAATATTACATTTTGAAGCCTTTCATACTCCTGCTGGCTGAACTTTGTAATATCTGTTTGCTCACTAAGTGCAGCTTGTAATCTCCAGATCTGAGATGAAAAGAATTGAAAATATAATATGGAAAAGATCAATTGGAATAACATAGATTTAAAATTCACTGCAATTTTAACCAGACCAAGTAACAGATATGCTGTTATGTGGACAAAATGATGCAAAAAAGAGGTACAATTGAATAATAGGGACTAAAAATATTGCGTTTACCTCCTCAACAAGATCTGATTTAGGCATTTTCTTCACAATATCAGGTGCAAAAGTGTTATACCTGAATGATATGGATTAAGCAGAGATCAGGAACAATAATTATTATTTTTATTCATGAACTACTCTATCAGACTACAAAGATACCATGCAATAGATTTAGAAAAAAAAAAAAAAAAAGACAATGAGTTGTAACAAGAGTTACCAGAAAGCATTACGAAAATACACAAATCCCACAAAAGGAATACATGCTCTGACAGGGTATCGTTTAGTTTGTTGCAAAAATCAATACTTTAATACAAATATATAATCTTTCACAACTGACCAATGGAGCTATGCACACAAAATACAAGGGGTTGTGCAGATCAATGGGCGTCATGTGGACAGGATAGTTTTTACTAGAAAAGAACAACACCACAATTTTTCACATAAACAGACACTTGACTAGCTGGTGACAAACATAGATTTAATAAAGTGATCATTAGCTCTTGTGGTTGTGTCCATTAATAAATGGAAACAATGGGAAATTAAATTTTTTTTACATTCTTCACAAATTCCAAGATGGAAGAACCACAATGTCTGCCATTTTAGAAAACTTCGTAGCAATTCTTTTAGCAACAGAAGGTAGAGATTTTATTCCTGAAGAATGAAGATCAAAATTTTAATACAATACCGGCATAGTCAATCATATTGTTTATTGGAAAGTGGCTTAGTCTAAAAGCCGTATTATGCATGGCATTTATGTTAAGAAATAATATCCACCATGTGCAAGCATTATCTACAATGAAATATTAACACAACCAACTTAAATCCTTAGAACCTCAACACAGAAAAACCGAGGCTCTCTAAGTTGCTCTGACAAGTTAGCAGTCAAGCACAAAAAGAAGATTGCATAAATAAAGATATCCCATAAATAAGGTACTGATCTTTAGAATAAAAAATACTCACCCAGAATCCCCAGCACTATATAGTCTAGCCTGTTCCTCTCGACTTCCTTCATCAATTGACCACCAACCCAGCAACCTATTAACAGGAATGAACCATAAGTAACAAAATTGCTTGACAGTAGCAGCTTTTACATTTTGTTCGTGCTTTGTATTTGTTAAGCTTAAAAGAATCCAATAAAGGCCTTTCAAATATTAAAAATAATAATAACGTTAAACCATTACCTTGATCCACGATGCAAAAACCCAAAAAAATCAAAAGCTTTTGATGCTAGAGCAATATATGTCCCAGAGCCAACTTCACTATGCAGTAGAAGAACAATTTTCTCCACCAATCTATATGCAGCAAATAAGACCCCAGCTCCTTGCAACAAAAAAAGAGGAGCAAAAAGGACTGGAAATGACATATGCCTAGCACCAGATGGTGTTCCCTGGGGAAAAAAATAAAAGAAAAAAAGGTGATATAAATTAATGAATACAACTTGAAGAACTTCCAAATATATTCACAATTCAAAGTTTTCAACATTCATACCTCTAAGTGCATAAAAAGTAGGATCTGGAAACCAATAAAAGGAATTTTCATTACATGTCCACCAATGTCCTGCAGGTTGCACATCCCACTTTGGTGCTGGTCTTCATCTGAAGAAACCACTAAGCCTCTATTCCAGTCAACATATCTAAAAGTCATTGAAGATGAACAAGATTCTCTAATCTGAGACTGCCTATGAATAGCTGGATTATACCACTTTGTGCAAACAAGAAAGGCAAAGCACTCTGCTATACTGCAAATGGATGAACAAGAATTATCTCAAGAAGCAGAGACCAAATATACCATCATCAGACATTACCAAAAAAAAAGAAAAAAACTTATCATACCCAAAGTTTATAAATAAGTCCCACCAGCCTAGAGCAGCTACGTCACCTGAATGTAGTTGTAAAGAAAGTCAGAAACAATATTTTGTTATGTGAAGACTAAGAATATGAATCTAAATTTTACATGCAAACACAACACAGCCACTGTGCGTACCACGCGTTGATTGCATGTTTAGAGCTGTTAGAATTATGGTTAAGTGATTAAATTCACCATTTCCTAACTGCTTAAATTTTAGAATTGGTAGTTATACATGGTATCAAAGTGGGAGATCCTAAGTTCGATCCCTAACTTTACTCTACCTTTCATTTAAAATGTTAAAAATCCCACATGTTGGGCCACTTATTAAGAAGAGTCTAAGCCAACACGTGAGGGAGGAGTGTTAGAATTATAGTTAAGTGATTAAATTCACAATTTCCTAACTGCTTAAACTTTTGGGAGGATTGGTAATTATACAAGAGCCACGTGTTTCAAAGTGTCATCATTGATATTCTAATAATTATTAGATCTCCAAATTGGAAACTACTAACATAGACCATGGGAGCTGGAATTCAACATCCATGCCCTAAGATTTTTTGGAATATGAGCAAAAACAGCATAATAGACCATGGGAGCTGGAATTCAACATCCATGCCCTAAGATTTTTTGGAATATGAGCAAACACAACATAATAGACCATGGGAGCTGGAATTCCATGGGAGCTGGAATTCAACATCCATGCCCTAAGATTTTTTGGAATATGAGCAAACACAACATAATAGACCATGGGAGCTGGAATTCCATGGGAGCTGGAATTCAACATCCATGCCCTAAGATTTTTTGGAATATGAGCAAAAACAGCATAATAGACCATGGGAGCTGGAATTCAACATCCATGCCCTAAGATTTTTTGGAATATGAGCAAACACAACATAATAGACCATGGGAGCTGGAATTCAACATCCATGCCCTAAGATTTTTTGGAATATGAGCAAAAACAGCATAATAGACCATGGGAGCTGGAATTCAACATCCATGCCCTAAGATTTTTTGGAATATGAGCAAACACAACATGAGACTAGGTTAGCCTGTTAGGAACATAAAATAAATCTTATTCCCATTGATAAAGCTATTTAAAGTTCATATTGATTTCCTGCCTATTCCTCTTTCAACTATTCATTAATTGAAAGGATATACTACACTTTCGTAGTGATGCATCAAAATGCTGCAATTTTGAATAATACAAGTCAAAATTGATATATCTGTTGACATGTTGGAGGCTTCAAGGCATGAGGGGGCCGTTCTGGTGGATTCTTTTGTCCATGTGCAAACCACACTACTTCCACTGAGGACATACCTCCAGCACCAACTTCAGCTCCTACTCATGAGAGGGCACTTAACACCAAGGAGTTGGCACAGCTGTGTCAGTTTATGGCTCGATTGGAAACACATACTGATACATCCTCATCCTTTGCCCATTCAGGAAATTTAGCTACAGCCCTTAATGCCTAATGATCCTTGGGTAATTGACTCAGGAACTACAAATCATATGACTGGTAAATCCTCATCTTTTTCCTCCTATAACCTTTGTTCTAGCAAGGACAAAATTAGAGTAGCCAATTGTTCTTTATCACCTATCTCTAGTAAAGGTTCAATTTTTGTAACTCCATCTACGGCTTTATCTTCTGTGCTTCATGTTCCTAACCTGGCTGCAAATTTATTATCTATTGCTTGTATAACCCTTGAGTTAAATTGCCGAGCCATTTTTTACTCATCCTACTATTTTTTCCAGGACCTAACCACAAGGCATATGATTGGTAGTGGTGGCCTTAAGGATGGTCTCTACTATCTGGACATGATCCAAAGCACAAGGATGGCTCAAAAAAGCTTATCATACAGTTCAATCAGATGACTCAATAGCTCAAATTTGGTTATGGCATCAGAGGCTAGGACATCCCTCTTTTACATTGTTACAAAAAAATTTCCTTCTTTATTTCAAAAAAATAATGTTTCCAAATTTCAATGTGAGACATGTGAACTAGCCAAACACCATCGAGTGTCTTTTCCTCTTAGTAGTAATAAAAGTTTTACACCTTTTTCACTTAATCATACTGGTGTTTAGGGGCCCTCTAGGGTTGTTTCTCTAAATGGGTGTCGCTGGTTTATTTTCTTTATTGATGATTTTTCACAAACTACTTGGGTATATTTGTTAAAAGACAAAAGTGATGTGTTTACTGTTTTTCAAATGTTTCACAAAATGGTTCAAACACAATTCAACACCTTTATAAAAACGAGTTGTTCAGACAAAGCGGTTGAATATATGTTTGGTACTCTTCAAAAATATTTTCATGCACATGGTATTATTCACAAACCACTTGTTCTTATACCCCTCAACAAAATGGGGTTACTGAAAGAAAAAATCGACATCTCCTAGAAGTCACACGGGCTCTTCTCCTACTGCCAATGTTCCAAAGTCCTGCTGGGGAGATGCCTTGCTCACTGCAGCTTATCTCATCAATAGAACACCATCTTGCTACCTTGACTTCAAGAGGCCACTTGAGGTACTTTTTTCATTTGTACCATCCTCTAATTTTATCATCCCTCCTCGTGTCTTTGGGTGTATCTGCTTTGTCCATCTTTATGGTCAATCTAGGAGTAAATTAGACCCTCATGCCCTCAAAATGTGTCTTTATAGGTTACTCTCCCACTCAGAAGGGATACAAATGTGGTGCGGACATAAGGTACAAGCCTCCAATTATACACATGTATGAGAGGAAGAGCAAAAAAAAGACGGTCCAACCTGTGGCCTTATGAATGGAGCCTGCTAGTAATTGAGCTTGAAGATTAAGCAAGCCCAAGCATTTAATAAGTGGGGTTTTTTTTATACATCTTGTTGTTTGCTATTGAAGCACTTTTTTCTGATTATTGTAAGACAGCTTTGAGAATTATAATAAACATGTGTTTCTTTTACACTAGTGTCAACTCCAATTTTGCTTGGTGCTAACTCCTAGGGTTTATTCTTTATTTTGTTGTTGTTTAATTGTTGCATTGAAATAGTGTGATTGTCTTGCGTCAGTTTTGGTATCAAAGAAAACTTTCAGTCCATACAACACAACCGTAGGCAAACACTTGAAGAAGCACAACCATTAGAGAAAAAAGCAACCAAAAATGACGTTAACTTTCAAGTACTTATCTCATGAGATCTTGAACAAGCCCAAACCTAGAGCTGTAAATGAACCAAGCAATTCATAAACAGCTCGGGCTTGGCTCGATAAAATGCTCGTTCATATTTTTTTGTTTATAAACAAGTCAAGTTGAAGCTTTAGTTTTAGGCTTGTTTAATAAACGAGCCGAGCCCGAGTAAAAATTATTGTTTATGAACAAGCTTGTGAACATCAAGGCTCGATACAAAAGTAACAAAACAAATTGAGCTTAAGCTTATTTATGAGTTTGGTAATAAAATTGATATGAGTTTGACAAGTAAACTCATATCCTTCTAAGACTTTAATTAATTATAAGTTAAGACCACTCATCCAAACCAAATAGGCTAAATAATAAACTTGATATATGCTTGATAACATACTTGTGTTGGATCTCAAGCTCAAAAACATGATATTGAGCTTGAGTTTGGGCTTGATATTGAGCTCGAGCTTGGCTTGACTAATGAATCAAGCCAAACCAAGCCGAGCTCAATTTTTTATACTTTATAACAAGCTCAAGCTTGAACATTATTTGTAGGCTCGTATCAAGCTCAAGTCAAGCTTGAACATTTTACTTTTGCTGTCAAGCCGAGCTTGAACATTCACTACTTGACAAAGCTCAGCTCGTTTACAGCCCTAAGCCAGTCCCAGTCTGTATATACCCTCTTTATCCACACGAGTTTTTCATTCGAGAAGCCAGCAACCCCTTCCAAGCCTGTGACCATCATTCGTGCCTGCCTTTGATCATAGAACCCAGAAACCAAATAACAAAAAAAAAATAAAAAAAATAAAAATAAAAGTGACCCACACAAGTGGGCTTCCGTTACAAGGATCAGGTTTTCTTTCTTTGTTTATTTTTCATTTTTAAATATATCTCTAGTTTCTTAAAGTGCATACCCCAGCTTATTTACTTTACTTTTGCTTTGATAGCTAGTTGTTGTGTTGGCCATTTGTTTCTTTCAATACCCATTAAAAAAATAAAAAGTTATCTATTTCCTTTGATTAGCCAAAAACAAAAAATAAAATAAAATAATCCTTTGTATCTGATTCTCTTTATTAACTATTGAGCTTTTTATTTTGTGGAAATTGCAATTCATTTGGGCTATCTCTCAATATTGTGAACACTGTCACTACTTGACTACAATTTATTCCTTCGATTCATTGATCTAGTCTCTACATGCACTCTTGCTTGACCTTGATTTTACATTGAGAATTGATTACTTGAACTTTTTGGGAATCTTAATTGCATTCATAATTATAGTGGTGCATGCATCTACAGGTCGCATCATGTCAAACCTTTAACATCAATCCACTTCTAAGCCTAAGTCTTCCTTAGTGCAAACCATGGAGAGCCAAGCAAAAACCGTCCATGCTTTACTAGAGAAGGTAGAGCGAGTTGAAGCATCTCAAAAAGAGACTAATAACCATGAAGGAAATAACATGCTTAGACAAAATCATCACGGTCACTTCAATAGAACTCCAAACTTTGAACATGATTACTATAATCACAATGGCCCTAGGGATTATGATGATAGAATGTCCCAGGAAAAGATAAAAGCACCCACCTTTGATGGTTGCCTTAGACCATGGGTTTTCACTGATTGGTTACGTCAAATAGAGAAATTCTTTGACTATTACCATTGGGCTGAGGATAAAAAAGTGAGGCATGCCAAGATGAAGTTAATTGGAAGAGCCAACCTTTTCTCGGAGGACCTTGAGGATACCCTTAGGCGAAGATACGAACCCCCACTACCGATTGGCTTGAGATGAAGGATGCACTCTCGAGGAATTATCTTCCTCCAACTTATAGGAACTCCCTCCTTGAGGAATGGAATCACCTAAAGCAAGGTACTACTCCTGTGGCTGAATGTATAGAGAAATTTAAGGAATTCAAGAGGCGAATTCAAATAGTTGAGGAAGATGTTGTCACGCTCAATAGGTTCAAGAAAGGTTTAAATGCTAACCTACTCGGCGAGATTATCACCCTAGGAGCCACTACCTTAGACTAGGCCTATGACCTTGTTAGGAATTATGAATTAGCATCCAAATCTATCTTTTGGTGACGTTTTGAGCTCCGGAATACCCCTACCAACCCCCAACCTTTTGGTAGCAAACCCCATCCGATGGTCAACCCTAATAGCACCCCACCAGGAAAAGATGCTAAGGGAAAGGGCATGGTCAACGAGCCTTCAAAATTAGGTTCTCACCTCCAATGTTTCAAATGCAATGGGGTTGGACATATTGCAGCTAAACATCCCTCTAGAACCCTTGACATTCAAGAAGTTGATGAAAAGGTCGAAGATGTTGAAGAGCTTGTGCATGACCCAAATGTCGAAGAAATTTTTTTTTTTTTTTATAGGTAATAAAGATTTATATTCAAGAACATCACCTTATGCCGAAAAACATAAGGCAGAGAGAAAAATACAAAGGGAGAAGAAAGAGTGTAAAAGGGAAAGAAAGAAAATGAAATTAAGTACACAGGAGAAAGCTAAGAAACATAGGAAGAGAATCACTAGAGGTGAGTCTCCAAACCCTAGACCAGTCAAACAAAGTGCCACTGAAAGAGGCTAAAAGCTAGTCATCCGAACTATCTATGTCCTCAAACGTCCTCCTATTTCGCTCCCTCCAAAGACACTACATCAAGCATAATGGAGCTAAATTCCAAATGCTAGACAAATGTTTTCCAAGCCAATTCCACCAACCGAATAGAGTATCCGCAATTGATCTTGGCAAGACCCAAGAAAACCCAAAAGATCTAAACACCAAATGAAGTAACAGATGATCCATCATCTCTCCATTACTGCAGCACATAATACACCAGTCGACAAAATCCCATCTACCCCTCAAATTATCACCTGTAAGAATCCTATCCCATATAACAGTCCACACAAAAAAGGAGACACGCCGAGGAGTCTTAACCTTCCAAACACCTTTCTAAGGAAAAGTAATGGGCAAAGGACTTCTTAAGTTATTGTAGAACGATCGAATATCAAAGTCCCCATTCTTTGTCAACTTCCATTGTATACGATCTCCGTTTTTAGTGGGAGGTAGATTTGAGCCCAAGGTACGGAGAAAATCATCCACCCCACCCATTTCCCAATCATTAGGTCTCTGACTAAAATGAACATCCCAGCTTCTCCGCTCCTCAATCCCCAACAGTTCAAGAAAAGAGGCCACTGATGCCCCTTTATTGGAGGCAATCTCATACACACTCGAAAAAGTCAAATGAAGTGAAGAATCCCCACACCATTGATCCGTCCAAAGCTTCACTCTATCCCCCACCCCTACCTCAAAGCAAATATTCTTGCTAAAATGCCCCCATCCCATACGGATACTTCTCCACAAGCCACACCCATGTACCCCTCTACCTAGCTTGGAAGTCCGTCCCCCTCATTCTTTCCCAAACTTTAGAGTTACAACCCTTCTCCAAAGCCTTGTCTCCTCATTCCCAAACCTCCATAACCACTTCCCAAGTAAGACTTTATTGAAAGTAGTTAATTTCCTTACTCCTAACCCACCATTTTGCAAAGGTGCACACACCTTGTCCCATCCCACCAAGTGTAACTTGGAGTCCCCCCACAAGAAATCCCTTTGCAACCTCTCAATTTTATTGGCCACATGCGTAGGGACGATGAAAAGAGACAAATAATAAGTGGAGAGACTAGATAATGTGCTTTTAAGCAATGTTAGTCTTCCACCTTTTGACAAATACAACTTCTTCCAACCGGCCAGCTTATGCTTAAATTTCTCCAAGATAGGATTCCAAAAAGTAGGGGACTTGTGGGATGCCCCCAAAGGCATACCAAGATAGGTCATAGGCAAAGTTCCAATTCGGCAACCCAAAATCTCTGCCAGGACATAGACATTAGGAACCTCCCCAATGGGAACCATCTCACTCTTCAGCACATTAACCTTTAAATAAGTCACTGCTTGGAAACAAAGAAGAAGCATCCTAACATGTAGAATCTGCTCCTCATCAACATTGCAAAACAGAATTATATTATCCGCGAACAAAAGATGTGAGACACATACCCCTCCACCCCGTCTACCATCAGCCCTAAAGCCTCGAAACAAACCTGCCCCTTCAACTCTTTTCATCATCTTACTGAAGACCTCCATCATAACCAAAAACAACATGGGAGATAGCGGGTCCCCTTGTCTCAATCTCCTCGAGCTCCCAAAGAAATCAACTAGAGACCCATTAAACAAGATAAAGAATTGGGCCGTAGAAATACAAGTGCGGATCCACCTACACCACCTCACCCCAAAACCCATTCTCTTCCACAAATCAAGAAGAGCCTCCAGGTTCACATGATCATAAACTTTCTCAATATCTAATTTACAAATAACTCCCAGAATCTTACTCTTCACCCTACTATCAACACACTTATTAGCAATGAGAACTGAATCAAGTATCTGTCTACCACCCACAAAACTGTTCTGAGACTCCGATATCAGCTGATTCAAATCCTTTTTAAAGTGATTTGCCAACACCTTAGCCAAAATCTTGTAAACACTCTCCACCAAACTAATAGGTCTAAAATCTTGAATATTCGAAGCACCATTCTTCTTAGGGATTAAGGCTATGAAAGTTGCATTAAGAGATTTTTT
This sequence comes from Quercus gilva, assembly GCA_023621385.1. NCBI lineage: Eukaryota > Viridiplantae > Streptophyta > Magnoliopsida > Fagales > Fagaceae > Quercus > Quercus gilva. Next base: position 53,983,824 of record CM042473.1, on the reverse strand, counting down.
AGACTTACTGTGTTAATAAAACTCTTCAAACATAGCTAAGACATCTCTTTCCACAACTTTCCAACAATGGCGATAGAAAGCCAAAGAGAAACCATCAGGACCTAGAGCTTTATCTCCTTCCATCTCTTTGACAACTCAAAGAACCTCCTCCCATTCAAACCTCCATTCAAGCCAGTCCCTCTCCAACCCCTCTATCTGATCAAACTCCAAAACTTCCACACAAGGCCTCCACTCCTCAGTCCCCTTGTACAATATTTTATAAAACTGTACAGCTTGGTCAGCCATCTCGGATTCGTCCTCATAGATAACCCCATCCACCTCCAACATACTAATATGATTATGCCTTCTCCGAGAATTGGCCATCTTGTGGAAAAATTTGGTATTGTTGTCTCCTTCCTTAATGCAAAGCATCCTCGACTTCTGTCTCCACAAGACTTCTTCCAAAGAGAGAAGGTTCTGTATTTGAGACCTCAACACAGCCCTCTCACCTAACTCTACTTCAGAAAGGCAGAGCTCTCCTTCCTTAACATCCAATAATTTCAAAACCTCCAACAGTTCTTTTTTCTGACGCATGACATTTCCAAACTCACTCTGGTTCCACTGAATAATATCTTCCTTCAATGCCTTCAGCTTCTTGGCAAGTACAAAACTTGGGGTACCTAAGAAAGAATATCGATTCCACCAAGAAAAAACCCTATCTTTGAACCCATCTGACTTTAACCACATGTTCTCGAACCTAAAAGGACTTTTCCCCCTTAATATCCCTCTTGCCTCCACTAAAATGGGAAAGTGGTCTGAAATAGAACGAGTTAAAACCCATTGGGTCACATCCGAATAGTGATCCTCCCAATCATGAGAAACCAAAACCCTAGACATATGATGATTTACTTGATATGATGATTTGAGCTTAATGAATTTCACACAGGTCTCCACAGCAAATCACCATTATCATTTTCCCAAATGATGGAGTGACTGTTTATGCTTTTGGCCAATTTGATAGTGATCAGCAACTTAGCCTGTGATGGTCTAGAGTGCTATTAGGATTATCTTGGCTGCATTATGGGTGGTGTTCGTAGTTTTTTTATTGAATCCAAATTTTTTCAACTGGTGGTAGAGGAAGGGGGACGGCATTTTTCTTTAAGGATTTTTGAGCGGTGTAGGTACTTCATGAAGTCGGTCTTCATGGGTAAGAAAGTGGCACAATGGCTAATGAAGAGTTTAGAACAATTAGTCATTGGGAGCAATCCGAAGTACTTTTATTCGTTCAGGGAAGGTGATTCAGCCTACACCATCCAACGGAGCTCCAATTCTTTTGGCTTGTTCCTACTGTTGACTGAACTTAAAGTTGGCGGGTGTAGGAGGTCCATCATCATTCCAGTAGGCAGAGCAAAGAATGGATAGAGGGTTTTTGGGTTAGAGTTAAGGAAGTTGCTGGAACCTGAGAATTATGTGAACAGTGGGAATGGGCAGTCAATTTTTAGGGCTCAGCCTCATAAGGATAACTCTAGGATTCAACCTTTTAAATCCTTTGCTGATATGGTGCGTGGGCATGAGGTGCAAGTCAAGGGTAGAAACCAGTCAAAGTTGCAAAACCCAGTTAGTAAACAAAAAATGTTGACCGAAGGGCCGGCGAGCTTACTAGGTCCGGTGACTCTAAAAGGTAGAGTTGTGGGTTCTCAGTGCAGAACAGAGAAGCTTAACTTTGGTAAGACTAAACCAGTAGGATATAAAAGGAGATCTCCATTGAATTTCAAATCAAATTGGATTGAACATGTTTATGGAAATAAACGGGAACTGGGGAACTCTGACTGGGCAGGAAAAAGCTTGACCGTAGAAGTGAATGGGGAAGGAAAAAGGAGGGTGGTGTGGAATAAAGGTGGACTGAGGAATTCCCTATGGGTAATAAGGGATCAAAAGAAGCACGTGCCTAGTGGTTCACGGGTTCACAATTTCTCTATGGTGGGCTCAGACCAAGTTGGTACTCTAGTTGGCCTTCCAATGTCCTCTAGTCCAGAGCCCACCAGCCCACTGAGGTTGGAAGTGGGTGAAAGCCCAACTAGGGGGGAACCGAAGCTTTTAAGGCAAGCCCACGCACTAGTGATGTCCAAAGCATCTCACGTTATGTCGGAGGCTCTGGACATCACAAAGGCTGATGTTGATCTTGCCGTGGAGCCACCTCTGCCACCAGTGAAGGCCAACACAGGGCAACATAAAGCTCCGGTGACGGCGGCGAGCTCGGCAACCCAAACCGAGATGAGTTGTGGGCCAGCGAAGGCATCAGTGAAGGTAGGAGGTCCTTTTTCCAATGGGTTTCACGCCAGGGCTTCACCGGCGACACAGGATCGGGCCGATACAACTCCTTTCCACACCACAAGGACTAATTTGGTGTCTTTTTCTCCAACCGAGCCTCTGGGTTTCCTTGCGGAGACTTCGGCGGAGGTTGAGTCTTTTTCTGATGAGTTTTGTGCCGATGAGCCTCTGTCCACGCTGGGTAAGGCAGAAACAAAGGGTGACAAGGCATTAATAGGTCTTGAGCTATCAAATTATGTTCTGAGTCCACTGAGAGTTGGGATTGAGGAAGAGGGTGTTCCGGGTGGAGATGAAGATGATCAGGCTGAGGGTGCAAGTGATGTTCAGGGGATAGACACCTCCTTTCAGGCTAACCAGGCGGTGTTGGCATTGACTGAGGTCGAAACAGCTTATGCAATTGAGGCCCTAGGTGATGTGGTGAGTTCTTTCCCCCTTGGTGTCTATTAATCCCTTGGGGGTGGTTGTGACAGCTGATTTGAATTGTAATACTGAGGTGAGGAGGTTGGATAACACTTCGAAGGTGTCTAATTAGGTGAAATATAGACTCTCTGGTTTCAGTAAGATGATGGGGCTTTCTTTGGGTAGAAGTGAGAAGAGATGTATTATGTTTTTACAAAGACTTGAGACGGAGATTGAGGCAGCCAAGCTGGTGCATAGGAAAGATGCTGCCCACCATAAAGCTGTCTCTAAGGATAAAGGGAAGAGGGAGTTGAGGAATTTGATTTCCTCGGTTAATTATGATGGGAGATAGTTTTCCTTTCTTTGGCTGCTTGACTGAGGTTGTAGTAGGGGGTTTACAGTTTCAATGAAGTTAAGAATGGTGTCATGGAACGTTCAAGGTTTGAATGATTCGCGGAAACGTTTGGTTGTTAGAAATTTATTACGGAATGGAATTGTGATGTAATTTGCCTTCAAGAAACTAAGCTTGCAAGAATGGATAGACAGTTGATTTGTAGCTTGTGGAGTTGTCCCTATGTAGACTGGGTAGCATTGGATGCAGATCAAACAACTGGTGGGGTTTTGATGATGTGGGATAGGAGGGTTTTAGAAAAGTTTGAGGTAATGGTGGGTCATTTTTCCGTATCAGTTTGGTGGCAGGGTTTGGGGGATGGTTTTATTTGGGCTTGTTCTGGGGTTTATGGCCCGAATGATAATAACTTGAGGGGGCAGTTGTGGGATGAGCTGATTGGAATTTAGCAACTTTGGGAAGTTCCATTTTGTTACATAGGAGATTACAACATTGTTCGCTTTCCTAGTGAACGGTTGGGGGGATCTCGTCTTACCCCGGCTATGGAGAATTTTTCTTGAGTTCATTGAGGAGCTTAGCTTGATAGATTTGCCATTGGAAAGAGGGAGTTATACGTGGTCGAGTGGCTGGGATCAGCCTTCAATGTCTAGAGTGCCAACGCAAGATGTCGAAGAAATCCAAGATGTTGAAGCAGAATCGAAAGATGATCCTAGCTACCTCACATGCGTTAGAGCCATATCTCCCCCAGTTGATGATTTCAAGGACATCTTTGGTGTCCCCAGAGTGAATGTGGTAAGGTATGCATTGGCACAACAAAGAGACACTGATGATTGGCGAAGGAGTTTTTTTTTTATATAAGTAATAAGTTTTATTGATATCAAAAAGGAGACACCCTAATACACAGGGAGTGTACAAGGGGTCAACAAATCAAATACAAAAATTGCATGAATCTAGGAAATCAATAAAAGAAGGGAATGATTGTTTTTGCAAAGCAAACAACCAATCCAATAAAGTTCTAAAAAAGAATAGCTTGAGGTCCGGTATAGATTTCTCAATATCTTCAAAACATCTACTATTTTTCTCCCTCCAAAGACACCACATTAAGCAATGAGGAACGATGGACCATATATAACCATTTCGATGACGACCAAAGCTACCTTGCCAACACCCTAACAACCCCAAAACAGTATACGGCATAACCTAAGTTACTCAAAATATACCCAAAACCATAGACCATAGATCCATAACAACGGGACAATGAAGGAAGAAATGGTCAACCGATTCACCATTACTCTTACACATGTAGCACCAATCTAATATCTACACCTTCCTTTTTCGTAAATTATCAATCATCAAACATTGTCCTAAGGCAGCAATCCATACAAAGAAAGATACTCTAGAGGGGATCTTCTGCTTCCAAATACTTCTCCAAGGAAAACCGTAGATAGTAGGGCCAACTAAAATTCTATAATAATCATTCACCATGAACCCCTTATCTTTGCTAGGAATCTAACACATCTTATCCTCACCAAACCCCCTTATTGAAGAACCATATATGGTTTCCATGAAGCTTGACAAAACCTCTAATTCTCAAACATGCACACCCCAAAAGAAGCTCACATCCCAAAAAAGGACTCCATTGGAGGACTTCATAAGCTCAGCCACACTAGCCTCCTTATTCCTACAAAATATGAACAAGTCAGGATAACTAACTGCTAGAGATGACTCTCCACATCAACGATCTTTCCAAAACTTCACCCTAGACCCATCACCAATATCATACAGAATATGGCGTGAAAAAGAGTGCCATCCCTGACTGATGCTCTTCCATAAACCAACACCGTAAGGACCATTAACAGATCTGGTACACCAACCCCCCCACCCACATCCATATTTCATCTCTATCACTTGTCTCCAAAGGGCATTCTTCTCAATCCCAAATCTCCATAACCACTTCCCAAGTAAAGTTTTATTGAAAAGTCTTATCTTCCTTATCCCTAATCCACCCGAAGAAATAGGATCACATACAGTAGCCCATTTAACCAAATGAATTTTAAGTTCATCTCCAAAACCGCCCCATAAGAAATTCTGCTGAAGCTTCTCAATTCGGTTAGCCACACTAGCAGGTATAAGAAATAGAGATAGAAAGTAGGTGGGTAAATTAGATAGGGTGCTTTTGATTAAAGTGACTCTACCTCCCTTTAATAAATACAAGCGTTTCCAACCTGCCAATTTCCTTTCCATTTTCTCTAGAGTCGGATTCCATATAGTCGTATCCTTGAATTTAGCACTCAAAGGAAGACCTAAATATTTCATTGGAAGAGAGCCCTACTTGCAGCCAAGAACATTTAGCAATAAATCAATATTATGCACTACTCCAACCGGAACCAATTCAGACTTGCCAGATTTATCTTTAGTCCCAACACCGCCTCAAACCAAATAAGAATCATACGGAGAATCAGAATCTGTTCTAGATCAGCATCACAAAAATTATAGTGTCATCCGCAAAAAGGAGATGAGACACTGCCAAGGATCTTCCCTCCAAGTTACCCACACTAAATCCTGACATGTGTCCTTCATGAACTGCTTTATCCAACGTTCTTCTAAGAGCGTCCATCACCAAAACAAACAACAAAGGAGACAACAGATCACCTTGTCTCAAACCTCTAGAGCTACCAAAAAACCCACAAGGAGAGCCATTAATCAAGATAGAGAAGCAGACTATAGATAGGCAAAAGAAAATCCATTGTCTCCACTTAGCAGAGAACCCACTTCTTTCTAACATCTGCAAAAGAAAACTCCAATTTACATGGTCAAAAACCTTCTCAACATCCAGTTTATAAAGCAGCCCTTGCAACCCAGACTTCAATCTACTATCAAGACATTCATTAGCAATAAGAACAAGGTCAAGGATCTGTCTGTCCCTCACAAAAGCATTTTGAGATGTTGAGATTATATCCCCTATAACCATGCGAAGCCAGTTAGCCAAGACTTCAGAAATAATTTTGTAAACCCCCCCAACAAGACTAATGGGCCGAAAATCGCTAATCTCACTTGCTGCATGTTTTTTGGCGATAAGAGTAATAAAAGTAGCATTTAAGCTTTTCTCAAACTAACCTTTAGCAAAAAAGTGATGAAATATAGCCATAAGATCAGGTTTGACAATCCCCCAGCAAGTTTGAAAAAAGGCCATTGGAAAGCCATCTAGTCCAGGAGATTTATCACCATGAAAACTCTGAACAACATCAAAAATTTCTGCCTCTTCAAAAGGTCTCTCTAACCAGTCCACATTATCACCAGATATCATTGAAAAAACTAACACATCTGGGAAAGGACGAACAACCTGCTGCTCAGAATACAAATTCATGAAGAATTGAGTAATGGAATCAGCAATCATACCCTGATCAGAAAACAAGGTACCATTAATCATTAGGCTTTCAATACCATTATTTTTTCTATTAGAATTAGCCATTCTATGAAAGAATATAGTATTGACATCCTCTTCCTTCAAATGCAACACCCTAGACTTTTGTCTCCAACTAATCTCTTCTAAAAGAGTCAACTTTCCAATATCTGAACGAAGATTAACTTGTTCTAACTTTTCCTCATCAATTAATCTATGGGTCTCCTCTTTAGCGTCTAAAACATTCAACTTGCTCCAAAGGTCCTGCTTCTTATATGTTACATTGCCAAACTCTGCCTCATTCCACTTTTTAAAATCCAACTTCAAGGCAACCAACTTCTTAGCTAGTATAAAACTTGGGGTTCCTTGGAACAAATAGGATGCCCACCACGTCTTCACTTTATCGACAAAATTATCCACCCTCAACCACATATTTTCAAAACGAAAAGGAATTCTACCTCGTCGCTGACTTCCACCCTCCAACAAAATAGGAAAATGGTCTGAAAGTACTCTAGACATCCTTTTTTGTGTAAACTGTGTGAAGTGATCTGCCAATAGCGGGGAGAAAAGAAACCAATCTAGTCGAGAAGCTGATGATGTATTGGACCAGGTATAAAGGCCCCTTACCATGGGGATATCCATCAACTCATGAAGAGAGATAAAGTCAGAGAATCCATACATGGCTTGAGAATAACTAGCAGCCCCCAGTCGCTCTGATGGGAAACGGATTATATTAAAGTCACCTCCTAAGCACCATGGCAAATCCCACCAACTGATCAGCCCAGTTAGTTCCTCCCACATCAACCTACACCTTTTGTTCAAATTTGGCCCATATACACCTGTAAAAGTCCACTCAAATTGGTCACCAACATTTTTAAACTTGCATGAAACCGAAAAATGCCCCACCTTTTCCACAACCCGTCTGTCCCACATCAATAATATACCTCCAAAAGCACCTTCAGAACCTTGGTACAACCAATCTACGTATGGACAACTCCATATACTCTGTACAATACCTCTAGTAATACATTCTAGTTTGGTCTCCTACAAACACACAATATCAGCCTTCCAGGAATGCAACAAATTATGAATCTGAAGCCTTTTTCCTACTTCATTCAGCCTTCTGACATTCCTGGAGAGTAACTTCAAATTCATTGAGCCACAGAGAGAACTCGATCCCTATTAGTACCACTTCGCCTAGTAGAGGTAGAGCCATAATTAATAGAACTAAACAACCCCTTCAGCTCTCTTAAACCTTTCGCCCCCGAGCTTTTTAAGCCACGTGCTTTCTTGTTCACCTCAGCCCTCCGATTTAATTCAGCTTCAACAACCAATAAAATTTTGTTGCTTCATCTTCCAAACCCTCTAGGGATGTGCCAAGGAAACTATCGAAATTATTGAATCTCCTTTGAAACCACTCTGAGTAAGGTTTTTGCCTCTCTGAATTGTTCACACCCATAAACCTCTCCTCATCCACAATTGTCTGTTCTGCCATAGCCGAAGGAAGAGAAAAAGCAAGTGGTTCAACAACTAGAGGCTAATCAACATCCTCCGAGTAGGTATCCAAAACCCAGTCCTCCACCAGCACTTCATCCTCTTCGATAAGAGCGGTTGACACATTCATAGCTTCAGAAGACTCCCACAAAACTAAGGCCAATTGTTTTTGCTACTCCAATACCTCAATAGCTTCACATCGTGGCAAAGATATCTGAATCAAAACCGCAACGCTCCTTCCGTCACGTAGTTCAAGAACCCACTGCTCTGAATTCCCCCATTCTTAACTATATTGCCGGAATGCTCCTAAAGAATCAGTCGAAAGTCTTGTGCTAATCTCTCTTCACTATATGTGGTACATGCCGACTCATTCTTGGCCTCATCGGAACCGAGAAGCTCAGCCTCAACTACATCGAAGGCTTGATTCGAGTCAGTCAACGCCGATAACTCATATCTGGCATCATTGACCTTATCAGAGTCATGAAACTGAGCAGTGGCAACGTCAGAGACCATCGATGACACATCCACCACCACATCAAAGCTCAAAACATCTACCGCTGAGAACGTTGAGACCAATGGAAGCGTCGAAGACTTCACTGGAGCTTGGGTCTTTTGAGTTGGAAAAGATAAGGAGTTAAGCTCTTTTGTCTTGGGCCGCCAGACCAAAATGAGTTTGGGCTTAGAATTATTTAAATGAGTTGGGTTGAGTTGTTTAACTTTTGAGAGTGCAGTGGGCCTAAAGACTTGCGTGGGCTCAACACTTCCTCGACCCACTTCCCGAATGTTGGAGTACTTAACTTCCCACTTACCATTCAGCCCATGCTCCAAACTTAATGATAGTTCTAGCAATAAAGGAATTTTAGTGCCGTTACTAGCATTGTCTTTAATCTCAAGCATGATTTCAACCCCAGGGACCGTTCTTTCCTTCCTAACACCCCTATCACGCGAATCATGGTACTGATTGCTCAAGCAAGGTTTGTTTGAAGTTTGAATACTAGGCATTAATTGCTTTGGTTTTTTGCTTCCACCATCATCTTTCCGATCACCATCCACCGTTGCCGACAAAAAGGATTTTTGTTGCCTGATCTGTTGCCCTGTCAGGTTCAAAGCAGATTGAGATGGCGGTTTAACAGTAAGTGTGTCAGGAGCAATAGCCTTGCGTAGATGAAATCCAAATCCTCTCCACCCACTACCCAGCTTTCCTTCCGACATACCAATTGCTCAAGCAGGGTTTGTTTGAAGTTTGAATACTAGGCATTAATTGCTTTCCTTTTTTGCTTCCACCATCATCTTTCTGATCACCATCCACCGTTGCCAACAAAAGGGATTTTTGTTGCCTAATCTGTTGTCCTGTCAAGTTCAAAGCAGATTGAGATGGCAGTTTGACGATAAGTGTGTCGGGAGCAATAGCCTTGCGTAGATGAAATCCAAATCCTCTCCATCCACTACCCAGCTTTCCTTCCAACACAATGATGGAACCCTTCCTACGCCTATGAACAAGTTCAAAAATCATAAGAAAGCTTCCATTTGCATTGGAACCCAATTGCAAAATAAAAACCTTACTACCATCCCTGAAAGTTCTTACAAAGTTTCCATGAGGTATATTTGACATGAGATCCTCCACATTAGTTAGCAAACGTTTAGCACTCTCTTTACCCATGAAAACTAACAGGAGAGAATCCTTATTTCTTTCATATATACGTAACATATAATAAGTACCTCCCTCCTCAACTGAAAATTCAAATGTTTTGGACTCAACGAAAAAGAAAATGAAACCTCCCATGATAACAGAGAAAAAGAAAAAAACCAAAGAATTTTATGACTAATCCGAGGTAGCTAGGCCTCAAATTTGTGACTAATTCAAGGTAGCCAAGCCTCTATCGCAAGTAAAACCTACAAACCATTCTATTCAGTTTATTCTGCCATTGTGAATTCTTGCAAATTTTGACCTTGTTGGCGAAGGAGTGCTATATCGCCAAACTTAGACCAAGTGTGAGAAAAAAACTTGCAAGGTTATTATAGATAGCAAGAGTTGTATTAATGCGGTGTCCTCTAATGTTGTTTCCCACCTAGGCTTGAAATTGATCACACATCCTAACTCATATAAAGTGTCTTAGGTAGACACCTCCTCCATAGCCATAAAAAAAGAAAGAGGTGTCGTCCCACTTCAATTCCTCACCTATAGGGCTGAAATATTGTGTGATGTGATTCCTATGGACGTAGGGCATATTATCTTAGGTAGACCTTGGTTTTATGATTTGGATGTCACCCTTCATGGGTAATCCAACTCTTGTTCATTTGTGTTTGAAGGTAAGAAAATTGTGCTCAATCCTTTGAAACCCAAGTCAATCGACACGAGCAAGAAGAAAGAAATACCAAAGGCAAAAGGTTTGAACATCATAAGCTCAAAGGCATTTGAAATGGTGGCAGTTCAAGAATCAGTTGTGTTTGCCTTAGTTGCTAGGGAACTCAACAGGGAGGCCCATGAGGAGCAACCTAAAGAAGTGAAGTCAGTGCTCCAAGAATTTAAAAATGTTTTCCCCGACGAACTCCCCGATCATTTACCACCCATGCGTGACATATAACACGCCATAGATTTTGTCCCTAGAGTGACCCTCCCAAACTTGCCTCACTATAGGATGAACCCTACAGAACATGCTTAGTTGCAAAGGCAAGTAGAAGAACTACTTCGAAAGGGATTTGTTCGTGAAAGTATGAGTTTGTGTGCAGTCCCTGCACTCTTGACTCCAAAGAAAGATGGAACTTGGAGGATGTGTGTTGATAGTCGTGCCATCAACAAGATCACTGTGAAATATCGTTTCCCTATCCCTCGATTGGATGATATGTTGGATATGATGGCTGGAGCAACAATCTTCTCAAAGATAGACATGAAAAATGGATATTATCAAATTAGGGTTCATCTTGGCAAGGAGTGGAAAACTGCTTTCAAGATAAAAGACGGTTTATATGAGTGGATGGTTATGCCTTTTAGATTGTCCAATGCTCCTAGTACCTTTATGAGAGTGATGACACAAGTGCTCAAGCCTTTTATGGACAAATTCTTGGTTGTGTACTTTGATGACATTCTCATTTATAGCAAATCTAGGGAGCAACACTTAAACCACTTAACTCAAGTTTGCACTACCCTTAAGAAGGAGAGTTTACATGGCAACCTCAAGAAGTGCTCTTTCTTTACAAATAAAGTCATTTTCCTTAAGTTTCATAGTATCCTCAGAGAGTTTCTGCCGACCCCCAAAAGGTTCAAGCGATTGTGAATTGGCCTAAGCCCAAAAATATCCATGAATTCGAAGCTTTCATGGGCTCGCTTCTTTTTATCCCCAATTCATCAAAGGGTTTAGTACCATTATGTCCCCATCACTGATTACATGAAACAAGGGGAGTTTTAATTGGACGAAAGCTGTTGCTAAGGCTTTCAATGAAGTAAAACAAACGATGACCGAGGCAACTATCATGCATCTCCCTGATTTTACTATGCTTTCTAAAGTAGAATGTGATGCCTCAGGTCTTGGCACAGGTGGAGTACTTAGTCAAAAGCGCCACCCAATTGCTTATTTTAGTGAGAAATTAAATGATGCTAAGCAAAAGTACTCCACATATGACAAAGAAGTTTATGCCATTATTCGAGCTCTTTGGCATTAGCGCCATTACCTATTGTCTCCAGAATTTGTTATCTACTCTGATCATGAAGCCTTGTGCTATCTCCATTTCTAGAAGAAGCTGAATTTTAGGCATGGTAGTTGGGTTGAATTTCTAAAACGCTACTCCTTTGTGGTGAAACGTAGGGCGGGAGTTGAGAATAAGGCTACTGATGCGCTAAGTCGAAGGGTATCTTTGCTATTAGTCATGAGTGTTTAAGTTACTGGGTTTGAATGACTCAAGGATGACTATGAGTCGTGCCCAGATTTTGGAGAGCTCTACACTAGCCTAAGTAATGCCTCACAGCCAATCCTGAATGATTATACTCTTCAAGATGGCTACTTGTTCAAAGCCAACAAGTTATGTATCCCTCGGTCTTCAGTGAGAGATTTCCTAGTTTCAGAGACACACACAAGAGGCCTTGCAAGTCATTTTGGCCGAGACAAAACAATTGAGGAAGTGGAACGTCAACTCTATTGGCCTGGTCTTAAGAGGGGAATTGCCAAGATAGTTGGTCAATGTCGTACATGTCAACTAGCCAAACATCGCAAGCAAAACACTAGCTTGCATACACCTCCTGTGCCAGATCACCCGTAGCAGGATGTGATTATGGACTTTGTGTTAGGATTGTCCTGCACCTTTAGGAAGCATGATTCTATTCTAGTAGTTGTTGATCGCTCCTCTAAGATGACTCATTTTCTACCATATTCTGAGACCTCTGATACTTCTAAGATTGCAAAGCTCTACTTTGATGAGATTGTCAAACTTTATGGTCTTCCCAAAACCATAGTGTCTGATAGGGATGTTCGCTTCATGAGTTATTTTTGGAAGTCTTTATGGCATTTAGTAGACACCAAATTAAAATTTTCCACTGCATTTCATTCTCGAACTGATGGTCAAACTGAGGTTATTAATCGCAGTCTAGGCAACCTCCTTCGGTGTCTAGTGGATGAAGCCAATCAGAATTGGGATTCAATTCTTCCTATGGCCCAACTTACATACAATAACTCTGTCAAAAGGTCTATAGGCGCTAGTCCTTTTGAGATTGTGCATGGTTATACACCTAGGAAGCCCCTAGATCTTTTGCCCATGTCCCCACATGTTAGAGTTTCTAACTCTGCTAAGGCATTTGCACAACATATTCATGATTTGCATAATGAGATTCGCGAAAAAATTCAGGTAAGTAATTCTCAATATAAAATTCATGTTGACACTCGTCAACATCATGCAGAGTTTCAGGTAGGAGATTATGTCATAATTCGGATTCGACCTGAACAGTTTCCCTCTGGGACTGTTAAGAAATTGCAAGCTCGTAGTGCCGGACCATTCAAGGTATTGAAACGGATTGACCCAAATGCATATGTCATTGACTTTCCCCATGATTATGGTATTAGCTCCTCCTATAATATAGAGGATCTATTTGCTTATAAAGGCCCCGCAGATATTCTTGATACCCCTTTTGATGAGTCTTTGCTTGATCCTATTGATGCCCCTATCCCTACTCATTTACCCTTAAATCTACCCTATGCAAATAAAGAATCTATTGATGCTATTTTAGATGAACAAATTGTTTCTACCAGGGATGGAGAAGTTCACCATTTCCTAATTCGTTGGCAGGGGGCAACCAAATTTTGATTGCACATGGATTACTCGAGATGAGCTACATCGACTGAATACTAACTTACTTGAATACTATCAAAGCTCTTCAGATTTCCACTCAACAGGGTCGAGTTCTTCTCACCCAAGGGGAGTTGGTGTGGACACAAGGTACAAGCCTTCAATTACACACATGTATGGGAAGAAGAGTAAAAAGAAGACGGCCTAACCTGTGGCCTTATGGATGGAGCCTGCTAGTAATTGGGCTTGAAGATTAAGCAAGCCCGAGCCTTTAATAATTAGAATTTTTTTTATGCATCTTGTTGTTTGCTATTTAAGCACTTTTTTTCTAATTATTGTAAGACAGCTTTGAGAATTATAATAAACGTGTGTTTCTTTTACACGGGTGCCGACTCTAGTTTTGCTTAGTGCTGACTCCAAGCAACACTTAGGTGCTAACTCCTAGGGTTTATCCTTTGTTTTGTTGCTGTTTAATTGTTCCATTGAAATAGTGTGGTTGTCTTGCATCAAAATGTTATCATCCTCCTTCTCAAAAACATGTGGTGTCAATGGATGTAACCTTCTTTGAGACACAATTTTACTTCTCCTCGCCTCAAACTCCTCCTCAGGGGGAGTATAATGGTGGTGATGAGTTTTCTGTGCCCTTACTTGTTCCTAGTTACCTCCACTAATGTTGACTTGAAAACCGATTCGATGTTGAAGTGCAAGAGGCTAATAATGAGTTGTCATCCATTGATGATAAGCCAAATGAGACACCTGTGAAAGAACTAAGGGTCTATTCAAGGCGCTAGAAAAGTAAGACTACTCCTAAAGCTCTCAAGCAATCATCTAAACCTAACTCAGGTAATTCTACTCTTGTTCTCTCTATACCCACCATAAATGATATTGATCGTCCTATTGCACAACTCAAAGGAGTTAGATCATGCACTCATCATCCCATATCATATTTCCTTTCATATTAACATATCTCACTTGTATTTCTTCTTTCCTATCCAAGTTATCTTCTATGTCTATCCCCCAAACCTTCCAAGAAGCATTAGGAGACCCAAAATGGAAAGAAGCTATGCAAGAAGAGATGAGAGCTCTCAAGAAAAATGATAAATGGTATTTGGTTGACTTGCCGAATGGAAAAAGGGCGGTTGGATGCAAGTGGGTGTTTATAATTAAGCATAAAGCAGATGAGTTAATGAAAAGATACAAAGCTAGATTGGTTGCAAATGGTTTCACACATACCTATGGGATTGATAATGAGGAGACATTCGCACCAATAGCAAAGATGAACTCTATACAAGTTCTTATTATCTCATTGGCATCAAATCAACATTGGCCTCTACACCAATTTGATGTAAAGAATGCTTTCCTACATGGAGATCTTGAAGAAGAAGTATACATGGAACTCCCCCCTGGCCTTAAGCTACCAACATCTAATGGGAAAGTGTGCAAACTAAAGAAAGTCTTGTATGGACTGAAACAATCTCCTAGAGCATGGTTTGAAAGATTTTCACGAGCTATGCAGAAATTTGGCTACAATCAAAGTCAAGCTGATTATACATTATTTATTAAGCATTCACTACAGGGAAAAGTAACAGCTCTTATTGTCTATGTGGATGATATAGTGCTAATTGGAAATGATGAGGAAGAGTTATAGAGACTAAATCAATAGTTGGCACGAGAATTTGATATAAAGGACTTGGGAAATCTGAAGTACTTTCTAGGTATTGAAGTGGCAAGATCAAGGCATGGAATATTTTTTTCTAAATGGAAATACATACTCGATCTTCTCAAAGATACAGGAATGTTAGGGTAATCCAATAGAGCAAAATGTTAGGATAGCTATTGATAATCCAATAGAGCAGAATGCCCAGTTGGGAGAAGACCACAACAGCCCCCTAGTGGAAAAAGGGAGATACCAGCGACTAGTTGGCAAACTAATATACTTATCACACACTAGACCAAATAGCGCTCATGCGGTAAGTGTGGTATGTCAGTTTATGCATTCGCCACGAGAAACGCACATGAAAGCCATTCATAGAATTCTCCGTTACTTGAAATCCTCACCGGGTAAAGAAGTACTATTTGCTCTTCATGATCACTTGAAGATAGAAGCCTATATAGATGCTGATTGGGCAAGTTCAATCATAGACCTATGCTCCACCTCTACATAGTCTATTTGTTGGAGGTAACTTGGTTATTTGGCGGAGTAAGAAACAATCAATGGTTGCAAGATCCAGTGCAGAGGCTGAGTTTAGAGCAATGGCCCATGGAATATGTGAGATATTATGGATGAAGATATTATTGAGGGAACTTGGATATGACAGTAGGGATCCCATCAAGCTGTTTTGTGACAATAAAGCAACAATTAATATTGCTCATAACCCATTTCTACACGATCGGACGAAACATATTAAAATTGATAGACACTTTATCAAGGAGAAACTGCATAAAGGCATCATTTGTACTCCATATGTAAGAACTGGAGATCAACTCGCAGACATCTTGACCAAGGGGGTAGCAACTAATCACTTCCACAAAATTCTGGACAAGCTGGGCATGAGAGATATCTACGCCTCAGCTTGAGGGGGAGTGTTGACAGATTCTATGTATGGTATGTGTGGAAAGCTATATATGGTATAATCTTGGGCATGAAGGTGAAGGAAATATTCAAAGAAGGAAATTGAGTAAGTTGTAGGGTTTCTCTATTTCTGCTATTGTATTCCTATTATAAGTTGTAGGGTTTCTCTATTTAATCAGAGTTGTACATAGTGGAATAAGCAAGCAATAATACAATTATTTTATTCCCTCTTCTCTTATTACTAGTTTCTTTTGTTTCTTCAATATTGTCACAACTTATGATTGGTGACATTTGAATGCTTGATTTTACAATAAATCTATATATATTTATTCTACAGGATCAATTCAGATCATTTCAACACTTCAATATTTCTCTTCATCTTCAAATCAAAAAATATATATATATATATTTCTCTTCATCTACACATATAGAACAAGGGCATTAAACCAATTTTGATGTCATACATTTTCTATGCATTATGTTGGATAAAAAATTATTTACATCTAATATGATTTACTGATTTGTATTGGTCAACAGTGTAAAACACCTCATATTTACGTCCAAGACTGACACCCATGTTTATTTTTTAAATGCTTTTCATGATTGTTATTATCTTCTAGTCCTCAAGATAACCTTTTTTCTTGATTATCCAAGTAGCCCATGCCACAACTTTTTTGGCACATTACTTATTGAATGTAAACATTTAACTCAATCAGATTTCCATTAAAATGGGAGTGGAAAGTCTCTTGGAATAACCAAATAATGTGGGCAACAACTTTCCTTAGAGCTGATTTCTTGAATCTGTTTACTTAATCTCAAAATGGCATTTGGAAATAATTGAGTAAATCACACCAACCTCCATCAAGGTTTGGTGTGACTACACATGCTATATGCCTATACCCAATTTTCAATAAACAACAATACCCTTCTTAGTTTCAGAAATAATTAACAATCTAGCCCCTTGACCCCCTATGTCAGTCAACAAGTATTAACAATGGTCACACAATATTCCCTTTCAAAGGAATATGCCCGATAAAAGAATATATTTTTTAGCCAAACCGGCGCTGCCACCTCTCTCTTACCACCGCCAGCCCATCCCCCTTTCTTTTCTATTTCGACCCTCATCTTCTCCACCTCCCACAGTTGTTGGTTTTGCAAGGTGCCAGCAAGTCAAACAAAAATCACAAACCCACCAAACATCCTATACCCAAAAAAACCAAAGCCCAAGCCACAACCACACAACCCCAACACTGAAAAATCTGGTAACCCTACATCAATGACTTCATGCCAACACTCCACAGTGGTGCTCGAGTTGAGTTGTGAAACCCTGAATTTGAGACCTCTCTTTTGGTCTTGGGATTGTATTGATACAGAATCAAAGATGATCAATTGATTAGGTGAGTTCTAAGTCTGATATTTCACAGTTTTGCTATGCTTAAATGTTAAAGTATTGTTTTGTGAATGATTTGACATTTTTTAGGGCTTTTTTGGTTTGAATTAAATCATTTTCTAGGTGAGTTATTATTTTTATACTTCACAGCTTCACCTTTGGGATGTGTTCCTCTCTCACAGCAACGGATTGAGCACCCATTTAAGATTTCTCTCTCTCAGTCTAGGACTATTACTTTGAGTCGACTTCTAGCTTTGTTCAACCAGGAAGGGGCCGAAAGGGCTGAGTATTAATTATTTTCAAAATTAGGAAGGATATGTCATTTGCCAAAAATCGTGTATATAATAACAAATGTAATTACACCAAACCTTGGGGCGGTTTATGTTATTTACTCTGATTATTAACCATTGCAAAGAAGAAAGAAGACAAACATGGAAAAAAACACCACAATAAAATTTGCAAAGAAGATGGTTTCTTTAGAACTTTAAACAGGGTCAGTTTGTCATAACACCAAACCGAATGCCTATATAGGTAAACTACAATACAAAAGAACAAAAAGATTCAAGTAGAGAAATTAGTAGCATAATCAAGATTCAGAAAATATACAATTTATAATCATTGCAATTAAGAAATTGACAAACTTACCACATATCTTTAGAAGGGTGAATGTTGTTGCGGCAATAAAGAAGACCATAGAAATTGCAACCCAGAAGTGCTAGAAACCAAAGATTGATAATATAGTATCAAAACTACTAGGAATAAGAACACAAAATTTCCAAAATTATAACTTTCACATTATCAAAATAAGCAAAACAATCTCATCATTATGATCACTTGCAATTGCATGATAATACCTTGTCCAAATATCACACAATATTGAAAGTTATTAGGAAAAGATGGCTTTAAAATTTAAATAATTGTGTTTTCCATCTTTTGTAATATAAATTTTTTTCTTATCACAAAACATCTCTTTTTCCCATTTGTCCAGATCATAACAATTAAGAAATTGTTGCAATTGACAGATACTTCAAGTAGTCCCAACAAGAAATCTAGAAAACATATACTTGTATGTTGTGTATCAAGGGCATTGTTTGGCGCATGGGGAAAAACAATGGAAAAGTGACATAGGACATATTGGGGAAATCTGTCTACAAGAAATTATTTAGTCATACAAGAAAGGTTTAGGGCTCTAATTTAACTAGAGTTTGATAAGATAGAGAAGGATTTTTTTTCAAAATAACATTAAAACTCAAACAATTTCGTTAGTTAGCACGTTTTCAAAACTATTTAGCAAACTAACATCTCGAGTACGAGAGACTCGATTTTGTTGTGCTAAATCGAGTGTACTAAACTCGTTTTCCATGGAACTCAAGTCTTTAAGACTTGATTTCCAACAAACCCAGAGAGGAAAACATCATCAAACCAAAGACTCAAACAAGAAAAACAACGAAACATCATCAAACCCAAAGACCCAGATAAGAAAATGAAGGAATTCAGCAAACCTTCGCTTTGAGCTTCGCCGCCACCGCCTCTAGAACCTTCGCTATCACTGCATACGGTTTGGGTTAGAGAGATCTGGGTTCGTGAGCGCCTTCTTCGTGGTTTCTGTTTGGGTTTGATCTCTCTGGTTTGTTCCTTCTTTATGGTTTGTTGTTTCTTCGTGTTTCTGTTGGGGTTTCTTCTTCATATTTTCTGGTTTGGGTTTCTTCTTCGTCTTCTAGTTTGTTCTTCTTCTTCGTGTTTCTGTCTGGGTTTCCTAGAAGTCGAGTCTTTAAAGCTCGAATTCCATGTAACTCGAGTTCTTTATACTCGATTTAGCACAACAAAATTGAGTCTCATACACTCGAGATGTTATTTTGCTAAATAGTTTTGAAAACGTGCTAACTAACAAAATTGTTTGAGTTTGTGTTATTTTGAAAAAAAAATCCAAATAGGGAAAGAGGGCAAGAATTTGAAGCAAACATTTCTAGAAAATTTTGGATAGTGATTTAGGAATTAAAGGGTGTTCATAGGCTGTATGAATAGTATTTGTGAACAATACCTAAGAAAGAGATAAAGAAACAAGAGCATAAAGGAGATAAGGATGAGAAAGATCACACTATGGCACCCATGCCTCTCACAACCAAATACTCAACTCTATCTATTATTTGAGTACATTGAGCACAAATATTTAAGGACTTTTTCTTGTCCCAGTATTATTAGGATTCCTAATTTAACTAGTAAACAAACCTCTAATTGAATTGGACCAAAAGAGACACATAAAAGCTTATAAAATAAATAAAACTTATCTATTAATAAAATAAAACTCAAAGTAAAACCCAGGACCAACAATTAAAAAAGTACATAAATACCCTTGAATCTAGAAAAACAAAAAAACAAAAAAACAAAAGAAAATATATATATATATATATATTAATAACTTTATTAACCACCCCCTTCTTGAGCTTTGCCTTAATCTTATGCTTCCAAAGAGGGTAGTTTTTTTCTCTAGCCATGCAATCAGGGACGGACCCACGTATAGACCAAAGGGGGCCCGGGCCTCCCCTGGGCCCAAAAAAAAATTTTTGAGCAAGTAAATTTTTCAAAAAACAAAACAAAAAAGCCTTGGGCCCCCCTACGAATTTTGCTCGGGCCCCCCTCCCAAATTCTTGAAACCCCCCAGCCCATTTTCCGGCCAGACCTCAGCCCATTTTCCGGCCAGTCCATGTAAAAAAAAAAAAAAAAAAAAAAAAAAAAAAACACAACACAGCCTTCAGAATCAGAGAGCAAAAACACCACAAAGAGAGCAAAAATCACCAAACACCACACAGAGCAAAAACACGAAGGAAAAAAGAGAGAAAAAAAAAAAAAAAAAAAAAAAAGAGAGAGGAAAGGGAGAGACTGAGAGACCCACCGGCCACCGCGGCACCGCCCACGCAGCCAAGACCCACACCACACCTTTGGTTGCTTGATCCACCCCCTCCGGCCTCCATTCACCCATTTGGCTGTTAATACCCACGCCGGCGAGAGCAGAGCGCAGAGACCCAGTCCACACCGGCGAGGCCGCGAGAGCCGAGATCCACACCACCGGCGACTGCTCGATCTGCTCAGTTCAGCCTAGCTTCGTCGCAGCGCTCCAGCCTTCACAGTTCAGGTATTTACTCGGTTACTCCCATCTTTTCCTTCAACTTCAAAGTTCAAAACTTAATATTCTGCAAAAATGTTTGTGACTTTCACTTTGTGATCTGAGAATCTGAGATTGCCATTGCCTTGTGTTTTTACTGATGATGAGTATTGAGTAACTAAATGTTGGTGATTGTGAAATGTGAATTGAATATCTGAGAATCTGTGTTGCTGGCTTGCTGCCTGTGGAATTTTTTTTTTTTTTTTGGCTTTTTGGCTTTGTCTGTGTTTGTGAATTGTGACTCTCTCTCTTTTTTATATAGATAAGAGAGATGGAGAGAGACAGAGAGTAGAGTTTGTAGAGATTTAAGATTAGTTTTTTTTTTTTCTTTGTTGACTGTTAGTTGGGCATAACAGGGACAAGTGACTGAGTGAGGTTGGGCAACGGGCAAGTGGCAGGCAAAAAAGAAAAAAAGGTGAAGTTAAAAATTTAAAAAAAAGTTCTTGTTAGTAGTGCGGGAAATAAATTTAGTGTTGATGGTAGATTCTTTAGGTTAGTGCCTTAGTGGGTATAAATAAAGCCGACCAAACACAAATATATAAATAAAGGCAAACTAAATACAAAAAAAAAAAAAAAAAAACAAACAAATCATATATTATAGAAAATTGTCACACAAATTTAAAAAAATAACGGTGATTCTTATTTTATTTGTAGATCATGAAAAAATCAACTACAATGCTTGATTTTTTCAAAAGAAAAGGTTCAAATTCTTCCGAAGTCAACGTGGGATTGCCAACAACTAATGTTGCTATTCCAATTCCAGAAAATGTGGATGCTCCGATTCTAGAAAATGTAGATGCTCCAATTCTAGAAAATGTGGAGGATGCTCCAATTCTAGAAAATGTGGATGCTCCAATTCTAGAAAATGTGCATTTCTCAATTCCGGAAAACATTGATGTTCCAATCTCTCAAACACAATTTCAAAGAGTCGATCTTGATTCTTTGGATTATGATCCCGGAACACGCAAACAAATATGGGAATATCATGTTAATCAACGTGATGAAATTCGACGGGCTTACATTAAAAAAGGTCCGCACCGACTTCCTTTAAAGACATACCCAAAAAGTGGAAAGCACAATCGTAGCTTTCAAGCTTCTTGGTTTGGATTTAATTCAACATGGCTTGAATATTCTCCTACCACAGATGCAGCTTATTGTCTACCCTGCTTTGTCTTTAATAATCCAAATGGGGTTGTGGGACAAAATACATTCACTGTTGGTGGATTTAGGAATTGGAAAAAAGTTGGGGGCAAAGATTGTTCTTTTCAATGTCATATAGGAAAAGATCCTAACTCAGCTCATAGAGTTGCCGAGCAAAAGTGTAAGGATTTGATGAACCAATGGCAACATTTACAAAGGGTAGTTGATCATTTCACTACTGAACAAATTGCAAATAATCGGTTGCATTTGAAGGCCGTCATTTTTACTGTTCGATATCTTGCCTTTCAAGCTATAACTTTTAGAGGTCGAGATGAAAGCTGTAGTTCATTAAATCGTGGGAACTTTTTTGAATCATTGGGTACAATAACTTTTTGGAATAAGGAGGTTGCTGAAATAATAGAAAAAACTCCCAAAAATGCAACCTACACATCACCTAGGATTCAAAAGGAAATTCTACATGTTTTCTCAGCTAAAGTGAAGAAGGCCATTCGGGAAGAAATTGGTGATGCAAAGTTTTGCATAATGGTTGATGAAGCTCGTGATGAGTCCATGAGAGAGCAAATGGCTGTGGTTTTTAGATATGTTGATGCAGAAGGCTTTGTCAAAGAACGTTTTTTTGGGCTTGTTCATGTTACTGACACTGCAGCTTTGACTCTAAAGAAGGGGATATATTCTTTGTTATCTCAATATTGTTTCGATATACAAAATATTCGAGGGCAAGGATATGATGGAGCAAGCAACATGCGAGGTATGTGGAATGAATTACAAGCTTTGATTTTGAATGACTGCCCATATGCTTATTACATCCATTGTTTTGCACATCGCTTACAATTGGCATTAGTAAAAGCATCAAAGCAAGTTAATGCCATTAGTCATTTTTTTCTTGCATTGCTCTTTGTGATCAAAATTGTTAATGCTTCATGCAAGCGCAATGAGCAGTTGAAAGTTGCCAATGCTAATGAAATAGCACGTATGATTGATCTTGAAGAGCTTGAGACTGGAAGTGGACTTAATCAAATTGGCACTTTACAACGACCTGTAGAAACACGTTGGAGTTCACATTTTAGATCAGTTTCTAGCTTATTAAGAATGTTTAGTTCAACTGTTGAAGTTTTACAGAATATAATTGATGATGCAATTGATGGAGAACATCAGGCAGAAGCAGAGTCAGCTTATGAGGGTTTAACTTCATTTGAATTTGTCTTCATCTTGCATCTTGAGAAGGAAACTATGGAGATCACTGATAAACTTTGTCAAGCTTTGCAAAACCAATCTCAAGACATTTTAAATGCCATGCATTTAGTTTCATCTACTAAAGCACTTATCCAAAAATTTAGAGATGATGGATGGGCTGGCTTACTCACCACTGTGATATCATTTTGTGAGAAGCATTGCATTGATGTCCTGGATATGAATGCCCGTTTTGTTCCAAGGCGAGGTCGAGCTCGTAATCAGCAAGATAACATTACAATTGAGCATCATTATCGAGTAAATATTTTTTATGCTACAATAGATTCTCAACTACAGGAACTAAATTATCGGTTTGATGAAGATGCAATGGAGTTACTTAGGCTTAGCTCAGCTTTAGAACCTCGAGAGGCATTAAAATCTTTCAGAAGTAGTGATCTTTGTTTGTTGGTAGAGAATTTCTATCCACAAGATTTCACAGATTATGACAAACAAGTGTTGAAGAAGGAGCTTTATCATTTTGAGCATAATGTAGTCCAGGATCCAGAGTTCAAAGAATTGAAAAGTTTATCTGAGTTGTCTCAATGGTTAGTGAGAACTAGAAATTCAGAACACTACAAGCTTGTTTATAGAATGGTGAGACTTGTGCTTACTCTTCCAGTTTCTACTGCTACTACAGAGCGAGCATTTTCAGCTATGAAAATTGTCAAAACTAACCTTCGAAACAAAATGGAAGATGATTTTTTGACAGACTCTTTGATGCTATACATTGAAAAGGATATAGCTTCGACATTTAGTTTGGATTCAATCGTAGATGATTTTGAAGATTTGAAAGAGCGTCGAGTTCCCTTTTCATAGATGATTGTATAAAGAAACAATAGTGTTTCATGCCTTTTGTTTTTGTTAGTAAATGATTGTATCTTAATATATTAAGAAACAATGATTTTTTGGTATTTGTCTTGGTTGATAGTTTATTAATATTATATGGATGCGTATTTGAAATTTTTTTTTTGCTTATCTCCGGCCCCCCCCAACTTAAAATCCTGCGTTCGTCCCTGCATGCAATGGTTGCACCATCAATAGTATAAAGACAATCCAATTTGGTTTCCAATACTATGCATCAGACAGGACAGAATGTATGACATGGATTACAATCCTGCTATAACAGGATTATCTAATCCCCAAGTGGAGGGGTTGATGGTGGAATAAGTATCCCATAATGTGGAATAAAACTACCAACCTTCACAGAGCTGAGAGAGAGAGAGAGAGAGAGAGAGAAGGAGATGCAAGTTAGACTTATGAGGCACCAGCAGGGAAGGTATGCACACCTCTAACTAGATCTATGTCATCTTATCACTCCATCCCCTGCAATTTTATTTTGAAACTTGCAAAAATTGAAGCACAAGCACATCCATTGCAAATGCCTACAAGGATCTATTAATTAATAAAGTACATAAGAGAGACGTGTGCAAGATTGTTCCAATTTATGAGGGCTATCATGGTCCTCTAGCAAACTTGTTCTATCATTTTAACTGCGCAATTACAAGATTGAAAGGCAAAGGGCTAAGTCAATAGTTTGCAAGCTTGGTTAGACAGCTACTATATATGTTATCTATGGCTTAATCAAAATGCAGAATTTATAATGGGAGAATCAGAAATGAGGGAATTCTGCAGGCCTAAGCATTATCACCTACATAAGTGATCATCCAGGTAAATTACAGTAAAAAATATCATCAAAAAAATTCTTTAATTGAGAAAATAATTACAGAACGTACAGGAAGGGTCTCCCATATTGCTTCGTCACTCATGCTTTCTTCATCTCCAGGCATTAAAGCCCTACACATCCTATATTAAAAGACAAACCAATTACTCAGGGTTATTTACTTATCAACAATTTACGAAATGAATTAAAAATTGAATAAACGTATTAACATAACCTTTTAAATTTAAATTAAGCAATAAAATTCTTACAATGGAGTTTAAGACCAATGGACTCTAGCTCAAATGGGACTTCCTCCCCTTGTAAGAGCAAAGGGGAGGGTAAGGTCATGGTTTGAAGACGTACTGTGTGAAAGTGTAATCACCAAAAAAAAAAAAAAAGGACCAGGATTAAGGTTTGATAACAGAAAGGGAAGACATGGAAAATGTACTTTGGTGAGTAGTTGGACCATAAGGAAGGGCAAGAGTTGACGAAATGCATGAATTCCTCAAAGGAAGTGTTGGGTAATCACTTCTTCCTGTTAATATATCATTTACCCTGTGGCAGTAGCTATGGTTGTGTCTGCGGAGTTAATCAGGATTCTGTTCCAGAATTTCTTGTAGAGTCAATTGCACCATTACTACAGAAAATGAACGTTGAGGCATCGGCTTAACATCTTTAAAAAAATGCTCATTACCTGATATTATCAATCAGAATTGCTATTTCAAATGTCAACAGGGGCAGAAAGACAATCTTCAAGTTTACAACTGCAACATATTCAAGTTTGCCAAGAACATTAATTGATAAGGTCTGAACAATTGAGAAATGATGATAACAAGAATCCTAAATTGTTTACGTTCATGTAGACATTTAGGGAAGTGCATCAACATGTTACTTAATTAACATTTAAAAGCCGAACAGATGAGTGTCATAATCAATTCAAGTATTTAATTTTTTTTCTATCTATCAAAGTTAACTCACATATTTAATTACCATTAGAACATAAAATTGCTAGCCCCAACAGCATTTATAGATGATTATGTCATGACGGATCTTGCTTACCATAACTGCTGCTCTCAAGATGTATACAAAGGAGAAGTTCAAAAGCAACAAGCAATGGTGTTGCCATGATGGCATGACAAGGTGCCCACTGTCCATGAGAAAGAAGTGTTTAATTTTCTGTCACTATGATTAATTATACTACCAAATTTCAGATTTGCACAAGATTATTATAGTAAATTGATCTCAATAAAGATGATATATACAAAAAAATAAATAAATAAAAAATAAAAGTTGTAAATAGTCTCTCATACACAGCGATCATGAGGCAGTGAAGGAGCAGGCAAGGAAAACCTGCCTCGTGCTACAACAGCATGAAAGAGCCACAGAGAGGCAAATACAGTCCTGCAGAATAAGAACAAAGGCAAAAACCACTTAATAACATATAAACAATTAATAATAATACTATTTCTTATTGCCAGCCCACATGCAGGATATTGCAAGAACATCCACCAAACCTAGCCAAGAAATTTTTTTTTTTTTTTTTAAAGGCTGTTCATGCTTAAACATAGACCCTCACTATGATTATAAGTAATGATACATTTAGTAATTTGCAGCTGTCATGCATGGAATGAGACCAAATTTTCCCCTCTAGACAGCAGGAAATGGACAGATAGTACACTTATTTGAATTGTTTGACATGAACATACATGTGCTCAGCACAAATTTATATTTAATAGCACATTTCTTAGTTTGTAATTACCTATTGAAATTGCTAGATAATTTAGCCAAAGAATAGCAAGGGAATACCATCAGAAAAATCCCTTACTATGAATATGAATAATCTCTCCTTGGATAGTATTCAAAGCAACTTGCAGGGATTCACACCTGCATTCAAAACTCAAAATTCCAGTTTTAAATTACGTCTATCATGGTTTTGCACTACTCCTGTCAAAACTTGGTTAAGCAGCACTTCCAGATCAACGTGCACTAATTGCTGAGATCTTTGAACTTGGAAGAATCAGAGCTCTATATGAGGCCACATCATGGTACTCAAATGTGAAGTAATTCACTCTTCCATATATGTGTGAATTGTACAGAAAAAGTTTTTTTTTTTTTTTCAAAAACAAATTATAATAAAATAAGTAGCAAGAAAATGATAACATTCTCATTATACCCTTTTTAAGTCTTATTTTTCTTTCTTTACTTTTCCCCCCTTCTGTAAGTTTTGTCATAATATATTTCCTTAACTGCAAGTACATTAAACTTCACTGACTGCCAATTTTGATCGCATTTCCCACAATTTTTAAGCAAATAATGATTCCAGTTAAATCGAAATACTGCCTAGATAGAAGAATTTGAATTAAAACCACAAGGATAAGAAAATCCAACCATACAAAACTAAATAAAACAAATTTCAGAGAAATCAGAAATCAGAATCTATAAAGTCAGTGCATGCAACTAATACAAAAACAAACAAACAGACTTACATTTTTACACACAACCACAAGTATTTCAATCAATTTCACAACATTTATAAGCAATTCCCTCCTCGAAACATCATATATACAGAGATTGAACCAACCCATGAAGGCAAAAAAAAAAAAAAAAAAAAAAGAATCAATCTTTGAGAACCCAAATGGATTCTAATAAAATTTTTCTTATCCCACTTTGTCAGCACCCAGATTGAAAGCAACACCAATAGTAACATGTTTTTGCTAACATAGAAAAAGCAAAGAAGAAGGGAAAAAAATACGAACCACCAAGAATAAGGCAGGGCACGCTGAAGCTTAAGAGAAAGCAAGAGAGTGAAAGAGAAGAGCAAAGCATGTGCCACTAATGCTTGAACAGACTTCCCTACTCTCCTCCAGCTCATCACCCTTCTTCTTCTCGAGATCAACATTAATTTTAATTTTAATCTAATAATTAATTAATTATTTCCCAGAAACTCAAAGCTCAAGTAGTTTTACAAATTTCTCAACCAAAAATTAAAATTAAAATAAAAAGGTTTTTACAAGTTTGAAGAGAAAGAAAAGAAAGACCCACTACTACCCACTTTTGAAGTACAACACTCTGATAACAACGTCTTCCTGGTTGACTTAGTTCTCACGCTAAAGAAACCTCTTTGCTTTTGTGTAAATTCCAATTCTTTTATACTTGGACGAAAATGACCATGGTGTTTGGATGTGATGACTATAATAAAAAGATAAGAGTTTGGGTCATTTTTGGGAATTTACCTAAACTTTTTTTATAGAGCTGTTGAATGTTGATACGGTACCCTTAACTTTATGCTCAAATGACAAATATTTGAGACCTCAACAAGATTAAGAACAAAATAGGAATTTGGACCTGAAAAGTTTCTCTGTATCACGAAGGGAGGTTGCTTTCTCAACTTTTGATATTGTAGAATTGATGTAGCCTTCGTGTAAGGTAGTGGAAGTTCCTTCAATAACACTGTTACTTGGAGGCTAGTAGGGCTTTTCTTGATTGGGGAAACGGGAAACACAGAATGGGTAGGTCGTATACCATGGAAAATCTAGTCAAGAGTTGGGGCAACTTGTCCTTGGATGATAAAGAAGATGGTGAGGTGAAATTGAACGAGAATGAAAGTTCGAAGAGTGTTACCATTGCAGCAAAATTTTTGACCAAAAGAGCTCTGAATATAGAGTCCGTAATACGAACCTTTAATCCAATCTGGAGGCCAAAGAATGGGTTCAAGGTTC
Organism: Quercus gilva; assembly: GCA_023621385.1. NCBI lineage: Eukaryota > Viridiplantae > Streptophyta > Magnoliopsida > Fagales > Fagaceae > Quercus > Quercus gilva. Next base: position 53,955,700 of record CM042473.1, on the reverse strand, counting down.
GTAATGTGGGAAACCACACCATCTTATTCATTTTTGACAATGAGGAAGAGGTGGAGAAAATTATGGAAGGAGAACCGTGGAGTTTCGACAAGCACTTGGTGATGATTAAGCGGTACGATTATAGCATACCAATAAAGGATTTAGTCTTTGATCAAGTCTCGCTCTAGGTGCAAGTTCATGATATTCCAATAAAATACTTAAGTAAAGAAGTGGCAAAAAAACTTTGTGAAGTAGCAGGGGAAGTTGACAAGAAATCCAGCTTGATGGAAGTAGACCGTGGCAATGTCATGAGGGTTAGAGTAAGAGTAAACACAACTCTTCCGCTTTGCAGAGGAAGATTGTTCGCACTTGATAATGGGTCGAAGGGATGGGTATCATTCAAATATGAACATCTTCCAAATGTCTATTACTGGTGCGGCCAGCTGAATCATTTTGACAGGGATTGTGATCAATGGATAGAAAGCAGTGGGACTCTAACACAAAAAGACCAAGAGTATGGCCCTTGGTTACGAGCTTCTCCTCTACCCGCGTACAATAATTCAGTGATAACAGTACCGGGTTTCTATGAAGTAAAAAAGAAGGAACTCAGACAGAAAGCAAACTCCTCCGCACATGGAAGCTTAGACACGGCGGCACAGGGGGGAGCTCAGGGAGGCAGTCTAGTGGATGACAAATCAAGTGGAATTAATGTGCCAATAAATGAGGAGGACGTTATGGACGTTACACATGCAAGGGTTGCAACGGGTGGAAGTTCCAGATTGATACAACTTGATAAGGAAACCGAAAATAAAGGAGAGTATTATGAGAAGAAAATAAAGGAGATTGTACGGAATTAATGAGATTTGATCTGGAAGGGGATTCAAGCAGTGGACGTGTATTAAAAAAGGTAACGGATGGTGCATTGAGTGGGGAAACCGAAAATTGTGGAGTTGTGTCAAACCAAGTAATACATGGTTTGGCGGCTAGTGAGGAGGTTAATAAGGAAAAAATTAATCACGTGATAAGTGATGAAGGAAACCCTAGTGCCCAAGTGTCTCACGTGCCAGGAAAAAATCAGGTAGCAGCGGCAAAGCCCAAACCCACGTGGAAGAGAATAGTAAGAAAAGAAGTAAACACCATCACAAAAGTTCCTTCTTTGACAGCACAAAAATGCTCAAGTGCTGAACTCTTTGATGTTGAGTTACCTAGGAAAAAGAAACAGGTTTCTCAGGATGATCAAAACACGAAAATTGAATTGGCAATGGCTGATAATCAGCACCGCCAGGAGCAATGAATATCTTATGCTGGAACTGTCGTGGGCTTGGGAACCCACAAACAGATCAAGAGCTTGGAGATTTGATCCGGGTACAAGACCCCTTAGTCGTGTTCTTAGCCGAAACATGGCTTGACAAAGCTAGGCTGGAAGAAATTAAGGTTCGGTATAAGTTTGAAGGTTTGATTGAAGTATCAAGAATAAGTAGAGAAGGTGGGGTAGCTATTTTTTGGAAGAAGGAGTGTGATTTTTCTGTAGACACATACTCTCCCAACCACATTGATGCTATAGTGAATAAGGGGAAGGAAGGTGAATGGAGATTTACTAGTTTTTATGGCGAGCCGGATACAAGGAATAGACATGAGTCTTGGGCAAAATTGAGGAAATTAAAAAGTAAGTTCGATCTTCCATGGTTGTGTGCGGGAGATTTTAATGAAATCACGAAGATAGATGAAAATTTGGAGGGGAGGTTCAAGCCAAGGAGACAAATGGAAGCATTTAGGGATGTGCTTGATGAATGTGAGTTCAAAGATTTGGGCTTCGTGGGAGGAAAATACACTTGGTATAGGGGGACAAGCGGGGGCAACATCATTTGGGAGAGGTTAGATCATGCGGTCGCTACCATTGAATGGATAGATATGTTCCCTGCTACTAAGGTTGTGCACTTAGAATGTGGGTCTTCAGATCACAAGCCCTTAGTAATCCGATTAAAAGGGATTCAAGTCAAGAAACGAAAACCATGGAGATTTGAACAGATGTGGCTTGAGGAGGCCGGATGTAGTGAAGTTGTTGATCTAGCCTGGAGACGTAATTTTTCAAGCAACCCGATAAGGCAAGTGGAAGGTAAAATAAAGGAGTGTCAAGCAAAATTAAAGCAATGGAGCCGAGTTTCATTTGGGAGTGTTACCCTTGCCTTAGAAGAAAAAAAGCAACAGTTGAAGCATGCAGAACTGAGGGCAACTAGGGGAGGAACAATGGAAGCAATTAATCGATTAAAATGGGAGATAAATGGATTATTGATTAAGGAGGAAAAGATGTGGAAACAGAGATCAAGGGTGTTGTGGTTGAATGAAGGGGATCAAAACACTAAATTTTTTCATAATCGGGCATCCCACAGATATAAGAGAAACAGAATTGAGGAGTTGAAAAATGAAGCTGGAGTAGTTTGCATCGATGAAGGGGAGATCTCAAACATCCTAATTGACTCTTATCAACATCTTATCACTTCGGCCCCACCATCACATATGGAGGAAGTCCTAAGGGCAGTACCTACAATGATTACTGAGGAGAAAAATGCTATGTTAGCTGCGAAGTTTGTTAAGGCCGAGGTGGATGAAGCACTGAGACAAATGGAACCGCTAAAGGCACCAGGGCCTGATGGCCTACCTCCATTGTTCTACCAAAAGTTCTGGCCATCCATTGGGGAAGATGTTTCAAGTGCAATCCTAAGTTGTCTAAACTCAAGTTCTATCCCTTCCTCAATAAATCGCACTTTTATCACTTTAATTCCCAAAGTAAAAAGCCCTAATGTTGTGTCTGATTTCTGCCCTATTGCCCTTTGTAATGTCATATATAAACTTGCATCAAAGGTTGTTGCTAATAGGCTCAAAAAAGTTTTGCCTACTATTATTTCTGAGTCACAAAGTGCTTTTCAGTCTAATAAAGCAATTTCAGATAATATTTTGGTGGCTTTTGAACTCTTGCACCATATGAAGACACAAAAATCAAAGAAAGCAGATTTCATGACCCTAAAGCTAGACATGAGTAAGGCGTATGATAGGGTAGAGTGGTGATTTTTTATTGAAATTATGAAAAAAATGGGCTTCTGCGATACTTGGCTGACCCTCATTTATGAATGCATAAGCACTGTGTCCTATTCAATTCTAGTGAATAGGGAACCCAAAGGTGAAATTTCTCCTACTAGAGGAATCCGCCAGGGGGACCCATTGTCACCATATCTTTTCTTATTGTGTTCGAAAGAATTGAATAGAATGCTTCAACAACCGGCAAGGGATGACCTGATCCGGGGTTTTTCATTATGTAAAAATGGACCAAAGATTACTCACCTATTTTTTGCAGATGATAGCTTATTATTTTACCGGGCAAGGATGGAGGACTTGCAAGCTATCCAACATATTTTATCACTATATGAAGGGGCGTCCGGTCAACAAATAAACCAGGGAAAGACAATGCTTTTTTTCAGTAAAGCAGTGATGGAAGACAAAAATGAGGAAATTCTAAATTTCCTAAGGGTCCCAGAAATAAAGGAGTATGAAAAATACCTTGGTTTGCCGGCTGTTGTCGGAAAAAAGAAAAAGGAGAGCCTCAATTTTATTAAAGAAAGGGTGTGGGCAAAGCTCCAAGGTTGGAAAGAAAAAGCCTATCTCAAGCGGGGAGGGAGATCTTGCTGAAAGCAGTGGTACAAGCAATCCCTACATTTGCAATGAGTTGTTTCAAATTGTCGGTGGGTTTGTGCAAGGAAATAGAGATGCAAATCAGAAAATTTTGGTGGGGTGAACGTGGTGGCCAAAGGAAAATCCATTGGAAGAGTTGGGAAGATTTATGCAAACCGAAATCAGAGGGAGGAATGGGATTCAAAGAATTGGTGAGATTTAATGAGGCTATGCTTGCTAAACAAGTGTGGAAGTTACTAACAGACCAAACCTCCCTGTTGTATAAAGTTTTTAGCACAAAATACTTCCCCACAGGTTCGGTGTTTGAAGCAAAAAGCAAAAAGGGATCATTCACTTGGCAGAGTATCCTTAAAGCAAGGCATGTTATTGAGAAGGGGATGTTGTGGAGAGTGGGTGATGGGTCAAAGATTCGGGTGTTCCATGACAATTGGATTCCGGGTTTGTTCCCAACAAAGGCCTTACCATACACACAAGACAGTGAAGATGACTTATATGTTAGTTCACTTATTGATCAGACAACACATGAGTGGAATGAGCAAATGATCGATCAGATGATTGCTCCATTTATGGCTCATAGAATCAAAGCCATCCCTTTATGCAGAACAACACAAGGTGACTGTGTGGTTTGGCCGAGGACTAGGGACGATAGCTACTCTATAAAAACAGGGTACCAGTTACTTGGAGAGGTGGAAAACAGTGGGGCTGCATCGGGATCCAACAATACTGTGATGAAGAATTTCTGGAAGAGTGTTTGGGGTTTGTGGATTCCAAATAAAATGAAACATTTCTGTTGGAGAGCTTGTACGGAGTCTCTCCCAAGTTTGGTGAATTTACACCGACAGAATGTGGTTGACTCACCTCTGTGCAGTAGCTGTGGAAAGGCAAAGGAAACGGTCATCCATGCCATTTGGGATTGTGATAACATGAAACAGTGCTGGGATCTCAGCTTTAAAAAATTACATAGCCAATACCACACCTTAAGCTCATTTGCAGACTTGCTATTCTTTGTAAGACAACAGGAGGAGAATGCTGAGTTGTTCACGGCTTTAGCATGGGCCATTTGGGGTAGAAGAAATAAATGCCATTTTAATGAACCAAGTTTGCCATCGGAGAAGCTTCATGAAGCAGCAGCAGCTTTACTAGCAGAATTTCATCGAAAAGATGGAGCCAAACCCGAGAGAAAAAAAACCCAGCTTCAGCATTGCCGTTGGTCACCACCAGAACAGGGAGTTTACAAGGCGAATTACGATGGAGCTTATTTTGTGGAGGAGGAAAAGGCTGGGATCGGTGTTGTGGTAAGAAATGAGTTGGGTCAAGTTTTAGGCTCATTGGCAGAAAAAATAGAGAAGGCAGCAACGGTGGAAATACTTGAGGCTTTGGCTGCAAGAAGGGCAATGATTTTTATGGAGGAGCTGGGATTGAGACAAGCTATATTTGAAGGGGATTCGGAGACTGTTGTTAGAGCTTTAGTGGGTGATTGTCCAATCCGGTCTACTATTGGACACATTGTAAAAGACTGTAAGTCTTTAATAGGTTTGTTTCAAACCTGCACTTTCTCTCATGTTAGGCGGCAGAGCAATGGTGTAGCTCATGCTTTAGCTTAGAGAGCGAGAAATTCTTTTCCTTTATCTGTTTGGATGGAGTCTGTTCCACCAGACATTTCTTATCTAGTCTATGTTGATGTAACACAATAATTTTTCTTTGCTTAATAAAGTGGTTCTATATTTCTTCTAAAAAAAAAAAATATATATATATATATATATATTTATGCTCAAGGCGGTATTGCTATACTGTTGTGTATTTGATTTGATGAGATGAGATGAGATATTTTATAATTTTATTTTACATTATCCGTTTTGGGGTTTGGTGGATAAATCATTAGTTGTAGGGATAACTCTCAACTCATACTTCTGGTGGTAATTGTAATAGACCAAGACCGTACAGTATTTAAGTTTTGTTCTTTAGGTTTTTTTTTAAAAATTCTGTCATGTGAATTTTTTTTTATGGGAAGGAAGTGTATTTTTTAGTTAAATAGCCACATGGCTGAATCTTAAGAGTGAAACCTAAAGAACAGCACTTAAGGTCCGTTTGGATACAACTTATTTTTGTTGAAAACTGAAAACTAAAAATACTGTAGCAAAATAATTTTTAAATGTATGAATAGTGCCGTGAGACCCATTTTTAATGAAAAAAATTGCTGAAAAGTGAAGTTTGTGGATCCCGTGAATAGTGCACGGGACCCACGGGTGTGATGAAAAGTGACTGAAAAGTCAAATATATACAATTACTGATCATGAATAGTAACATGAACAGTGAAATTTGTCCCCCTTGAAACGCGTGCTGCAGCAAAAAAAAAAAAAAGCAAACGCAAAACGCAACAAACACTGGATCCAAACAGTCATTTAAGATAGTGTACTTAAGTTTTGTCCATTATACAATATTTTCGAAGTACTATAAATGCATACTCCTCCCTTTCACATAATTGTGGATCACACTAATTAAATTTATGGTGGGACCCATAATTCATATAAGAGAAGAAAGTACGCATTTATAATACCCGGAGTATACAATAATTTTCCTACTTCTGAAGGTACATACAGCTGAAACAAAACTTCACATTATTATTTGAAAGTAACGTTGCATAAGAGTTACACAAAATAATAAATCCCATCCACCACTTTTTACATCATTGGGCTTATTGTTGTCTTGTTTGGATGATTGTGTTTGATAGAATAGTAATTTGCAAACATAAAAGAATTTAGTTTAGTATAATTTTTTTTTTTTTTTAAAAGAATGTAACTATCTAGACCTCTTTAAATTCGAGTTAACTAACTAAAAATTAAATGATGTCTTAATTTAATGATAAAGAACAATTATCAAAAGCAAACAGCATAGGTTAAAATTTTCTAAAATTAAAAAAAAAATATATATATATATATATATAAATAAAAACTAATGAGCTTTCTAGTTGATTCTCTATCTTAGCTTCCATTTTGAAAAAAGAATATAATAATTTAGCTGTGATATATTATGGTAGTCTCATATATGTAAACCCTTTTTTTTTTTTTTTTTTTTTTTTTTTTTTTTCTATTGACAAACTTCTCATATGTGTAAACTAATACTATAACATTTACGACAAAATTTAAATTAAGTTGTTTGGGTCAAAGTTATACTAATGTTAAAGCGGAATATATTAAAGTTGTTTTGGGTTATATTAATGATAAAGTAGAATATTATGATCCAAGTAAAACTTTAATCAAGGATTAAGGATTGCAAATAATTGTAAGAGTCGTAAGTAGAATATTCTCTACTTCTTGTAAGTGTTGGTTTGTAATTACTTATATTTGGATTATTGGGCTTAAAAAATAATATGGGATTAAATTATAGGTTTTTTTTTATATTATTTTTATATATGAGAAGGGTAACAGTCCAGTTATTAGGGACGGAAGGCTCAGGCCCCCCTAGTCCCAAGATATTTTTTTTAATATATATATATATATATATAAAGAGAGAGAGAGGTATTTTCTTTACAATTTTATATTTGGCCATTCCTCTACAATTTTACATTAAGTTCATTGTAATAGCATTTGCATTAGTTGTAAAATAGTGTAAGACTCCAAATTTATCCAATTAACCCTAAAATACACCTTCATAAATCTATGTATTATTGTGCAAAAATACATTTGTATTTTATTAACTATGTAAATTTATATAATTTTGTAGCACAAATGGAGTTTTTCAAATTTACACAATTACTATAGCACATGTATTTTTGTACAATAATACAAAGACTAACACAGGTGTATTTTGGGATTGATTGGAAAATTTTACAAAATTACTGTAGCTATGCAAATGAATGTTTTAGAAATTATTTAAATTGAGGATAGTGATTTTTGGTTGAGGAAGAGAGAGGTGATTTGAGATAATAATAATAAAAAATGATAAGGAAATAATATTATGATGAAGCGTAGTGTAAAATAAATAATTTGATGGAAGGTATTTTGAAAAGTAAGTATATAAAATAAAATAAAAAGGTTATTATGCTAAAATAAACAGAAATATATGAATGGGCTCAAACAGATGCTCTAATGTAGTAAGAAACAATGATGTTTTGTGTCTTTTTCTTTGTTAATAGATAATTGTATTATAATGTATTAGTGTGTAACCTCATGCATATGCACAGATACAATTAAAAACAATCATAATTACATGGTTCAAACTATACATTTTCTTGAGAAGATATCTAAATTATACATGGTATTAGTTTACACATTTTTTAAGCCATACATTTCTAAAATATGTAATGATTTCTCATATTATATATATATATATATAATTTAGAATTTAAATGAATTTAGACTCTTCGATTTTTGTACTTAATAATTCACTTGCCACAAAAATTAAAAAATTGGTTGGACACAAAATTGGACTCCAATTGAAATCCAATTTAGAATCTAATTCGATTTGGGCTCTTCGATTTTTACACTTAATGATTCACTTGACATAAAAATTAAAAATTAGATGGGACACGTGGCGCAAAATTGAGAATCCAATTGAAATTTAATTGGGTTTTCTCTAAACTTTGGCTTTTAATATATATTAACTTGTAACTCCTTATATATGCATTGATATACTTAAAATATATATATATATATATATTAAGACGTATAGTATAATTCCTACATATGTAATTTAAATACTATTGATAATCATTCTTATATTTTGTTAACTCTTTAAAAATTATTGTAAGAATATTATTAGGTACAAAATGTAAATTGTCCATATATATATATATATATTTAATTTTTGATATTGTGAAGCACTTTTTTTTTTTACAGTTCATTAATTCTAGACTCTTTGGTTTTTGTACTCAATAACTCACTTGGATAAATATTTATGATGTAGTCCCACATTTAACTCCAAAATTAAGAAATAAAACTCTCTAAAAATAAATAATTTAGAACACATGATGTAAAATTAGACTTCAATTGTAAAATCTAATTAGATTTACTCTAAGTTTTGTCTATTAATATAAATATAGATATAGATTACGAAATAATGATTTTGTGTATTTATCTTTGTTGATAGTTTGTTAATACTAAATAGATGCTTATTTAAATTTTTTTTTTTTTTTTTACTTATACTCCGGCCCCTTCTAACTCGAAATTTTGGTCCGTTCCTAATGGTTATAGTTTAAAAAAAAAATTAAAAAAAAAAGTTTAAACCACTTGTACGACAAATAAAAACTCTCATCGATTAAGAAGTTATCATCATACTGGATAAAATAACCATGAATTGAATTTAAGATCTACTTTATTGCTTTTTTTTTCTTTTCTTTTTTTTATAAGAATATCTACTTTATTTCTAATCATACGTTTGGTTTCTTATCAAATAATTATACATTAAATGACTGAAAACAACCTTGTGGGGTTAACTTAACTATTATTCAATTCATCACTCCACAAATATAAATATTTGTGGAGTGTGGAAGGTAAGGGCTGGAGTCTGAGTCTCCAAGAGAGAGCTTCACACACACATATACTTAAATTTGACTAGAGTAGAAATTTTCTCTTGTATTAAAAAGATTCATCCTTGTTTGTTCGAAGGAATCATTAAATTAATGATGGTGGAGTACCATCTAATTATTCCAACCACCAATTAGTTCCCCAAAATTTTAAATCCACTTGCTTCCTAGCAAGAGTCCAAGAAAAAAAATATTAATTAATAGATTAAAGAAGGAATAAGCTGCTAATGGACATTGATTAATTGGCTAGAATTTCCGACCTTAAAAATTGCATGGTGATTGGTAACCAGTTGGACACTGACAGATTTTGACATGCCACCCGAAATCATTGTTATGTTCATGAATACATCTAGTTTATGAATGATTTCTCTGTAATTACAGCCATTGATTTTTCAGTCGGGGGAAAGCTTTACAGCAATATTTTCTTGTAAAGTGTTCTTCCTACTTCCCCCCCAAACCACCCCCACCCCCCCCCCCCCCCCCCCCCCCCCCCGCCTTTTATGAGTGAGTTAAGGTCCAATGTCCATTTTAAGGATTTTCTCTTGGCTCTTAACATTATCAATCCTCCATGTCTTTATTGTTAACAAACATTGTTGACCTTTCAGCCAAAAAAATCAGAAAAAATAGATTTTTTAAAATTTTTTTTTTTTTTTATGCTAGAATCTTGAGGAACAAAATACTTTATCTAATTCTTTGTCTAATATTTATTGTACCAATAAATATTAAACAAAAAATGAGCAGCTATCGATACCATATTTTGTCCAGCCCCGATTCACGCGTCAAAACAAAGACCAAAAAATAAAAATAAAATATTAAAGGTGCAAAATCATGAACTACAAAGCCAAAAAGGGAAAAAAAAAAACTTATACCATTGTCAATACTTTATACATACCTGAATTTTATTATTTCTTGTATGTTACTTTGAAACTGTATATGTTAAAAATGACTCAAAACTATATTTTGAGAAAGTATTCATTATATGATATATGATTGGTGTTGACAATATTGTAGTAAAGTAAGAATGTTTTCAAATGATCAGCTAAACAGTCTACAACATTTGCCAACACAGGGTTAAGTGTTGGCCTTTGACCGAAGTAATGTTATTGTGGTGTGGTGCAGCATTATCATTTGCTCTTTGGAACCAGTGTTGCCTCTTTGAGGTTAGTGTTATTGTTGCCTATGGGAATCACCCATCAAGTTTTTAGCAGTTTATGTCTTTTGTCTGACTAATGTTTTCCATATCAAACTAATGTTTTCCATATCGAACTACTGTTTTATTGTTATTGACCTTTATAAGTGGAGAAATTGTTCATTTCTATATTATATTGTTTCTACTTATTTAGTGTATTTTGGCCAACTAAAGTGATTACTATTTTATTTATTGATTACAGTGTTATAGTTAAATGTTTTCTTTCTAACAATTTTATAGGATATATTATATTACTGTTAAAACTATTTGTAAGTGTATTGTAAAGATTATATTTTGTCAATGATACTATTGTTTTGTTTTGAAAGACTTCTTCATGTTATGTAGTCTCTTATTGAGCTTCTAGCTCACCCTCCTTTCTCCACCCTTTCATATTAGAGCAGTGGAATATCTTTTGGTAGTAAATCATTGAAGCCATAGATTGAAGATTTCTTTTGAAGCTATGTTAGTTGATGGACTGTTTTATTATTTTTTCTTAGGATAGTGAGTTTAGTATTCTTGAAACTATTTGGGATTGTATTTAGAGATTTTATTGTTAAAGTTTTAGTTTGATAGAGTTTATAAGAAAGACTTGATGATTTGATTCTTATTTGTGGTTATTTAATTACGCTATGTTCTATTATAGCAAATGTTGATTATTTATAAGATAGCTTGTGCATCTAAATCCTTGGTATGAGTTTGGGGTGTTATAGTTATGGTATCAGAGCATAGCTTTATGAATCTATAGACTTATAGGTTTAATATTGAGATTATTTTGGAACAAGAGTGTGATCATGAGGAATTTTAGCGTTAGAATTATTTGACCTTTCATAGTGTTTTTTGGGAGCATGTAGGAATGATTGTTGTACTATCTGTTTGTTTGGTTTTGACCTTCAGGGATATTTAAAACCTGTACTTATGATACCTTGTTGTATTGCTTAGAGAGATGGCTCTACCAAGGAGGAACACAGGGAATGGTCAACCGAATGCTAGGGGAACCACTAATCTGCAAGCTATTATTGAAGCCATTGATGGCTTAACCAATATAGTGCAACATTAAGAAGGAGCCACCAATCTGACTAGTGCTCTGGAGAAGTTTAGAAAGCTTGACCCTCCTGCTTTCAAAGGTACAAAGGATCCAATAGAGGCTAACAATTGGCATAAGGAGCTGGAAAGGCTCTTTAGGGCAATGAAGGTTAGTGATGAGCAACGAGTTATCCTTGCTGTTTTTGTATTGAAAGGTGATGTATTGGAATGGTGGGAGTTCGCAGAAAGGACACATGAGAGAGAAGTTATAACTTGTTAGCATTATTTTGAACTCTTTCATAAGAGGTATTTTTCCAATAGTCTGATGGTCCAAAAGGTAGCTGAGTTCATTTCCATAGCACAAGGTACTCAATCAGTGTATGAGTATGAGTGAAAATTTGTTGAATTATCCTATTTTACTTAACACATGGTTGACACAGAAGCAAGGAAGGCTAGACATTTTGAAAGGGGTTTAAGGGAGGAAATTGAAGGACTAGTTTCCATGTTCAAATTGGAAACATATGTGGAGGTGGTAGATCAAGCTCTCATAGCAAAGAGAAATTGCAATCGTCTTTCAAAGGCCAATAATCAGGAGAGGGAGCCAAATCAGAGTAATTTTCTTAAGGGAAAGTTTAGTGAAAGTTCATTCAAGAAGTAAGGGGTGCCTAATTCAAACAAGAAGGCGCATAGGACTTGTCTAAGATGTGAAAAGGCTCACAATAGAACATGTTATTTAGAGTGAAGAGTGTGTTTTAAATGTGGCAAGATTGGACATTTTATCAAAGATTGCCCAACTTTGAAGAGTAAGCCAATGGCTGAGCCTAATGATGTGAATCAAAGGCCAAAAATCCAAGGACGAGTGTTTGGCATTACTGGGCAAGATGCTGAGGAATGTAAGTCAGGTACCATCTCCTTATTTTCTCTTATTAAGTGAAACAATGGTTGCTGAGTCTATGTAACTATTGTGTGGTTATGATCGTAGTAATGGCTGACTTGATTATCTTAAAGATTTATGATTTTAGGATAATATATACGGATTGGCCAGGAGCATATCATGTTGCTTTAAGTTCTACAACCTAGTTTATTTCCTTGGGGCGCTTTTGTTAAATGAAAATTATATGCTAAGTTTAAAAAGTGTGACATTTGGTCAGATTAAGTGATATTTTTTTTTTAGGCATTGTAAGGTCGAAGGTGAAGGTCACCTATTTGTTGGGTTGAAGTAGGTGATAAAAAATAAATAAATAAATAAATAAAGGTGTGCAGGGATGGTTGGAGGCATTGTCTATAGTCTATAGTTAGTGTTCAAGTTTGATCTCTCAGGTAATCACTCCCTAGTTTTGACATGGTAGAGCTATAGCTTTACTAGAACCACAGTCATATAAATATTGACCTGTGATTGCATCAAAGATTTATAAAAATTCAGTATAAGTATTTTGTTATTAAACTTTGGAGTTTGTAGGATTCTAATTTGAAGGACTATACAAGACTTTGTATACTTTGAAGTATTAAATTACTAGTTTAGGATTGAACCTAAAGAGAACTTGTCCTATGAAGAAGTTCCAATTCAAATTTTGGATCATAAAGAGCAAGTGCAACGTAATAAGACTATACCTTTGGTCAAGGTATTATGGAGGACTTATTCCATAGAAGAAGCTTCATGGGAGCATAAAGATGAAATGCAATCCAAGTATCCCCAGCTATTTCTAAATTGAGGATAGGTTTGCAAATTTTAAGAGACAATAAGTTGCATGCTAAATTGAGGAAGTGTGAGTGCTAGTTGAATCAAGTGGTGTTCTTAGGACATGTTTTCAATTTTAGTAGGCCCTAGTAAGATCAAAGCAGTAGTAAATTGAGGTATGTTCTCAATTTTCAAGGACGAAAATTTTATAAGCGAGGGAGATTGTAACACCTGCCTCCCTTAAATTTAATTTAATTGCTTCTAGAGTGAAATTGATGAATTATTTAATTTATTTTGAATGTGATATTATTTTATATTATGATATCTACAAAGAAAATAAATAAAATAAAATGTAACATGGAGAGTTATTTTGTGGATTATTCATATTTAACTTTTAGTCTCCTTATCAATTAAGGAAAATGATAAGAGATTAAAACCTATTTGGATTAGGAGTTCTAGCCTTTAGAGTTCTAGCCTATCTAAACAACCTTAATTTGAGTTTAATTGGGAATTAAAGTCTTGGAAGCTTATTTAAGTTTTAGTGGGTCTTAAACTCTAGCCCAAGTAGGAAAGGTATTTAACGTGTAAAGCTAAATTTATTTAAGAGTACTATTTGGAGTGGGATTGGTCTTCCTAAATTGAATTGGAGTGTTATTTTAGAGGTATATATACTGGGTCTTTTTAAGTCAGCCACGTGAAAAGTAGAGAGAGATTGCAAGATTTTGAAGAAAAAAAAATGAAGAATAAGAAGAAGAAGAAGAGAAGAAGTCAGTGCTTAGCGCATAAAGGTTTAGAAGCAGAGAATTGGGATTTCTCTACATTGAAAAGAGTAGAATAATGTGATACTACTAGAGCAGCCAGCAAGTTCATATTGTACTGAGGTAAACATCTAACTATAAGTGCTTTATTGGAATCATTAAACGCATCTTTGACTTAGGATTCATCATCTCATAGTCGCATGGAAGTTTTAGAAATTATATTGATATATTCAAGGGAAAATAGGCTATCATGAAAGTATCTATATGAACGTACATTAGTTTATTGATTTTGAAAGAGATCCTAATATATATATATATATATATAGATGTGGAGTAATATCACCATTCTTTATAAGTTAAGCCTATATAGACATCCATAGGTGGTGTTCAATGGTATATATATACGTGTAGCAGATTGTAGTATTAGGGATTACATTACAATTATATAAAATATAGTACATATATGATATATATTAGAAAGCTATGTTAGATTTAACATTCCAAAATCCTCACAATGGCTAAGGAAAAGTTTTATAAGAGGACTTTTTGGGTTATTCGAAACCCGCCCTTATTGAGTTATTTGATCCTTAATTAGGTTCTAGTTGACATTGTTCCAGACAATTGAAATGAAGCTTGATTTAGCAACTAAAGGTAAGTGGACTTTAGAACATGAGGTCTCTCAAGATGTTTATATTTATATATATTCTTTGGTAAAAGTATAATCTATATATCTAATACTATATATAAAAGCAGAAGGTTTTTCCTGCAATTAAGACTGTGTTGCCTTGTAAGGAAAAAAACCCATCTAACTTTTGGCCACGTTTACAATTAAAACGTGAAAGGTTATACTGTACAAAACAAACACGCATAAAAACTCAAAGCCAAATCTTACACAAACGTTAAACATATTCATTCATCAGTAACTGCCATCTCCTCTGTTCATGCTTTGCCCCTATCTTTTCTCTGTAACAATATCTCCTCAGTTCACTTGCTTTTGCTTTTCCCTGCTGAATTGTCTACAGTTGTTCTTTGACCCCTTTCAAAAAATAGGTGGGTCGATTCTGCCATTGTTTTTTCTACGGTTTGGCATGGAATGCAAAAAACATATGCATAAGGGAGATAGGGAGACATCTCAGGCCAACACCACCATTGAACTCTAACCACCAAAAAAAAGGCTTCCCTCAACTAACGGTACTATTACAGGGTGAGTTTTTATTTATTTATTTTTCCTTTCTTTGATTTCTTTTTTTTTTTTTTTATAATTTAAAAAAAAAAAAAAAACCAAAATCTTGTGATAACTATGATTTATATTTGGCAGTTTGGGTATTTGCTTTGTTTTGATCTAGGCATTTTGGTTATTTATGGTTTTGATAAAGGTTTTTCGGTTATAATTTGGTTTTTTCTTAGCCTTTTGTTTGTTTTGGATATTTGAAAGAATTTGTTTTCACTAATTCTACAATTAGCGTAGAGAGGAGATGATATTTTTGGGTGTTTGCTCTCTGTTCTTGATAGGCCAAAAATGTATTGACCCCTTGTGATGAATTAATTGATTAATTAACCAAGTTTATTAATTAATCAAATTAACATGCAAAGCATGGTAGCACAAACAAATCACCAATTAAACTAAGTATGCAGCGGAAAATAAATTGACACGGTGATTTGTATACGAATGGGGAAAACTACACGGCAAAAACCCCACCAGATGATTTTAAGATCACTACTCCCGAGAATCCACTATTATCACAACAAGCAGTTACAAGTAAAGAAATCATAATACCTTATATCAACCTACAGTTAAACCCTTACTCCAATACCTAATTGGACTTGTTCTGTAGTGACAATCTCTCATTGTAATGCATGGCTCCTAGTACGTGACTAACCAATTGCGCAGATTCCAGTATGCAACTTTAATCACCAACTAGAGAAGGTTGTTGGCTGCAAAGTTCTTCAATTCATCACACAATGAAGATCAAAAAGCTTCTTGGTCACAAAACCCTACGGTGCACAAAACACAGCAACTTCTTCACAAGAAAGATGAATTAGGGCAAATTTTGTCTCAAATCACAATTTGCTTGAACAAACTTTGTTCAACACTTGTGCATCTTGTGTCACCTTTAACGGCCCTTAAAATAATTCTTATATATGTCTAGGGTTGTAAGAAAAGAAAGTTCAAACATATAATCACGAATTGGATGAAAAACAGACCAGAAATTCTGAGTTTCATAAACCTTGATAGATACCCTATCTATTGAGCTACTGTCGAGCCATGGGCTGGAACAGCTCTTCCAGGCTCGATGGATACTAGTTGTCGAGTTTTTATGAACAGCACTTTCTGACTTGATTCTTGGACAGACTTGCATGGCTTTAATACTTAAACTTGAAATAAGGTTTCTTGAAGCATCAAACACATCCTAGATCTACTAAATTATAAGTAAAGTACGTTTTGCAAAGGATTAGCTAATTACACAAAATAGTGACATATGTTCCTAACATGTGAAACACATGTCCTAACAGTTCTACTTCTTCTTTGCAACACCATATACCCAAGTTTCAACATAACATTGTTAGTTATCCTCTTCGAATACTTTTTCTTCTCCAAATACGATTTTTGTTGTCTATAATTTACTACAATTGTTTTTCCTTAGCACCTGAATTTTTCAGTATCTACACTCCTAATCATTAAAACCCACCGATCCACTCTTTATTAAAATTAAAAAATTTAAAAAAAAATTTAAAAAAAAACATAGAAAGAGAGCCTATAACCATTAATAAAAACTTTAAACATAGATCGAAATGAGATAAATGCAGAGAAAGAAGGAGATAGAAAGGGTTTTTAGGGGGACATTTTGCCCATTTCAATGGTTGTGGAGTAGTATTTCTGCAACTTAATGCATTTTGAAGGGGTACTTTGGTCATTTCAATGAATTTTTCACACTACTTTTTAATTTATTGTGTTTTTAGGGGGAAGTTTGGTCATTTTAAGGGTTTTGGGATTGTAATTTTAGTGATTTAATGGGTTTTAAGGGGGCGTTTTGGCCATTTTAACGAAACTGAAAGCATTTTGTTTTGCAATTTAGAGTGTTTCTGTGGGACATTTTGGCCCTTTTTATGGTATTAGGGGGATATTTTTGCAATTTAATGAAGTTTGGGTTGGATTTGAGCAATTTTAATGAATTTGGATAGGGTATTTTACCAATTTAAGGGATTTTTCGGGAGGATTAAGCCAATTTTAACAGTTTTGGTGTAGTATTTTCGCAATTTAACGGGTTTTTAGGGGGCAGTTTGCCCATTTTAATGACTTTGAAAGGGTATTTTTGCAAATTAATGGGTTTTCAGTGGCATTTTGGCCCTTTCAATGGTTTTTGGACGGGGTGTTTTTGATATTTAATTGGTTTTAGTGGGGCTAGTTGTCCATTTTATCAGTTTTGGTGTGGATATCTTTACAATTTAATGGGTTTTCATTCGTATTTTGGCAATATTAATGAATTTGGTGGCAAATGTTTTGGAATCTAATGGGTTTTAGAGGCCGTTTGGCCCTTACATTGGTTTTGGAGGTGTAATTTAGCAATTTAATAGGTTTCTAGTGGGCATTTTTGGGTTTTAATTGTTTTTACTTGCAATTTAGCTTTTTTGTTGGTTTTTGAGAGAGGGGAGGATTCTAGAAATTATAATGAATTCAGGAGGGTATTTTTCAAATTTAACGGTTTTATGGGTATTTTGGCAATTTTAATGGTTTCGGCTGGGAAATTTTGCAATTTAATGGTTATTCTAGGTGCATATTGGACATATTAAAGGTTTTGGTGGGGTATTTTCACAATAGAAAGCGTTTTAATTGGGACTTTGGAATTGTTTTTGCAATTGAATGGAATTTTGTGTGGCGATTAGGGGATTCTCATGAATTTGGAGTGGTATTTAGGCATTTGACTTGACTTTTAAATCACATTTTCGCCATTTTAATGGTTTGGGAAGAGGTATTTTTACTATTTAATGTGCTTCAAGGGGCCATACTGGCTAATTTATTAGTTTTGGGTAAATATTCCAGCAATTTAATAGGTTTCTATTGGGGGCATTTTGCCCATTCTTGCAATTTAATTAATTTTGGATTGGATTCAGGCAATTTTAATGAATTTGGATAGGGTATTTTACCAATTTATGGGATTTTTCGAGGGCATTTTGGCAATTTTAACAATTTTGGTGTATTATTTTCACAATTAAGTGGGTTTTTAGGGGGCAATTTGCCTATTTTAATGACTTTGGAAAGGGTATTTTTGCAAATTAATGGGATTTCAAGTGGCCATTTTAATAGTCTTGGTGTGGATATCTTTACAAGTTAATGGGTTTTAGGTCATGTTTTGGCCATATTAATGAATTTGGAGTTGAGTGATTTGGAATTTAATGGGTTTTAGAGGCCATTTAGGCTTTATATTTGTTTTGGATTGGTATTTTAGCAATTTAATAGATTTTTGGTGGGCATTTTTTTTTTTGATAAGTAAGAATGATACATATACGAAAGGCTACTCTATGCAAGAAAAGCACAGAGGAAACCAGAAAATTACAAGAAGAGAAAAAAGAAAACAAAGAAAATACATAATATAAAACCAAACAATAGGTTAATTACAAAGAGAAAGAGAGCTAAGAAGAAGGAAGAGAATCACTAGCCGTGAGTCCCCAAGCCTGAGACCAATCAAAAAGAGTTCCACTAAAAGAGGCAAGCATCTGATCATCGGAACTATCTAAATCCTCAAAAGTCCATCGATTTTGTTCATTCCAAAGACACCATAATGAGCACAATTGAACTAAATTCCAAATTTGAGATGAATGCTTCCTCAACCAATTCCACCAGCCAAAAAACAAATCTGGAATTGATCTATGTATGACCCATGACACTCCAAAAGTTATAAAACAAAACTCCATAGCCGATAAGCCATCTCGCCATGAAGGAGTAAGTGGTCTATCGTCTCCTCACAATGTTGACACGTAATGCACTAGTCCACAAAATTCAAGCCCCTCAATCTCAGGTTATTACCCGTTAGAATCTTGTTCCAAGCTACACACCAAACAAAGAAAGAAACACGTCTAGGGACCTTAACTCTCCATATATCTTTCCAAGGAAAGACAACTGAAGGAGAATCCCACAACTTATTATAATACAATCGGATTTCAAAATCCCCATTAGGCTTTAACTTCCATCTCAACCAGTCTCCAACATCCATTGAAGGAGTATTGGCTCCTAAGATATGAAGAAAATGCAGCCCTTCATCCATCTCCCAATCATTAAATTCCCAAATAAAAAGAGCATCCCAAATTCTTTTATCCTCTGCCCCTTGCCTTGACAAAGAGGCTTCTATAGAGGCCTCCCTGTTAATAGCAATATCATACAGCCTCGAGAAAGCCACTTGGAAAGGTTGATCCCTATACCACCCATCCTGCCAAAATCTCACTCTATTCCCTAACCCAACAACAAGCTGAACATTTTTGCTAAAATCCTCCTAGCCCATAAGAATACCTCTCCACAAACCACACCCATGCACTCCCCTACCTAACTTAAAAGTCCATCCCCCCCATTCTTACCCAAACTTTGAAGCTACCACCCTCCTCCACAATCGATTCTCCTCTTTCCCAAACAGCCACTATTTCCCCAATAATGACTTATTGAACGTAGTAAGTTTCTTTATACCTAAACCACTGTTAGCTATAGACGCACAAACTTTATCCCATCCTAGCAGATGAGTCTTACTATCACTCCATAGAAAATCCCTTTGCAGTTTTTCAATTCTATTAGCCATATAAGTAGGAATGGTGGATAGCAATAGAAAATAGGTAGGAAGACTAGATAACGTGCTCTTAAGTAACCTCAATCTACCCCCCTTAGACAAATACAACTTCTTCTACCCGGCCAACTTCCGCTCAATTTTTTCTAAGATAGGATTCCAAATTGAAGAAGAGTTAGGTGAAGCCCCCAACAGCATGCCAAGATAAGTCATGGGTAAAGTTCCAACTTTGCAACCCAAAATTTCAGCCAAGACATGCACATCATCTACCTCCTCTATTGGAACCATTTCACTCTTTTGCACATTGACCTTCAAACCTGTCACAACCTGAAAACAAAGTAAAAACAATTAAATATGAAGAATTTGCTCCATATCTACATCACAAAAAGAATAGTGTCATCTGCAAACAATAGATGCAAAACACATTCCCCACCACCCCTCCTTCCCTCAGCTTTATAACCATGGATTAAGCTAGCTCCCTCCACTCTTCTCAACATCCTACTAAAAACTTCCATTATAATAAAAAATAGCATAGGGGATAACAGATCCCCTTGTCGTAAGCCCCTTGAGCTACCAAAAAAATCTGCTAGAGACTCATTAATCAAGACAGAGAACTGAACTGTGGATATACAAGTATGAATCCACTTACACCACTTCACCCCAAAGCCCATCCTATTGAACAAATCCAAAAGAGCCTCCTAATTCACATGATCGTAGGCTTTCTCAACATCAAGTTTACATATGACCCCAGGAACTCGACTCTTCACTCAGCTATCAACACATTCATTCGCACTAAGAACTGAATCAAGGATTTGTCTCCCACCCACAAAGCTATTTTGATTTTCAGAAATCAACTAATCTAAAACCATTCTCATACGTTTTGCCAAAACCTTAGCCAAGATTTTATACAAACTCCCCACCAAGCTAATAGACCAGAAATCTCTAATATTAGAGGCATCAATATTTTTTGGAATTAAAGCAATGAAGGTAGCATAAAGAGTTTTTGAACTTACAATATTGAAAAAACTCATCAAAGACCGCTAAGTCGTCTTTTTCCACCACTCTCTAACAATAATGATAAAAAGCCATAGTAAACCCATCCGGACCCGAAGCTTTTTCCCCTTCCAAGTCTCTTACAACTTAAAAAATCTCATCTTTGTCAAACTTTCTTTCAAGCCAAACCCTCTCTATATCCCCAATACAATCAAACCCCAAGCCTTCCACAAAAGGCCTCCACCCCTCAGACTCCTTATACAAATTTTTATAAAATTGTACTACCTGAGCAATTACCTTAGATACCTCCTCAAAAACCACCTCATCCACCTCCAAAATCCTCAAATGATTATGCCTTCTATGGGAGTTTGCCATAATGTGGAAGAACTTGGTGTTGTTATCCCCTTCCTTAATACATAACATCTTAGATTTTTGTCTTCGGGAAATTTCTTCCAAAGAAAGAAGATGCTCCATCTTGGACCTCATATCTACCCTATAACATTTCTCCCCATCAGTGAGTCCAAGCTCCTATTCCTTAGCATCTAAAATTTTCAACTCCTTCAGCAATTGTTTCTTTTGACGATCTACATTACCAAACTCTCTACAATTCCACTGAATTATGTCCTCCTTCAATGCCTTTAGTTTCTTGGCAAGCACAAAACTAGGTGTACCTACAAATGAATGCCAATTCCACCAGGATTGAACTTTATCGGCAAACCTATCTATCTTCAATCACATGCTTTCAAACCTGAAAAGACTCTTCCCCCTCGCCATTCCCCCTACCTCCAAAAGAATTGGACTGTGATCTAAAATGGGACGAGGTAAAATCCTTTGAATAACATCCGGATAGTGTTCCTCCCAATCATGAGTGATCAAAGCTCTATCAATCCTAGACATTGATGGTTGATCTGTACCACTACACCAAGTATAGCTACCTCCTTCCAACTCGAAATCAACCAAATTAAGGTCCTTAATAAATTCAGAGAATCTTTCCATAGCCGGAGTTATATGTGTTTCACCCAAATGTTCACTTGGAAACTGTACAATATTAAAGTCCCCAAAACAACACCACAGTATCCTCCAATATTGCTGAATACCAACCAATTCATCCCATATGTGTCCCCTCTCATTGTCATCATTTGGGCCATAAACCTCTAAGCATGCCCATATAAAACCATCTACCACCCCTTGCCATTTAACTGATACTGAGAAAGAACCAACCATGGCCTCCATCTTTTCCAAAGCCCTCTTATCCCACATAATCAATACCCCACCAGCACTCTAAATCGCCTCCAAAGCAACCCAATCCACATATAGACAACTCCATAAACTACAAACCATTTGTCTATCCATCTTAGCAATCTTTCTCTGCTGTAAACATACTACATCACACTTCCACTCTCATAACAAATTTTTCACTACCAAACGTTTCTGAGGATCATTTAAGCCTCTAACATTCCATGAAATCATTTTTAGCTTCATAACAACTAAAGTCTCCTAGCTACTGACACAAGCACCAATTACACATTCTATCACCCATCATAATTCACTAAAGAGACCAAATTTCTTAGCTCTCTTCTTCCCTTGTATTTAGATTTAACAACTTTTCGCTTAACACTAACTTTCCTATATGACACATTGGCTGCCTCCATTAGAGATTCCAACCTTTGTAATAAAGCAATGCATAGTTTCTCATGACGGCTCATAGAAAGCCCAACTAATTTACTGAAACCAGGAATTCTGCATTTCACCCATCTAGAAATATTCAACTTAGCCTCAAGACTCAAAATCTCACCGTCCCCCTCCTGTTCTACCGAAGTAGCCAACCCATTTGGAGCAATAATCTTCAAAGGAGCACAATTTGAGAATTCCTCACTCTCACCGAAACCCACTGATAAAACCATTGCATCTGCTGCTGAAAAGGAGACCGCGGGTGTCAACACTCGGCCTCGATCGGAATGACAACGGAAAGATCACTGCAGTCCTCGCGGGCCTTCGTTCGACCACCCATCGTGGCGACAGCTCACGCGTGCTCGAGGCCCCATTGGAAGGCCCCTCTCGATAATGGTGCGTGTGTGTTTGCGTGAAGCTTCGGGTGCTCTCTCTCTCTTGGTGAAGGAAGGTAGCTCTACCTTTGGTGTTATGGCAAGAATCTGGGCCAAATTTTAAGGGATTACCAAAGGTAAGTAGAGTCCCCACCAATCATTGGGTTTTTCTAAGGTGTGATTAGTCACCTATTTATAGTTGATTTTATTACCAATCCTAGGTTAAGAAAAATGTCAGTTTTCCTAATCTAATGTGGATGGCAAAAAATCTTGATTCTTAGGTCCGGAAGTTTGGTTATGTGTGGGGAAGGTGTTAGGCACCCCACAACGCCTGTCCAAGGACAATCCTTTGTTTTGATAAAACCTTAATTTTTGGAGATTGACAGTAAAAACACAATTTTGGCATTGGCTTACGCGGTTTCGCATGCATGGGGGTTTTGAGGTTTGACTTTTGGAATGGGTGTGATCCCAATCTATGCTTTCCTAAGACATTCGAGCAAAGTGAAAGATTTCCATCGCGAAAATCAGGCGAGAAGTCACCTTACTTTCGCGGTAGGAATTAGGCATTGCTAGCCTTAAGTGACACGAATTGTGACAATCACATCGGAAAAGGGCAAGCAGGTATATACATACATGCATCATGCACAATATTAGCACACAGAGTAGGAAAGTAACTGCCTACATCCCTAGAGTATGGCCCAAAATATAGGTGCAAAAAATAAACAGGGATCGCCATACTCTAGAGATGAGGACGAATGATACAAAGCATAATATACCTAATACAAACCATTTAAGGGAGAAAAGGAGGAGGAATAAGGGAGTTTAAAAGAGTTCATAACCAAAAGGGAAAAAGCTAAACCCTAAACCTACTGACTGCAGCTGTTCGGCCTACATCTGCATGCTTGCATCCTTGCCCTTTTTGCTTACTCTTAGGAGATCGTGCCCTAGCTTCATGCGTCCTCGCTCCACATGCATACATGCAAAGGCAAAGACAAGAAACCAACAAACAAGCAATGGAAGGAAAAGATACAAAGAGCACATGAAAGGGGCATAAAATAGATAAACATGATAAACATGGCAAGCATAACATGTAGTAGGAGATAAGACAAGCAAGATGCACAAACAAACGAGAAAGCTGGCAAACAGACAAACAAACAAACAAAGTAAGTAGGCAAATAAAAGGTGGTGTCCACGAGGGACAAATGTAGGTTTGGATCGGATGTCCATAACTTCATTGTGTTGAAGCATGGAGACACACTAGCAAGCAAGACTCATGCATGAACATGTAAACAAGCGTGTAAAGATGTGCAACGGATGGTGCAAACAAGCATGGCAAACATATCATCACACAGAACGGAAAATGGGAGGGTGCACACGAAGCAACCCAACATCCAAAGATGACTCCCAAGTGGTTACATCCAGACGTGGCCTCCTGGGCGACGAATGCAACCACACAACCACATACCTGCTAAAGGCATCAAACATGGTAAAGCCTAGAACAAGAAAGGCTAACATAAGCATGAAGCAAAGAAGAAAGCAAGCATAGACATGCAAATAGGGGTGATCCAAACCCTTTGATATGGGCCAAGGTGTATGGACGATGACAAAGACCATAGGGTCTAGATCGGGTCTGAACCAATAGGCCAAAACACAAGAAAGAAAGATAAAGCGACAAAAGGGCTACAATAGCACATGGCATGACAAACATAGCCTAGGTCTAGGCACATAAACATGGCATGGAAAGCACAAGCATATGGAACATTGCATAAAGTATGTAGAGAACATAGATCCAAGCACATAGGCATGTGAAAACATAGATCTAGACATATAGGCATGTAAGAACATAGATCCGGACATATAAGCATGTGAAAACATAGATCTAGACATCTAGACATATGAAAACCTAGATTCGAGCACGCAAGCATGTAAAAATGTTGATCTAGGCACATAAGCATGGCAACGTGTTTGAACATGTGAGAGCTTAGCACATACACATGGTAGAACATGAATCCAAGCATATAAGCGTGTACGGAAGTGGATCTAAGCACAAAACATGGCAAAAAGCATACAAACACATAGATTTGAGCAAAGCATAACCATAGACATGGTATCAAGCATGTGAACACATAACCCTAACATCAACATAGAGGCAAAAAGAGGAACAAAACATAGGAAACATAGCATAAAACCCTAAGCATGTAGATCTAAACTATAAGCATGTAGAAACATAGATCTAAGCATAAAACATGGCATAAAAGCACAAAAACACATAGATCTAAGCGAAGAACACACATAAAGAGAGAAACATGCTAGGAAAAAGATTTAAAAGGTTAAGGGTGTGGATAATAGCTAAAAAGCTACATCCATACCCCTAAACCCCAAACCCAAAGTGTAGAACCAAGGAAAGGCAGATTGAGTACAAAAGTAATACTTTGTGTTCTTGGTGAAGAAGGAAGAATCAAGAGATTTTGATATGTTTTTTTGGAGTGTTTTTGGGTGTTTGGAAGAGAGAAAAAAACGCAAAGAAGAGCTAGGCAGAAGGGAAAATTTCAGAAAATGTGTGTCCTCCTTGTCTGGGGCGTGCTTAAGGCTATTTATAGCCCCGGGCACAAAAATTGAGGTGGCGGCCTTTTAAAGGCCGCCAGCCTTAAAACTCCTCTGATCAGGCTGATATTGATGCCTTTGGATAGATATTCATTTTCAGTTTCTACAAAAGTATGGAACTAAAAAATCCAACAGTCGGATCAAAAGTTATGGCTTTTAGAAGTTAGCAGATGCAGTTTTCACAATTTTCATAGTTTTCACGATATCTCAACCATTTTAACTCCAATTTTGACCCATAAATAGTCGTTGGAACGAGAATTTGATAATCTTTACAATGACATTGGTTTCAACCCATTCCAATGGCTGGATCGATTTTGGTTTAAACTGATGGATAAAAAGATAAATGCAGCGGAAAATAAGTTTTAAACGGATCTACTTCATTCGATATTAATAACACGTACTAAGTAAATTTCAGAATTTGAGAACAAGAGATCGTACCTTGAAGCGGTGAATTTCAAAACAAAGATTGAAGCATTTTGGAATACTTTTAATCTTCACTCCAATTCTACTAACGCCCAAGATGTGTGGTCTCTCAATTGGTAACAAAGGGATGACAAGTGATGGACAAAAACTCACTTTCACACCATTTCACAATGATGTTTCTTACATATAAAAATTTGAACGTTTTTCCCTTTGTATCTAACCAATTTATCTAATTGGGTTGGCCTTTTGGGCCTTACCAGTTGGGCTTAAGTGTGTGGCTTGGAGTGGGACCAAAAGGGACCAATAAGACACTAGCTCCAATGGGCCTTGGGCTTTTCTGTCAACTTTTGACAAGTCCAAAGTTACCATTAACTATATTTAATACCACTATATAAATATAGTTGCACTCTAGGTCTTATCTGTAAATTATATCACAAGACTTTATTATACATGCAACTCCTTCATAAAATATTCGTAGTAATACAAAGTCATTAATGTAAACTGCCACTTTGTAAATTACTATATCTTGATCCTTGAGTACCCGGTTTAATCCTTTAAGTTATTCATCATATATTTATGAAAACTAATCTCATAAATATATACTTTAGTAACTACTTACTAAAGTGGTTAGGCCTAACTCTCTGAATAACAAACCCATTAAACTTATCTCAAGGGAATATTTTATATCTCTGTTAAGAGACTATGAATTCCATCTTGAGAATATATGTTCCATCAACACTAAATGTGGCTTCCCAATATACTGAGGTTTTGACCGTTACTTTAGATCTCACTCCTAATATATTAAAGTAACCTACACCTTATGATCAGGTCCATTATTCTTTCAGGATTAAGAATTCATGCAAATGTAAGTCGTGAGATTTATTATTCATTTGACAGTATTTAGGAGAATAATAAATCTCACAGCGGTCCAGTTCAATATGTCTTAACTCTTAAAACATATTAACACATCAATTAGAAGTCTCCACTTCCATGATTAAGACAAATCATCGTAGTTGATATGTTATAGTCTTTGCAGATGAAATGCCCAATTTCATCACCGACTACGAACTATAATTCTGAGTTTACAAAGAACTTATGATTTATATCTTCTGTGACTCTTCACATAAATCATATACTATGCATCTCATAGACTATATGATAATGTCCGAATATTCATGTTACCATTATTTCAGATAATAATAAAACAAATTTATTAAACATAATATTAAGTCATACATAATGTCAAACACAATGTCACACTTAATATCATACATAGCATCATACAATAGGATTTAAGGGCACTAATCCTAACATAAACTTAGTCTAAGTCTCCGAGAAGCTTGGGTTTAATGTAAAGCTATGAAAAATGTTGTTTTATGAGGGGTTTTGACCTCGTTTGACCTTCGGTCAAAACTAGGGTTGACCAAGGGCATTTTGGTCATTTTGGCTGAAAAATGTACATTGAGCGCTCCGGGGTCCGAACGGGTTGCGCCATGCCATTATATATGTTCTCATGATCCCATAGAGAGAAAATGATATTTTTTTGGGTTTTTTAGGGTTTGGCATGCAAATCAAGGGCGAACAAAATACAGTATCAATACCAGGTAAGTTAAGAGAATCTACATGACCCACTATCTTCTCTTCCCCACCCATATCTCCCAAGCCTAAGATACCCTCATAAGAAGATCAAAGCAAAAAGGGCTAACCAATTGCAGCAACGGGATGAGGTTCAACGACCATAGGACTGTTGAAACTGATCCTCCATTCATCAGCTTAAAACCAAAAACATAAATTCCATCTCAGATGACATTCTTTACCATCTTCTAAGGCTTCCGGAGGTAGTGTGACACCTTTTCTGGCAATTCTATACGCCTTTGAGACATTGAAAGAATCTCTTCATCATTCTCAGCGTCAGAATAAACTTTCCATGGCTTAGTGGGACTGTGCACCACTTGTGCTGGTGTCACAACACTCGTTGCAGACATCGAAAGGCTCTCTCCAGCCTTCTTGGCCTCATCACAGTCCTTCCGAGGCGTCGCGATACATCGTGCCACTTGAATCGGCAGAGCAATGCTCATTAGAGGCACCGAGAAACTCTTTCCATCCTTCTCGGCCTCAACCCATGCCTTCTATGGCATCACGATACATCTTGGCACCTATGTCAGCACCATCGAGTTCATTAGAGGCACCAAAGGGCTCTCTCAAGCTTTCTCGACCTCATTACAATCCTTCGAAGGTGTCTCGGTGCATCGCGCCACCTGTATTGATGAAACAGTACTCAACAGAGGCATCAAGAAACTCTTTCTAGCATTCTTGGACTCAACCCATGCCTTCTATGGCATCACAAAACATCCCGCCACTAGTGCCAGCACCACAAAACTAGTCAGAGGCACCAAGGGCTTTCCCCAACCTTCTTGAGACTATGGGTAGAGAGAATAGGCCCTACAGAGTCTTTGGAGCACTCCCCAATCTCATAAGTGTTTGGGCTTGTAGTAGTTGGGCCTAAACTAGAATTACTAACTGTCTGTTGGGCTACCAACTTGTTAGGGCCCAAACCCAACTTACACTTGCCAAGTTTTGTATAGGCCTGTGCTACCCATTTAAAATTTCTTACTCCCCCTTTAGTGCTATCCCAAGAAACCCGTCTCTTTCCTTTCTCATCAACCTCCACAATTAATCCACTCCCTATCCAGCATGATCTCCTAATATTCCCTTTCCCATTTTCATTTGATTTTGAATTCGAACTGAAACTTAATGGGAATTGTTTCCTATTTTTTGTCGAGATTTGCTCTCCTAAATTAGTATCCATATTAATGCACTACTCCCTCCTGTCTCCTCCTCCCACCACCATTGTACTAGGCTTGCCCACCGGAATATCCCCCACCTTAGCACCTGTAAGTTTCGAATTCATCGCCAACAACCCCTGATGGGCCAAAAATGTATTGACCCATTTGGTAAATTAATCAATTAATTACCCAAGTGAATTAATTAGATTCAATTACATGCAATAAGTGTGGTAGCACAAACAAATCACCAACTAAGTTAAATGTAGCAGAAAATAAATTTGACACAGGTGATTTGTTTACGAATGGGGAAAACCATTAAGGCAAAACCTCATTGGGCGAATTTAAGGTCACCACTTCCAAGAATCCGTTATTATCAAAATAAGCGGTTACAAGTAAAAGGAATCTCAGTACCTAATACCAACCTACAATTGAACCTTACCCCAATACCCAATTGGACTTGTGTTGTAGCGGCAATCTCTCCATTCAATGCACGACTCCCAGTACGTGATTAACAAATGATGCACAGATCCCAGTACAAGAGTATCACACCAACTTGAGGAAGATATTGGCTGCAAAGTTCTTCAGTTTATCAACGACAAAGATCAGAAAGCTCCTTGGTCACAAAGTAGCTTCTACAAAGAATATGATAAACTAGGGTAAATCCTGTCTTCGGTCACACAATGCATGTAACAACTAGTGCAACAACCTTTGCATCCCGTGTGACGACCTTTAAAATAATCGTTATATATGTCTAGGGTTGTGAGAAAAGAAACCCTACACAAATTGATGCGAACCTCAATCGCCACGCTTTGAGACCCAACAAAAATATTGGAATACTTGCCCAAGAAAGCTAAAATTCAGATTTTTGATAGAAACTCTGACCCAACGTTTATAATCGAAACGTGAACCAAAGGTATAAGTATAACACCTTGACCCAATGATTATAATTGAATCACAAACCAAAGGTATAAAGTTTGAATGCCACAAGGAAGGATCCTTAATAAGTTCACAGTTCTTGAAGAACCAAAAGAAGAGCAAAGCCTCACATTTTCTAATTTTTATTCAATAATTTTCTCTATTACAATGAGTGCATGCTATTTATATGGCATGACTGAAAATAGAAAAATATAAAAAACGTACTAAATAGTAAAATCCTAAATAAAAGTTGATTTGGTCTGAAATTAGCATATCCAAAATAGGAAAATAGCTAAAAAAACGTTCTAAATAATAAAAGCCTAATAAAGTTAAGGTAGATTTGGTCCAAAATTAGAAGGTCCAAAGTAGGAAAAATGTCTACTATTTAAGAGGTTG
Organism: Quercus gilva; assembly: GCA_023621385.1. Lineage (NCBI taxonomy): Eukaryota > Viridiplantae > Streptophyta > Magnoliopsida > Fagales > Fagaceae > Quercus > Quercus gilva. The sequence continues at coordinate 53,925,929 of CM042473.1, read as the reverse complement.
CACCTGTTTGGACCGGATTTTTTTTTTGTTCCAAAATACCCCTACAGCCTATGTTTAAGTAGGGGTAAAACTTGGTAAAAATATTTTTTTAACTTCCACGTAAAACGCTATCTACAAAATAGGACCACACTCTTAGTACACTTACGTTGGTTTTCAAACTCAAATTGCTTCTTCTTCAGTTCTCCAATTCTTTCAATTTTGTGTTTTCAAACTCCTTTTACCCACCTCTTTGCTTCAGATTTCACTACAAACAGCAACAGCAAAGAAATTTGAGGTAAGCTCTTTAACCTTTTTTAACTCTAAGTCTAATTTTTTTTTTTTTGGAGGAAAATCTTTCAATTTTAAACTGATTTTGGGCCACATGGAACAAGTTCTATTTCCCTTAGGGCCACATCCAGCAGGTTCGCTTTCTTAACTCTAACTCTGATTTTTTTTTTTTGGTAGGAAAATCTTTCAATTTTAAATTGATTTTGGGCCACATCTTGCAGGTTCTATTTCCCTCAGGTTAGGAAAAAGCTCAAATAGGTTTAATTTCCCTCAGGGCCACATCGAATAGGTTCTTTTTTGAACTCTAAATCTGATTTTTTTTTTCCGTCTTTCAAAAAATTTTTTTGGAGGAAAATCTTTCAATTTTTATAATAAATATGGTTTTGTTCTATTTTGGTTTCAAATGCTAGGATAATTATTGTTTAATTTTTAAAAAAGGGTTGTCTTATCTCCAACAAAAACTTTTTATTTTATCATGATATGCATCAACGGTTTTTTTTTTTTTTTTTTGCTTGAAGTTGCAAAAAAATAGGAAACCAACGTTGATGGGTTTTTTTTTGCTTAATTTTTTAAAAAAGGTTGTTTTATCTCCAACAAAAATGTATTATTTTATCATGATTTACATTCTAAAATACATTCTAAAAGGACTACACTTTCTTATCGTTATTCTTTCCACATCATTATCTTATCTTATCTTATTTTATCTTATTTTATTTTATTTTATTTTATTTTTTTTTGGGTTAGTTTCATGGGTGTTTAAGTATTTTCTCTAATTAATGACTATTTTTTAAAGAATAGGAATGATATATATTGATTTGGTTTTTTTTTTTTTTTTTTTTTTTTTGTGGTTATTGGGTTTGACTTATTATTTTATTGTATGTGTTCTAAGTGGTGCCCTCTCTTCCTCTTATTATTTTTGTTTGTTGTTTTTCTTACATTTAAGCCTTACTCTCTATTTTTTTGTATTTTTTTTAGGGTGGCATATCAACAATTTGGTTAGATTGCATAGCAGACACATTGGATGAATTTGGGTGAGCGAAGTGGTAGTCACTTTATCAAGTAGTTGTTAAAAAACATTTTTTGTAATATGAATATTCTACCTTATGAAATTTAATATTGTTCTTTTTTGTGCCTTTCATTGCACATTTGATGATTTTGTAAGCAATTGTCATATATGCAAATATGCTAAAGCAAGAATGATATTGGAGAACTTATCTTTAAAGATAGAATTTTGAAATTGTGGTGAAAATTGCTTCTCAATAATAGACTAACTGTTAGAGGTAAAAACCTACACCTTAAATATATCTTATATTTGATAGTTTAAAATGTTACTTCATTTTAAATTTTAAATTTTAAAAATTGGTAAAATTTAATCTGATCCAAAATAACTTACCGAAAGACAAAAAGACTCCAAACAAACCATGTCTTTTGAATTTGCATCAAGTGTTATGTGTACCCAATTATAAGAAATTTGCATCAACGTTTTTTTTTTTTTTTTTTTGAGGGTGGTGAGTCCTTTAATGTTGGTTTCCTATTTTTTTGCAACTTCAAGCAAAAAAAAAAAAAAAAACCATCAACGTTGGTTTCTTCTTTTTTTTTTGCAACTTCAAGCAAAAAAAAAAAAAAAGAAAAAAAAAAGAACCCCTATGTTTTAGGTATTTTAATAATATGCCAGTTTTACGTTTAAATTAAAAAAAAAAATTGTTTTAAGTATTTTTAGTCCAAAAATTTTGCCCATTATTTAGATACTAAAGCAAGAATGATACTGGAGAACTTATCTTTAAAGATAAAATTTTAAAATTGTGCTGAAAATTGCTTCTAAATAAATAATAGACTAACTTTTAGGGGTAAAAACTTACACCCTTAAATATATCTTATATTTAATGGTTTAAAATGATACTTCATTTTAAAAACAAACCATGCCTTTTGAATTTGCATCAATTGTTACGTGTTCTCAGTTAATAAATTTGCATCAACGTTTTTTTTTTTTTTTTGAGGGCGGTGAGTCCTTCAATGTTGGTTTTCTAATTTTTTACAACTTCAAGCATTAAAAAAAAAAAAAAAAAAAAAACCCAAAGTTTTACGTATTTTAATCATATGCCAGCATTGTTTTACATTAATTTTTTTTAAATGTTTTAAGTATTTTTATTCCTAAAATTTTGACTATTATTTAGATATTACTTAGAAGTAATTTTTTCCATGATTTTATACTTATATATTTAAAGAGAAGAGGAAAAAATAAAAACCACGGTTTATAGATTTTCAACCAATTAATAACATGAAGCCTTTTCTATACCAAAAAAAATATAAAAAAAAAAATAATTATCCTTCAATAGTTGGGGGAGGGAAATGTCAACCAATTCAGCTATTATTTAAAAAAAAAAAAACATTATATTATGGCCAAAATATTGTGTTTACATATTTTTAGTGTCAGACCATTGCAACTCAAAAATAAGGGTGCAATATTGTTTTGCAAAACTTTTTTATAACAAATTTGACTACAAAATTTTAACATAGCACATGCTTCCACTAAATATTGCGCTAAATATGTATATATGTGCAACTAACATGATTATTTTTTTGTCTATTTTAATGCAAAAATGAGTTTGAAAAATACACCTATGACTCATACCAATGACGTAAAACGTCATCGAGAACTACGGAGATATTATGATCGACGTAGTAGACAAATAGAAGACAATGAAAGTAGACAAATTCGATTGACAAGACGTCGTGCCAATTACGCAAGACGAAGACAACAAACTTTGGGTGCTGATATTACTTTAGTGGGAAATCCAGCAAATTTAAATGAAGACGTTGTGCATTCTAATTCAACATCATCATGTGTATCACTAATACCACCCAATCATGAGGCTACACCAAGTTGTCGTCTTACGCATATCCGTAACTTGGCGCAAAATATGCCAGTTGAGCAAAGTGCTATGCAAGAAACTAATGGTGAGATAATAATTTTGTACCCTTTAAAAAATATTCATTGGTTGGACTATGATTATTTTGGGGAAAAATATAAATTGAGGCATGTTCGTTTTGTGTCAATATCAAGAACAATGCTAACTTAATGTTTATAATAACTTTTGGTTTACCTCCAATATATCCAACTATAATGCCAAATGATTTTGAGGCTGGACCAAGTCATATAAATTTTGATGTTAATGATGGTAAGTTTTATGTCAAATATTTATAAACTTTGCACCATTATAATTTTTTTTTAAAAATTAGCGTTTTCTATAATTACATTGCAAGTGTAGAAAGAACTGAAGAAATTGAAAATATAAATGATCAAAATCACGGGGGTGGCTACAGAGAACAAGGTTTGTTACTCAATGTCACCAATTTAATTTCAATTTACATGTTTATCATTATCATTATCAATTTTATTATTTGTTAATTAGTTGCATATTTGAAATATTATTGATATTTTGCTTATTTCACAACATAATATTTGATACAATTTTAATATTTTCTTTCACAACTATCATAACACTTTTTATCACTAATTTTTTCCTCAAAATAAATATTAGGTGTTCACAACACATTTGATGGTACTGCACATGTAATAAATTGTATGCGAGACAGACAATTGTGCAAAGGATTTTCAAGAAGGTATAGAGACCATTAGGTACCAACTACCACAACCAAAGACATGTTGCTTTTGTAATGCCTGTTTGTTCCATCGAGAGACATCCTCGATGTGTTGCAAGGATGGAAAAATATCCTTACCCAACATACCAATTTGTACTGAATTTAGGGAGCTCATTTGTGAGCAAACACCACGGGGTAGACATTTCAAGCAATATATACAGTTTTACAACAACATGTTTGCATTTACTTCAATGGGTGTGCACGTGGATGAAAGCGTGGCCTTGAATAGTCGAGGAATATATACATTTCGTGCCCAAGGTGCCATCTATCATAGAATTGGTAGTCTTTTGCCACATACACCTCTAAGTGTGCGGCATCTACAATTGTATATCTACGACACCAATCTTGAAATACAATGCAGAATGTCTCAATCTGTAGAAGCTCATGAAGATATTGTGTGACTTATTCAAAGGATCTTGGACATGCATAACCCATTTGTGGAGAAATTTCGTCAACTATCTCGAAGTCCAAATTTACATCAATGTAAACTCCTCATTAAACAACCTCAATATTGCCTTTCCAGTGCTTCCCAAGTGGCAGCTATTATTGTAGGAGGAGAAGAAGCTGGTCATTTAAGTGGCAGAGAAATTTTGGTTCAAACGTTTGGTGGTAATTTGATCAATGTTCAAGATACAGCAGGATATTATGATACATTGCAGTACCCAATACTTTTCCCATTTGGAACATATGGATGGGATATCAACACATGCGACACTAATAGAAATAAAGTGTCATGTCGTGATTATTATGCATACATCTTTCAGGTAACAGTTTTATTATTTTCAAATTTTTTTTTACTTCAAAATGCCGCTTACATTATAAAATAACTGAACCTACATCTATTTTTACTAATGTCCAAGCTTCGCGATGATGCTCTATCAATGATTTGGTATGGAGGACGCCTTTCATAGCAATATGTTGTTGATAATTATGTAAAAATTGAAACACACAAGCTTAGGTGGTTTGAGCACACTCAAGATTCTATTATGGCAGATTTGTACCAAGGCTTACAAGATGCCTTCCATGAAGGAGAGAGTGATACTGGCAATGTAAACTTTACACTTGAAATTTACATTACTTTATTAATGGCAAATTGGTATCTATATTTATTAATGACCCAACTTTTTCATCTTATATTTAGGAAATGTTGGACATAAAACCATTCTACCTTCATCATTTGTGGGAAGCCCGCGCGATCTGATCCAACAATTTCAAGATGCAATGTCATTGGTTCAAAAGTTTGGGAAGCTAGATTTATTCATCACAATGACGTGTAATCCAAGATGGGAAGAAATCCAAAATGAGCTTTTACCCGCACAAACCGCACAAGATCGTCCAGACTTGGTTGCAAGAGTTTTTAAATCGAAATTTGAAGAATTGAAAGATGATATTGTGGTTAAGGGGGTTCTCGGAAGGGTTATTGTATATGTGTAGGTCTTTGAGTTCCAAAAAAGGGGTTTACCACATGCACACATGCTTATAATTCTTGATGAAGATGATAAATTGCATAATCCAGAGGATTGTGATCGAGTTGTTAAAGCAGAAATACTGTGTAAAGAGGAACAACCTCAGTTACATAAAGCTATACTGAAGCATATGATACATGGTCCTTGCGGAGTACAAAATCCAAGATCACCGTGCATGAAAAATGGGCGATGTAAAAAAGGATACCCAAAGCCTTTCTTGCCAGAAACCTACCAAGGCAATGACTCATATCCTGTTTACAAACGATATGATACTAATAATCCTGTGCCATTGAATGATCATTGCAGGATTATGGTAGACAACACTTGGGTTGTTCCATATAATCTTTGGTTACTGCTAAAATATAATTGCCATATTAATGTTGAAATATGTTGCAGTATCAAGAGTGTAAAATACTTATATAAATATGTGTATAAAGGTCCAGATCATGTCTTTATGGAAGTTAGACCAGGCCCAAATTATGATGAGGTCCAACAGTACATTGATGCAAGATGGGTATGTGCTCCAGAGGCATGTTGGAAGATATTTGTTTTTCCTATGTATCGAATGTATCCTGCTATTTTCCGTTTGCAAATTCATCTTCCAGATAGACAACAAGTATGCTTTAGACCACATGAACCTATTGCTAATGTTTTGGAGCGAAGTAAAAAGACAATGCTCACTGAATTTTTTTATATGAATATGATTGATCATGATGCACGAAATTATCTATATAGAGAGTTTCCTAAGCATTATTGTTGGGAATATAAGAACAAAACATGGACACGAAGAAGATCTTATAAAAAGGTAGTAAGAAGGGTATATACAGTTTCACCATTTGATGGAGAGAAGTTCATTCTGCGTGTTCTTCTCAATCATGTCAAGGGGCCAACAGGATTTGACGATTTATTGACTGTCAATGGGATAACCTATCCAACTTTTAAGCAAGCAACTGAACAAAGGGGTTTATTAGAGAATGATAACAGTATACGATAGTGTCTGCTTGAAGCAAAAGACATTCGAATGCCGTTAGCTTTAAGAAAATTTTTTGCAACAATATTGGTATTTTGTTTACCAACTGGAGTAAGAGAATTGTGGAATGAGTTATACCCATATATGACAGAAGATTACCCATCAACATCTGTTACAACAGAGACACGTCGTACAAATAAACTTCTCAATGATTTAGAGGCGTTGCTCTTGTAACATGGAAAGCACATCACAGAGTATGATTTTCCGATTTCAACTAGAGAATGTGATAATGATTCAATTGTTCCAAGACTCATACAAGATGAGCTAACTATTCCTAATGTAGATGAAGAACTCACTTTAATTGAGAAGTTGAATAATGACCAGAGAGTTGCATATGAAACAATCATGACAGTTATAAGGAAAGCATGATATTCTTTGTTGATGGGCTAGGAGGAATTGGGAAAACATTTTGTATCGCACAATATTGGCAACCTTAAGAAAAGCTGGTCACATTGCAATTGCCACAACTACATCTGGCATAGCAGCAACATTACTCCCTAATGGAAGAACAACGCATTCCAGGTTTAAGATTCCTTTAACTCCCGATGCTTCATCTACTTGCTCAATAAGTAAACAATTAGACTTAGCTGAACTTATTAATCGTGCCACCATAATTATTTGGGATGAAGTCCCAATGGTAAATCAACGTGCACTTGAATCTTTAAATAGAACATTTAAAGATACTAGCCTCTGAGCACGCGCTTACGCGCGTGCTCAGAGGCTCTTCTATTTTTTGGATAAGAATGAAATTAGAATATTTATTATAATTTGGGATTACTACATTTTCCAATCACAAAAAAACCTAAGGGTGTGATGAAAAAAATATTTCATCCATAAAAATCCCTAAGCGTGTGATAAGTGCTATGCTTTTGTGAAAACACATGATCTATGCAATTCATCCAACATGTCATCTAGCCTAGGGATGGGATGTCTATACTTTACCATAATGTTGTTGATAGCCCTGCAATCAACATACATTGTCCAAGTTCCATCCTTCTTAGGCACAAGCTGCACCGCGCACAAACTCATACTCTCTCTCACATGTCCTTTGGTCAGCAACTCCTCAACTTGCCTTTGAAGTTCCTTTGTCTCCTCCGGATTACTCCTATAGGCTGGTCGGTTAGGAATTGTCGCACCTAGCACAAAATAAATTTGATGCTTTATTCCCTTAATAGGTGGCAATCCACTAGGAATATCATTAGGAAACACATCCTCATATTCCCGCAACAAAGAGACAACAACACTAGGCAAAGATTCGTCAAGTTCGTTAGTATTAAAACATACCTCTTTGTACAAGAGTACAAATATAGGCTGGTTTGTATAAAAAGCACTCTTGATATCACTCGCCTTAGCATAAAAACTCCCTGGTTTTTTTGTTTTTCTCTCTTCTTTTTTCACTCTCTATTGTCTTTTCACTCTCTTTTATGTTTTCACTCTCTTTTTTTCTTTCACTCACTTTCTCATCATCTTTTTTTGAACTCTCAGCCTCACAATTTTTCTTTATGTCATTCTCTTTTTTTAATTTCATTTGATCTTCATACACTTGTCTGGGAGTCAACGGTACAAGAGTAATGGCTTCATTGTCTTTTACAAAAGAATACCTATTCTTGAACCTGTCATGATTGACCCTTCTGTCAAACTGCCAAGGCCTGCCCAATAAAATGTGACCCGTATGCATTAGAACAACATCACAAAGTACTTCATCCTTGTACCTCCCAATTGAAAAAGAAACCAGTACTTGCCTATTTATCTTAATCTCTCCACAATCATTCAACTATTGCAACTTATATGGTCTAGAGTGTTTCAAGGTAGATAAATTCAATTTTTCCACTAAAATAGTGCTAGCCACATTAGTACAGCTCTCCCCATCAATGGTTATACTATATACCTTTTTGTTGATGTGGCATCTAGTATGAAAAATATTCTCCCTTTGTTGTTCCATATCATCCTCTTTGACTTGGGCACTTAAAGCACGCCTAGCCACAAGTGACTCACCCTCCACTGGATACTCCACATTATCATCAAAAGCATCCTCAAGTGATGGAATCTGATCATCATCTCCCTCACTTTCAGTTTCCACCTCTCCATCAATACGTGTGATCATGGTCCTCTTATTTGGGCATTGTAAAGCTATATGACCTACTCCCAAACAAAGAAAACACTTAATATCACGATTATGAGTTTGGGATTCATTTTTATCTTTGTTGACATTGGGAGTTTCATCTATCATTTTTGGTGGTTTGGTTTTAGACTTGAAAACAGCCCCTTCGTCTTTCCTCCCATTTGACCTCCATGAAAAAGTAGAGGAGTCCGGATTTTGAAATGACTCAGTTCCTTTCCTTTTAAGCTATCGTTCCACCTTTATTGCCATGTGCACCATGTCTTCCAACTCCACGTAGTGCCGCAACTCCACCACGTTGGCAATGTCCCGATTCAGCCCATTCAGAAACCTTGCCATAGTAGCTTCTTTATTCTTCTCTACATTGGCCCGAAACATGGCAATCTCCATCTCCTTGTGATAGTCATCCATGCTCTTATAGCCTTGAGTAAGACTTTGTAATTTCTGATACAAGTCCCTATAGTAGTGACTAGGGACAAACTGCCTCCTTATGGTGGCCTTCATCTCCTCCCATGTCTCAATAGGCTTCTCATAGTTTCTCCTTCTGTTCATCACAAGTTTATCCCACCATATAATAGCATAGTTAGTAAACTCAATCACAGCTAGTTTTACATTTTTCTCTTCGGAGTAGTTGTGGCACTCAAAGATGAACTCCACCTTCTTCTCCCACTCCAAGTACACTTCTGGATCATTTTTCCCTTGGAATAATGGTATCTTCATTTTGATGTTTCCTAGGCTTCTGTCAGTCCCATCTTGCCATCTTAGATCTCTTCAGAAACCTCTACCACGCCTTTCTCCCCTTGGCGCAAACCTGCCCTCATTGTTCAATGAAACTTGATCCTCTTCATCTTCAAACTCATCCTCATGGTAGTCATCAGAATCATCCATGCACACACGCCTTCCTTGCCTTCTAGCATTAAGGGCTCTTTGGGGACACTCCTCACGTAAAGAAGTAATAACAGCGTCTTGCCTATCTATCCGATCTCGAATATCATTAAACACCACGTTCATACATTCAAATTGTTGTTGCATAGCCTGCAACATGATGGATGACTCCTCCCCTCCTCTGTTTGATGCTTCGCCCCTAGAAGACATAATTTTGAAACTACAAAGAAATGTTAGAAATAATTCCTCATAACACTCTCTCACGTGTTTACACTCAAATTATGTCACTCACACTCGTGTTTCACACTCTCTTGCATTTTTCCACTCATAACTTCCCCTTTTCAGTTTTGCTTAAACTAATAAACTTGATCAAGAAATTCAACTTGTAATATTTAAACTAATACTAATGGTAAGAAAATATGACAGAAACACTAAATCAAAGGAAAAGGACAAAAGAAAATAATGTCTGAGAGAATTTAAACACAATTTTTTTTTTCTGTTTTCTATTTCTTTTTCTTTTTTTTTCTTTTTTTTTTCTCTGGGAGCTTGGTGCACGATTTTAACCCAGTGCACGTCACAAAATAAGAATGAGGAATAAAGAAGACAAAAGGAACAAGACAGGATGATAACAGGAAACAAAAGATAAAGGGAAAGAAAACTGATTTTAGAACCTGTGCTCTGATACCAAATGATGTGAACCTCAATCGCCACGCTTTGAGACCCAACAAAAATATTGGAATTCTTGCCTAAGAAAGCTAAAATTCAGATTTTTGATAGAAACCCTGACCTAACGTTTATAATCGAAACGCGAACCAAAGATATAAGTATAACACCTTGACCCAATGATTATAATTGAATCACGAACCAAAGGTATAAAGTTTGAACGCCACAAAGAAGAATCCCTGATAAGTTCACAGTTCTTGAAGAACCAAAAGAAGAGTAAAGCCTCACATTTTCTGATTTTTATTCAATAATTATATCTATTACAATGAGTGCATGCTATTTATAAGGCATGACTGAAAATAGAAAAATATAAAAAACGTACTAAATAGTAAAACCCTAAATAAAAGTTGATTTGGTCTGAAATTAGCATATCAAAAATAGGAAAATAGCTAAAAAACGTTCTAAATAATAAAAGCCTAAAATTAAGGTAGATTTGGTCTGAAATTAGAAGCTCCAGAGTAAGAAAAATGTCTATTAACTGATATGGAGCTGGAAAATCAATCAGCCATTAATCCACGTCATAAATCACGCCCAATTCAGCCAGATCAGCCCCCAATAGCTTTGATTAAATTTGTTACGCCTTCGTCTTCCTTTGGGCCAAGCTTGGAATGTCCTATGTTAGAATCAGTCCAAATCTCTTGAATCAACTCATTAAGTGCTTCTTTGATCTTCTTAGATCTTGCTGTAGTAATAGGCCCAACTGGAACATGCAATGGATCCTTGAATGCTTGTTGATTCTCATCACAAATACTCAAGGATATGTGTGTAATCAGATTCGAAATTTCTGATTTTGTAATTCTTGACAGATACAATTTTTGTCGAGCTTCAACATTAAACCTCGATAGAAAGAATTTTGTCGAGACATCTGTCGAACTTTAATGAGCAGCACATTTTCACTTGTTTCTTGGTCAGACTTACATGGCTTCAATACTAAACTTGAACACTTGTTTCTTGAAGTACTAAACCCATCCTAGATCTACCTAATTTCAAGTAAAGTGCATTTTGTCAAAAGATTAGTCAATTACATCAAATATGTCCCTAACAACCCCCTTGACTAATTTTGCCTCTCCACAAACTCCTCTTGAATCATATTTTTATCTTTATCCTTGGTTGTAATATGTTGTGACTGAATCACATCCCTTGACTACACCTAACCCTTCAATGTCTCAACAAAAGACCGAGAGGGATGAAACCCTAACATTCTCCTCTGTGGCTGAGACACAAATTTGGCCTAGCTTGAACCACCTAAAGCATATTGGTCAAGTTCCAACATCTTCCTCAATTCAAGCCCAAAGACCTTCCAACATTTTGTGCTTTGCCTCCAGGGATTATGACAGTCCTTCGACACCCGCCAACTTTGGGTTCAGACACTAAAAGGAACTAACCAAAAGAGTTTGATCCCTACTGCAAAGTGTATGCGGTATCTCCTTCCCTAAACATAAAAAATTATTTGGGATTGATTCCGACTACAGTGTGTTCTATATTCTTCATCAACCATAACTCTGCATTCTTGCCCATGAATACTGACTTCATGAAGTGTTTGCCCCATTCAAAAATACATAAGGAGAAACAATTTCCTCCTTCCTCAACCACCATTTGAAAAAGCTTAAATTCAATGAAAAAACTACGAAGCCCACCCATACTGATCAAAGCGAGAAAAAGTTGTATGAAAAATTATCTGACTAATTTGAGGTAACCGAGCCTCTAATCTGTGTAGGATTTTTAATCAATTTTTTTTAATGAAAATATCCATTACCCTTGGTGGGCATTTTTTAGTTTTAATTATGTTTTTACTTGCATTTTAGCTTTTTAATTGGTTTTTGTGAGAGTGGCACTCTGCAAATTATAATGAATTTAGGGGGTTATTTTTTAGATTTAATGGTTTTAGGGGAATTTTGGCAATTTTAATGGTTTTGGCGGAGAAATAGGGTTTTTTTTTTTTTTTTTTTTTTTTGGGTGCAATTTAAAGTGTTTTTATTGGGGATTTGGATTTTTTTTTTTTTTTTTTGGCAATTGAATGGAATTTTGTGTAGCGATTTGAGGATTCTAATGAATTTGGAGTGGTATTTTGGCAATTGGCTTGATTTTTAAATCACATTTTCGCCATTTTAATGGTTTTGGGGGGGGGGGGGGGTATTTTTACTATTTAATGTGTTTCAAGGGCCATATTGGCTAATTTATTAGTTTTGGGTAAATATTCCAGCAATTTAATGGGTTTCTACTGGGGCATTTTGCCCATTTCGATGGTTCTAGAGTAGTATTTACGCAACTTAATGTGTTTTGATGGGGGTAGTTTGGCATTTCAATGAATTTTTTGAGGTACTTTTTAATTTATTGTGGTTTTAGGGGGAAGTTTGGTCATTTTATGGGATTTGCGGTTGTAATTTTAGCGATTCAATGGGTTTTAAGGGGGCGTTTTGGCCATTTTCACGAAATTGAGATGGTTTTGTTTTGCAATTTAAAGGGTTTCTATGGGACATTTTGCCCTTGTTACAGTTTTAGAGGGATATTTTTGCAATTTAATGAACTTTGGGCAGGATTTGGGCAATTTTAATGAATTTGGAGAGGGAATTTTACCAATTTAAGGGTTTTTTGGAAGCATTTTTGTGATTTTAACAGTTTTTGTGTAGTATTTTCGCAATTTAGCAAGTTTTTAGGAGGCAGTTTGCCCATTTTAATGACTTTGAAAAGGTTATTTTTGCAAATTAATGGGTTTTTTGGTGGCATTTTGGCCCTTTTAGTGGTTTTTGGTGGGGGAATTTTCGATATTTAATTGGTTTTGGGGGGGGCTAGTTGGCCATTTTAACAGTTTCGGTTTGGATATCTTTACAATTTAATGGGTTTTAAAAGCATATTGGACATATTAATGGTTTTGGTGCGGTATTTTTGCAATCTCTCTCTCTCTCTCTCATTTACAATACCATATACCATGATTTCCAAATACTCAAATGGACCTGAATTTTTTTTTTTTTTTTTTTTTAGTGCATTTGGTATACCATATACATGCCTCCCTCTCATATAAGAATATATATATATATATATATATATGAATGTATATATGTACGTCAAAAACTCTCATATATAGATTCTACACATAAAGTCCATTATCATGTTATAGAAAGGTGTAGCACATCAAGTGTATGAAATAATTTCTATGAACTTCTCAATAGTTACACTCTCACCTTTTCATTGAAAGGGTGTTCCTCGCTTTAGGTAATATGGTACAAGAGGAAGACATCCGATGTGAAGCAGTAAAGTTAGGGTTTGATTCGAAGTGTTGTGTGGTGTTGAGCTGATTTAAATTAAATGTGAAACAATGAGATTGTAGGTGAGTGCTTTTTCGGAGTAGAGGAAACCACACTTGATAGCTCGGCCAGACATGGATATGAGGCCGAGACCGTACTTCGGTTGAAAGACTACAAAAAAGTATACAATCCTACTTCCTAATTCGCAAACCAACCTAGGTAAGTTCCCATCCAAAAAAAAAAAAAAAACCTAGGTAAGTTGATCTTAACTTACGAAGAGAAGAGACAATCAACTAAGCCAGTTGAAATGTTTAGTGACTAATTCCTAATTCTAATCAACATTTGGAGCCAAAATAAAGGCTTTTCCAGAAGACCACACCATGTTTACTAGGAATTAATAGTTGATTTGGATGGAATCTAAGAATACGGACACTCCAAAACCCTCTATGTCTGTGTCAGACGCGTTAGAAGACTCCTATTTATAATCTTTTGGTTTTAGATATGATTTTCAAGATTTTAATAGCTGTATCTATTTTGAAAACTTAAAATATATCTATAAGTAAATAAAATATTAAAATGTACCTAATGTCTAAAGATGTATTAATTAATTAATTATTGTATCCCCGTCATATCATAATCCTAATTTTTTAGGAATCAACGTGTTGTTATGTTGTGTCTGGATCCATCTGAGTAAAAACTCCAAAACTCAAACCATGTATTGTTAAATTTATACTGTTAATTTTTCTTCAAATCTCTCAGTTTTAATTTTTCAAATTCAAATGCAACCAAGAATTTTAACCAAAAAAAAAAAAATTATAAGTAAAAAAATATTCTATTTAAGTTAGAGAGAGCAAACGTAGAATGCGTGCATTTGAAGTGAACTACTCCTAAAAAATTAGGAGTTGAAATCAATATAATGAAGTGAGTCAAGTGACGCTACCCAAAGTAGTCATCCACTCATACAAAAGTAGTTTGATAATATGACTTGGGACTTGGGAGTTCTGAGTGTTCGACACTTAGTTATTAACAAACAAAAAATCCCAGCGGGTGATATTATGAGACTTGATCTTGGAGAAGATATGGTCGCCGTCTAATCTTATTATGAAAGTTTTACCAGCATACAGCCCAGCCATCTTATTCCAAGCATAAATTTTATTGTTTATTTGACCCAATACTCGTACAATATTTGTTCTTTTTCTTTGACTCTAAACTGGCAACTTACAATTGAGACTGGTTATGTTTGAAAATCACCAATCATTTTGAAGACAATTCGGTAGCTGAGCTCTCCCTGATTTCAACTATAATTTGGAACGCAAGTGAATAAGGAGAGAGACGTCCCTTAATTAAAAGGGAAGCCGGTGCATTTCAAAGAGAGAAACAATTGTTATCAATATGGTAACCATATTATTATAGCTCAAAATGTGGACTTCTAATTCATCGACAAGGATTCTTCTCTAAACTTATTGTTCAATCATACATAACTTGGCAAGGAGGATTTCAAAGTATTTATAACAAAGAGAAAGCACGTAGGTCCTCTCTCTATTGATGTAATCAATAGAGCCAAAGCACCACCTTTCCCTATTAATGGGAAACCAGATTGAAACTACAGATTAAGTTTACCTGCTAAGTACCATGAGTGCATGGCTAGGCTGCCAAAGGACATGATATTAGCAAGGGATGATAACCCATGAATCATCCCAAATTTCTTGTTCATGGCTTTAAGCTTTGGATTCACCTTTGCAACCTCCACGTTCTTTGACCGCCCAACTTCTTCCCCAATGTTTGATTCTCTCTCCACCTTATGCCTTTGTTTCATCATCTACATCACAATAAGCAAAACATTACACGCTAATAAAAAACTCCATCGACGAGGACTCCATATGTAATGTCATTGGCATTATTAGAGCATTTCTTGTTTTGTGGGGTGGGGGTAGTATAAAACCAAAATTAATTACAAAGAAGTAACCCAAGGCTCTTCATTGGCAGTTACAGAAGTGTGAAGGGTTTTTTTTATTTTTTTTATTTTAATAATCATTATTAAAGTTTAAATTTTTTACTATTTGGGACTAAAAAGTAACATCGAATCAATTGAACTTATGCAAAAGCTTTCCAATCACTTTGTGTGCTTGGAAGAGATCAAGTGGGAGTAGAGCCTGCCAAACAAGACAGCCATTAGCAATTAGGTGATTGCATTAAGAGATGGTAAGAGGTTACACATCCCATCTTTAAACCTTAGCACACTTCACAGGGTCGATATGAGCAGTAACATGCTGGATTGAGTTTCCAAAATTAACTGACATGGGTAATGCATCTGGGCCTTCTGGGAAGAATCTACCTGGGATTTGGTATGGTAGAAGATACAAAGGTGCAACAAAGTTTTGGATTCGACTGGTATGAAGAGTGTTGTTAGGAGAGTGGGCAGTCCTACAATTTCATTACAAAGAGGGGCTTTTAGTCCCATTGGAGGATTATTCCAACCCATTAATTTGTATTCCATTGGTAAAAGCAACCCCAGCAACATCTCAATCATTGACACACTTGGAATAGGAATAATGACACAGTATCAGAATGGGTACTAAACCTTTTTGGTGTGTCAACAGTCAACCATTGGATCTGAGGAGAAAATTACGCAGCTAGTGACTAGTAGGGAAAAATTTGAAGACAACAGGCAGTGAGAGAAGAACCATTTGCAGCCAAGGAAAAGTCCAAAAAGGATTAAGGAGGTGATTTAGCTTGGTGTTAGGGAGGTGATTTCAATGTTGTGAGGTTTCCCACAGGGAGACGGAATTGTCTTAACCTGTCTCAAGCAATGTTGAATTTGTCAGACTTTATAAATGAATTAGAGTTGGTGGACTTCCCTTTGAAAGGGGAGAAGCTTTACATGGGAATAACCAGGAACAACCAGCTATATCACATATTTTGATAAGTAACATAAAGATTTTATTAAAAAAAAAAAAAAACACAGCCCAGTACATAGGAAATGTACCAAAGGGGCAAAAACATCAAGAAACCGAGTTACAATGATCAAGCAAAATAGGAAGGGAAAGACAAGAAAAAGATGGTAAAACTAAACATCATTCGAGAAGAATAAAAAAGACAAAAAATCTTAAACTCAAGAATGGACTGTTCGCATCCATAAAAGCTTCTGGCATTTAGTTCCCACCATATATGCCACATCAAACAATGTGGCACAATCCTCCATATATCTATATTGCGATGTCGCCTAAATTTGCACGACCAAGAATCCAACAAATCCATTACCCTTTGCGGCATCGCCCAACAAATATCAAACAAGCAAAAGACCATACTCCACATCTCATATGCTATATAGGACAGTGAAGGAGAAGATGATCTACAGATTCCCCACACTTTTTGCACATATAATTCCACTCAAGTACAACAATATGCCTCTCCTGAAAATTATATGTAGTTAGAATCTTGCCCAAAGAAGTAGTCCAAGAGAAAAAAGCTACCCAAGGAGGAATCTTCGATTGTCACACCATTTTCCATCGAAAAGATACAACAATAGAAGGGGAGAGAGAATGATAACACCCATTCACCTCGAAACCTCAACCGTTGGTTGGCTTCCAACAAAGTTTATCAGAACCAGCACCTTGCACCTTTGTGGAATAGATCAAGACCATAAAAGCATCCAATGATTGTGACTCTTGATCATTCACTGAACGACAGCACTGTAAGTCCCAAAATATTCTCCCATTTGAGTAACAAAGGAACTTGGAAAAATTCAACAAGCCACTTCTAATGAAATTCCACATACACACCATACGCCCCAGACACAGATTTTATACACTAGCCACCCCACCCATTCTCATACTTCGCCTCAATGACCCTTCTCCAAAGGGCATCATTCTCCAAACCATAACGCCACAACCATTTGCCTAATACCATTCACTGGCCTACATACCTTAGACCAATTTACTAAATGAAATTTATTGATCGCCTTTTAGTCTTGTTGTCCTAGGAAGAGCATTATTTTGATGTTTATCCAAAGGCTCCTTCCTCACCCAGTGTCGGGTGATCATCTTTTAGGATTATGGGGGAATGTAAGGGAAAACACCATTAAGATTTTGGAAATATGTCACTTCAAGTACCAGGGTTTGTTAATAAGGTGAGGGACTAATGGGGTAGTTATAGGGTGACAGAGTCAACCAGATTTATAATGGCCAGGAAAATATATCAATTAAAAGATCTGACAAAAATGGAATAAGGAGAGTTTTGGTGATATAGGGTTACAATAGGTTAATGTCTTGGCTGAATTATCGAAACTAGATTTGAAGGAGGAGTACAGCTTAAATATGGAGGAAGAGGAATAGAGAGGAGCTGAAAACCAAATTAGAAAAAATAGCTCTTATGGATGAAACTATTTGAAGACAAAAATCTAGGGCAATTTGGCTTATGGAGGGGGATGGGGAATTAAATTTTTCCACAGGTTGGCAAACTCTCACATGAGTTCAAATTTTATTGGGAATTTTGAAGTGGATGGAGTAATGTTAAGGGTGGAGAATCAGGTAAATGAATGCATTGTTAGTTTCTATGAGAATTTGTATGGCAAATTATGTTGATTGGAGACCGAAGGTGGATGGTATTGAGTTTGCAACACTTGGAGGGGAAGATAGAGATTGGCTTGAGAAGAGATTTGAGAAAGATGAAGTTCAGCTTTAAAATATATAAATAGGCATAAGACACCAGGTCCAGATGATTCACTATAGCATTCTACCAAAGGTGTCAGGGTGGTTAAGTTTTTGGAAGAATTTCACATTGAAGGCTACTTTGGGTGGAGCATGCCTCATCCATTACTTTGGTTCCTAGGAAACCTGGAGCATCTAACATAAGATATTGTTGACCCATTAGTTTGGTGGTAAGCCTTTCAAAATTTTGGCCAAGGTGTTGACCAATAGGCTGAGGAAGGTTGTGGGTAAAGTTGTTTCAGACTAGCAAAATGCTTTCATGGATGGAAGAAAATTCTAGAGTCTGTTTAAATCACCAATGCAAATTTGGACACTCGAGTATGTAGCAAGATCCCAAAAGTAATATGCAAGTTGGATATTGAAAAGGCTTATAATTGTGCCAACTGGACTACCCTGTTTTATCTGCTATATATGGATTTAGGGATAAATGGAAGCTTGGATAGGTTCTAGTATCTCTTCAGTCCTACAGGTTTTCTTAATTGCTTGGGGGGTTTAAGTTAAGGTGATCACTAATCGTCAAGTAAAAATATACATATAGAGAATTGAGATTTAATTGGCCATTTGGAAAATTCAGAAAATCATAACTACCTAACATAAAAAATCATAGATCCACAACATGTATAGTAAAAAATAACTTCGAATTAACAGGAACTTTACCTCAATTGTCATGGGTGTAAAAACAAGCAGATTGGCGAGATTGAATGCAAACGCAGACAGCAAGAACCCGAGTTGGTACTTCTCAGCGGTAGACGATGACTTCCAGGGATGCAGATACGCAAATGACCCCACTGATACTGCACAACAGATCCCAACCATGGAGAAATACGCAGGAAACATCTTGCTTTGCAAATTTCCAAACTGATGCCTCGGAAGATTCCTAAATTATCAAATGGATATCAAACGGGTTTTTAACAATATAGTTTAGGAAACACTATTCAAACAAAATTTTCAATCATCAAACCAGGCCACAAATAACACGAAGCCCCAACAGCTCTTCATTGAAATTTAATGTGTTTGCAAAAATTGCATGGCCTTGCTGACATAAATTATCATATATCATTATGACACAATTAAACAGCTTTGCTCCTTTGTTACTAAGAAGGTAACCCAGTGATTAAGAATTTAAGACAAAACCCAATTGTCAAATCTTAAAACTTTATCAGATAGAATATTGATGAGCACAAAACTATACCAAATTAAGCATAACAAAACCATTCAGCTCTCGTAACTCCACCTTCCATTTTCAATAAAAAAAATAAAATATCCAAATTTTTTTCTTTATTTTTAATCATATCTAAAAAATTTAAATTATCTGGGAACCAATAAATTAATTAACAGAACAAACAGAGCCATGATACAGTTTCGTTCAGTCAAATTTTACAAATTTAACAAAACACACGCCCAGAGAGAGAGAGAGTTACTTGAACATGATGATGCCGCCGATGAAGGTGACCCAGAGAGCGGTGCCGAAGGCGGTGGAGTAGCAGAGAAGATGAGCTAGCTTGAGATAGATAGCTAGCTTACTAGTTGAATTCTCACCGTCCGATTTCGATCCAAAGGTCTCCGGTGAGAATATCACTCCGACCGCTAAGAATGCCACGGCCCCTAGGAATCGCGTTAGCCAACCCATCTCTCTCTCTCTCTCTCTCTCTGAGTCTGAGTCTGTGTCAGCGTGCGCAAAATGGTAGGTAGTTGAAGAAATTTGTGGCTTTTATTTCTAAGACTGGCACCTACTCTGTACTTGGTTTCGTTGATGCCTTTAATTATTTATTTTAAAGGGAAATTATACTTTGCCCCCATCCCATGTGGTGGTTAACCCGAAAAACACTTTGCTTATTTATAGTTTAAAAATTGACATTTTACTTACTTGATATTAGCTCTATTTGTATCTCATTACGTTAAAAATAAGGATAAATCTGTATTTTTGTTACCTTTTTATGTCTCTCTCATCTCCAAACATAAAAAACTAAAAAATCAAAGAAAAATAAGATCTAAAAACTAGGTTTTGTAAAAATTAAAGTCTAACTTTTAACTCTTCTTTTCATGTATGAACTTTTAGATGTAAAAGTTAGGTTTTAAATTTTACAAAACCTAGCTTTTAGATCTTCTTTTCTCTTAATTTTTTAGTTTTTTATATTTCGAGAGGAGAGAGACATAAAAATGTAATTAAATTACAAATTTTCCATTGTATTTAATAAAGTTGGGTAATGGGAGACAAACGGAGCTAACCATAGGTGGGTAAAATGCCAAATTTTAAACCGTAAAGTGTTTTTCAAGTAAATCACAAGTGAGCAAAGTGTAATTTCTCCTATTTTCAATTTTAAATGACTTTTAAGTAACTTTTTAAGGAAAAAAAAAAAACACCAAAATTTTTAATATAATATAATATAAAAATTATATAATATATCATCAGTAGTAGATACTGTAAGTTGAAACTCTCTATATAAATTATATAAATCTTCTCTCTTTTCTTTTTAATCTAAATATAAAAATGAATAATTATGAAATTATACTTAGGTATTTTTTACAATTATTGTTATGCCTATATATACAGCAATCTAATCTACCATTTTTTTCAATGACGTGGCACAATTTTAATAGAGGATTTAAAAATAAGTAAGCATTTGTTGCAAACTAAGTTGCAACAACTCTTGCAAAATGCACATGTGTCAAGTAGTCATTTGGTGAAAAATTCAATCTTGACATGGAAGTTTTATTTAAATATAAGTTCAAATAGGTGTTTATCTGAGGTATTGACACGTGTGCAATTTTGTAGGAGTTGCTGCAACTTAGTTTGCAGTAAATCCTTACCCTTTAAAAATAGAGGGTTTAGAATTTGACTCTATTGTATTCTCTTTAAATAGTAGATTATATTTTGAAAAGTAAATAGTAGATTATATAACTCTATATATAAACACAATTATAATAAATTTCTATTAATAACTACCATAGTTATCAAATGCATATTTAAACAAAAATAATAATAAAAGAGACAATCATAATAAATGTATTAATAATTATTATAGTTATCAATTTTCATATTTAAACAAAGATAAATAAAATAGATGAAAACCTTCTCTCTCTCTCTCTCTCTCTCTCTCTCTCTCTGTGTGTGGCATGATAAAATCATATTTCTATTAAAAATGATTGTCGACTAATTTCTATATAAAACTGAAGATGTTTGATACCTCATTATTTCGTCACATGAACTTTTAAGGCCTTATAATTTTAAACATAATTATTATAATACTAGTTTTTCTTAAGAGTTTCAACCTATGCATGACATGCCAAAATAAATAAATAAATAAATAAACTCTTGTATTTTTTTTGGCTAAGTATTAAAATTATAATAGTTATTGTAGACAAAGACCCATAGAAAAAAAAATTATTGGTTATATTTTTATTTATTTCAAGAGTTGTGTCTCCCTCTTCCAAAAAATTAGACCTCCTCCCTTTTAATTGGCCTAGTCCAACTAGTAACTACTCAACTCAAAAACTTAACAAAAACAAAACTTTAAAATAAAAAATAAAAAATCTTAGTCAACCTAGTATTAGAGTACTAGCATCAAGTGTTCTAAATGCTAAATATTTAGTATTTAGAACACTAAATACCAAAAACACTACTGTACGAGTCATTTCAAATGCTATATTAAAATAGCAAAAGTAATTTTTGGTTTGTGAAAATAAATAGTTTTGCTCCAGCCCAGTACCGGCAGAAATGATACCGGAGCGAATTTTTTTTTTCTCTTTTTTCAAGTCTATCTCAACCCTGTTTGGCTAGAAATGATGCCAGAATGAAGTTGTTTTTTTTTTTTTTTTTTTTTTTTTTAATTTTTAATTTTAAAATTTATTTTTTTTCAACGTTTTTAGGAATGCTCCAGCTCAGTTCAGGTAGAAATGATACCGGAGCGAAATTTTTTTTCTCTTTTTAGGTTTGTCTCGACCCGGTTCGACTAGGAATGATGTCATAATGTAGTTATTTTATTTTTAAATTTTTTTTTCTATTTTTTTAGAAATGCTCTAGGTCGGTTCAGGCAGAAATAATACTAGAGCAATTTTTTTTCTTCTTTTTGATTTGTCCGAGCCTAGTTCGGCTAGGAATAATGCCAGAATGAATTTTTTTTTTTTTTAATTTTCAATTTTTTTAAATATTTTTTAGGAATGCTCCATCCTGGATCGAAGAGAAATGATACCAGAGTGAAATTTTTTTTCTCTTTTTTGAGTTTGTCCTGGCCCAGCTCGGCTAGGAATGATGCCAAAATAAAGTTTTTATTTATTTATTTTATTTCTAAATTTTTAAATTTTTTTAGGAATGCCCTAGCTCGGTCAGGACAGAAATGATATCGGAGTGAAATTTTTTGTTTCATTTTTTCAATTTGTCCTAGCCTGGTTCAGCTAGGAATGATGTCAGAATAAAGTTTTTTATTTTTAAAATTTTTTTCTTTTAAAATTTTTTTTTTTTTTTAGGAATGCTCCAGCCCGATTCGGGTAGAAATGATACCGGAGCGAAATTTTTATTTTCTCTTTTTCGGTCTATCTCGGCCAAATTCGGCTAGGAATGATGCCACAATGAAGTTCTTTTATTTTCTAAATATTTTTTCTATTTTAAAATTTTTTTTTAGGAATGCTCTAGCTCGGTTCGGCCAGAAATGATACCGGAGTGAATTTTTTTTTTCCTCTTTTTCGGTCTTTCCCGGCCCAGTTCGGCTAGGAATGATGCTAGAATGAAGTTTTTATTTTTTTATTTTTTTTATTTTTTTATTTTTATTTCTAAAATTTTATTTCTATTTTTTTTAAAAAAAAATTAGGAATGCCCTAGCTTGGTTAGGAAAGAAATGATACTAGAGTGATTTTTTTTTTTCTTTCTAATTTTCGGTCAGTCCTAGCCCAGTTTGGCTAGGAATGATGTCAAAATGAAGGTTTTTTTTTTTTATTTAATTTTTTTCCCTTTTTTTTAAAATTTTTTTAGGAATGCTTCAGCCCTATTTGAGCATAAATGATATCAGAGCGAAATTTTTTTTCCCACTTTTTTCGGTTTGTCCCAGCTCGGTTCGGCTAGAAATGATGCTAGAATGAAGTCTTTTTATTTTTTAAATTTTATTTAACTTTTTTAGGAATGCGCTAGCTCGGTTCGGGCAGAAATGATATCAGAGCGAAATTTTTTTTTTCTCTTTTTTGGTCTATCCCAGCCCAGTACGATTAGGAATGACACTAGAATGAAGTTTTTTTTTTTTTTTTTTTAATTTTTTTCCTATTTTTAAATTCTTTTTTATGAATGCTCTAACTCGGTTCGGGCAGAAATAATACCAGAGCAAATTTTTTTTTTTCTCTTTTTTGGTTTGCCCCTACCCGGTTTGGCAAGGAATGATGCCAGAATAATTTTTTTAAAAAAAATATTTTTCTATTTATTTAAAATCTTTTCAAGAATGCTACAAAGTCGTTAGGGCAGAAATGATACCTAAGCAATTTTTTTTTTTTTTTTTGTTTTTTTAATTTTTAGAAATGCCCTTGCCTAGTTTGGGTAGAAATGATACTGGAGATTTTTTTTTTCTCTTTTTCGATCCGTCCCGGCCCGGTTCGGATAGGAATGATGCTAGAATGAAGTTTTTTATTTTTTAAATTTTTTTTTAGGAATTCTCTAGCCTAGTTCGGGTAGAAATGATATCAGACCAAATTTTCTTTTTCTCTTTTTCGGTCTGTCCCAGCTCGGCTTGGCTAGGAATGATGCCAAAATATTTTTTTTTAATTTTTTTTATTTATTTTAAATCTTTTTAGGAATGCTATAGAGTGGTTAGGGCAGAAATTATACCTGACCAATTTCTTTTTCTTTTTCGATTTGTCATGGCCCAGTTCAGCTTAGAATGATGCTAGAATGAAGTATTTTAATTTTTTTTAAGAATGCTACACCCTGGTTTGGGTAGAAATGATACCGGAGTGAATTTTTTTTTCTTCTCTTTTTCGACCTGTCCCGGCCCGGTTTGGCTAGTGATGATGCCAGAATTAAGTTTCTTTATTTTCAATTTTTTTTCTATTTTTTTTTTTAAATTTAGGAATGCCCCAGCCCTGTTAGGATGGAAATGATGCTAGAGTGAAAATTGTTTTTCTCTTTCTCGACCTTTCCCTGTCTGGTTTGGCTAGAAATGATGCTAGAATGAAGATTTTTTTTATTTAAAATTTTTTTTCAATGTTTTTCTTAAATTTTTTATGAATGTCCGGCCTAGTTTTGGCATAAATGATACCGGAGCAAAAGTTTTTTTTTTCCCTCTTTATCGGTTTGTCCCGGCTCGGTTCGGCCAGGAATAATGCCAGAATGAAGTTTTTTTATTTTCTAAATATTTTTTAATTTTTAAAAATTTTTTAGGAATGCTCTAGCCCGGTTTGGGCAGAAATGATATCGGAGCGAAAATTGTTTTTTCTCTTTTTCTGTCTAACCCGGCCTAGTTTGGCTAAGAATGATGCCAGAATGAAGATCTTTTAATTTCTATATATTTTTTCTTTTTTCTTTTTTAAATTTTTTTAAGATATGCTCCAGCCCAGTTTAGCCAGAAATGATACCACAGCGATTTTTTTTTTCTTTTTTGGTTTGTCTTGGCCCCGTTTGGTTAGGAATGATGCCAGAATGAAGTTTTTATTTATTTTTATATATTTATTTTCTTAATTTTTTCTATTTCTTTAAATTTTTTTAGGAATGCACTAGTCCAGTTTGAGTAGAAATGATAATGGAGCAATTTTTTTTTTCTCTTTTTCACTTTGTCCCTGCTCGGTTCGGCTTGGAATGATTCCAGAATGAAGTTTTTTGTTTTCTAAAATATTTTCAGTTTTTAAATTTTTTTTTTAGGAATGCTCTAGCCTGGTTCTGGAAGAAATGATATCGAAGCAAATTTTTTTTTCTTTTCTTTTTCGGTCTTTCTCGGTCCAGTTCGGCTAGGAATGATGCTAGAATGAAGTTATTATATTTTATAAATTTTTATTTTTTTAGGAATGCACCAGCCCAGTTCAGCCAGAAATGATACCACAATGATTTTTTTTTTCTCCTTTTCCATCTGTCCTGGCCCGGTTTTGCTAGGAATGATGTTAGAATGAAGTTTTTTTTTTCCTTAATTTTTTAAAATTTTTTTAGGAATGCTCCAGCCCAGTTCAGCCAGAAATGATTCCATAATGAAAATTTTCTTTTCTTTGTTTTAGTTTGTCTAGGCCTGGTTTGGTTATGAATGATGCTAGATTGAAGTGTTTTTATTTTATTAATTTTTTTTCAATTTCATTTTTTTTAATTCTTTTAGGAATGCTCCAGCCTAGTTCTGGAGGAAATGCTACTGGAGCGAATTTTTTTTTTCTCGTTTTCGGCCTGGTTTAGCTAGTAATGATGCTAGAATGAAGTTTTTTTTAAAAAAAAATTATATTTATATTTTAATTTTTAATTATTTTAGGAATGCTCCAATCTGGTTCGAACAAAAATGACACCGATGCGAATTTGTTTTCTTATTTTCGGCCTGTCCTGGCCCGGATTGGCGAGGAATGATGCCAGAATAAAATTCTTTATTTTAATTTTTTTAGGAATGCCCCAGCTCAGTCTAGACAGAAATGATACCATGGTGACATTTTTTTATTTTTTTTTTCACTTTTTTTTATCTATCTTGGCTCGGTTTGGCTAAGAATGATGCCAGAATGAAGTTTTTTTTTTTTTTTTTTTTTAAATTTTTTTTAATTTTTTTAGGAATGCACTAGCCTAGTTTAGGCCGAAATGATACCATAGTGAAATTGCCCCCCCCCCCCCCCCCCTCTTTTTAGGTCTGTCCTGGTTTGGTTTGGCTAGGAATGATGCTAGAATGAAATTTTTGAATTTTTTTTCTGTATTTTTTTAAGGAATGCTCCAACCCGGTTGAGGTAGAAATTATATCAAAGAGAAAAAAAATTTATCTTTTTCGATCTGTCCCGGCCCAGTTTGGCTAGGAATGATGCTAGAATAAAGTTTTTTATTTCTTTATTTTTAAAATCTTTTTATTTGTATTTAATTTTGTTAGGAATGCTCCTGCCCGATTAGGGCAAAAATGATACCTTAGTGAATTTTTTTTTCCCTCTTTTAGGTCTGTCCCGGCTTGGTTCAACTTAGAATGATGCCATAAGGAGGTTTATTTTTATTTTTTAAGAATTTTGTTTCTTATTTTTTTTTTCATTTTTTTAGGAATGCTCCATCCTGGTTCGAGTAGAAATTATACCGGAGCGAATTTATGCCAGAATGAAGTTTTTATTTATTTAATATCATTTAAGGAATGCTCTAGCATGGTCAGGGCAGAAATGATCCCTAAACAAAATTATTTATTTATTTTTTCTCATTTTCAGTTTGTCCCGCCTGGTTTGACTAGGAATGATGCTAGAATGATTTTTTTTTTTTCATTTTAAAATTTTTTTCTATTTAGTTTTTTTTTTTTTTTTTTTTTTTTTTTTTTTTTTTTTTTAAGAAATGCACTAGCCTAGTTTGGGTGGATATGATATTGGTGCAATTTTTATTTTCTCTTTTTCGATCTGTCTCACCCTGGTTCAGCTAGGAATGATGCCAGAATGTAGTTTTTTTTTTTTTTTTTTTTAAATTATTTTTTGAAAGGTTCAATTTAATCAACCATCTTGTTGGCTTTATTTCATGCCAAATTTGCTTGAAATTCAACATTTAGAAACCCTGTATTTAGGTGGGAATCATGTAAGGGTAGTGCGTGAGAGAGTGTGAAAAATGCTCAAGACTGTGCAGTGAAGCAGGGACTCACAACTGGATTTCGCGGGTAGCTTATGATTGGCAAGCTGCCAGAAGAAGCACACGAGTGAAGCATGCAGAGAAGTTGAACCATCATGCCAGCTGTAGCATTATAGGACAAAAAGTCTAGACTGGCCATTCAGTTAGCTCACGGCTTGAACTCGCGACTCAGTCAAGTGGTGAGGCCAAGTCGCCAGCCAGCTCTGTTTTGGAAAAATGACTCTTCACATTCCAAACACGCACCAGTATATATAGACTCTTATACCCACGAAATGAAGAGAGCTTCCAGAGAGAATTTTTAGAGAGAAACCCTAGAGAAAAACAAGATTGACTCATTCACAATCTTCATCCTTGTTTCTTCAAATTCCTCTACTCTCACCCTCTCCATTGTTACATCCTTGAGAGGTTCTTGGCCAAATCATTTTTTCACTATACCCACATCTGTGAGAAGGCTTTTTGGTGCTATGGAAAGCAATAGGAAGGGACTAATGGTTATTGGCTGATGCCATAGGCTATAGCGGAATCCAGTAAGCTAGAAAAGACAAAGGTTCGGCGTAACCTCGTTGGAGTAAGAAGATTGGAGAGCTTAAGTACACTGGGTAGATTAACCTTAGAGGGTCTATTGCTGTTCATGTTTCCCAACTACATTTTCTAGTGGATTATTGATCGCTTGGAGGGCAGCGAAGAGGTTTTACGCCGAGGGATTCGGTTTCCTCTTCGATAACACATTGTTGTGTTGTCCTTGTGTTCACATTTCTCTTCCCTTAATATTTGCCATTTAATTCCTGCTGTGGATATGATTTTAATTGGTTTAGATTGTTTATCAATTCTGTTATTAGCTTATGTTCATTTTCCACACATATATTGTTTGACATTAAGCTTGAATTGATAATTTTGTAATTGGAGGTCTAAATGTTCATAGTGTTTTATACGCTATTTGAACTTTCAATTGGTATCAGAGTTGGTACACTTGCTGTGGTTTTATTACCTGAGTGTGATCCTAGACCCCTTGGCTTGCTATGGAAAGTGCTATGGTAAAGGCCAATATGAAGTGGAGTAAAGGTGTTTGTGATAATGACTCTATGAGCATATTTGGAGATTGTCCTAGTAATGAACTTTTAGAGTTATTTAAGTCAAAGAAACATGCTAGAGTTTTTATACACATCCTGAAATCATTAGTTCATAAAAATCATGATGTTCATAATAGCTTGTATGAGTCGATTTCCTTGGTTGAAAAATATAAGAAGATGAATAGACATTTGTGTGATAAACTTGATGGTTTGAAAAGAAATCTACATTCTTCTATGAATGAAGAAAATAAAGATGAGTCTTGCTTTGATGGTCAGGAATGCCTATCACATGCTTGTCTTTTTGTTCATATCGCATTGAAAGTGTTTAATTCATGTTTGTGGAATCTTGATAATGGTTGTTCAAGGCATATGACTGGAGACAAGTCTTTGTTCAAAACTCTTAAAGAGAAGGAAGATGGTTATGTGACATTTGGAGATGGTAGTCACTCACAAGTTCTAGGAAATGGAGTCGTTGAGATTTCGGGACTACCCTTGATGATCGATGTGCTGTACATCAAAGAATTGAAAGTGAACTTGCTGAATATCACTCAAATATGTGATGAAGACTTCTTAGTCCAATTTTCAAAGAAAATGTGTCTAATCCTAAATGATGAGGGTGTCCAAGTGTTGAAGGGATTTAGGACCATCAACAATTGCTACAGTATCATTCCCAAACCAAGCATAGCGTGTTGAAGTGCTCGAGTGAATCTCTTGGAGCTATGGCATCAATGACTTGGGCATGCTAATTACAAGCAAGTGGCTAAAGTCTCAAAGTTAGAAGTAGTGGTTGGTTTACCAAAGTTTGGGAAAATTGAGAAAAGTGTTTGTAGTCCATGTGAAATGGGAAAACAAACAAAATCAGCTCATCCTAAGGTGAATGTAGTTGCTACTGTTGGGATTTGTGCCCTAGAATTCTATTGTATGATGCTATGTTTTATATTATGTATGACATTATGTATGACATGATGTATGACTTAATATTGAAATTAATAAAGTTGTTTTATTATTATCTGAAATAATGGTAACATGAATATTTGGACATTATCATATAGTCCATGAGATGCATAGTATGTGATTTATGTGAAAAGTCACAGAAGATATAAATCATAAATTCTTTGTAAACTCAGAATACTAGTTCGTGGTCGGTGATGAAATTAGGTATTTCATCTGTGAAGACTATAGCATATTAACTAAGATGATTTGTCTCGATCATGGAAGTGGTGACTTCTAGTTGATATGTTGATATGTTTTAAGAGTTAAAACATATTGAACTGGATTACTGTGAGATTTATTATTCTCCTAACGACTGTAAATTGAATAATAAATCTCACGACTTATATTTGCATGAACTCTTAATCCTGAGAGAATAATGGACCTGATCATGAAGTGTAGGTTGCTTTGATATATCAAGAGTGAGATCTAACTGATTGAAAGACCACATATCTTGGGCATCTAGTGGAATTGGAGTGAATATTGAGAGTCTTTTCAAGAACTTCTGATCTTCGGTTTTGAATTTCACCGCTTCAAGGTACACTCTCTTGTTCTCTAATTCTGAAACTTATATGGCACATGTTATCAATTGTAAATGAAGTAAATCCTTTTAATTAATTTTTTCCGCTGCATACACTCATATTCCCATCAGCTACTTCACGCCCTTTGGAGTTACTTCATGTGGATCTAATGGGTCCAACAAGAACTGAAAGCATGGGCGGAAAGCGCTATATTATGGTGGTAGTTGATGATTTCTTAAGGTACTCTTGGGTGGAATTCCTTAGAGAGAAGTCGGAGGCATGTGATAAAATGGAACGGTTATTCAAGAGGCTACAGAATGAAAAAGGGGTTTCCATAGTCAAAATCAGAAGTGATCATGGGAAGGAATTTGAAAATGCTAAATTTAAAACCTTTTGCAATGAGCATGGCATCAAGAAGGAATTTTCAGCTCCAAAGACTCCACAACAGAATGGGGTGGTTGAAAGAAAGAATTAACTGAAACAATGGAAAGATGGAATATTCATCTCTCAAGAGAAATATGCCAAAAATCTTGTCAAAAGATTTGTTCTAGACTCTAAGAAACACACTTCCACTTCCATGAGTTCCTCAGTAAAACTGAGCATAGATGGAGCCGGTGTCGATGTAGACCCAACACTTTATCGAAGCATGATTGGTAGTCTTCTCTATTGCACTGCAAGTAGGCCAGACATTGCTTTTAGTGTCGGGGTATGTGCACAATTCCAAGCAGCTCCTAAAGAGTCCCACTTGACGGCAGTCAAGTGAATTATTCGCTATATCAATGGCACATCTAACTATGGGATTTGGTATTCAAAAGATTCGAATGAGTGTTTGGCTAGATATTCAGATGCTGATAGGGTCGGGTGCATTGATAATAGGAAAAGCACTTTCGGTGGTTGCTTCTCTCTTGGGAATAACTTAGTTTCATGGATGAGGAAAAGCAGAATTCAGTCTCTCTTTCAACGACTGAAGCTGAATATATAGCAGCAGGAAGTTGTTGTGTATAACTACTATGGATGAGAAAGCTACTACATGACTATGGAATTTCTCAAGACACTATGTGTGTATTATGTGATAACACTAGTGCTATAAATTTGTCAAAGAATCCAGTTCGACACTTGAAATCCAAGCATATCAAGATCCGGTATCACTTCATTCAGGACTTGGAGGAGGACAAGATTGTGTGTCTAGATTTCATCAATACTGACAATCAAAAGGCAGACATATTCACTAAACCTCTTGATAGTCCGAGGTTTGAATTTTTGCGTAAGACCATTGGTGTCGGTATCATTCCTTGAACTCTATCTTCCATGTGATCTTTTTGTGTTCATTTATGTATTTTTCCTTTATTGGTCATACATGTTATGTGTATTTGCATTCCTTTACTTAAAATGTTTTTACATTGTTATTTTTTATCAATCTTTTATTGTTTGTGTGTCAAAAATCCAAAAACCACATAAAAAGTAGAAAATCTAAAAAGTTTGATCGACATTGTTGAGTTTTGTCTCAAAGCATGTTTTGCCTTGTACCTTTGTACTAATGGCTTTGTGCATCTACAAGCTTAGCTTGTTCCCTATGCACTCATATCATTGTGGGAGAAATCTTGAAATCTATGTGACTGTTGTAAATAAATCTTCAACCTTGTCATGAATGATTAGTGAATGGTTTTGTTGATCTTGAGACATGCATAGACTTGTGCCTATATATCTTCCCACTCTTTATTTTATTGTTTTTGCTTAAAGAACTCACCAAATGTAAATCTCCAAATGAAAAGAGATATAGAGCTGCAAAAGCCTGTCACACATACTAGTATTTGACTAGGAAAATGGAAAGCGACCAAAAATAAAATGTATGATGCCCAAAAAGCCAAAGGCTATCTCATTAAATTGAAATATCACAAATTTCAGGCATTAATCTCACAATGAGATGTATCGATTCAAAAAGATCAAATGATATGTTATTTATGGAGCCAAATGAAAAGCTTCAAAGAAATGTAATCAAGTTTATGTGAGAGGTCATATATGCATAAGTCTATAATTGAGATGGGTCACATTATTTAGTGCTAATTGTGTATGTCTTGGTTGAATTGATCATTGAAACTTTACATTAGACTAAGGATTATTTCATTTTTGATATCCACACACATCACACATGTCTATGTTCAATGAATGCCATATTCATTTGTGTGATTGTATTTGATTAAATGTGTTTTCACATGCTCAATCTTTGTTGATTAAACACAAAAAGATTTTTGAGTGTTTTAGTTGTTTTTGGAAAGTATTTTTTTTTTTTTACAAAAATTGTCAAAATTTCAAAAACAATGTTGCCCTGTTCTGGCGACTCAGTTGCAGGTTGGTCCAGTTGCATGCCCAATCGCGAGCCCACATAGAGATTTTTCGCGACTCACTGGCAGGTCAATGTCCCAGTCACGAAAAATACTTAGAATATTTTTCAAAATTTGGGTTTTTATATTTCTCGCGGCTCAGTGTGGCGACTTGTTTGCGAGTGGAAGGTCCAGTTGCGAGGGGTACATAGAGATTTTCGCAGCTTACCTCGCAACTTTCTCGCAGGTAGACCTTTCAGTCGCGAAAAACACTTAGAAAATTTTTCAAAATTTTGTTTTTAAGTGTTCTGGCGGTTGGCCCTGACGACTTACATGCGACTTGACTTAGCTGCGAAAATTGCGTGTTTTGAATAATAAGGGTCTTTTTCAAGACTGGTTTCAAAAACTTTTCATTTTTCCCTCGCACCCCGTGGTTGTTCATCTTCTGGTCTAACTTTCACTCTTTCCAAAACCACCGTGTTCACACACAAAATCTTCAACTTCTTTTCACCACTTTCTCGACCTTCAAGGAAAAGTATGGGTTTTGTTTCTTACTCATTATATTTCACATTTACTGCATATATCTCTTGGATTGTGTGTTTTTGCTGATATTTGTAAATCTCTTGATTGAATATGGGTATCTGATCTTCTGGTGAAATTGATGTGTGATTTTTGGTGGTTATGTACTGATCTACTCTATCTTGAGTAAACATTGTGTTATTAGTGGCGCGCGCGCGCACACACACACACACACACACGCATTGTCATGATTGGAACCTAAATCTCAAGTTTTTAGGGTTTTCTTCATTATCCATATTTTGGAACTAACCCAATAATAATAATGTTTGGTGTCTTGTGTGGTTTCTCTTGTTTTTGGTAAAACATGATGCAGAGTGAAAATGTCTCCATTCAAGAGAGTAGCTATGAAAGGAGGCAGCAGCAAAGGGAAGGAGCCTGTCATTGATGTTAATGACCTCTCACCTAGAACAAAAAGACCCGTTCACCATCAGGAGTGTTCAATCCCAACAAGTTTAGATCCTATGCTGCCTTTCAGACTCATGAGAATTATTTCAGAGATGCTACATCGTTCGTTGAAAGGGTTGTTGATCAACCTTCTCTTCTTGACATCGACATCCTTAAATGGTTTGCTCACAAGGATTGGAATTACCTTCTCTCCGACCTTGATGAAGCATATGAGAATTTGGTAAAAGAGTTTTATGCCAATACAATTGTTGAAGGTGAAGAACTCAAGTACTGGGTTAGAAGAAAAAGTTTCTCAGTCTCTCTTGCATATCTGGCAGAGATCCTTCACATCAACCGGTCGATGCTTAAAAACTCACCAGTTTATGATGATCTATGTCTAGGTGAGGACCTACTTCGGGATGCTCTTGGAAAAGACTTGGAATTCTCACCAAATGGGAACTCAGTCAGTGTTTCCTCTCTTCCTCCGAAATTGAGGGTGCTTACAATCATCATGTTTCACAACATGTACCCCTTATCTAGCACTGGGTATATAAACCTCGGACGTGCCTTGTTTCTTCATGATCTGATCTCTGATGTAGAGATTGACATTGTGCACATATCTTTCACGTTCTGTGCAAAACGGTTCTACGAATTGAGTCAAGGAAATGCATTCCTTTTTGCTGCCTTATTTCTAGAATTTTGAAGCTCAAAGGGATTCATCCATCAGAAGATGAGTCTCCCTACACAAAACCGAGTCCAATCAACATGCGTACGTTTAATGCTAGCATTGGTCATAGTCGGAAGGGAATCAAAACAGAAACTTCAGCATCTCACAGTGGTTCTCCTTCTAGCTTATCCTCTTTTGACGAGAAGCTAGACAACATTGTGGCATCTGTCCACGAGTTGAGCACCAAAATATCTGGACTCGCATCTATCTTGCACCATCACAACATTCGGTGTGATATGAAGTTCACTTCTCTTCAAACTCAATTGGATCAGATTCAAAGAAAGCTAGAAGAAGATAAGGACTAGTTATTCCATGACAAAAGGGGGAGATAATGTTGATAAGGGGAGTACAATGATAAGGGGAGAAAGAGCTTGATCAAAGGGGGAGACTTTGGCAAGCAGGCCTATGTTTAATATTTTGCTTCATATTAGCATATTTCAGTGATTATGTTATGTTATTCAGTATATTCTGTTTTTGTACCTTTGCTTTTGTAAGCTTTTAAGGTTTTTGTACCTATACTTTATAGTTAAGTACTTGCTGTTAAATGTTATGCATTTTCTTTAAGTACATCACTCTTATGCTCTTTGTTGGATCTTATATCCTTAATGCAATTACCTAGTGTTGTTGCATTGGTTGAGTGTTGGACATGCAAATGATACTCTGCATTGAGCTTATTAGTTTACATGTCCCAATGCTCATTCACACAAGGAATGAACATTTGGAGATACTGTGTTTTCTACATTCCTTGTGTGAATGAGCATTGTGGTCACTATTTCCTTTTTGGTAAAGCCATGGTTTATTGTTCAAGTCCATTTTGCTTGATCGCATTGTGTTTGCTCCATATGCATTACAAGTTTTCTATATACAATGATCATACTGTGTTATTGTGTTTCAGGAGATACTTGTTCTTACGGTTCAAGAGCTTCACAGATTCTATAGTTAGGTGTGAGTGAGTTTTGTTCAACTGTTCCTAACTCACGCATTAAGTCTAGAGTTTGTTGTAGAGTTTTGTTACTGAATAGCCAAAAGGGGAGATTGTAAGGTTGAATTGAATCAACCATCTTGTTGGCTTTATTCCGTGCCAAATTTGCTTGTAATTCAGCATTTAGAAACCCTGTATTTAGGTGGGAATCATGTAAGGGTAGTGTGTGAAGAAATGCTTAAGACTGTGCAGTGAAACAGGGACTCGCGACTATATCTCGCGGGTGGCTTACGACTAGCAAGCCGCCAGAAAAAGCACACAAGTGAAGCATGTAGAGAAGCTAAATCGTCATGCCAGTTGTAGCACTACAGGACAAAAAGTCCAGACTGGCCATTCAGTTAGCTTGCGGCTTGAACTCGCGACTCAGTCAAGTCGCCAACTAGCTCTGTTTTGGAAAAATGACTTTTCACATTCCAAACACGCACCAGTATATATAGACCCTTATACCCACGGAATGAAGAGAGCTTCCAGAGAGAATTTTGAGAGAAAAACCCTAGAGAAAAACAAGATTGACTTATCCATAATCTTCATCCTTGTTCTTCAAATTCCTCTACTTTCACCCTCTCTATTATTACATCTTTGAGAGGTTCTTGGCCAAATTCTTTTCTCACCATACCCACATCTGTGAGAAGGCTTTTTGGTGCTTTGGGAAGTAGTTAGGAAGGGACTAATGTTTATTGGTTGATGCTATGGGCTATAGTGGAATCCGGTAAGCTAGAAAGGACAAAGGTTCGGCGAACCTCGTTGGAGTAAGAAGCTTGGAGGGCTTAGGTACACTGGGTAAATTAGGCTTGGAGGGTCTATTGCTGTTCATGTATCTCAACTACATTTTCTAGTGGATTATTGATCGCTTGGAGGGCGGCGGAGAGGGTTTACGCCGAGGGCTTTGGTTTCCTTTTTGATAACACATCGTTGTGTTATCCTTGTGTTTGCATCTCTCTTCCCTTAATTTTTGTCATTTAATTTCTGCTGTGGATGTGATTTTAATTGGTTTAGATTATTTATCAATTCTGTTGTTAGCTTATATTCATTTTCTGCACATATATTGTTTGACATTAAGCTTGAATTGAAAATTTTTGTAATTGGGGGTCTAAACGTTCATAGTATTTTATACGCTATTTGAACTTTCATTTTTCTTTTTTCTTTTTTTTTTATTATTTTTTTTTTTTAGGAATACTCCAGACCGATATTGGCAAAAATGATATCAGAGCGAATTTTGTTTTCTTTCTCTTTTTTGGTTTGTCTCAGCCAGCTTGGTTAGGAAAGATGCTAGAATGAAGTTTTTTTTATTAATTATTTTTCTACTTTTATTTTTTATTCTTTTAGGAATGCTCCAGATCGGTTCGGGCAGAAATGATACTAGAGCAATTTTTTTTTTCTTTTTTTTAGTCTGTCTCGACCAGCTCGGTTAGGAAAGATGCCAGAATGAAGTTTTATTTTTTTATTTAAATTTTTTTTTCTATTTTTTGGTCTGTCCCATCCCGATTCTGCTAGGAATTGTGCTAGAATGAAGTTTTTTATTTTTAGAATTCTTTTCCTTTTAATCATTTTTTTAGGAATGCGCGAGCCTAGTTTGGGCAGATAATGATACCGAAGCAAAATGTTTTCTTCTTCTCTTTTGCGGCTTGTTTCAACCCGATTTGGCTAGGAATGATGCCAGAATATGGTTTTTTTATTTTTTATTTTTTTTATAATTTTATTTCTATTTAATTTTTTTTTTTTTTTTTTTAGGAATGCACTAGCCCAGTTCAGGCAAAAATGATACTAGAGTGGATTTTTTTTTTTCTCTTTTTCAGTTAGTCCCAGCTCGGCTCAACTAGGAATGTTGACAGAATAAAGTATTTTCATTTTTAAATTAATTTTTTTTCTATTTTTTTTAAATTTTTTTAGGAATGCCCTACCATGGTTAGGACAGAAATGATACCGGATCGAAATTTTTTGTTTTCACTTTTTTGGTCTATCCTGTCTCAGTTCGACTATAAATAATACCATAATGAATTTTTATTTTTTTTTTATTTTTTTAAATTTTTTTAAATTTTTTTTAGGAATGCTCCAGCCTGGTTCGAGCATAAATGATATCAGTGCGAAATTTTTTTCTTCTTCTATTTTTTGGTTTGTCCCAGCCAGGTTCAGCTAGGACTGATGCCAGAATGAAGTTCTTTTATTTTCTAAATTTTTGTTCTATTTAAATTTTTTTTTTTTGGGAATGTTCTCATCCGGTTCAGCCATAAATGATACTAGAGTGAAAATTTTTTTCTTCTCTTTTTCAGTCTTTCTTAGCCCGGTTTGGCTAGGAATGATGCCATAATAAAGTGTTCTTTTTTTTTTTTCTTTTTTTTTTCTTTTTTTTAATTTCTATTTTTTTTTTAATTCTTTTAGGAATGCCCCAGCCCGGTTAGGACAGAAATGCTACTGGTGTGAATTTGTTTTTCCTCTTTTTCAGTCTGTCTTATCCCGTTTCGGTTTTGAATGATGCTAGAATGATTTTTTTTTTAATTTTATTTTTTCTTTTTTTTTTCAAATTTTTAAAATTTTTAAAAGAATGTCTTGCCCGGTTTGGGCATAAATGATACTTGAGCGAATACCTTTTTTTTTTTTTCCTCTTTATTGGTTTGTCCCGGCTCAATTCGGCTAGGAATGATGCTAGAATGAAGTTATTTTTATTTTTTATTTTTATTTTTAGGAAAGCTTTAGCCCGATTTAGGTAGAAATGATACCGTAGCGAAATTTTTCTTCTTCTCTTTTTCGGTCTGTCCAGGCCCGGTTTGGCTAGGAATGACCCTAGAATTTTTTTTTTATTTTTTTTTTTTACTTTTATAATTTTTTTTGGGAATGCTCTAGTCTAGTTCGGACAAAAATGGTACCAGAGCAAATTTTTTTGTTCTCTTTTTTGGTTTGTCCCTACTCAGTTCGGTTAAGAATGATGCCAGAATGAAGTTTTTTTTTTTTTTTTTTTTTTTTTTAATTTTTAATTTAGTTTTATTTATTTATTTTTATTTTAAAATTTTGTAGGAATGCTCCTGCTCGATTCGGGAAGAAATGATACTGCAGCGAAAAAGTTTTTTCTCTTTTTCAGTTTGTCCTAGCCTGGTTCAGCTAGGAATGTTACAAGAATGTAGTTTTTCTTTAAAAAACAATTTTTTTTTTTTTTTAAAAATTTTTTTTTTTAGGAATGCTCCAGCTCAGTTCAGGTAGAAATGATACTAGAGCGAAATAATATTTTTTCTCCTTTTTGGTCTGTCCTGGCCCGGTTCGGCTAGGAATGATGCCAAAATGAAGTTTATTTTATTTTATTATATTATATATATATATATATATATATATTTTTTTTTTTTGAATTTTTTTTAGGAATGCTCTAGCCCAGTTTGGGAAGAAGTGATACCAGAGCGAAATTTTTTTTTCTTTCTCTTTATGGATGTCTCCTGGCCTGGTTCGATTAGGAATGATGTTGGAATAAAGTTTTTATTTTATTTTATTTTTATTTTATTTTATTAATTTTAAAAAAATTTAATTATTTATTTATTTTTATTATGAATGCTCCAGCCCGGTTTGGGCAGAAATGATACTGGGGTGTAAACATTAAAACTAAAAAATAATTGTTAATAACATACCAATAAACGGTTAAGTTTTACCCCTTGCCTTAGCAAATCTTCTAGTAAGCCATAACACAAATAAAACTATAAAAATTGTAAAGAAACTTTAAGAAAACCTAAATTACATTCTATAGCAGCTCTCTCTTGAATATTTCCCTAAAGGGCCTTTAAATAGGTCAAGGAATCCTATTATAAGTTGAATTTCGGTTTGGAGAAAATCCCAAGTTTTTAGGCTTCACTTAACCGACGTTTTTGGCCCAATTTAACTTCAGAATTCGGACTTTTGGTAAACTACAAAGTTGTAGCCCTTTAGGTTAACTTTCTATCCCAACTTGAATCATCTTGATTAAACATCTGAGCCAAATGTTATGCTCCAAATACTAACTGGTGTGCAGGTTGGAATCCTAATCCGAATTGGACTTGGATTTTGTGTAAATTTCCTTTGATTCCCTGCTCCAATTGGACTTGAATTTAATTGAGTTGGCCTTCTTTGACTTCATCACGGCCCTTGTAAAAGTAAAGTCCATTAGCTTTATTCTTTGCACAAATCCACTTATTT
Source organism: Quercus gilva (assembly GCA_023621385.1). Lineage (NCBI taxonomy): Eukaryota > Viridiplantae > Streptophyta > Magnoliopsida > Fagales > Fagaceae > Quercus > Quercus gilva. Next base: position 53,887,350 of record CM042473.1, on the reverse strand, counting down.
AATTTCATTATCCTGCAAAAGACAAATTCGCGCATTAAAATTCAATTAAGCACAAAATTGATTATTCAGCATTATTCCAAAACCAACTATAAAATGCATGAATTAGCTCAAAATAAATATGATAATGTTTTCTATTAATAATATAAATATGCAAAATTAAACTATTATCACACTCCCCAACCAGCTCATTGCTAGTCCTTAGCAATTTAAGCGACTCGAGACAAAGACACAAAATCACAAAAAAATATTACTTTAGTAGAAATAGTTAATCAAAGGTCAAAACACTAACAACCACCAAAGATATTCCACATGCCATTAATACTCAGTGTGTGAATAGTTTAGCCAACGCAAACACAACCTTAGTCTTAAGATAAAATGTGGCTTGAATTTCTATCCAAAGTTATGCTTCAACTCAAATCTCACAATTGTTAACACTCAACAAATAAAATTACTCTGAAAAGGGTGTAACTTTCAAACATATGTGGGCAGAATAATGTAGAACAAAGACTAATATCTCACATATAAATAGGATGAAGAACCGTAAAGCAAAATAAATGACATTTATAGTCTCATGAAAGGATGCCAAACACTAAGAATATTACACCACACACACTAATTAGTCATGTCAAGATCCAAACCATACATTCCTTAAGATCAAATAGGACTTTCATTGGGACGTAATGTAGGATAAAGAAGAGGAATTTAGAACAAAGGGTATAGGTAAAAATAAAAAGTGTTCCCAAGAATAATTAGAGAGACAACTTCTTTTGAGTATATGACAATTGATTTATCCTCTCAAGTTTCTTGAATATTGCACTTTCACTTTCTTTCTTTTTTCTTCAAAATTTCATCAACAAATTCATTCTCTATTTCTTCCTCTTTTACATTCTTTTTTTTTTCAACATTTTTCCTTTTCTGTTTATGACCCTTTTTATTTTTATTTTTTTGAATGAGTCCTCCTTTTCTTCCAACTATTTCACCTCAAATTTACCGCAATAAGACAATTTGATTGCATTTATTCTTGGAACGCTTTAGGAAAGGTTTGAGAAAGAACTAAAATAATAGGCTCAAATGGGTGACTAGCAGTAATGTGTCAAGAAAGAAAATAATAATGGCTCAAAATTAACAAAGATGGCATAAAATCATCTCTTAAGGATTGGGATAGTTCTTCAAAATCGATGACTTTAACATATTCAGTGTGGCATAAAATTGATGAATTCTTAGCATTCGACCAAATCAAAGAATAATGAGACTAAGCAACAACAAAGTTATATACTTCCAAATGAAAAATGAGATCAAAAGAAAATAACCCTCTAAAAAAAATGAATGGCTCAAGAACTCACTTGGGTAGTCTCTACATTTTATTTTCAAGATTTTCAAAGTCATCTTTATCTCTCAACCAAGAAACATGTTCATGTGGCTAAAGTGCATGTGCATAATAGTTGAACATGAAAAACAATGGAATTCTTTACATAGAAGTATCATAAATAACTTTGACTTAAAACTCTTGCTAAAGCAACACTTTTTTTTTGGTTGAAAATTGGACAAAAAACAAAAACAAAAATCAATAAAAACAATCCAAAAAAATAACTTATGCGTATAATAAAACTAAATGCAACCCACGATGCATCTTCCTTTCCAGGACTTCGAAAAGGCACTTTTGGAACACCAATAGGCATAAAACGAAAGAAAAAAAATTAAGTACTATATCTTACTTTGATGTGGAAGCGTAACAACAGGTTTATTGTCTTAATAAGATTAGCCTCTATCATAATTTACCATAAATTGAATAAGTTCATAACAATAACATAAAAAATAAAAAATAAAAAATAAAAAAAACCAAATGATTATGACTAAAGGAAAATTTTTACGAAACGAATGGGTCTTTGGAATGATATGAACAAATGGGTATGTCTTCACTTAGAGAAAATTAAAGTGGGGTCAATCCCCTCTACCATTGCGTATTGGTACTTATAGGGTGTAGAATAGATCTGCTTATTTTTGTTCTTACAAATGGAATTCGTCTATTATTACTATCTATTATTATTATTACTAAAAGAATAGGACAAATATTAATTCTTTCCTCGAGAAAATCTATCGAAAGAGTGGGTCCAGAGCATAGTTTTTTTACTTTTTACAATGCAATAAAGTTACATATTATTCGTTGATTAAAGGGGTATTTCCATGGGTTTGCCTTGGTATCGTGTTCATACTGTCGTATTGAATGATCTAGGTCGTTATCATTCTGTTTAATTGTCCTCAATGATAACAAGAAAAAAAATAAAGAGTAGAGATTACAGAGAGTACCTTGAAGAGATAAACATAAATGAACAAAAAAAAAAAAAAAAAATTAACACCTGCAAAAGGGGTTAGAAAAAGAAATAACAAAAAGAAAAACAAATCTACAATACGACACAAACACTAATGCTAATTGGTTGGTAAGTCTTGATAAATGGGATCCTCCAAATTAATGGATTCATCTTTTGTGAAAAATTCTCAAGAAATGGCTTAAAACGTTGTCCATTCACCTCCATTCTTAGGATTTTCAATTTCTATGGCACTATGGGAGAAAACATTTTTAGCAATGAAAGGTCTAGTCCATCTAGATCTTAATTTTCTGGGGAACAAATGTAACCTAGAATTATAAAAAAGAACTTTTTGAGATGGTTCAAAAGATTTCCTTAAAATTTGTTTGTCATGAAAAACCTTCATTCTTTCTTTAGAAATCCTAGAATTCTCATATGCTTCACACCAAATTTCTACCATGTCATTCAATTGTAATTTTCTCAATGAACTAGCCTTGTCTAAGCTAAAGTTAAACATCTTTATTGCCCAATATGATTTATGTGTCAATTTCACAGGCAAGTGATAAGTTTTACCATAAACAAGTCTTTAGGGAGACATACCAAGAATATTTTTTAGGCAGTGCAGTACGCCCAAAGTGCATCATTCAACCTCAAAGATCAATCTTTATGATTTGGGTTAACCGTCTTTTCCAAAATTTGTTTGATCTCCCTATTGGCAAGCTTAACTTGTCCACTTGTTTGTAGGTGATATAGGGTGGCAACCTTGTGTGTTGTGCAATATTTTCTCATTAATGCCTCAAAAGGTCAATTGTAAAAGTGCAAGCCCCCATCACTTAAATAAATAAACCTTGACGAAACATTTTCCTTTAAGAATTTCAAAACAATTTTGTGATCATTCTTTTTACAAGGAATAGCCTCAACCCATTTTGAAACATAATCTACAGCCACTAGAGTGTAAAGATATCCAAAAGAAGGAGGGAACAGACCCATGAAATCTATGCCCCAACAATCAAAAATTTCAACAACTAAGATTAGGTTTAAAGATATCATATTTCTACGAGTTATTCCTCCCAACTTTTGGCAAGACTTACAAGATTTGCAAAAATGATGAGCATCTTTAAACATATTAGGCCAATAAAAACCACATTGCAAAATCTTTGCAGCAGTTTTCCTTGAAGAAAAATGGCCTCCACAAGCTTCATTATGACAAAAGGAGATGACACTAAATATTTCATTATTAGGGACACATCTCCTAATGATTTAATTTGGACAGCACTTAAATAAATAAGGATCATCATAAAAGAAATTGCGTATCTCAACCATGAAGCGTTTCTTATCTTAAGCACTCCAGTGAGATGGTGTTTGGCTTGTGACAAGAAAATTGACAATATTTGCATACCAAGGCAAAGTAGAGATGGAAAACAATTGTTCATTAGGGAATGAATCCCTAATGGGCAATGCATCCATGGATTCATTAAAAGTGAGGTGTGACAAATGGTCTGCCACCACATTTTCTACTCCCCTTTTATCTTTGATGGTGATATTAAATTCTTGTAGTAGAAGAATGTTGGAGGGAAAATTTTGATGTTCCCAAATAGAATATAGGGTAGCCAAGCTGGAACTCGATGATGGGCCCTTGAAATAAAGCCCAAAGGCTTTCGGTGTCGTGTAAGCCCGCCCAAGCAAGAGATAGAGGCTGCACCTTGACAAGAAGACAACAATAAAGCCCAATAAACACGTTACTGTTGTTAGTTTGTTATATTATTAGTCCTCTTGCAGCATCATAGTTCAAATCAGTCCTCCAGCGGTAGGGTAAACTATATTCAATTATTAAATAAATTTAATAAAAAATTAACTTCAGGAAATTCTTGTGTATTTTGTTCAATAGGGTACACAGTACTCTCAGTCATCATTACATTAATATGAAGAAAAAATTCCAAAAAAGTCTCAAATACATTATAGCCTCCCATAGTAAAACTATAAGTAAATATTAGTGGCAGCATAGTGATGAAAAATGAGTTATTTGGCATGGTATGAAGGGAAAGAGAGATCCCAGCTCAATGCAGTAAGTATTAAACTAAGATCTTGGTGAGTATGTGTACATAAGGCATGAATGGGGTAATGTGGGCTGTTTTGAGTGAGTGGGATATGATTAATACTAAGGTTAAGGCTTTAGTGAGTGGTGGGCTGTCTGTGACTAATTGAAAGACATTTATGAGCTATAATTGTGTAGAGGGGGGAAAGGAATATCTGATGTTAGGTGAGTGTGGCCTAAGAGGAATGAGTGGTGAGCTTAAAGAGAGCTAAACCACAAACAAAATGGCAAACCAATCAAGAGTTTCAGAGGGAGTGGCTGTCCCCTTGTGGGCTGAGGTGCTCATGCTTTTATAATGGAGTTTAGAGAAGCATTATGTAAAGTTGTAATTTACAACTATGTGTTTTGTTGGCTTTTATTCCGTGCCAAATTTGATTGTAATTATTATCAATTGTTTATACCCTGTATTTGTTGTGGGATTTGTTGTAAGGGTTGTGTGATAGAGAGTGTGTGTGAAGACTCAAGCATTTGGAGGTTGAAGGATTCTCGCGGGTATGTCGCGACCTAGCTTCCCGCGAAGTGAAGCATGTGCCCTGCACGTGCTGGAATGCGAAGGGTCAGGCCAGGTGGAGACAAGCTGTCTCTCGCGAGTATCTCGTGGGTAAGCCTTCCCGTGAGACACCCGCGAGACAAGCTGTTCTGCCAGCCTGTACTGACTGACTCACACATTTTGCACCTATCCTATATATACCATCATTACCCACAAATGTTGAGGAATGCTTCAGAGAGAAAACCCTAGCCAAACACATTGGGAATTAGAGATTGTCATCCCTACCTTTCTCTATACAATTGCTTGTGGTATCTCCTAAACCTTTCCCTCTCCATTATCCATATCTTTGAGAGGTTGATAGCCCAAACACTTACCACACCTTTGAGAGTGTTGAGTGACGTTTTGGTGCTGCTAGGAAGCATTGGAGGGTCTTTTGCTAACCCATGTATCCTAACTGATTGTCTAGTGAATCGATTTCCGCTTGGAGGGCGGCGGAGAGGTTTTTCGCCGAGTTCTTCGGTTTCCTCTTCGATATCACGTCTTGGTGTTATCTATGTTTGCATCCTTCTTCCTTACTCTTGTTCATTTCATTTTTACTACTGTGTTGCTTTAAATATGGATTAGAGTAGCTGTTTTGCCTATACGCTTATGTTTACACTATTCCGCACTTATCATTAAGTTAGTGTAAAATCAACCAAGCCGTAATTTTAATTTGGGGGTCTAAATCGCTCGTGTGTTTTCGACACATTTTCGAGCTTTCACATTAATTAACAAGAATAAAAAAAAAAAAAAAAACGTAGGTTTGATTTAGGTGAGCAGGTCAGTTGAATTAATAACTTGGATTTGGCCAAAAAATGAGAGATTTGCTTTTGGGGCTGTTTTGCTTCTTTATGCAATGTCACACATGGGTAGTATTTGGGGGTAATCTTGCATTAAATGTTAAGATTGTTGAGATTGTGTTCAACCAATGGGATTAAGGCAAGTATTAAGGAAGAATCCTAGTGCTGCAATTGAGATTTGGTCCCTAAGAAGTAGGATTCAACACCCCAAGCCAGGTGTCAAAGTTCAAGTCCACTTCAGAGGGTTCCCTTGGAGATCCCTTTATGCCCTCCAAACCACATGTTCCCAAATTTTCCCCTTTAGGATTCATGGGCTTGGCACATGAATCATATCTTGAACATTTTTGACATTTATAGCATCAATTTGTTGAAGTTTGGATAACTTGGTTTCAGCTCCCCTTCCACTAGAGGTACAGTCTTGAGGAAGATGATGGAGTTGCATCACCCTTTAGACTTCAGCTGACATCACAACCCTCGGGCACTATTCATGTCAAGTAGAGGGTGACAAAAAACCCTCGAGCACTGTTCATGTCAGCACTTATAGTTGGGCCACATGGCATTTTCTTTGCTTGGGCTTGTTCCCTATTCCATGAGATTCTTGAGCCTACAAAATGGGCATTAAAGACATGCTTTGTCATGAGTTTTTTACTCATCGTGGGCTTTAGTTGTTAGTGGAAATAAAATGAATCCATGAGCTTTAATAAATATTTATGATAGATTTTGGGTATTAATTTCCATGGATTTTAAATAACAATTTGTATAGTTTCTCATAATTTTTGCTATGGATTACTTTGTAAATGATATTTTCTTTGGGGCTTTTTAAATAATGACCTCCAATATTTTCTTGAGAATAATATTTACCATGGGTTTTAAATAAATATGGTAACAACCACTATAATAGAATAATGTGATGTTCTCATGAGTTTCTCTATAGATAATCATAATGGACATATAGGATGAATAATTACCATGAGTTTTGGCAATAAATATTATGAATGTTGTGATGTAAGATAGATAATGAACATGAGTTTGTAATATGAAATAAATAAATGTCATGGGCCTAATAATCATAACTTTCCATGGGCTTTTATAAGATGATTGCCATGGGTTTTGAGAATAGATAATTAATAAATTCCATGAGCTTGTAATATTGTAGTAATAGGTTTAAGAATCTAAAGTATTGTTCATTATTAGTCTTTTAAGTGAAATAAGTATGGTATAGTATTTTGCCAAGTATTAATAACCTTGGGTTTTTTATAAAATAGTGCAAAGTAATTAGCTTAGGCTTTTTATAGTGCCAACGTAAGTTGGGCTTTTGATATTGCCAATGAGAATTAGGCTTTGATATTGCCAATGAGAATTGGGCTTTGATGTTGCCAATGAAAATTGGGTTTTAAATATTGCCAGCGAGAACTGGGCTTTGATATTTCCAATGAGAATTGGGCTTTGATATTGTTAATGTGAATTGGGCTTTGGATAAATAAATTGCCATGGGTTTAAACCATGGGCTTTGATTATGGATTTGAATTCCATTGATAAAATTGTTTTACCATGGATTTGAACCATAGACTTTTCAAATATTACCAAGCATAAGTATTCTTGGGCTTAAAATAGAATAGGATGTGTGTATTGGGTTCATAAGGTTGGTTTTGGGCTTATCTAAATAATGATAATAAAATTAGATAAAATATGAGTTTTTGGGCTTTTTATGATAGTTATATCATGACCCAATTTAGATAATGAGATATGAAATATTTGTGATTAACATAATAATAGAGCAAAAAATATTTGGGAAAACCCAATATCTTATTAGTGGTATAAATAGGTGGTACTCAAATAAAATTAGGTGTAAAAAAGTACCCTAACAAAGAATCCATCTAATCAACCTTGGCTTTGCATCCTTCTTTGAAAGAAGATATTTTAAAGTTGCATGGTCAGTGAAAACAACAACAAGAGAGCCTAGAATATATGAATGGAATTTAGCTAAGGCAAATACCATAGCAAGTCACTCTTTTTCAATTGTAGAATATTCATTTGAGCTTCATTCAAAGTCTTACTTGCATAATAAATTACATGAGATTTTTTATAATTTCTTTGCCCTAAAATAGCTCCTATCACATAATCACTTGTATCACACATAATTTCAAAAGGTAAAGTCCAATTTGGTGGTTGCGTGATAGGTGCAGTGGTAAGCATGCCTTTTCGCTTATCAAAAACTTCTTGGCAAGCTTGGGTCCATTCGAAGGGAGTGTCATTTGTTAGGAGGTTATACATGTATGAAATCAAAATCTTTTATGAACCACCTATAAAATCCAGTCTTAGGTGTAGGCAAATTAGCAATCAACTCAATTTTTGCTTTATCCACCTTTATGCCTTTTGAAGAAACAATGTGGCCTAATACAATCCTGTAGGGGTAAAAGCCCAAATCTGGTATTGGGCCTTGGGCCTTGGCCGAGAACACGGGTGATCTAAGGATGATTAAATAATAGTAAGTGGTTTAAGCTCATAGTTTCATGAGTATGATATTAATGGGAAGGTGGTCCGAGGAGGAATACCTCCTCGGATAGGCTAAACACGGATTTGATGTAAATCCTAATGATCAAGGCCTTCTAGGAATCTCCAGCGGCAGGGACGTACATCTCAAGTGTACCAGAGAGTGGAAGCTAGGAGATACATAGGGAAATACTACTGCCACCGCATTGAATGCCCTGCAGCTAACTTTCTGGCCACATTTATGTGGAGAAGACTCCTGAATAGTGTTGCCTTGACAACCACAACTCACAGAAAGCCAGAAAGGGTATCTGATGGGACAGGCACTTAAGTAGTGGCTTGGATGATCAACAAATGGAGGGCCAAGATCACTAGGAGGGAGATATATAATGTAAGAGACCCCTGAAGGAATGGGGATTGGAAAAACCAAGAAAGAAACACTGTAGCAATCTAGAACCAGACTTGTAACCATACTTAAAGGCATTATATAAGAACCAGTCTCCTCGGACTTTGCCAAGGACCTTTTTTCTTCAGTTTTAGCTTGTTCATAATCACTATTTTGACATCAAACCTACCTAATTTATTGTTTGACTAACTAAAGCCCTGTTTTCTAACCCATTCTTTACAAATTCATTGTTTTAGGCTTTTTGGGCCTAAGTCCATCCACACTTTGGGCTAGGAATTCAAAACCGGTCCCCACAATTGGCGCCGCTTGTAGGAAGATTACTTAGTTGATAGTGAGTACAACACTTAACCATGGTAGGTTCAGGTCCACACTAGGCAGAATCCATAGGGTATTAATGTGAAAATCTTTTTGTCAACCTCAAGCATAGAAGGGATTGGGAGGGGAGTGTGCATACTACCCAGATCGGTAGAAGTCAGCCTCGGGGTAAGAGCCATCTCTTTTGTGAGGAGGATACCAGAGCCCTGCAACTGGAGGTTGACCATCTGAAGAGAAAGCTACACCATGCACAGCGAAAGAGAACCCCTTCCAGCTCTGACGTTTCCTCTGATGATAGAAAGGATGCCAATTATAGACGAAGGTCAAGGACCCCACCCAGCGAGACTTTCTCCTATGATAAGGAGCGCTATCACAAACATAGGTATAAAAGCTTGCCTCGCAAAGGCCTGGGAAATGATGCTATGAGTAGGGCATTCAACCAAATTTTCAGATCAGCATTCACACACAAGATTGAGGAGGGAAGACTTCTTCGACGGTTCACTCAGCCCTCGTTCACCATGTACAGCGGTAGAACAGACCCGGTGGAGCATGTCAGCCACTTCAATCAAAGGATGGCTGTACACTCCAAGAACGAGGCCTTGATGTGCAAAGTATTCCCATCCAGCTTGGGGCCTGTGGTGATGAGGTGGTTTGATAGTCTAAGGGCAGGTTCCATCAATTCCTTCAAGGAACTCACTTAAGCGTTTGGATCCCGCTTTAGTACGTGCAGCAGGGTTCCTCGGCCTTTAGCTTCCTTACTGTCTATGTCCATGAGAGAAGGAGAAACCCTGAAAACATATTTGGACAGATATTGGGAGATGTTCAATGAGATAAAGGGCGACTTTGATGAGGTGGCCATCAGCACATTCAAGCTCGGCCTACCTACTGAGCGTGGCTTAAGGAAGTCATTGATTGGGAAACCTGTTACCAATATACGCTAGCTCATGGATTAGATTGATAAGTATAGGAGGGTGGAAGAGGACCAACAGCAAGGCAAGGGGAAGGGCAAGGTTATCCCTCAAGAGAGGAGGGATTTCAGGTCGGATTGCTACGACAATAACAGACCCCAGAGGGATTTTGTCGGACAGTCTAGGCCTGCAGTTCGTCAAGCGGTTAACACTGTGTTCCAAGAACCGGTGCATCAAGCCTTAGAGAAAATCAAGAGCGAGTCATACTTCAAATGGCTGAATAAGATGAGTGGAGACCCCTCGAAGTGCAACCAGAGCCTTTATTGCCAGTACCACCAGGAGCGGGGACATACCACTGAGGACTGCAGAACATTGTGGAACCATTTAGAGTAACTGGTTAGATAAGGAAGGTTGCAGTAATTTCTGTATTGGCCCAATGGACAGGACGACCAATCTAGATCAAGGGCTTAAGGGAGTGCTCCTTTAAGGCCCCCGTTAGGTACAATCAATGTCATCTTTGCTGCACTTGAAAGGACCAGCTTTTGCCCTTCCAGGGTGATGTTTGTAGCTAGGCAATCAGTTGAGGACTCAAACTTTGAGCCGAAGAGAGCTAGAGTGGAGGTTCAACCCTCGTTGAGCTTCTCAGACGAAGACAAGATTGGAACCATCCAGCTGCACGATGACGCTTTAGTGGTCACCCTCAGAATAAGGGGTATGATGTAAAGAGGGTAATGGTAGATCAGGGCAGTTGTGCTGAGATCATGTACCTCGATTTGTATAAGGGGCTGAACCTAAGACCCGAGGACTTAACTGCCTACGATTCTTCTTTGGTGAGTTTTGACGAGAAAATTGTCATTTCGAAGAGTTAGATTAGGTTAACCGTACAGGCAGGATCAGAGGTAGTGGAAGTGGACTTCATTGTGGTGGATGCGTACTCCCCCTATACGGCCATTGTGGCCAGACCATGGCTTCATACCCTAGGGGCTGTCTTTTCAACTCTGCATCAGAAAGTGACGTATCCATAGGAGAATCAGATTGAGGAGCTGGTAGGGGATCAATCCATGGCTAGGCAGTGCCTTGTGTCTGCAATTTTGCTTCAGCCAGCAGCTGAGCTCTTGGCTTCTATTGAGGGAGGTTTATAGCAATCAAAGTCTCCAGTATTACTTGTGAAAGGGCTAGCTGAGGAGGCTAAATGTGAAGATTTAGAGAAGTTTGCTGTAGGTGATGATCTGGAAAGGTTTTTTTTTTTTCATGTTGGAGCTTAGCTGCTGCCTCAAGAGAAGGAAGAATTAGTGGAATTTCTCAAGAAGAACGTTGATGTATTCGCTTGGAATTCTTACGAAGCCCTGGGGGTGGATCCGAGCTTCATCTGCCATCATTTAAATGTTAACCCATCGTCACCCTAAAGAAGCAACCACCTTGATGCTTGTTTAAGGATCATTCTGATGCTGTCAGAGATGAGGTGAAAAAGCTCAAGCAGGCAGGGGCTATCAAGGAGGTTTTCTACCTTGAGTGGCTAGCCAACACTGTGGTGGTAAAGAAGAAGAGTGGGAGGTGGCGTGTATGTGTGGACTTCACAGACCTAAATAAAGCTTGCCCAAATGACCCCTTCCCTATACCTAGGATAGACCAGTTGGTAGACGTGATTGTAGGCCATCCTCAGATGAGTTTCTTAGATGCCTTTCAAGGATACCACCAAATACTACTAGCCCTAGATGACTAGGAAAAGACAGCTTTTGTCACTCCCACTGGAAACTACCATTACAAGGTGATGTCTTTTGATTTGAAAAACGCGAGGTCTACCTACCAAAGGATGATGACTAGGATGTTTGAACCACAGTTGGGTAGGAGTATTGAGGTCTATATAGACAATATGGTGGTGAAGAGTAAGGTGGTGTCCGAGCATGTAGGAGACCTCGGAAATATTTTTCAAATTCTGAGGAAATATAAATTGCAACTCAATACTTCTAAATGTTCTTTTGGGGTTGGGTCAAGGAAGTTTTTGGGGTACATGGTTACACATCACAGAATTGAAGTTGACCCTGACTAGATTAAGGCAATCAATAGCTTACAACCACCTCAGAATCCCAAGGAAGCCCAGAAACTAATCGTTATGACTGCTACCTTGAACCGGTTTATCTCTCGGTCAGCGGATTGATGCAGACCCTTCTTCCTGTTGATGAATAAGTGGAAGGGATTTGAGTGGACTGAGGAGTGTGCCTTGGCCTTCCAGCAGCTTAAGGATTATCTCTCACGACCACCTATCATATCCAGTCTTGAAATGGATGAGGTTTTGTTTGCTTATATTGCTGTGGCCCCTCATGCTGTGAGCTTGGTCTTGGTATGAGTTGATAGCGGCATACAAAGGCCAGTTTACTATATGAGAAAATCACTACATGAGGCCGAGATCCGTCATTTACCACTAGAGAAAGCCATTTTGGCGGTGATACATGCTACACGTAAACTCCCCCATTACTTTTAGGCACATATGGTAGTTGTCCTAACTTAGCTCCCGCTTAGAGCTCTGCTCCGAAGTGCTAATTACACGGGGAGGATTGCTAAATGGGGTACAATCTTAGGAGCTTTTGACATCAAGTATATGCCTCGTACCTCTGTCAAGGGTCAAGTCCTCGTAGTGGTAGCCGAGTTTGCTGAGTCCCCATTGGAAGTAGAAGTAGAGAAGTGCGGCATGGATGAAAATCGATTGGCATGGTCTCCCAACAAAATCCCTTATCCTGGAAAGTATACATTGATGGTGCGGCAAATTAGAAAAGATCCGGAGTGGGGCTAGTTCTAGTGTCCCCCGAAATGATTACTATTAAGAAGTTATTAAAGCTGGACTTCTCGGCCACAAATAACGAAGCTGAATATGAGGTTCTACTAATGGGAATGGCCATGGTCCAAAAAATGGGTGGAAAGACTGTAGAGATATTCTCAAACTCAAGATTGGTTGTTGGCCAAGTGAAAGGAGAGCTTGAAGCCAAAGATGAAAGAATACGAAGGTACTTGAGCCAGGTTAGATGTTTGTAGTCGGGCTTTGAATCCTTTAACTTATTGCATATCCCTAGAAGTGGAAACACACATGCCGATTCCCTAGCCACACTTGCAACCTCCTCGGCGCAGAGCTTACCCCAGGTCATCCTTGTGGAAGACTTATGCAAGCCCACCGAGGTAAACAAAGAGGTGGTCCATGTTCACCAAGTTAGAGCAGGACCTAGCTAGATGAACCCCATAGTGCTATTCTTGAAGGAGGAATTGTACAAAGTCTTCTCGGTTCTGGCTGACAAAGTATGAAGAAAGTCTTCTCAGTTCTGGTTGTCCGAGGATTAGAAATTGTACAAATGCTCATTTTCTGGACCATACATGCTATGCATACGCCTCGAGGCAACAAAATTACTCCCTGAAGAGTTACATAAGGGGATTTGTAAAAGCCACACTAGAGGAAGATCCTTGTCGCACAAAGCCATCACTCAAGGCTATTGGTGGCTGAACAGGCAAAAAGAAGCACAAGAATATGTAAGAAAGTGCAACCAATGTCAAAGTTTCGCACCAAACATATACCAACCAGGAGGAGTCCTTAACCCTCTATCTAGCCCTTGGCCGTTCGCTCAATGGGGCATGGACATTGTTGGCCCTTTCTCCAAAGTAGTAGGGAATAAGAGGTATTTGCTAGTCGGCATAGACTACTTCACTAAATGGGTTGAGGCAGAACCCTTGGTGAATATCAGAGATATAGATGCCAAGAAGTTTGTTTGGAGGAATATCGTTACTCGGTTTGGGGTCCTTCATACCCTCATCTCAGATAATGGCCTTCAGTTCGATAGTAAAGCGTTTAGGTGATATTATTGTGATCTTGGAATTATGAATCGATACTCCACCCCAACCTATCCCCAAGGGAATGGATAAGCTGAGGCTGTTAACAAGATCATAGTGAACGGACTCAAGAAGAGGTTGGACGATGCGAAGGGAAAGTTGGTGGAGGAACTGTCACATGTCCTGTGGACATACCGACCACACCTCGCAAGTCAACAAGGGAGACTCCTTTCTCAATGACTTATGGAGCCGAAGCTGTTATCCCTTTAGAGACTAGCTTCCTAACGCTGAGGACAAGTTCTTTTGATTCGAGCAATAACAATGGATTGCTAGAAAAAAGCTTAGACTTAATTGAAGAACGAAGGGAAAATGCAATGGTCCAATTGGCATATTACCAACACAAGCTCAAGCAAGGTTATGATGCCAATGTAAAGCTCAGACCATTGGCGCCTGGAGACTTGGTGTTGAGAAAGGTTCTAGGTACTGCAAAGAACCTGGTATGGGGAAAGATAGGGCGCAACTGGGAAGGGCCATATCACATCACCTTAGTGGCTGGTATAGCAGCATACTTCCTCGAAGACCTAGATGAACATGTAATACCATGCCTTTGGAATGTAAACAACCTGAAAAGGTATTACTATTAATGAAAGTTTCCTTTGCCGTATGCTTATTTATTGTGTAAATACATCATACTTCCCATTATTATCTTTCTAAGTTGATGGAAATTTAGACCCCTTAAACCACAATTAGATTGTGTAGCCTAGTTAATTAGCTAAGTTGTTACTTAATCAAATTAAGCAATTCTAGGTTAAAACAATCAAATAATCATATCATGCATATAAAACATATAAAGCAGCGGAAATAATAAAGAACACAAGATATGATCACTCAGGAAACCACACGGAAATACCTAGGGAGGATTTGACCCACCGATCCTCAAGGCAAACCAGAATTCACTATGAAAGAATTGAAGTTCTTACAAAAGGACTACAAGCTCCCTCGCTCGACTTCCTGACACGACCACGCGCAGGCTCTGAATCCACGGACTACTTCTTTCTTGAATTCCTCAATCAACTACAAGCTCCCCGCTTGTTTTTCTTTAAGCTTCAATGGCTGCAACCTTGTTGATCATCAAGATGTAGATAATATCTCTACCTTGAAAACCCTAAGTTTATGTGAAGGAAAGCTCCTTAAGGATCTCACAAGAGATTCACATAAACCGCAAATATGAGCAACAAAGACTTAGAGAGGTTTGGGTACAAAATCCTAATAAAATAAAAGGAGGCACAAGAGGCACTCTAATATCTCTAAAAAAAACTCAAAAACGTTTTAGGGTTTCCCTTATATATAGGAGTGTTTTACTTGGACCCCAAGATGTTTAAATAGAGTTTAGGCTGAACTGGAACTTTGCAGAAAAATAAATCTGTACGTGGTTCGATCGATCGAGTCTAATTTTCGATCGATCGAGACTTATAGATTTAGTCCAATAAATTCTGCAATCACTTGATTCCAATTTTACAAATAAACATACTTTGAGCAAGTCTAAACCTAGACTAAATGTTTTGATCATGGTTTGCCAACAAAATACAAATTGAAGTTCTAATACATTAATTCCTAATTTCTTAGAACCCAACAATCTCCCCCTTTGGCAATCCGTGACAAAACACATCACAAACATGAAATGCTCAAAGTTACAAATAGCCCAATACAAAGATAATGCTCATAACAACAAATCCAATTTTAACTACTATCCATCAGTTGCAAGTGTAGACAGCAGCAAAATTGAATCAACCTGTATACTTCCTGAAATACTAAACAAAACGCATAAACGCATGTGTGACAGAAACAGTAAATCAACAAATAAATTCTTGACTTCACAAAATACAAAACAAAGACATATATCATGAATAACTCATAAATATAAATCAATGAGCAGTGAACAAGAAACAAAAATAAAAACAGAAGTAAATTAACTCTCCCTCTAAGTTAGATACAACAAAAAGTGATACAACAAAAAGTTTTTATTTATATTCTCCCATTTCAAAAATAATTTCAACTCCCCCTAAACAAGACAAACATGATTCCCATAAATCAATAATTTCTCCCCCTTTTTGTCACGTATTGACAAAGACAACTCATACAAAGAGTAAACAGTCAACATACGCAATAAAGGATAAGAGAAAATAGAGAATCAAGGGGAACACAAAATAATTCAACTCTATAAAAAATAGAGATAGCTCCCCCTATGAACAACACAGGTTAAAAAAAAAATTTTCTCCCCCTATAAAAATAGGAAAAACAAAACAAGTTGTGGGAAAAACAGTTTTGGGGAAAAATAAAGGGGGTGGGGAACAGCAGCAGCAGCAGCACTAGCAAGATCAAGAACATCCTCACCAGCAGGACCAAAGTTAAAAACACACAAACCGAAGTTAAAAACTAAGGTGAGGATACAAATGAAGAAAAAAATATTCTCTCTTTCAATAAAATGCAAACATGGCATTATGTGACCCATAAACTGTTGCATGAGTAGAGAAAATATTTGCACATTGATTATCTATCATATCCCTTAAGAAAAATATTTTCTACAATTCATACATAAAAAGGGCATATACTAGAAAGTACATCGCTCAAAAATTAATTAATCAATTTTTTGATCAAGTTGAGTACCCAATGTAGCAAAGTGTATGTATGCTATGTGTGAAACCAATGAGAGATATGACTGCAAAACTGCAAGATGGATACAGAAATCAATGCAATGCATGTGAATCTTAAACACAAACCAAGGGCAGACTGCAAATTAGCACAAAAACAATATAGAATAAAAATCTATATGATGCATGAACAATTACAATGCCATGATGCATGTACTAATGCAGTAAAAAATTAAGTTCAATTGAGATCAAATTGAAAAAATTGACTTGAGCAGGGAATTTCTATCAAAAACCCCAAAATTGAAAACCACTTGTTAAAATTTTTTAAACAAATTGATGAATTGAGCATTACAAAACACAGCACATAGATTATAATGCCTAATTTCATCAAAACAACAAGCAAATTTCATCAAATTCAACCCAATTCAACAAAAGCCCCAATTCGGATCAAGAACAAACCCCAAAAAATCCAATTTCTCAAACTTTAAACACATTTTGCATTAAGATCAAGGAACTTGTAATCTTGGATGGCCACAACAAAATCACACACAATAAAATGTACCAAGTTTAACAAAGAGTAACTTGTGTAGTGTGTGCAACTAGCAAAAGCTTGAGATACATGTGAGGTGATATGTGAATAAAAATCAATCACAAAGTCTACAAAATTCATCACATAGAATTTAAGAGAGACTATCACCTAAAGAGTTACATCATATAACTTTCACATCTCCTAGAACAAAAGCTTGCAATCATGTAAGTTTCTTGAATTTTTGCCTCTTATTTATGTGAATTGGCATCAAGCCTAATAGTACACACCGGTTTGAATTAAGTGAATTGGTATCAAGCCTAATAGTACCCACCAGTTTTAATTAAATGAATTAATTGAGGCTACACCTTATGTTCTTTTTGTGCATGTGCTACACTTTCTCGAGCACAAAATCTTATGATATGCATTAAGGTGTTCATGATTGGCTAGTGAACAGTGGTGAGATGGTTACTTATGCCTTTCTCAAAAGGATCAAGTCTGACAGTCAAAGAATATGTGACTCCAAGATCAAGACAAAGTGATTAACAACCACACACATCTTTCCCCCACAACATGCACTACACAGCTCAAACTAGTAAAGTGCAATAAAATACGTTCATCCAAGCTAAACAGGGTACATAAACAAGTTATGTAAAGATAAAATGGCCAATCCTTGATTATAAATCCAAGATCTATAATACAAAAAACAAAAATCTTTTTGGTTTGTTAAAACCACTTGTTGAGATTTTGAAAAAAATTTATGACCAAAAACAAAAACACACATTGTGCTAAATGATCAATGCAAATGCAATGCATGACAGTGCTTAACTAAGCTATAGAGGCTACACAAACAAGAAATATCATTTTCTTAATTAACCCATGAGTACATGTACAAACTAGTACATAAAGTAAAAAATAGCTTAGCACATTTATAACACATGCTATTCAAGTTTCACCACAATGTCAAGCATGTTCTAAATCAAGAGAGATATTAAAACTCATGTAATTCTCAAGAAAAATAAAACAAGACACAAAATAAAATATTTTTGTCTTTTTGAAAATTTTCAATGTTTTTGGATTTTTTTTTTTTTTTAAAAACAACCTAGAAAAAACAAAACAACCAAAAACAGAAACAAGACATGTCCACAAACAATAGAAAGAATTAAAACAGGGACAAGCCAGCAACACTCACCTTGGAGAATCTTTTCTCACCCATATAGCACGAGTCTTCGGCTTTGTAGGTGAAACTCCATGAGAAGCAGCGTGTATTTGAGGGATTACACTAATCTTCTGAGAGAGATTGAAATCCTGCAAATTCCTTTCACAAGCCAACAAGCTTAAATTTTTCAAAAGCATATGAAACAATTTATATGGACTTATGGCAGGAGACATATCATCACATATCCTAGATTGAAACACAGAATGATTAAATTTCAATTTATGACAATTAGGACGAATGTGACCGGAGACACCACAAAAGTGACAAACAGGAACAAATTTAGGAACATCAGTATTCCTAACAGCAAATCTAGTCTCAGATTTTTGTTTTTGCCTCAACAAGCTTAAATTTTTCAAAAGCATATGAAACAATTTATATGGACTTATGGTAGGAGACATATCATCACATATCCTAGATTGAAACACAGAATGATTAAATTTCAATTTATGACAATTAGGACGAATGTGACCGGAGACACCACAAAAGTGACAAACAGGAGCAAATTTAGGAACATCAGTATTCCTAACAGCAAATCTAGTCTCAGATTTTTGTTTTTGCCTCAACAAAGAAAAATTTGGTTTAATATGACCAACAACACCACAAAGGTGACAGTTAGGCACAAAAACAGATTTATTATGCTCTTTAACAGTAGGTTTAGACTTAGATTTAGAAACTTCAGCGTCTACATCAGAATTTTTATCTTTGTCTAACCTAACACAATAAGCCTTTTCTTTATTATTCCTCTTGAAAGGAGGGATATAAACTTTTTCAGTTTTAGGCTTAAGAGAAACAGAAACAATTCTGTTATCATCAGCAGGCTTAGTACTCATCAAATTTTCAAGTTTAGCTTTAGACTCAGCTAACTCTTCTTTAAATTTCTTAGCAATTTTCAAAGATTTAGATAATTTCTTACGAAGAGTTTCAAAAGCATCAAAAAAATCAGCAGAAGCAATAGTGTCCTTTTTATTCAAACCATCACAGGCATTAATAAAATCAGCAGAAGCATGAGCAGAAAGACACTTCAAATTATCCATGATAATAGGGGTCAAGGATCAGCTCTTAGATCAAAAGATCTACAACAAGAAGAGCTACCCGCTCTGATACCACTTGATGGAAATTTAGACCCCTTAAACCACAATTAGATTGCGTAGCCTAGTTAATTAGCCAAGTTGTTACTTAGTCAAATTAAGCAATTCTAGGTTAAAACAATCAAATAATCATATTATGCATATAAAACATATAAAGCAGTGGAAATAATAAAGAACACAAGATATGATCACTCAGGAAACCACACAGAAATACCTGGGGAGGATTTGACCCACCGATCCTCAAGGCAAACCAGAATTCACTATGAAAGAATTGAAGTTCTTACAAAAGGACTACAAGCTCCCCCGCTCGACTTCCTAATGCTACCAACTAGTAGAACTTCTTGACATGACCACGCGCAGGCTCCGAATCCACGGACTACTTCTTTCTTGAATTCCTCAATCAGCTACAAGCTCCCCGCTTGTTTTTCTTTAAGCTTCAATGGCTGCAACCTTGTTGATCATCAAGATGTAGATAATATCTCTACCTTGAAAACCCTAAGTTTATGTGAAGGAAAACTCCTCAAGGATCTCACAAGAGATTCACATAAACCGCAAATATGAGCAACAAAGACTTAGAGAGGTTTGGGTACAAAACCCTAATAAAATAAAAGGAGGCACAAGAGGCACTCTAATATCTCTAAAAAAAACTAAAAAACGTTCTAGGGTTTCCCTTATATATAGGAGTGTTTTACTTGGACCCCAAGACGTTTAAATAGAGTTTGGGCTGAACTGAAACACTGCAGAAAAATAAATCTGTACATGGTTTGATCGATCGAGTCTAATTTTCGATCGATCGAGACTTACAGATTTAGTCCAATAAATTCTGCAATCACTCTATTCCAATTTTACAAATAAACATACTTTGAGCAAGCCTAAACCTAGACTAAATGTTTTGATCATGGTTTGCCAACAAAATACAAATTGAAGTTCTAATACATTAATTCCTAATTTCTTAGAACCCAACATAAGTGATTAAACAGAACCTTAGTCATGCCTGGCTCCTCGGACCACATGTTTTGGGAAAATTAACAATCTGTGACATCTTTCTAAGTGATTAAATAGAACCTTAGTCATGCCTGGATCCTCAGACCACATGCTTTGGGGAAATTAACACTCTGTGACATCTTTATAAGTTTTAAACAGAACCTTAGTCATACCTGGCTCCTCGGATCACATACTTAGGGAAAATTAACATTGTGGTATCTACTGGGCTTTTACTAAGTGTCAAAATAGATTCAGGGTTATACTCAACTCCTCGGATTAATGGCTTCAAATAAGTTGAAGTCTTTATTTATTTATCTAAGTGATAAGCAGGATGAAGGTTGTTTGCCCTAGTTACTTTTTACAAAGTATGTATTTATCTTCATTAGGATCAGCCTTCATTGCAGGAGGTTCAATTCTCAATACATATATGTGATGGACCTCTTAATTGCTAGTATTGACCAAATTACTTAGATTGATTGTAATGTGTTGTTAGTTTTCATTGAAGATTGAGTAGTAGTAGTTCAATGCTATTTGCGATAGTAATAAGCTTTAAAGCATATAAAGTAAAGGAGCGAAAGATAAGAAGAAAAGCATTTTCATTAAATAGAGGGAGTACATTATATTCAGTGACAAAATGCCACTACAAAAAAAAAAAAAAAAAAAAAATCCTAAGTGCTAAGCCTTGGTCTTCAGAGCAAGAGGGTCTTCTTTCTGGCTCGGCTGAGAGGTAGGAGCATCCTTGGCTAGAAACAGTACCCGGAAGGTTTTTTTTTTTTTTTTTTTTATAATTTTTTTTAAAACTTTTTTTTGAAATTTTTTGGGAATGCTTCAGTTTGGGTTGTGTAGAAATAGTACTTGGAAAAAAAAAATTTTCTTCTCTTTTTCAACCTGTCTCGGCCTAGTATGGCAAGAAATGAAGCCAGGATGATGTTTTTTTTTTTTTTTTTTAATTTTTTTTATAGTTTTTTGAGTTTTTTTATACTATTTCTTTTGATTTTTTTTAGGAATACTCCATCACGGGTGAAATTGAAACAGTACCCGGAACAATTTTTTTTTCCTAGTTTTTCAGCAAACCAAGCGTGATTTGGCTTAAAATAAAGCAAGAATGATGTTTTTTCATTTTTTAAAATTTTTACTATTTTATTTTTCAATTTTTTTTAGGATTGCTTCGGCTTGGCTCAAGCAAAAACCGTACTTGGAATGATTTTTTTTTCTCCTCTTCGGACTATCTTGGCTAGGTTTGGCCAGAAATGATGCCAGAATGACGTTTTCTAATTTTTTGAATTTTTTTACTATATTTTTTTTTCTAAAGGCTCTAGCTCGGGTCGGCTAGAAACGATACTCGGAACGATTTTTTTTTTTTAAACTATTTTTCTGCCTGTCCTCGCCAAGTTTGGCTAGAAATGAAGCCAAAATTTTGTTTTTTAATTGTTAGGACATATGTAGTTCACATGTTAAGAACATATGTCATACTTATTTATGTAAATGGCTAATCCTTTGACAAAACGCACTCTATTTGTAATTGGATAGTTCTAGGTGTTTTTAATACTTCAAGAAACAAGGTTTCAAGATCAAGTGTTGAAGTCATCAAGTCTGTCCAAGAAAACACAAGCTGAAGTGCATTTTCATTAAAGCTTAACACCTGCTTGATAGCTCCTCGACACCTGCTATCTGTCGAGATTTAAAAAATCAGATTTTCTGATCTGATTTCTTAGGATCTGTGAATATGTTTTTGGGCCTTCTTTTCTTCTAACCCTAAACATATAAAAGGATTGTTTTAAGAGCCGTCAACATAGACACAAGTTGCAAAAGTATTGAGCAATCCTTGTTCAAGCAAATTGTGATCAAAAGTCGAAATTCTTGACCTAGTTCATCTTCTCTGAAGAAGTTGTTGTGTATTTGCACCAAAGGGTTTTGTGACTAAGCATCTTCCTGATCTTCATCGTGTAGGATGATTTGAAGAACTTTGCAACCAACCTTTTCTTCTAAGTTGGTGTTTGAAGTCGCGTACTGGGATCTGCGCATCTGGTTAATCACGTACTTGGGAGCCGTGCATTAAAGGTGGAAATTGTCACTACAGATCAAGTCT
This sequence comes from Quercus gilva, assembly GCA_023621385.1. Lineage (NCBI taxonomy): Eukaryota > Viridiplantae > Streptophyta > Magnoliopsida > Fagales > Fagaceae > Quercus > Quercus gilva. The sequence continues at coordinate 53,865,131 of CM042473.1, read as the reverse complement.
AATTGGGTATTGGGGTAAAGGTTCAACTGTAGGTTGGTAAGGTACTTGGGATTCCTTTACTTGTACCTCCTTTATTTGATGGGACTAACTATGCCTACTGGAAAGTACGCATGAGAGCTTTTTTGCAATCCTTAGATGAGAAGGTGTGGCAAGCTGTTGAGATTAGCTGGACCAAGCCAAAAGAAGCGCCGGCCGATTGGGATGAAGCCAAGATCAAGGCGGCAAACTTTAACAGCAGAGCGTTGAATGCCCTATTTAGCGCAGTCACCAATGAGGAGTTCAAGAAGATATCCTCAACAGAAACTGCTAAGGAGGCGTGGACCATCCTCCAGACAACCTATGAAGGAACAAAGGCTGTCAAAGATTCAAAGCTACAGAGGCTCACTACTAGCTTTGAAGAGATTAAGATGGAGGAGGATGAGTCATTTGATGAGTTCTATGCCAAGCTTAAGGACATAGTGAACTCAGCCTTCAATCTTGGGGAAACCATCCCTAAACCCAAGGTTGTAAGGAAGGCGCTCAGATCTCTACCTGAGAGATTTCATGCCAAGATTACGGCAATAGAAGAATCAAAGGACATTGACAAAATTCCTTTGACTGAGCTAGTTGGGAACTTGCAGACCTACGAGCTAGGGTTATCAAGGATTGGCAAGTCAAGCAAAGGCAAGAGCATGGCCTTGAAGGCAAAGAGCAGTGATACAGATGAGTCTTCCGATGATGAAGATTCCAAGATGAAATCCTACATTACAAGGTAGTTCAAGAAGTTTATGAAGAATGCCAATGGGAGGAGCTTCGACAAGGACCGCAGGCAATCTAGTTTTTCTCAGTTTAAGAGCCAATACAAAGGGAAGAAGGATGCAAAGGAAGGTGGTCAGTGCACTGTTCCCGCAAGACCTAAGTATTTTGGGTGTTATGGGTTTGGACACATGAAGAATGAGTGTCCTACATATCTTAAGAGCATTGGGAAGAGCAAGGCACTTGCTGCAACCCTGAGTGACACTGAGCCTGAAGATGATTTCGACAATCAGGATGACGGAATCTTAAATGCTTTCACTGCCACAGTCAATCCTACTGAAGAGATTGTTGAAGAAGTGGATGAAGAAGAAGAATTGGTGGACACCAAGTGTGAGAAGATGGATGATCAAGATGATATCCATTCAGCCTATGAGAAGCTTTACAAGCTCTTTGAGAAGCATGAGAAGTTGTATAGGCTGACCACCAAGAAGCTCAGTGATGTGGAACTTGATCGTGAAGAGTTGTCCACAAAGTTTGATAAGGCAAATCAAACTTTTGGAGTACTGAGGTTTGAGAACAACTTCCTGGCGAAGAAGACCAAGAAGCTTGAAGCGGAGCTGTTTCAAGTCAGAGTCCAACTGGAGAGGACCTCAAGTACAAAACTTGATGAGATGCTCAGCATTCAAAAATCTGCTTCAGATCGAACAGGTTTAGGGTATGATCTTTCTTCCTCTAATATTGCTTCCACTAGTACTACTGTTTTTGTTCCTCCTGCTAAGATTGTTAAAGTTGAGAACACTGATGTTAAAACTTAATTAGCTAGTGAGAACTTAGACAAGGGTAAATCTATATTAGGAGCACCCCCTAAGCAAGATAAGAAAGATGCTAGAAACCCTAGGGCTAAGAAGGCTAACTCTCAAAAGCCTAAACAAAAGAAGCAGCATTTCTGTCATCGTTGTGGAGCTGCCGGTCATACTCGTCCAAATTGCTACAAGTGGCTAGCCACCCAATAGAGAAATGGCATGACAGCATTTGGAAGCCAAAATCAGCTTCAATCCTCTCTTGCTTCTTTTGGAGATCTTCTAAAAGCCCTCATGTTCCTTTCGAACTTGAACGATTTTAATTCTTCCCCCTCACTGCCGGTTCAAGGGTTTAATCAAAGGAAAGGTTCTTCCAAGGTGTGGAAGAAAAAGGATTCTAAGTGATTTCATCATTTTCTTCTCCCTTCTTGTTTTTCTTGTTTATTGCATTGCTTGTGTGTTTTGCATTTTTGTTGAGTCAGTCTAGTTTTATGCTTTACTTTGTTAACATGTTTTTGTGTGTTTACTTTCAGTTTTGTTTATTTTGTTTTTCAAATAAAAAAATAAAAAAAATGAAATTGAAAAATCAGAAAAATACAAAAACAGTGTGTGTTTTGTGTAATTTGGTACTTGTGTACCTTGGATGGCTAATGAAACAAAATTTTCTAAACTTTGTATCTCTTGTAACTTAGATGAGCATCTTTATGCACAACTAAGCAAGTGAGCTTTGTGGCTTTTGTTTGTGATGAGTAAGATTAGGTTATCTCTTAAAACTTAACACTCATATTACTCTTTTTGATGGGTAGGACTAAAAAATCCTAAGAGAAAGGCATAAATAATTATCTCACCACTGTTGCCCGCCAATCATTAATGACATCTGTATGTTTCGCCATAACAAAAGTGTGATGTCAATGACATTTGTGTGCTTTGGCATAACAAAATTGGAATGACAAAATATCAATGGGTGTTTCTTTTCTCTCTCATAAGCCCATACATGATATGCTTAAAAAAAAAAAAATATGCAAAGAAAATAAAAAGCAAAAAGATCAAAATGCTTTAAAAATGGTTGCAAGTGTGTATTCTAGGAGATGTGGGAGTTATAGGATGTACCTCGAAGGTGATAGTCCCCATTAAACAGTTATGATTGTGTGTGAATTAAAGTTATTTTCTCATATCTCAGATCGTCATAACATGTATACACATATGCAATCTTGCGATGTTTTTCACACACAACACACAATATTCTTTGCTACTTTTGATACATGTACAGGTACAATGTGATTTGACCATCACTAAGGTTTTACATGTGCTTTTGTATGCTCACTAAACTGTCCTGACTTGTTTTTTAAAAATAAAATTGGTTAGACTTGTTTAGTGTGTGTGTGTTTTTGGGAGATCCATGTGCTTAAATTTTTCATTGAGAGATGATTTTGAGAGCCTTTTTATGTTGATTGGATCATTGTTGAGGTGCATGTTTGATTGCATTCATGTTTATGTTTTTCTCTTCTCGAAAAACTGTTTTTAAAAGCTGGCTCGACACCTTCTCAACACCTCCTCGATACCTGTCTATCTGTCGAGCTTCTCAAGTTTTTTTCTTATCGCAATCTCGACACCTCTTCGACACCTGGTGGATCGATCGAGAAAGTTCCTATCTCTTCGATACCTTCTCGTTACCTGGTCAATCGATCGAGATTCTGTTCTTGGTTCTGGTGTTCATTCCTCGACACCTTTAGCTGTCGACGTGTTTTTGCTCGATACCTACCTCGAGGCCTATCTCGACACCTCCCGATACCTCTACTGTTGAGAATTACTGAAGCTTCTATATAAGCTTCTGTCGCGATCTGAACTTCATTTACTCGATCTCTCTCGATCTGTCCGCGACTGTTCATCTCCCAAATCACCTTTTCTCACTCAAAATCTTCATTCCTCGTGATTTTCGGCCATTCCTTGCTTCAAATCACTTGGTAAGATCTCATTTTCCTTCCTTATTCATGCATTTCATGTTTTGAATCTTAGGTTTTGTGGTTTTTGAAAAATTTTGGGGTTTTTCAAAATCAATGAGTTTTTCTTGAAATTTTGGGTTGGGTTTTCACTAAAAGATGTTCAAAATGTCATACATTGCATTTCATGTGCATTAGAATGATCTTTACATGCATTTAGATGTGTGTTTCTTCTATGTGTGCTGCTAGGTTTGGATTGGGCTAAGCCCATGATGCTTTTTAAGTTTGCATGTCACATGTCACATGTTCATGCATTCCCCATGCATACGTACTTTTTGTTCAATATATTTGATATTTGAACTGTTTGGGACTTTTCTGATTGTCTCCCTCTCTATCTCTTTCTCGTTGTGTTTACGTTAGTAGTGTCTATGGCACCCAAACGTAAATCCACTCCAGCTTGGAACTCGTTGTGTTCTGGAGCTTCTTCCTCTTCTGATTCTGCTCCTCTCAATCTTCGGTTCCGTGATGGAAATTCCCACAAGGCATTTACTGAGAACTTTTCTAGACGAGGTGTTCATTCAGAACGCCAAGTCATTCTGGCGGACTTCGCCGACACTGACCTTCCCTCTGTCATTCACAGTAAGGGATGGGAGTCACTGTGTGACGTCCCGGTCACATGTCCTCTCATGCTGATTCATGAGTTTTACTCCAACATGCACGAGATCGATCGTTCAGTACCTCTCTTTTTTACTCACGTTCGAGGTACGCGCATCCCTGTCACACCGCAGCTAGTGGCGGATGTGCTTAGGGTTCCTAGGATAGAGTTTCCTGACTATCCTTCTTGTGAGCGTCTAAGGACTGTGTCTAAGGATGAGCTCATTTCTACTTTTTGTGAGTGCCCTTCTGATTGGGGTGAGCATCAATATACATCATGAAGACCTTTTGTCTAAAGGTCCTAGGTTTCTTAACATGGTGATGACTTTTGTACTCCATCCACTCTCTCACTACAACTCTATCACAGAGCCTCGTGCTCGATTTTTGCTATCTCTTCTTGAGCATCTTACGATAGATTTTCCTTCTCACTTCATTTCTCTATCATAGATGTTCATCTAGATTCGGCGTCCCGTGATAAGCTCATCTTTCCTTCCGCTATCACGAGGATACTACGCCATTTTTCTATCCCTTTCCCTGTGTCCGACCACTTCACACACATTTCTGCCATAGATGTCGCTACCGTAAAACGTAGTGAGGCTTAGTTTAGGTCGAGACAGACGAATTCCACTCCTCCCTCCCGTTCGGCTCCATCCAGATTAGCTCCATCTACATCTGCTCCTTCTACCTCTACAGGCGATGTATCTCTTGGAGGCATCATGGCGTAGCTGCAGCGCATGGATGCTCGCCTCGATACACTCTCTATTGAGTTGTATCAGGTGAATGTTTGTGTTGGTCATATTGCACGACGGCAGGCGACCATGGGTGGTTTTGCTTCTGAGGCTTTTCCTCCACCACCTCCTTTAGTCGCTTCGAATTCTGATGCTGAGGATGATGATGATGATGATGGTGATGACGATGATGCTTCGGATGATGATGATGGAGATGCTAGCTCTACTGATGAGATGTTTACATGACACTTTACCCTTTGTCACCCGTGACAAAAAGGGGGAGTAGTTTTGGGTTATGAGAGTAGTCATCTTAGGGGGAGAGTTAGTACAGGACATTTTTGATAGAGGGAGAGTTGATATTATAAGGGATGTAGTGAGTTTTTGATGTATCTTTTCTTTTCTATTCTCTTTAGATACATTGATCTTGTATATAAGGTCTTATGACCAGTTTTACATACATTGTACTTATTTTCTCTCAATGTGGATGTATGTTTCTTTCACCTATCACTTCATGTGTTGTTTCTTCTCTATCTTTATACACATGATCTTTATACTTGTGTGCAATCTAATTATTTCTGTTTCACACAAGATGCCTTAATGAGTTTTGTTTAAAGTGTTTCAGAAATACAGGTTGTCAAAGTCTACTTGTCATAAACTCTTTTCTTGCAAAGTTTTTCAAGAGTTTGTGTTAGGATAGATTTTATTGTATTCAACAAGTGAATATGAGTTGAGTGCTTTATGACTTCTCTCATATGTTCATTTGTTTGTTGTGGTTTTGTCATGGATTGCCAAAGGGGGAGATTGTTAGGACATATGTGGTTCACATGTTAAGAACATATGTCATACTTATTTATGTAAATTGGCTAATCCTTTGACAAAATGCACTCTACTTGTAATTGGGTAGTTCTAGGTATTTTTAATATTTCAAAAAACAAGGTTTCAAGATCAAGTGTTGAAGTCATCAAGTCTGTCCAAGAAAACACAAGCTAAAGTGCATTTTCATTAAAGCTCGACACCTACTCGATAGCTCCTCGACACCTGCTATCTGTTGAGATTTAAAAAATTAGATTTTCTGATCTGATTTCTTGGGATTCGTGAATATGTTTTTGGGCCTTCTTTTCTTCTAACCCTAAACATATAAAAGGATTGTTTTAAGAGCCGTCAACATAGACACAAGTTGCAAAAGCATTGAGCAATCCTTGTTCAAGCAAATTGTGATCAAAAGACGAAGTTCTTGATCTAGTTCATCTTCTCTGAAGAAGTTGCTGTATATTTGCACCAAAGGGTTTTGTGACCAAGCATCTTCTTGATCTTCATCGTGTAGGATGAATTAAAGAACTTTGCAACCAACCTTTTCTTCTAAGTTGGTGTTTGAAGTCGCGTACTGGGATCCGCGCATCTGGTTAGTCACGTACTTGGGAGCCGTGCATTAAAGGTAGAAATTGTCACTACAGATCAAGTCCAATTGGGTATTGGGATAAGGGTTCAATTGTAGGTTAGTAAGGTACTTGGGATTCCTTTACTTGTAACCACTTGATTTGATAAATGTGGAGTTTTGGGAGTGGTGACCTGAAAATCACCCGGTGGGGTTTTTGCCGTTAGGGTTTTCCCCATTCGTAAACAAATCACCGTGTTATTTAATTTCCGCTGCATATTTAGTTAATTGGTGATTTGTTTGTGCTGCCACGCAATTGCATGATAAATTGATTAATTAATAACTTGGCTAATTAATTAATTGGTTTAATCACAAGGGGTCATTCAGTTTGTGGCCTATCATTAATTTTTGTAATTTTTTTTCAATTTTTTTGGGGAATGCACCAGCACGAGTTGGGCATAAATGATGCCCAGAATGAATTTTTTTTCCTCTTTTTCATCCTATCTCGGCACATTTTGGCTAGAAATAAAGCCAAGAAGATGTTTTTATTTTTTGCATTTTTTTTACAATTTGTTTTTTTGAATTTGTTTTGGGAATGGTCCAGCATGGATCGGTCAGAAACGGTAACTAGAGAGAAATTTTTTATTTTCTCTTTTTCAGCCTGTCTCGTCGCGGTTTGGCTAGAAATGAAACCATGACTTTTTTTAAAAAAATTTTTTGAATTTTTTAACCTTTTTTTGAATATTTATGGGAGTGCTCCAACTTTGGTCGGGCAAAAGCGATACCTAGAAGGAAAAATTTTTTTTTTCTATTTTTTGGCTTGTCCTGGCCCTGTTTAGCTAGAAATGAAGCCAGAATGATTTTTTTTTAAAATTTTTTGATTTTTTTTACTATTTTATTGAGAAGGCTTCAGCCTGGGTTGGGTAGAAACGATACTCGGAACAAAAATTTTTCTTTTTTCTCTTTTTTGACCTATTTGGGCCTAGTTTAGCTAGAAATGACACCCAGATTTTATTTTTTTTAATAAAAAAATTTAAAATTTTTTTGAGAATGCTCTAGTCCGGGTCGGGCAAAAAAGATACCCGAAACGAATTTTTAATTTTTTTTTTTCTCTTTCTAGGCCTATCTTGGCATGGTTTGGCTTAAAATGAAGCCAAAATATCCTTTTTCTTAAAAAAAATTTTTTTTTTTACCATGTTTTTTGAAAATTTTCAAGAATGCTTTTTTCGGCCTGGAATGACAAATTTTTTTTTCCTGGAATGACTAAGTTTTTTTCTTTTTTTGGCCTCTTTCGACTCAGTTTGGAATGAAGCAAGAACGACATTTCTTGATTTTTAAAATATTTTTACCGTTTTTTTAAATTTTTATGGGAATTCTCCAGTCTGGGTTGGGCAGAAAACATACCTGGAATTTTTTTCCCCCCTTTTATGGCCTGTCCCGGCCTAGTTTGGCTATAAATGAGGCAAGAATGACTTTTTTTAAAAAAAAAAAATTTATGAATTTTTTTGGGAATGCTGCATCCCAGGTTGTGCAAAAACGATAAACAGAACAAAAAATTTATTTTTCTTTTTTCAGCCTTTCCAAGCCCTGTTTGGCTAGAAATGTGTTAGGTTCTAAGGTCTTAGGATTTTATGTATTTAGAACTCTAATTTGTAATGTTGGCAAATCATGATCAAAACAATGTATTTAGTCTTATTTAGGCTTGCTCAAAGTTGGTCTATTATTGTAAAGTTGGAATCGAGTGGCTGCAGAAGTACTTGAGACTTTCGGCCTGGCTCGATCGATCAAAGGACATGCTTGATCGATCGAAAATCGCACAGGTTGATTTTTTTGCAGAATTTCCAACTCTGCCCTATTTCATTAAACGTTTAGGGTTTTATGTTTTTACCCTAGGTATTTAAACAAAACCCTAGCCACGTTTTTGAAGGTTGTCCATATTGTATTGTTGCTCATACATTGCTGTTTTGTGTGAATCTCTTGTGAGACCTTAGAGGAGCTTTCCTTTACACAAAACTTAGGGTTTTCAAGGTAGAGATGATATCAACATCTTGAAGATCATTATAGTTGCAACCATTGGAACCTAAAGAAAAACAAGCGGGGAGCTTGTAGCTGATTGAAGAATTCAAAGAAAGAAGGAGTTCGTGGATTCGGAGCTTGCACGTGGTCGTGTCAGTAAGTTCTATTGGTGGGTAGCATTAGGAAGTCGAGTAAGGAGCTTGTAGTCTTTTTGTAAGAACTTCAATTCTTTCATAGTGAATTTTGTTTTGCCTTGAGGATTGGTGGGTCAAATCCTCCTCAGGTTTTTACCGTGTAGTTTCCTGGGTGATCATATCTTGTGTTATTTATTATTCCGCTGCTTTATTATTTTGATATGATTATTTGATTGTTTTAACCTAGAATTGCTTAATTTGACTAAGTAACAACTTGGCTAATTAACTAGGCTACGCAATTTGGTTGTTTTTAAGGGGTCTAAAACCGTTCAAAATGAAGCTGAAAAGACATTTTTTTAATTGTTTTTAATTTTTTTAGTATTTAGTTTGAATTTTTTTGGGAATGCTCCAACCTCGGTCGAGCAGAGTGACGTTCTTTTTTCAGCTTGTCCAGGCCAGAATTGGCTTGAAATGAAGTCAGAATGATGTTTTTAATTTTTTGAATTTTTTAACTAATTTTTTAGAATTTTTTTGGAAATGCCCTAACCTAGGTCGCTTAGAAACGGTACTCTAAAAGAAAATTTTTTTCTCTCTTTTTTTTGGCTTGTCCTAGCTCGGTTCGGTTAGAAATGAAGCCAAAATGAAGTTTTTTAATTTTTTGAAAATTTTTACTTTTTTTTTTTTGAAATTTTTTTGGGAATGCTCCAGCCTAGGTCAAGTAGAAATGCTACTCAGAACGATTTTTTTTTTTCCTGCCTGTCCTGGCTTAGTTTGGCCAAGAAAGAAGCAAGAATGACATTTTTTTTTTAATGTTTTTACTATTTGTTTTTGAATTTTTTTGGGATTGCTCCAGCCCAAGTTGGGCAAAAACGATACTCGAAAGGAAATTCTTTTTCTTCTCTATTTCTGCCTATCCTGATCCAGTTTAACTAGGAATGAAGCTAGAATTACGTTTTTTTTTTTTTTTTTTTTAATTTTTTTAATTTTTTGAATATTTTTACATTTTTAAAAATTTTTTTTGGGGATGCTCCAACACGGGTCGAGCAGAAACGGTACTTTGGAACAAAATTTTTTTCCCCTCTCTTTTTACACATATCCTGGCCCTATTTGGCTTGAAATGAAGCCAGAATAACATTTTTTAATTTTTTGGATTTTTTCAGAAATACTTCTAGCCGGTCGAGCGTAAACGGTACGAGGAATGAACTTTTTTTTTTTTGAGCTATCCTGACCCAGTTTAGCTAGAAATGAAGCCAGAATGATTTTTTTTTTTTATTTTAATTTTTTGATTTTTTTTACTATTTTATTGGGAAGGCTTTAGCTTGGGTTGGGTAGAAACGATACTCGGAACAAAATTTTTTCTTTTTTTCTCTTTTTCGGCTTATTTTGGCTCGGTTTAGCTAGAAATGATACCCAGATTTCTTTTTTTCTTTTTCTCTTTTTTATAAAAAAATTTATAATTTTTTTTGAATTTTTTTGAGAATGCTCTAGTCCGGGTCGGGCAGAAATGATAGCCGAAACGAATTTTTATTTTTATTTTTTCTCTTTCTAGGCCTATCTTGGCATGGTTTGGCTTAAAATGAAGCCAGAATATCCTTTTTTTTTTTAATTTTTTTTTTACTATGTTTTTTGAATTTTTTCAGGGAATGCTTTTTTCGGCCTGGAATGACAAATTTTTTTTTCCTGGAATGACAAAATTTTTTTCCTTTTTTTGGCTTCTTCCGACTCAATTTGGAATGAAGCTAGAATGACATTTCTTGATTTTTAAAATATTTTTACAGTTTTTTTAAATTTTTATGGGAATTCTCCAGTCTGGGTCGGGCAAAAAACATACTCGGAATGAAATTTTTTTCCCCTTTTATGGCCTGTCCCGGCCCAGTTTGGCTATAAATGAGGCAAGAATGACATTTTTTTTAAAAATTTTTTATGAATTTTTTTGGGAATGCTGCGTCCCGAGTTGTGCAAAAACGATAAACAGAACAAAAAATTTCTTTTTCTTTTTTTAGCCTTTCCAAGCCCTGTTTGGCTAGAAATGAAGTTGAAAAGACATTTTTTTAATTGTTTTAAATTTTTTTAGTATTTAGTTTGAATTTTTTTGGGAATGCTCCAGCCTCGGTCAAGCAGAATGACGTTCTTTTTTCAGCTTGTCCAGGCCAGAATTGGCTTGAAATGAAGTCAAAATGATGTTTTTAATTTTTTGAATTTTTTTACTAATTTTTTAGAAATTTTTTGGAAATGCCCTAGGTTGGGCAGAAATGATACTCGAAACTTTTTTTTTTTTTTTTTTTTTTTTTTCACTTTTTTTGCCTATCCTGGGTCGGTTTGGCTAAAAATGAAGCAAGAATGTTTTTTTTTTTTTTAAATTTTTTTGAATTGGCCAGTCATGGTTCGGTTTGGCTAGAAATTAAGCTAGAATGACGTTTTATTTTTTATTTAGTTTTTTTACTATTTTTTTGAATTTTTTTGTGAATGCTAGCTTGGCTAGAAATGATACCCAGAATGACAAATTTTTTTTTTCCTCTTTTTCGACCTATCCCAGCTCAAATACTCCAGCTCGGGTCGGGCTGAAACGGTGCCTTGAATGAAATTTTATTATTATTTTTTCACTTTTTTCAGCCTGTCCCACCCCGGTTTGGCTAAAAATGAAGCCAGAATGACTTTTTTTTATTTTATTTTTATTTTTTTTATAATTTTTTTGGGAATGTTGCAACCTAGGTCAGGCAAAAACGATACTCGGAACAAAAAATTTCTCTTTCTTTTTTTGTCTTTCCAGGCCCGATTTGGCTAGAAATATATAGACAAAATGATGTTTCTGGATTTTTTAAAAATTTTATTAGAATGCTTCAGCCTCGGTCGGGTAGAAATGATACCTAAAACGAAAATTTTCTTTTTCTTTTTTCAGCCTGTCCACGCTTGAATTGGTTAGAAATGAAGCTAAAATGACATTTTTTAATTTTTAGAATTATTTTTCCTATTTTTTTGAATTGTTTTGGGAATGCTCCAGCCCGGGTCGGGCAGAAACAATACTCGAAACGATTTGTTTCCCACTTTTTGGGCTTATCCTGGCTTGGTTGGGTTTGAAATAAAGCAAGAATGTCGTTTTTTCATTTTTTTTTTGAATTTTTTTTACTATTTATTTTAAATTTTTGTGGGAAT